>CM045990.1:92494611-93694611 GCA_025175895.1 Wurfbainia villosa | reverse complement strand
ACTGGGCATTGGAAGAAAAACTACAAGCTATACCTAGAAGAGGTGAAAAAGAAGAGAAGTGAGACTTCTGCCTCAGGTATATATGTTATCGAAGTCAATTTATCTATCTCGTCTTCTTGGGTATTAGATACCGACCGTGCTTCTCACATTTGTACCAATATGCAGGGTCTTCGAAAGACTAGATCATTGACGAAGGGCGAAGTGGTCCTACGGGTAAGAAATGGAGCAAAAGTTGCTGCCATCATTGTAGGGACATATTCCTTATCTTTGCCCATTCGGCTTATCTTAGAACTAGAAGACTGTTGTTATGTGCCTGCCTTGACTAAAAATATTATTTCTGTTTCTTGTTTAGACAAGAAAGGTTTTTCATTTGTAATAAAGGACAAGTGTTGTTCTGTTTATTTAAATGATATATTTTTTTTGTAGTGCACACCTTGTGAATAGTCTCTATCTTCTAGATCTTGAAACCCCAGTCTATAACATAAATACCAAATAGTTCAAATCTAATGATCTGAACCAAACATATCTCTAGCATTGTCGCCTGGGTCATGTAAATGAGAGTCGCATATCCCATCTCCATAAGGATGGATTACTGGACTCATTTGATTTTGAATCATATGAGACATGTGAATCCTGTCTTCTAGGCAAGATGACCAAGACTCCATTTAGTGGACATGGCGAACGAACTACTGATTTGTTAGAACTCATACATACTGATGTATGTGAGCCTTTCAATGTAGCAGCTAGAGGAGGCTATTAGTACTTCATTACTTTTACTCATGATTTCAGTAGATATGGATATGTGTATCTTATGAGACACAAATCTGAATCCTTTGAAAAGTTCAAAGAATTCAATAATGAAGTACAAAACCAACTTGGTAAGAGTATAAAAGTACTTCAATCAGATCGAGGTGGGGAATACCTTAGCCAAGATTTTCGTGACTATCTTGTTGAGTTTGGGATTAGATCTCAACTCACTCCATCTGGAACACCATAGTGGAATGGTGTATTGTTGGGATGTTCATGACCGCTAGAGGGGGTGAATAGCGCATTTTTGTCATGAATGGAAATTTATCGTTTGTTTCTACAAATCGTGTTAGTGTAGCGGAAATAATAATAACATGAATACAAATAACAACAATCACAAAATCAACACCAAGATATAACGTGGTTCAGAACCGTATGGTTCATACTCCACAGATTGGGCTCTAAAAGCTAAGTCGGAGGTGGAGAAATCTCTTACAGTGATTACAAAAGTAATACAACAAATAAAAGCTAATAAAAGTATGAAATACACTACAAGTAAAGGAAAAACACTTTACAAAGAGCTTTTGATTGCTTGCTTGTTTGGTTGCTTGAGCTGCACTTGGAGAGCCTGAAATGCACTAGCAAATCACCCCAAATAGCCCTAGTAACCACTGCCAAAAATCCTCCCTTCGTGCTCCTTTTAAACCTGCAACTCTGGCTGATTTTTGCCTAGCAGCCGACTGATCAAGACCATCAGTCGACTGCCCCTGTAGTCATTATCTCACAACGACATGAGCCACGTCGGATAAGTTCCAATAGATAGGGCATCAATCGACTGATAATTCCCATCAATCGACTGTTGGCTCAATCAGTCGAGTGCTCGGGCTGATCACTCGATTGGAGAGCTTACTATGCCCGAATTCCCGACCAGCAGTCGACTGATCTCCAAATCAGTCGACTGATCAGGCCAGTAGTCGATTGCCAGGCCATTTCCCAATAGTCGAACTCTGGTCGACTCACATCAATCGGTTGACCATAGTCTCAGTCAACTGATACACTTCAAACATGAGGATTTAACCCAAGTATAGTGCCCCCATACTTGCTAGACCACCCTTAGCCTAGACCTGAGCCTTCTAGCCACCTCCGTCAGCCTCACGCCTATCGGATCCCTCCAAGTCATCCATGACTTGTTCATCCATATGCTAGCCTTCAGGTGCTTCCATCGGCTATGTCATGCTAAGTTGATCTATATCGCCAAGGCATATTGAACTTACACTGCCAAGACTCCGCTTGGACTTTACGCTGCCAACTATTGAACTTATGCTGCCAAGACTCCACCCTTGGACTTTACGCCGCCAATATTCCCCTTGGACTTCTCAATTGCCAAGACTCAAGCTTAGACTTTCCCTTACCTACCCATGTTAGACTTTCCATACCAAGACCCATGCTTGGACTTTCCTTGCCAAGACCCATGCTTGTACTTCCTTGCCAACCCATGTTGGACTTTCCATGCCAAGACTCAAGCTTGGACTCTATGTCAAGTACACAAGACTTGGACTTCTCCCATGACAATATTTAAACTATCGTCAAACATCAAGTATGACCTGGGTCGATTGTACCAACAATCTCCCCAACACATTGTCAGACATCAATGTCAAACATCAAAATACTACTCGAGTCAAACTCGAGTCTGGTCAATCGTGACTTGGGCCGATTGCACCAACATGTATGAAAAAGGAGAAATCGTACATTATTAGATATGGTACGATCCATGATGAGTCAAATAAATCTTCCTTCTTTCTTCTCGGGATATACTTTAGAGATGGCTACTTTCACACTTAACCGCGTTCCATCTAAGGCAGTCATAAAGACACTATTGGTGCAATCGGCCCAGGTCACGATTGACCAGACTCAAGTTTGACTCGAGTGATGTTTTGATGTTTGACAAAGTAAGTTGACATTGATGTTTGACATTAATGTCTATTAATATTTTGGGGAGATTGTTTGTACAATCGACCCGGGTTATGTTTAACCGGACTCGAGTTTGACTCGAGGGAGACTTTGATGGTTGACTGGAAGTTGACCATGTCATGGAAAGTCCAAGCATGGGTCTTGGCAAGGTAAAGTCCAAGTCTTGAGTATTTGGCAGGGAAAGTCCAACATGGGTTGGCAAGGGAAAGTCCAAGCTTGAGTCTTGGCATTTGAGAAGTCCAAGGGGTTTGATATTGGCCGCGTAAAGTCCAAGTGGGAGTCTTGGCAGCATAAGTCCAATGGTTGACGGCGTAAAGTCCAAGCGGAGTCTTGGCGGCGTAAGTCCAATGTGCCTTGGCGGTGTAGACACCATTAGTATGACATAGCCAATAAAAGCACCTGAAGGCTAGCGTGATGGATGAACAAGTCATGGATGACTTGGAGGGATCCGAGAGGCGTGAGGCTGATGGAGGTGGCTAGAAGGTTTAGGTCTAGGCTAAGGGTGGTCTGACAAGTATGGGGGAACCATACTTGGGTTAAAACCTCATGTTTGAGGTGTGCCAGTCGACTAGTGCCATGTGGCAGTTGACTGGCTTGAGTCAACTAGGGTTTGACAGCGGGAATTGGCCTAGTAGTTGACTGCCAGAGGAGGGCAGTCGATTGATTGGTCGAGCAGTCGACTAATCTTGTGACCAGTCGACTGGTGCTTGAGTTTTGGAGCACAGAATAGAGTCTCACTCGACCGCTGTGGTCAGCAGTTGAGTGATGGCTTGATCAGTCGAGTGATGGTCATAATCAGTCGACTGATGATGGATCCGTTGGACTTTTCCAGCATGGATCTAGTCGTTGTCTCATGACAATAGTGGCATCAATCGACTGATGGTCCCGATCAGTCGACTGATCGACATTTTTCAGCACAGGTAGAAGCTTTAAAAGGAGCTCGTGGAGGGGGAAAATGTTATGGTTCTTTGAGGAGTTTTTGGGGTGAATTGTTGCTGCAATTCAGGTTCTCCAAGTGCCACGCAACTAACCAAACAAGCAAGCTCTCAAAAGATCGATTGTAAAGTTTTCTTTGCATTTCTTTTGTTGTATTCACTTGTATTTGCTTATTGTATTTAGTATTACTATTGTAATCATTTGTACGAGGTTTCTCCACCTCTGACTTGTGTCAAGAAGGAGTGTTTGCATAGTGGTGTGTGATTGCCATCACTAGAGCTCTTTAGAGCTCGATCCGTGGAGTAAGAACCATTCGGTTCCGAACCACGTTAAACAATTGTGTTTGCGTGTTTTTCTTGTTTATCGTTATTATTATCTATATTCCACTGTACTAACGAAGTTTGTAGATGAATACGCGAACGAGTTCCATCATTGGTACTAGCACGCGCTATTCACCCCCCCCCCCTCTAGTGTTCTAATGATCCCCAACAAGTGGTATCAGAGCGAGGCCGCTCTTCAAGGTTTAACAACTAAGGGAGATGCTAGAGGGTGAAGATGGAAGTTCAAGAGCAACTAGGATGGGATATTAACACACCTATCCCTTATACCTTCTATGGACAAGAAGGGTTTAGACAATGGAAGGCAAGGATCGAAGACTTCCTAATGATGAGGGACTTCGAAGAATGGTCCATTTTAATGGAGGGATATATCTATCCAATAGGACCAAAGGGAGGGTTCCTCAAGAAAAAGAGATGGACCGAAGAGCAAGTCCAAGCCTTCGAGAAAAATGATAAGGTATTGAAGTTTTTAATCAATTTAATACCTAACAATATCTTGTGCATGTTAGGAAATTATGTAGATGCCAAGGAGCTATGGAGCCAAGTGGCAAAGCTCCATGAAAGTCCATCATCGGTCCAAGAGGAAGGGACCGAAGAGGCAAACGTATCATCGTCACAAGGAAGTGAGGACTTGGAGGTTGAGGGACCATCAACATCCGAGGAGGAAGAGGAAGTAGAATTGGAGGAGACCTCCATCTCTAGGATTGAGGGGGAGGAAATTAGAGCATCCTCAACACCGGAGCAACAAGAAGAACCATCTACATCCGGTAGAGAGGAAGAGCAAGCTCAAGAGAAACTCACCACCACCCTAGGTAACTCAAACACCTCAATTCAAAATAAAAATAATATTATGTGTTTTGAGTGTAGGGAATTTGGGCACTATAAGAGTAAGTGCCCAAAGAAAGTCAAGAAGACTCCTCCGCCACCAAAACCTCGAGAAAAATCAAAAGATGCCGGTGTCCCCACTAAAAGAAGCAAAGAGCACATCATTTGCTTCAAGTGTCAACAACCGGGGCATTTTAGGAATCAATGCCCTAGGGGGAGCAAGAGAGACAAAGAAGGAGCAACTCATGTAGGGGGAGCTAAGGCTAACCCTAAGGTATATTTTAATGATGCACCTTCTAAATTTAAAAGTCAAAAGCATGCTAGGAATTTTAATTCTCTTGCAATTCATCATGAAAAGCATGCTAGAGATAAATATTTATGTTTAGGTGCTAAAAGTGTCCACTTAGGAAATAAGGAGAAATTTGGGACTAATGTCCCTAGAAAAACCTTACCTAGGGAATCTATTAAGAAAATACAAGAGCACCTAGGTTTTAATCCTAAATGGACTAGGCATATGCCTAGAAAGAATAATGCCCAAAAACTTAATCAAAAATCGAAAATTGGGCAATTGGAGATAGAAAATCAAGCCTTGAGGTCAAAGCTTGAGAAATTGGAAAAGACCCTAAATAAGATACAAAATCAATTTCAAGGGTCTAATGGTCAAAGTCAAGGGTCCAAATCTCAAAGTCAACACCTAGGACCTAAAAGACAAAAGTCAACCAAGGGCAAGCAAGGTTTGGGTCACAAACCTAAGCCTAAGGTGACTTATCATAGTGTTCCATTTGATTATGGAACACAAACTAGGTCTAGGAAGACCAAGGTCAATAGGGAAGTCATCTCTAAGATTGACCAAGGTTTGTGCCTAGTGGCTAGGGTTTCTAGGAAACCTAGGGTGGCCACTAAGAAGGTTATTAGGGAGGCAATCCCTAAGGTTAACCATGGCAAGACCATAATGACCAAGCCTACCAAGCCTAGGAGGGTCATTAGGAGGATATCTAGGGAGGTTATCCCTAAGGAATACCTAATTAACCCTAGGAGTTCAAATAGATTTTGGGTTCCTAAGAGCGTGATTGACTCACGCTAGATGGGTTTAGGGTGTGCCTAACCATGGTAAAGGTGACACTTTAGGTAGTTTTCAAGGCTATGGGTACCTTGAAAATAGATGTGATCTTTAATCCTAAAAGATTTTAGGATGTGCCAATAAATTTTTGGAATTATGAAAAATCAATTAAATTGGCACAACTTAGGATTAGAGGTCATAGTGTGCCATTTTGGGTTTTTGGCACACATGGGGGATATTTTGGTAATATGGCAAAATGAACATAATCCCAACAAATGACAATTAATACTAAAATTTAGGTATTATATACCTTTATATCTTATTTGTCATGCTTTGTTTGCCATATAACATGCCATGACATCATGTTTATTTTTATCATTTATATGTCATGATCATGTTTAGGATTAAGGATTAAATGTCATGTGCTTTTAGATTTAATCATATGCCATGACATCATGATCATTGGCCATGCTTAATTATTGCTATTATTATGCCATGATCACTTCATGCATTTAAGTTAATGAAAATTGATTTAAGGACTTTGGCATGACTTAGAGTCCCATTTATAAGGGAATCAAGTAGAGTTGCCTTAGAAAAATACATGAAACCCTAGATTAGGGAGAACAAAACCCACATCTCACATTACATTGACATGTATGTGTATTTATACACCCTAGATACATGTGAGATGCTAGGATATGAGTTAAGTTCAAGATGCATAGTTTTTGTATCTAGATGAACCAAAACTCATCTTAATTCAAAGGTGGATCATTGGGAAAGCTTGTGTATAAGTCATGTACATTGAGCCCAAGGAATATGATCCAAAATAAGGTTTTGAAAACATTTTAAAATCCTTTTGAAAAACCTTGGTGAAGTCTATCTTTTAATAGCAATCATCGTTGATGAGATTGATACAAAGTGAGCTAAAACTTTGAAGTTTTTATTCACTTTTGGATTTTGTATCAATTTTGATATTTTGTGGGTAAAATAATTTTCAAATATTTTTCACCAATTTTATTGGTCATAGGTTTATACGTATCAAATTTCATGATTTTTCGAATTACGTATAATTATTTATGATTTTCCAAAATCCATTTCTGATAACTGAAATTCTAAAATTTCAGTTATCAGTCGACTGCCTTGAGTGACAGTCGACTGGTAACTGATGGAGTCGACTGCCAATGCTGATTTCGGAAAAACAAGGTTTGTTTAGCCCGTGTTCAGCTGCGGTTAAGGTCCCTAACCACTTCTAACCCTAGGATATGCTTTGGAAAGCATTATAAAGGGTGAAAATCCATTGGATATGGATTAGGAGAGGTGTTAGGATAATGTATCAAATTTAAGGTGGGGAGAGTTCATATTTGAACTTTAAACCTTATTTTTGATGGTTTAGAGTTCCTATTGGCTTAGGGACTTCCCAAGGACATTGTTGGTGCAATGGTCAAGGGGGAGCAAGTCTTTAGGGGGAGGTATCCATCATGGGATGATGGATGTATTTTTCTCTTCTTGAAGGGGAGAAGTTATTGGGAGAGTGTCATCAATTGGGAAAATTGATGGGATTTTGAGATACCCAATTTGAAAATTGGGTGAGTATATAGGATTGCCTCTCTTAAAGTGATATGAGACTTATCACTAGGAAGATGGTAGGCATCCTAGGTATCTTTGGACCAAGGGGGAGATTGTAAAATCTCATTGGGACATGAGGCATTGACCTCCTTGGAGAGAACCTTTTTGATGTTAGTCAAAAAGGGGGAGAAGTATTGGGAGAGAGTGAGATTACCAATTTATGAAATTGGTAAGGGAATTTGAGTTAGGGGCCTAACTCAAGGTTTGTTTTGTCAAACATCAAAAAGGGGGAGATTGTTGGTGCAATCGGCCCAGGTCACGATTGACCAGACTCGAGTTTGACTCGAGTGATGTTTTGATGTTTGACAAAGTAAGTTGACATTGATGTTTGACATTAATGTCTATTAATGTTTTGGGGAGATTGTTTGTACAATCGACCCGGGTTATGTTTAACCGGACTTGAGTTTGACTCGAGGGAGACTTTGATGGCTGACTAGAAGTTGACCATGTCATGGAAAGTCCAAGCATGGGTCTTGGCAAGGTAAAGTCCAAGTCTTGAGTACTTAGCATGGAAAGTCCAACATGGGTTGGCAAGGGAAAATCCAAGCTTGAGTCTTGGCATTTGAGAAGTCCAAGGGGTTTGATATTAGCCACGTAAAGTCCAAGCGGGAGTCTTGGCAGCATAAGTCCAATGGTTGGCGGCGTAAAGTCCAAGCGGAGTCTTGGCGGCGTAAGTCCAATGTGCCTTGGCGGTGTAGACACCATTAGCATGAAATAGCCGATGGAAGCACCTGAAGGCTAGCGCGATGGATGAACAAGTCATGGATGACTTGGATGGATCCGAGAGGCGTGAGGCTGATGGAGGTGGCTAGAAGGTTTAGGTCTAGGCTAAGGGTGGTCTGGCAAGTATGGGGGAACCATACTTGGGTTAAAACCTCATGTTTGAGGTGTGCCAGTCGACTGGTGCCATGTGGCAGTCGACTAGCCTGAGTCAACTAGGGTTTGACTGTGGGAATGAGAGTCGATTGCGGAGGAGGGCAATCGATCGATTGAGTAGGTCGATCGATCGATCACCGGTGCTCGGTTTTGGAGCAGCACGGAGTCTCACTCGACTCCGCGATTAGTAGTTGAGTGATCTTGATCACGATCGATGGTCATAATCGGGCCGATCACGATGGATCCGTTGGACTTTTCCAACAGATCTAGCCGTTGTCTCACGACAATAAAGTGGGCATCACGATCGATGGTCCCGACAACGATCGGTATTTTTCCAAAGACAGAAGTTTTAAAAGGAGCTCGTGGAGGGGAAAAATGCTATTGTTCTTTGAGGAGTTTTTGGGACGAATTGTTGCTGCAATTCAGGTTCTCCAAGTGCCACTCAACCAACCAAACAAGCAAGCTCTCAAAAGATTGATTGTAAAGTTTTCTTTGCATTTCTTTTATTGTATTCACTTGTATTTGCTTGTTGTATTTAGTATTACTGTTGTAATCATTTCTATGAGGTTTCTCCACCTCCGACTTGTGTCGAGAAGGAGTGTTTGCATAGTGGTGTGTGATTGCCATCGTTAGAGCTCTTTAGAGCTCGATCCGTGGAGTAGGAACCATTTGATTCCGAACCACGTTAAACAATTGTGTTTGTATGTTTGTCTTGTTTATCGTTATTATTATCTATATTCCACTGCGCTAATGAAATTTGTAGACGAATATGCGAACGAGTTCCATCATCGGTACTAGCACGCGCTATTCACCCCCCCCCCCCTCTAGCATTCTAACGATCCCTAACAGACACTATATGCGATATGGATTGAGAAGAGTCCCAAGATGTATTTTATGAAGATTTGGGGTTATGAGACTTATGTTTGTCGTCAAGTCTCCGACAAACTAGGCCCCAAATCAGACAAGTGCTACTTTATAGGATATCCTAAAGAAACAAAAGGATATTACTTCTACAATCCTACACAAGGCAAAGTGTTTGTCGCTAGAAATGGAGTATTTCTAGAATGAGAGTTCATTTCTAGAAGAACTAGTGGGATGAAGAAATTCAAGATCAAAATAGCACTAAGATGGAAATTGAACAACCACCATAAAATGTTGTGGATGATGAGATTGTTGCACAAGAAGTTGTGGAGCAACATCCTGTTCAAGTAGACCAATCTCTTTGCAGGTTTGTTAGGATACATCGTCAGCCTGAGAGATATTCATTTCTCTTATTTGACAATGATGACATTATGCTTGTTGAGTTGAACGAGCCTACATCCTATCAGAAAGCTGTGATGAGCCCAGATTCTGAGAAATGGCTAGAGGCCATGAGATCTGAAATGGAATCCATGTACACTAACCAAGTATGGACTTTGGTTAATCCACCTGAAGGGGTCAAACCCATTGGGTGTAAGTGGGTCTTTAAGAGAAAGACTGACATGGATGGTCTTATGCATACCTATAAAGGGTGATTGGTAGCTAAAGGTTTCAAACAAATTCATGGTATTGACTATGATGAAACTTTTTCACCAGTTGCGATGCTTAAGTCCATTCGGATCATGCTTGCTATTGCAGCTTACCACGATTATGAGATCTGGCAAATGGATGTCAAAACTGCATTTTTGAATGGGAACCTCCTCGAGGATGTGTACATGACACAACCTGAGGGTTTTGTAGATCCAAATCATGCTGGCAAGGTATACAAGCGCAAAGGTCCATTTATGGTTTAAAGTTAGCATCTAGAAGCTGGAATCTTTGATTCGATGATGCGATCAAACAGTTTGGTTTCATCAAGAATGAAGATGAACCCTGTGTCTACAAGAGGGTTAGTGGGAGCATAGTTATCTTTCTTATCTTGTATGTTGATGACATACTTCTTATTGAAAACGACATCCCTACGCTGCAGTCTGTGAAGACTTGGCTTGAGAATTGTTTCTCAATGAATGACTTAGGTGAAGCAGCCTACATTTTAGGCATTAAGATCTATAGAGATAGATCTAAGAGATTGCTTGGCTTAAGTCAGAGTGCATACATTGACAAGGTGCTTAAACATTTTGCCATGCAGAATTCCAAGAAGGGATTTCTGCCAATGTCACATGGTGTGAGCCTTTCGAAGGCTCAATGCCCTTCTTCTAAGGAAGAAAGGAAACGTATGGATCAGATCCCTTATGCATCTGCTATAGGGTCTATTATGTACGACATGCTATACACTCGTCCTAATGTCTTGTATGCTTTAAGCATGACAAGCAGGTACCAGTCGGATCTAGGTGACAGTCACTGGATAGCCGTCAAGAATATTCTTAAGTACTTGAGAAGAACTAAAGAATATTTCTTGATATTTGGAGGTAATGAGGAGCTCGCTGTAAAGGGTTACAACGATGCTAGCTTCCAAACAGACAAGGATGATTATAGATCACAGTCAGGGTATGTCTTTTGTTTAAATGGTGGTGCTGTGAGTTGGAAGAGTTCAAAGCAAGACACAGTCACGGATTCTACTACAAAGGCTGAGTATATTGCTGCTTCAAATGCGACAAAGGAGGATGTTTGGATCAGGAAGTTTGTTTCAGAGCTTGGTGTAGTTCCTAGCATTGTGAGCCCTATAGAGCTTTATTGTGACAACAACGGGGCTATAACATTGGCTAAGGAACCTCGTTCTCACCAGCGTTCCAAACATATACTATGGCAGTATCACCTCATTCGAGAGATCATCGATAGAGGAGATGTACGGATATGTAGAGTAGATATTGATACTAATATTGCGGATCCCTTGACCAAGGCTTTAGCACATAGGAAGCATGATGGTCATACTAGGTCACTGGGTCTTAGAGATTAAAATGATTGGCACTAGTGCTAGTGGGAGATTGTTAGTGACAGTCCTTAGTGTCAATCATGAGATGATTGATTAGGGATCATATGTATTATATTTCATTAATAATAGGCAAGGTTTGTTTATTATATTATTTCTTATCTGTGCTATACTAATAATATGTTAGTAATATATGAGAGATGTCCTAAGGCAATCACCTTATGTTTGAACCATTTATATGATAAATGAAGATTCACTATTTGAGTATACATATTTTCATGTATTTGATTAGATCTTAAACTCATTTACTGAACGTCCACGATACGATTTACAGCATGAGAGAATTTGTAATTGGATCACAACTAGTGAGTATCTCTACATGTGTAATTGTGATGTATCGAAATTATCCCTAGTCGATGAATTGATGGATTTGGACACCATCAATTCTGTCGAGACTAGCATGAGGTATACTCCTTGGTGTATCCAAGCAGCTGATTCTCACTAGTTGGAGACATTGTGATGTCTGGAGTTAATCGTGGATGCTAGTTATGGTAACTAGTTCATTAGAGTGACCAGCTATAAAACTTCATATGGTTATTTGCATATATAGATATGTCAATGAAGTTCTTACTGCAACTTAAGTACGATGTTCCTTTGACTTATGATATTCCAGTCATCTTGGTCATGAAGACTTATGTTTTGACATCTTAAGCAAGCATCCCTGAGGAGATGTGGACCCAGGATGATTGGGCATAAGTCGAAGTGATCGAAGGTGTTTAAATAGCCTATAAAGGATTCATCACTCCTTGTGAGGAGATGTATACTCATGGCCTCTCGTCGGATTATTACTAAAGTCTTTGGCCAAAGCATTACATGTTTAGAGTAAGGTACTCTTGGATACATGTGCAGTAACTAGAATCCGTAGGATGAGGAAACGATACTTAGGCTAGGTGTGACGTAGTCAACCTAGTGGGGACTGACACTATAGACCATGTCTTGAACCAAGTGGGTATAAGATGCGTGAAGGGAACGGAGCATGATTCATTGTAGCTGCTGAAGGATTTCAGAAATAGTTCTAGATCAACCGTTGATCTTTCGATTAATTGAGGATGATGACCTCTATTAATGGTTAATTATAGAGCCAACATAAATCGAGAACCTATTTGGTCACACGAATTTAAAACGATTTAAAACGAGCTTGAGAATGAGATTCTCAGACTGAGAGAAACTAGGTTTGGTTGGACCAAACAAGGATCGGGCATGAAATTATTTCAGTCACAATGGAAGCGTGGATGGGTCGTGTCTTATGAAGACATGATGGATGAACCAAATTGGTTTGGTTCTAATCCAATGGAGAAGAATAAACCAAAGGGGTTTGGTTTTTTTAAACGAATGAACCAAAGGTTGTTCGGTTTGTTTTAACTTAAAATAGACCAACTCGGTTCAGTTTATTTTAACTTAAGTTATTGGAGCGGGTTAATGGGATTTTTGGTTATGAACCAATAACCGTTAGAAGAATGTGTTCTCTATAAAAACCAGACTTAAGGGTTTTGTGAAGACCTAATCCTAGTCTTGCCACCCCAACCCTTCCTTCTCCTTGTCGTCACTGCCCAAGCCTTCCACGCCGCCAGCCTTGTGCCGTCGTCCACCTTGCTTCCAGTGTCCAAGCTTCTGCCGGTGATCCATCAGCGACCCTCTAGCAACTTACCTTGGCTCAGGTGACCAAGGTGCAGCCGACCATCCTCTTTGGGCCGGCGCAACTCCTCCACCAATCTGTCCAGAATTCTAGACAGCTTCCTCCTTTCATGTTGGAGAGTTGTTTGGACGATGTTTGGAGCTCCGACAGTGGCTACCTTGCCGGTGATTCGATCTCCAGTAATCCTTATAGGTGGAGGACGAAGAATTCGTCAATCGGTTGACGAATACCTCTCCGGAGAAGCGAGTTTTGGGGACTCATTTTTGAATCCGAATTTTAATTCAGATTGTGATCCTCTCTCGATCACATCGTCTTCATCACGAGGTTAGTGACTCTTGTGAAGACGATACTCGACGTGGATACGGATAGAGGCAATTCTAGCGAGAGTTGCTCCGGTTGATGTCTTTCCCGCGGCACGTGATACATCAGGTATACCTAGAGTAATTTCTTTTTATTGTAAAATTTGAAATTACAATTATGTCTACACATGTTGTACTATGCATGCGTGTGGTGTGTGTATTGTAATAAATTAGATTTATTGCCTTTTAATTCTTCCGCTGTGGATATGCTTACGAAACATGTTCGAACACACACTCACCGTGGTGCCGAAAATCCAACAGTGGTATCAGAGCCCAGGTTGTATTTTGACATAATCGTAAAATTATTTTACGATAGTCGTAATTGTATTTATGGAAATTTTCTACTTTTGGAAAGTTTAGAAGTATTTATGGAAATTTTCTAATTTTGGAAAGTTTAGGAGTATTTATGGAAATCTTCTACTTTTGGAAAGTTAGAAGTATTTATGGAAATTAACACTTTTCATAAATAAAATATTTGATTAGATTTGGAAATTTGTTTCCTAATTTAATTATGATTTTATTTGGGAAATCAAATATAAAATATATTTTATTTCCATAAATAGTTTAACAATTTAGGAAATTTATTTCCTAAATTAAATTTGACTTTCCTTAATTGAGACCTTCCATAAATAAAATATGTGATTAGATTTGGAAATTTATTTCCTAATTTAATCATGATTTGATTTGGGGAATCAAATCTCAAACATATTTTATTTCCATAAATAGTTATGATATATAAGGAAATTTTATACATGTCATAATTGTATGTCATATAATTACATTAGATGCATATCATTATGCCATGCGTGTCATGACATATAGATGTATGTCATGTCATGTAGATAATAGTTATTTGTATGCAAAGAGGATGAGACATAAAAACCTTTACACAATATTAAAGCCTACACCTTCCATTAATATGGTTAGAACCAGAGTTCTGTTTCTTGTTTGGGTTGTTGGACTCTCTCCAAGCCCGGCTCGAACCTGAACATGTTCAAACCATGGGATAGTTTAATACTAATTTGGTAAGAGTCAGAGGTCAATCGTTAGCTTTGGTTGTTGGACTCTCTCCAAGCCAGGCTAATTGGTTGAATGCGCTCTAACCATATTAAAACTATTTCTCGATTAATGGGTTGGCTTTAACCTAGAGCATCGGTTTGTTGGACTCTCTCCAAGGTCGATGTGAAGGGAGGTGAAGTTGGGTGCTATGTATATGATGCATACTTGTTAATGAGTTAACAACCCGATGTATGTGTGAACATTCAATTAGTTGATAGCACATTGCAATAGTTGCATATATGTGATATGCAATCAGTATACTTGATACCTACCATTGTAGCTATGAATGACTTGTTGGACTCTCTCCAAGGTTGTTCATATCTATGTTGGATATCAGTCCATTCGGAGATGAACCTACGATCTCCCGAAGTGATTTTGGAGTTTTAAAATTCGAAAAATGAATGGGGTTTTGTGAATGTATGTGGATGCATTTTAAATCCTCTTTCTCATATATGCTCGATTTATATTTCTAACTTAATTTCTTGATCATGATGTCTTTGAATTTGCGTTCTATTTTGAATTCGAATAAATTGATTGGGTCGAACTTCATGGACTGGCTTAGAAACTTGAGAATTATTCTCAAGGTGGAAAAGCTTGCATATGTCCTCAAAGAGGCTCTTCCCGCCCGTCCTAGTGATAACGCAACTCTAGACCAATTGTTGGCTTATCAGAAACATATGAGTGATTCTGAACAAGTGAGTTGCATCATACTAGCCGCGATGGAACCCAAGCTGCAGAAGCAACATGAGCATATGGATGCTCATACCATAGTCTTTCATCTTTATGAGTTGATTGATGAGCAAGTGAGATTCGAAAGGTTCGAAGTCTCCAAGCTCCTCTTCATCTCTGAGATGCAAGAAGGTTTATCTGTAGTATTGCTCAATATACTGAAGACTATGGAGCCTTCTGTGAAGCATGAGCAGGGGACGGTGCTGTTAGTTGATTCCTCGAAGAAAAGTTCTAAGAGGAAGTCAAAGGAACAACAAAAGGGGAAGAAGAAAAAGGATAAAAAGTCAGAACTAGCTCAAAAGGGCACTTGCCATCATTATGGCAAGGAGGGCCATTAGCAAAGAAACTACAAGATTTATCTTGAGTCCGTGAAGAAGAATAAGGCATCAGATGCCCCCATCTTCTTCAGATATCTTCGTTATTGATTGTCATTCTATTTCCCTAGACACTTGGGTATTGGATACTGGGTGTGACTCACATATATGTAATGGCATACATGAGCTAAGGAATAGAAGAAGACTCGTCAAGGGAGAGTCAAATTTACGTGTTGGGAATGGAGCAAAGGTTGCTGCACTCACCATTGGAACGTATTTATTGAAACTCTCTACAGGACTTGTCTTAGAACTGGACAATTACTTTTATGTTACTTCATTGATAAAGAACATCATTTCTATTTCTTGTTTAAATAGAAATGGATACTATTTAACTTTTAGTAATAATTGTTGTTACATAACTTTGAATGGCATTCTTTATGGGACTGGAACTTTAAGCAATGGTATTTACACGTTGGACATATCCAATGACATTTTCAATATCGAAGTGAGCAACAAGCATGCTCGAAAAGATAATCAATTAGACTCCTACATGTGGCATTGTCGTCTTGGTCATATGAGCAAGAAACGCATATCTGAATTACACCGATATGGAATTCTGGAATCGTTTGAATTAGATTCATACGATACATACAAATCATGCTTAAAAGGCAAGATGACCAAGTTACCTTTTACTAGAAAAGGTGAACCGGTGGGTGAGTTGCTTGGTCTAATACATACTGATGTATGCGGACCTATGTCAACTCAAGCCCTAGGAGGTTATAGCTACTTCATTACCTTCACCGATGATCACTCACGGTTTGGGTATGTGTTCTTGATGAAACACAAGTCTGAAGCTTTTAAAAGGTTCAAAGAATTCAGAAATGAAGTAGAGAAACAACTTGGCAAGAGTATTAAATACTTCGATCGGATCGAGGTGGTGAATACTTGAGTCAAGAGTTTCTAGATTATCTGAGGGATAATGGTATATTGTCTCAATGGACTCCGCCGTATACACCACAGCTTAATGGTGTATCTGAGAGGCAAAACCGAACCTTATTGGACATGGTCAGGTCAATGATGAATCACACGAATCTTCCCAAGTCCTTTTGGGGCTATGCACTTCAGATTGTTATTTACTTGTTAAACAGAGTCTCGACCAAGGTAGTCTCTACTACTCCATATGAGATATGGGCTAGTAAGAAACCTCATTTATCTTACTTGAAGATATGGGGTTGTCCTGCTTATGTGAAGTGGATTGTGTCAGACAAATTGGATGCTAAGTATGATAAATGTCTATTTATTGGATACCCTAAGGAAACGAGGGGTTACTAATTCTATCATCCCTTGGAACAAAAGGTGTTTATTTCAAGGAATGCTGTGTTTCTAGAGAAAGAGTTTCTCTTGCAAGAAAATAATGGGAGTGTCGTTGAACTTGAGGAGGTTCAAGAAACTTCAGTAGACATTGAGGAGATACTTGGTCAAGCACCTCGACCGATGACTCATAGTGATGAGACATCGACTGAACCTATTGTGACACCACATCTTCATAGATCTGGTAGGACATGCAACATTCCTGAGAGATATGGATTTCTCGTAAGTGAATTGAACGATGTGTTACTCATTGACGATGAGGAGCCTACCAATTATGAAGAAGTTCTGAAAAGTTCAAAAAGGGATAAATGGATTAACACCATGAAGTCAGAAATGGATTCCATGTATGAAAATCAAGTTTGGAACTTGGTTGACCCACCCAAAGGCATAAAGCTATAGGGTGCAAGTGGGTTTTCAAGAAGAAAACCAACATGGATGGTATTGTGATTACCTATAAGGCTAGATTAGTGGCAAAAGGGTATCATCAAAAGCAAGGGGTTGATTATGACGGGACCTATTCACCTATTGCTATGCTTAAATCCATTCGGATGCTCCTGGCCATAGCGACTCATTATGATTATGAGATATGGTAGATGGATGTGAAAATAACTTTCCTTAATGGAAACCTACTTGAGGACGTGTATATGATATAGCCTGAGGGTTTTACATCGGTTAATAAAACCAAGGTATGCAAACTGTGACGGTCTATATATGGACTGAAGCAAGCATCCGGGAGCTGAAATATCCGTTTTGATGAGACAATCAAAAAGTTTGATTTCTCACAAAATTCAGATGAACCTTGTGTGTACAAGAAGGTTAGTGGGAGTGCAGTCATGTTCCTAGTATTGTATGTCGATGACATATTACTTATAGGAAATGATGTTTCTGTCTCACAGTCAGTTAAAATTTGGTTGTCCAAGAAATTCTCCATGAAAGATCTGGGAGAAGCAACCTACATCCTCGGGATTAAGATCTATAGAGATAGATCGAAATGGTTGCTTGGTCTTTCACAGGCTATATATATAGACCGAGTGCTAAAGAGGTTTAGCATGTCGGAATCCATGAAAGATTTCCTACCCATCAGGCATGGGATACACCTTTCGAAGTCTATGTGTCCGCGCACAAAAGACGATAGGATTTGCATGAGTAAGATTCCCTATGCATATGCAATAGGATCTATCATGTATGCTATGATATGTACGAGGCCCGATGTATCGTATGATCTAAGTGTCACGAGTAGATACCAGTCTGATCCAGGAATGGATCATTGGGCGAATGTTAAGATGATTCTTAAGTACTTAAGAAGAACAAATGATGTGTTCCTAATATATGGAGAAGGGGACATGGTGATACGTGGGTATATGGATGTCAACTTCTAGACAGACAAGGATGATTCTAGGTCTCAGTCTGGGTACGTGTTCACCTTGAATAGAGGCGCAGTGAGTTGGAAAAATTTCAAACAAGACACTGTAGCGGATTCTACCACTGAGGCAGAATACATTGCAGCTTCGGAAGCAGCAAAGGAAGCGGTTTGGATCAATAAGTTTATTTATGAACTTGGTGTGGTTCCAGCCATTATTGAAACAATATCGGTTTACTGCGATAATAATGGAGCAAGTGCACAGGCGAAAGAGCCAAGGTCTCATCAATGATCCAAACATATGTTTCGCCGCTATCATTTGATCAGAGAGATCATAAGTAGGAAGGAAATACAAATCGAGAAGATTCCCACTGAAAGGAACTTAGCGGATCCTTTAACTAAGGCATTACCTCAAAGTAAGTTTGAGGGTCATGTTAGAGATTATGGTATTGGATATCGTAGCGATTGGTATTAAGCCAAGTGGGAGTTTGTTAGTAATATATGAGAGATGTCCTAAGGCAATCGCCTTATGTTTGAACCATTTATATGATAAATGAAGATTCACTATTTGAGTATACATGTTTTCATGTATTTGATTAGATCTTAAACTCATTTACTGAACATCCATGATACGATTCACAGCATGAGAGAATTTGTGATTGGATCACAACTAGTGAGTATCTCTACATGTATAATTGTGATGTATCAGAATTATCCCTAGTCGATGAATTGATGGATTTGGACACCATCAATTCTGTCGAGACTAGCACGAGGTATACTCCTTGGTGTATCCAAGCAGCTGATTCTCACTGGCTGGAGAATTGTGATGTCCGGAGTTAATCGTGGATGCTAGTTATGGTAACTAGTTCATTGGAGTGACCAGCTGTAAAACTTCATATGGTTCTTTGCATATATAGATATGTCAATGAAGTTCTTACTACAGCTTAAGTGCGATGTTCCTTTGACTTGTAGTATTCAAGTCATCTTGGTCATGAAGACTTATGCTTTGACATCTTAAGTAAGCATCTCTGAGGAGATGTGGACCCGGGATGATTGAGCATAAGTCGAAGTGATCGAAGGTGTTTGAATAGCCTATAAAGGATTCACCACTCATTGCGAGGAGATGTATACCCATGGTCTCACGTCGGATTGTTACTAAAGTCTTTGGCCAAAGCATTACATGTTTAGAGTAAGGTACTCTTGGATACATGTGTAGTAACTAGAATTCGTAGGACGAGAAAATGATACTTGGGCTAGGTGTGACGTAGTCAACCTAGTGGGGACTGACACTATCGACCATGTGCTAAACCAAGTGAGTATAAGATGCATGAAGGGAACAGGGCACGATTCATTGTAGCTGCTGAAGGGTTTCAGAAATAGTTCTAGATCAACTGTTGATCTTTCGGTTAATTGGGGATCATGATGTACTACTAGGTATCACTCATGATCGTTCTATAATTAATGGTTAATTATAGATGACCAACATAAATCGAGAACCTATTTGGTCACACGCACAACAAGCGTAATCCGAAGGATTTAAAACGAGCTTGAGAATGAGATTCTCAGACCGAGAGAAACTAGGTTTGGTTGGACCAAACAAGGATCAAGCATGAAATTGTTTCAGTCGCAATGGAAGCCTGGATGGGCCGTGTCTTATGAAGATTTGATGGATGAATCAAATTGGTTTGGTTCTAATCCAATGGTGAAGAATAAACTAAAGGGGTTTGGTTTTTTTTAAACGAATGAACTAAAGTTGGTTCGGTTCGTTTTAACTTAAAATAGACCAACTCGGTTCGGTTTATTTTAACTTAAGTTATTTGAGCAGGTTAACAGGATTTTGGTTATGAACCAATAATCGTTAGGAGAATGTGTTCTCTATAAAAATAGGGCTTAAGGGTTTTGTGAAGACCTAATCCTAGTCTTGCCGCCCCAACCCTTCCTTCTCCTTGTCGCCGCCGCGCAAGCCTTCCACACCGCCAGCCTTGTGCCGCTGTCCACCTTGCTGTCGGCATCCAAGCTCCTGCCAGCGATCCTCCGATGACCCTCCAGCGACTTCCCTTGGCTCAGGTGACCAAGGTGCAGCCGACCATCCTCTTTGGGCCGGCGCAACCCCTCCACCAATCTATCCAGAATTCTGGACAGCTTCCTCCTTTTGTGTTGGAGCATCGTTTGGATGACGTTTGGAGCTCCGACAGCGACTACCTTGCTAGGGATTCGATCTCTGGTAATCCTCATAGGTGGAGGACGAAGGATTCGTCAATCGGTTGATAAATACCTCTCCGAAGAAGCGAGTTTTGGGGTCTCATTTTTGATTCGGATTGTGATCCTCTTTCGATCACATCATCTTCGTCATGAGGCTAGTGACTCTTGCGAAGACGAGACTTATAGCTTTGTGAAGCTATCCTGACGATACTCTGCGTGGATATGGATAGAGACAATTCTAGCGAGAGTTGCTCCGGTTGATGTCTTTCCCACTGCACGTGATACGTCAGGTCTACCTAGAGTAATTTCCTTTTATTACAAAATTTGAAATTGCGATTATGTCTACACGTGTTGTACTATGCATGCGTGTGGTGTGTGTGTGTTGTAATAAATTAGATTTATTGCCTTTTAATTCTTCCGTTGTACACATGTTTACGAAACATGTTCGAACACATACTCGCCGTGGTGCCGAAACCCCAACATAATATAATAGTGTCCTTGAAATAGTAGGTTCAGGTTTACAGCATATCAATTGGTTGAATTGATAGTGAGAGTCTGTAGACATATATATATATATATATATATAACACTACTCTTAACTATTCCTAATCGAGTATTAATATGCAAGGATAATATTAATGTATAGAGACTAGTATGTAGGTCAATTGATGACTTAATCTCACAAGTCATGGATATGTGATATCAAATTGACACATAAGTACATATTAGAGACTATGTACTGAATTGACCCGCCATGAGAAAGTTTCATGGATCGTTATATGAGTGTCATAAACTTTCTCATGTGACTATTAGTATGAATAGTTCTTAGACCTGAAATCACTACGGTTCCCTACATAAGGAGTTATGTACTTTGGTATCGTCAAACGTCACCCGTAACAGGGCGGACTATAAAGGTGATTACTGGGTATGTAACAAATTATGCGGAGGGATGTGAGTGATGTAGATGAGATCTATCCCTTCAATATGACGGGAGTGATATCTTTAGGCCTCTTGATAGAGTAGGACCACGAAATGCATGGTCATGCTCAAATGAGTCAATATGAGATATTGAGCTCATTTGTTTGAGTGAGTCTACTTAGGGATCAAGAAACACAAAGATTGATAATAGGATGACACGGTCTATACCTCATTGATCAATCTAGATATCGAGAATAGAAGGACAAGGTCATACAAGATAGTAGCCATAGAAAGGTTTTGTCGGATCTTGACATTTTCATAACTTGGGTAGCAATGATGCATTGCTAGATGTCACTCATTGCTTATGTGTCTAAAGTGGTTTAGAGACATTGCCAACATTACGAAAACTTATAGGGTCACACACAAAGAACATGTTTTGGAGATGGGGTTCATTTTAGTTTGACTAAATGAACCATTAGTTAATTGAGTGGACTAGAATGAGTTGGACTCATTGCTTGGCCAAACTTGAGTTGGACTGAAATTGGTTTAATTTGAGTTAGACTCAAGTGAAACCAATTGAAGAAGGTTACCATGATTAATGATGATTAATCATGCATTCAAATGGGAGTTGTTGCATGCAAATAGATTAATTCATGCAAATGAAATTTGAGAAGTTTTTCTCAATGTTGCATGCAAATGGATTAATTCATGCAAATGTATTAATGCATGCAAATGGAATTTGAGAAGTTTCATGTAAATGGATTAATGCATGCAAATGGATTAATTACATGCAATGTGATTTCATGAGGCCACTCAACGTTTCATGCAATTGGAGATTATTGCATACAAATGTGATTAATTGCATACAATGGGATTTAATGGAGGAAAATGGGATAAAAGTTGCTCTTCAATGTGAATGAGGATGGTGATCTCATTTGGGTGTGTGATCTTATTTTTATCCCAGCATCCCTTTTCCCTTCTTCCTTCTTCTTGGCCAAAGTCTTGTGTGGAGAGCCTTTGTATGGTTGCTAGCACAACCAAAGGTTTCATCTCCTTCTCCAAGATAGTGTTCATGTGGATACCGTAGAGGCGTAGACATTCTGATCGCGCTAAGATCCGGCGAACCGTGGACGAGTGGGATATGCAAAGGGCACGCATCAAAGGTATACTCTATAGGATAGGGCTTTTTTATCTATACTTTGTATGAGTTTTCTTTCACATGGATCACTCAAGGGATCCTTTTTCCGCTGCGAATTTATTGTTTATCGCATAGAATTTCCTACAATGCCCAACCTACCCTAGGATAGTTTTGGAATTCTTAAGTTCAGTGGAGGTGGAGATATTGACGGGGAGAGATAGAGAAGATGGAAAGATTACTTTTAGGCTATTTAACATTGAACATGAGTGGACATTGCACTAATGGAACTCATGTTTCGGACTGCCCAGTGGGGGAGAGTGCAGGACTCCTATTGAGTTTAATGCACGAACCTTTTGGTTTGAATTGACAGGGGAGAGCGCATATGACCCATCTAGGGCAAAAGTCTCGTGCCTCCAAAACCCTATTTTCCGGTATATTCACCGTGTTATGGCGAACACCATTTTTGGGAGAGGGTAGAGCGATGGAGTGGTGATGATAAGTGAGCTCCTTTACCTATGGGACATGCTACAAGAGAGAAATACTATTGATGTAGGGTCTCATTTTATTAGGCATCTAGTGAAGATGAGCAGGGTGGCCAGGGGAGAGATTATTTTAGGGGTATTAATCACCCACATTTGCAATAGGATGGTACGATTGCACCACCTTGGACAGAGTAGAAGGGAGCTCTAGCATAGATTTAGGGATATGCATGCCAATGAAAATGATAGTGAGAGAGGGACACTATTTTTGTTTTATAAGGAAGAACTTGGGATCCCTTAGGCTCCTCGACACCGAGCGTACCACCATCACCAACCGTGCCAACTGACAATTGAATCTCATAGTAGAATCCCCACCACACGTTGGATCTTCCACTCATGCACCCCTCTCACCTCCTACCCATCACTCGCCTGTAGATCCACCCTGTCACGCCCGCCCTTCCGGGACCCTAAATGTCCAGAGAGGCGGCGCGTGACGCGACCGTACATACATTTCATACAGCGGAAGACTTTATATATATACTTCTTATTTCTTACAGCGGAAGACTTAAGACCTAAATACTTTTTTTTTCAAACATAAATATGCATTAACACTTCTTCTTAACATAGAGTATGTTTCATAGCATAGCATGCATAGATACTTCTTCTTTACTTCTTCTTATCAACATAAAGCATGCATCATATATATATATAGATACTTAGGGCTTAGTAGGTTCATAACATCATCGTCATAGGGAGACATAAGTAAAGACATCCATAGACATCATCATCATAGGTAATACATGTATAAGTAGACTTGACGGATCTTCTCCACCATGCCACTACCACACACATTGACCCCTCCTGCTGCTCCCTTTAGTTTATCCATCCCTTACCCTTATCTGCAGTACGAGGGAAAGATAAACTATAAGCACATAGGCTTAGTAAGATCCTGTCCTACTCACAAAAACCATACATCATCATTAATCATGACTTGTAGCATTTATAACATATAATCAATATATCATGTAACATACATGGCATCATCAACTTAACTCAGAGCTTAAGTAACATGAGATAATATAGCATGGATCATCCCTAACTTAGCAAAGATAACATGAAATATATATATATACTTAATCAAAGATAATATGCATCATATGTAACTTAGTAACCTAACATCATAGCGTACCATCGAACATAACATGTAACTTATACATCATGACATATCATCTAACATAACAGGTAACTTAAACATTATGGCATATCATCTAGCATAACAGGTAACTTAAACATTATGGCATATCATCTAACATAACACGTAACTTAACATCATGGCATATCATCTAACATAACATGTAACTTAAACATTATGGCATATCATCTAACATAACATGTAACTTAAACATTATGGCATATCATCTAGCATAACACGTAACTTAAACATTATGGCATATCATCTAACATAACACGTAACTTAAACATTATGGCATATCATCTAGCATAACATGTAACTTAAACATTATGGCATATCATCTAGCATAACACGTAACTTAAACATTATGGCATATCATCTAGCATAACATGTAACTTAAACATTAAGGCATATCATCTAACATAACATGTAACTTAAACATTATGGCATATCATCTAGCATAACATGTAACTTAAACATTATGGCATATCATCTAGCATAACACGTAACTTAAACATTAACAGGCAAACATATGCAAGATGCTTTTGAAAACATATATGTTAGGTACGTAAATATAGATCTCAACATATTTGGGCCCGGCATTGTACCACTTCTTCATTATCATAGCGCGCATCCCTAAATAGGCCCGAGGTAGCAAGTCTCGAACCTAATAGGTTCCTAGGCCCGAGTCTTATTCCATCGACCTAGGGGCAATCGTCATAGCGTAGAAGCCCATCCTAGGCCCGAGTCTTACTCCATCGACCTAAGGCATCTTGGAGCCCATCCCGTACTAGGCCCGAATCTTATTCCATCGACCTAGGGGCAATCATACATAGAAGCCCATCCTAGGCCCGAGTCTTATTCCATCGACCTAGGACATCTTAGGAGCCCATCCCTTCTTGGACCTTGTTAAGGTCTTGGTACAAGCCATGCAGAAAGTAAAATACTTATATGCTTATTTTACAACATAGCTTATTTCTTTAACATAGCATAGCATACTTCATTTCATACACATCATACTTCATTTCATTAACATAGCATAGCATACTTCATTTCATAACACATCATGCTTCATTTCATTAACATAGCATAGCATACTTCATTTCATAACAACATAGCTTATTTCATTAACATAGCATAGCATACTTCATTTCATACACATCATGCTTCATTTCATTAACATAGCATAGCATACTTCATTTCATAACACATCATGCTTCATTTCATTAACATAGCATAGCATACTTCATAGCTTATTTCATTAACATAGCATAGCATACTTCATTAACCTAAAGAGATCAAAGGTACATGGCATAGGCTTTTTCATTTCAGACTTAACCTAATTCAACATAGGCATACAAATTCATAAATTTCATGGTATGAACTTCATTGTAACCTAAAGAGATCAAAGGTGGCGAATGGCTTATAAAGGCTTTTTAGGGTTTAGACTTTAACCTAATTCAAGTAACATACATATGCATACAAATTCCATAAATTTCATGGTATGAACTTCATTGTAACCTAAAGAAGGTGGCGAATGAATGACCCTTAAAGGCTTTTTAGGGTTTAGACTTTTAACCTAATTCAAGTAACATACATATGCATACAAATTCCATAAAATTCATGGTATGAACTTCATTGTAACCTAAAAGACCAAAGGTGGCCGAATGGCCCTTAAAGGCTTTTTAGGGTTTAGACTTTTAACCTAATTCATTAAACATGACTACAACATCATAACCCTACAAAACATGGATTGAAACCTCATTGGGTCTTAGATATCTAGGGGTGAATGGGTCTTTAGTGGCTATTAGGGTTAGCTTTTGTCCTAATCCACTTTAACCTCTAACATCATCATCTAGTTATAAACAACATAGCATAGAGCTTCATTGAACCCTAAATCATGGCTTGGCCGAATAGGCCTTAGTGGTTATTAGGGTTAGCTTTTGTCCTAATCCCCTTTAACCCCTAACATCATCATCTAGTTATAAACAACATAGCATAGAGCTTCATTGAATCCTAAATCATGGCTTGGCCGAATAGGCCTTAGTGGTTATTAGGGTTAGCTTTTGTCCTAATCCCCTTTAACCCCTAACATCATCATCTAGTTATAAACAACATAGCATAGAGCTTCATTGAACCCTAAATCATGGCTTGGCCGAATATATCATGTAGGTTTCTTTTACAAAAAAAAAAATAGCAATCGGAGCTACTCGTATGCAGGTGAGGGATACTTACTTCCTTCGCGTTGCTTTTTGGTGGAAGGAAAACCTAAGGAAGAACCAACCCTAGCCTTCTCTTGCTTGGATGAGATTCGGCCAAAGGTGGGGGAAGAAGCTAGAATTCGGTGAGGAGAGGAAGAAGAAGTGTGGAAGTGACCAAATCCAATCTTCCCTCTTCTTTATAAAGGGGGGAGGAAGAGAAGTTCCTCTTTTCTTTTCCATGCCTCTTCATTTACTCCTAGTCCCACTTATCTATAGTTTCCCCCTCTTCCTTAATCATATAATCCTATTGGGCTTCTGGTTAGTGGGTGCATCTATAAGGCTTGGCTATCTCTAGAGGTTTAGGGTTCAATTCTTAGGCCTTGCACCCCTTTTTGGCTTATTTTCTTTTATTTTTGAAAAGGCCCACATAAAGCCCATGATCATCAAGCCAAAAATTTCTGTAAAATTGCTAGGAATTTTATGGGCGTTACACACCCATGTATAGGAGCCCTCCTAGTCCACGCCATGAGCCTACACCTGAACCTCCTTCTTTTTCCACTTTTGAGTAGGATACAGATACGTCGACTTATGACTTCTCTAAGTTCTGATCACGTCTCGATGATATTTATGCCGAGCAGCAGACACAGGGGTAGCGATGGGAGGAGCATAGGACCTATATACAGGCAGAGTTCCAGGATCTACGGGAGCATTTTCAGTGGGCCAAGGAGTTCTATGACAAGGCCCATGCCTATTTTCAGGAAGAGGCTGCCTATCGCTAGGAGGTTTCGTCGGGATCCCAAGCGATAAACAAAATTCGTAGCGGAAAACTTAGGATCCCTCCAGAGATCCAAGTAAAAAAAAACATACTCGTTTCTATTATCGATTCTATCCTATAGGAATCGAGATTACCTTCGAAGCGTGCCCTTCGAATTCCAATCAGCAACACTTGCGGATCTCAGCGTGGTCAGAATGTCCACGCCTCTACGGTGCACACACACACGATCTTGGAGAGAAGAGGTAAACCCTTTCGGTTGTGCTAGCAACCACGCCAAGGTCTCTCTTTTCACTCTATACTTGGCTTTTGAGAACAAAATAAAAATTAGATTCAATTCGTTTTTCATTCTCACGTTGAAGAAGAAGAAGAAACAATAATACACCTTAATGAGATATTAAATGCACTTCCTTATTCTCCATGGTAAAAGAAAGGAAGTCAATTAATGCTCATTAAATGCACATTAATGAGCTTTTAAATCCCATTTAAAACCCCATTTATTAATTCATGTATTACATTATTAATTCGTGTATTACATGATTAATTATGATTAATCATTTTAGCCTTCTTCTCTTGGTTTGACTTGAGTCTAACTCAACATAAACCAATTTGAGTCCAACTCAAATTTAGCCAAGTAATGGGTCTTACTCATTCTAGTTAATCCAATTAACTAATAATTCATTTTAGTCAAACCAAAATGATTTCCTCTCCAAAATAATATGTTCTTTGTGTGTGACCCTATAGGCTCTCATAACGTTGGCAATGTATCCAAAACCATTTTAGATACATAAGTAATGAGCGGCATCTAGCAATACATCATTGCTACCCAAGTGATGAGAATGTCGAGATCCGATAACCTCTTCCGTGACTATTATCATATGACAGTGTCCTTCTATCCTTGATATCTCAGATCGATCAATGAGGCATAGACCGTGTCACCCTCTTATCAATCTTTATTTTTCTTGATCCCCAAGTAGACTCACTCAAACAAATGAGCTCAATATCTCATATTGACTCATTTGAGCATGGCCATGCATTTCGTGGTCCTACTCTATCAAGAGGCCAAAGATATCACTCCCGTCATATGGGAGGGATAGATCCCATCTACATCACTCACATCACTCCGCATAATTCGTTACATACTCAGTGATCACCGTTATAGTCACCCAATTACGGTGTGACGTTAGACGATACCAAAGTACATAACTCCTTATGTAGGGAATCGTAGTGACTTCAGGTCTAAGGACTATTCACACCAATAGTCACATGAGAAAGTATATGACACTCATATAATGATCCATGATACTTTCTCATGGTGGGTCAATTCAGTATATATAGTCTCCTATATATATACCCATGTATCAATGTGATATCACATATCCATGACTTGTGAGATCAAATCATCCATTGACCTACATGCTAGTCTCAATGTATCAATATAGCCCTTGTCTATTAATACAATACTCGACTAGGAATATTTAAGAATAGTGTTCTCTACAGCTTCTCATAATCAATTCTACCAATTGATATACTGTAGATAATAACCTACTATTCATGGGCATTATTATATTTATTTAGCTGGCACACGCATAAAGAAATATAATAATCAATCTTTGCCTTTATTAATGCAAGAATATAATACAAAAGTCTCCCTCACCAATCATCTCATAATTGGCACTAAGGGCTCATACTAACAGGTTTGGCAGCACATGCATGCTACACAAGCACAGTGGGCCAGGGAGGAGGAGCACAGAGCCGCCGCTACATCCACCAGTTCATAGATCGACCACATGTACATGTGGCATCAACAGGTGAGCACCAGATTATCCCAGGAGCCCGACATGCTGAGACTGCCAGATTTCCCACCTCGACCACCATACTAGACGTACAACTTCATTTAAGTCTGGGGGGACCCCAAATTTTGATACACCCTTCTTCTAGCAGTAGTTTCTTCCTTGACACTTGGGTTTAGTTTTAGATTATTTGCATTTACTTGTCCATGCATGTAGTATTTACCTTCCTTTCAACACTTAGTTGTTTGTCATTTTAAGCTACGTCAATGATATTTTAGATAGCTTAACTTTATTTTTCTTGTGGTATTTTATTTTTGGTTGTTTTGATGGATGTTCTAAATTTGCACTTGTTAGCTTTTATCTTTCACTTACACTTGACGAATATTTTTAAAGGGAAAATCTGTTAGATACATAGTTATGATTCATCCCAATAGTCTAGTACTTTGGAATCCATAGGTGACTCTAGTTTTAGCATTTTAGTTACTGGAGATGCTCAGATTGTGTAAGCCCATTAGGAAAAATCAAAATACTAGTGAGCTAGAGAGGAACAAAGTTCCTTGAAAAAAATATATAAAAAGATATAAAAAGAGAGAGAGAGAGAAGAAAAAAGAGAGAGAGAAAAAGAGAGAGTTAAAAATAGTTGTCGTGGGTGGAAATGGCTAGGTGCCCCTTTGAGACCGAGTTAGGTTACTGAGAAAACACCTACCAATTTCTCTCAATACCAAGTATGCCTTTGAGACTTTATGCTAATTCTAGGGAACAACCCTTGCTTAGGGCAGGTAAGTGCCTAAAAGCTGGAAGCCTTAGGAAAGCTATAGGATGACGACTTAACTCACTGTGGAACGAGTATCCCTTAGGAAAATTCTCTTAGCACATGCACGAAAAGTTAACTTAGTGAACTTTTAGAACATATCTATTTGCTTTGATTGAAAATACCACTTGATAATTTAGTTAACATGTTAAGTATGGGAACAATGTTTTTAAATTTCATGGTACTAAGGTTTGCTTGAGGGCAAGCAAAGATCTAAGCCTGGGGGAATTGATGTGAGCAAAACATATAGGGTTTTTGGAGAAGTTTTAGCATACATCTCATTGCATTTCATATGTGTTTCATGCATCTTTTTCCATGTTTTGCACTCAATTCCTATTTTTTAGTTCGGAGATCTGCTTTTACTACTTTTATGTGTAGGATGACATTTTGGAGGTAAAACGATGCACTTTTGGAGCCAAAGGAAGGCGAGCATGCTCTGGCCATGTTTTTTTTCCAAAACACGGGCATGCTCTGGAGCAAAAGAAGGTATTCACCAGATAGTCTAGAGGTGCACAAGGCCCGACCGTGTGAAATTCACACGACCGTGTGAGACCCCGAAGCCAAACAAAGGCAGGATTTCTAGCGTGCCACACGACCGGCCGTGTGGATGTGGCATCAGCCCGAGTTGGCACAAATTAGGTCTTCACGAGATTTTAATGAAAGTCGACTACTCCTCTATAAATAGAAAGGCACACCTAAACCCTAGGGGGAGGTTGGATGGCTATGATGGCAATAAGGTGCCCTAAAAAGCATCGAAGACTCACAACGGGGAGGAAGGAAGCGGCTAGAAGATCCCTCTCAATGCTCTGACACCGTGGAGAACAACCAAGACACGTAAATTTGATAGGACAGAAAGTACTCTCTTTGTTTTCTTGTTCTACTAGCATGGTAATCACTTTTCTTAAGATGTCTTATGTTTATTCATATTTGTTTATGTAGTAGATATTTCGATTCTAGGATTAGGGAGTAACTTGTGTATGTCGACATGCTAGATCAAGTAGTCATCTCCTTTGATTCTATTTGCAATTGTGTGTTTTTGAGTTCGATGAGGATTACGTCTTGTTTCTATTTATACTGCACATATGCGATACAAATGGTGACAACTTTCATATAAAAAATTTAGGAGAACCAAGGATGGACCTTGCGGTCATCCTACCTCCCGTAATTGTAGAAGATGGAATATGATAGAGTTGGATATGGAATACGATCTGCCTCTTCGTAGGGATTATTAGGACGTCCTCGTTCCCCAATAACCTACCTTAGAAGAAGGCCCAAAGTAGGAGAGATTAACTCTAGAAGGGTTGAGGGACCTTAGTGACAGAGGGCTCCCAACGGTATCAACCCATTGAGCTCTAACGATCTGAAAGGAAAACTTGGTTAGGAATAGGTAGTTCCCAATATAAGCAAAAGTTCATCGAGCAAATGCATGATGATCCTCCCTCAAGATCGTAATTAGATATCTCAAATGCATCTAATTGATAGCATGTTCCTCGATGCACAAGTGAAACCAAAGTCCTAGAATACTTTTTGAGAACTTCGAACCAACCTTCTCTTCCTCCGAGTGACACCGTACTTGAGTTAGGACTACCATCAACCTCGTAACCACAACTCTTAGGATTCTAACTCCGAACAACAACATCCACTGGACAAATGATATTTGAATCTCAGTCTCTGTGGGATAGATAATCTTTTATTACTTGATGACATTCATGCACTTACGGGCGTTGAGCGCGAGCATACGCTTTGAGTCCTCGATGATCCTCGTCGAAGATTTGAGGTCGTTCTCGTATGCATCAGCAATCCACAAACTATCCATCTTCGTTTGTTGGTAGGGTAAATCTCGTTTGAATGACGATCTACATCTTGACTTGGGTCTTAAGATAGCATTCCATTCGAGCCTTCCAATAACGGAAATCATCTCCGTTAAAGAACGGAGGTCGAGCGGTGCTATAACCCTTAAGATGGGCAATTCAAACAACCTTGCAAAAAAAAACACGAAAACACGAGAATTTCCAAGACTTTGTCTTGGATTAGTAGTGCGGGATAAAAAAAACTTAAATTAAATAAAAAAAATATTAAAAGGAAAAAGAATGCTAGATTGGTGGTTGCACCGAATCTGAGAGCCCTCGCTCTGATACCAATTGACGGATCAAGAAATGCTAGAGGGGGTGAATAGCATTCCAAAAAACTCTTTTTGTTTCGTCGTTTAAAACAGAAAGTGCACAGCATAAGTGAAAACAAGACAAAAGAGAAAGACACTTTTCTTTTTACTTGGTTCACAACCAAAAGGTTGCTAGTCCAAGGCCCTGCGATCCTAGACCGCTTTGATGGGCAATCCATTAGAAGAATCTCTTCCTCATTGAATGTAAGACACAACGATTACAAAAGAATTCTAGAGGAAGAGGCAACAAGCCTACCTCTCCTCTTAGCAATTAAAACACAAGTAAAAGACAAAAACAATAACCTTACACTCATAGACGATGATCCGACTAAGGTATATGATATTCGGTGGAGTCTTAGTCGGATCGTCGTCTATGATTGTCCTTGTACGGAGGACATGACCTTACACTCACTCCACACTCGGTGCTTACCTTTGGTCCTCTTGACCTTTCGCTTAGCTTTCGGCCTCCACTGAGGTTCCTCTGTTGGGGCCGATGTGACCGCTAAAGGGGGGGTGAATAGCGTCGACGTTGCTCGATGGAATTTGTTCGCATTTGATCGTCTAAAATCTTGTTAGCACAGTGGAATGATAACAACAAATATAAACAACAAGATACACAACCACAACGCGAGATATAACGTGGTTCGGAACCGAATGGTTTCTACTCCACGGATTGGGCTCCAAAAGCCCTAGCAATGCAAATACGCACTACTAATCACAATAACTCCTTCTCGACACAAGTCGAAGGTCGAGAAACCTCGTACAAATGATTACACTAAGTAATACACCAAATATAAGCAATTACACTAATGAAATACAATACAAGTAAAGAAAAATACTTTACAATTGCGCTTTTGGATGCTTGCTTTGTGGTTGCTTGAATTGTACTTGGAGACCCTGATTTGTAGCAACAAATCGACCCAAAAGCTCCCAATAACCGGTGATCAAAATCTCCTCCACGGGCTCCCTTTAGCTGCCTGGGCTGAATTTCACCTATCAATCGACTGATCGGGACCATCAGTCGACTAATGACACTATTGCTATGAGACAACGGTGTGATCCACGTTGGAAAAATCCAACGGATAGGACATCAGTCTACTGATCATACTCATCAATCGACTGATAGAGCCTTCACTCGACTATTAACCCCAGCAGTCGAGTCTGACTCCATTCTATGCCCGAATTCTCGAGCACCAATCAACTGATCACAATATCAGTCGACTTCTCGAGCCAGTAGTTGACTGCCCACCTCTGGCAGTCGACTTCTAGGGCACTCTCTGTAGTCAAACCCTAGTTGACTCACTCCAGTCGACTACCCATAGGTCCCAGTCAATTGATACACTTCAAACATGAGGTTTTACCCCAAGTATGGTGCCCCCATACTTGCTAGACCACCCTTAGCCTAGACCTAAGCCTTCTAGCCACCTCCGTCAGCCTCACGCCTATTGGATCCCTCTAAGTCTTCCATGACTTGTTCATCCATACCTAGCCTTCAGGTGCTTCCATCGGCTATGTCATGCTAACGGTGTCTACACCGCCAAGGCACATTGGACTTACGCTGCCAAGACTCCGCTTGGACTTTACGCTGCCAACCATTGGACTTATGCTGCCAAGACTCCACCCTTGAACTTTACGCCGCCAATATTCCCCTTGGACTTCTCAAATGCCAAGACTCAAGCTTGGACTTTCCTTTGCTAACCCATGTTGGACTTTCCATGCCAAGACCCATGCTTGGACTTTCCTTTGCCAACCCATGTTGGACTTTCCCTTGCCAAGACCCATGCGTGGACTTTACATGCCAAGTACTCAAGACTTGGACTTTCCATGACATGGTCAATGCTAGTCAACCATCAAAATCCCCCTCGAGTCAAACTCGAGTTCGGTTAATCATGACCTGGGTCGATTGCACCAACAATCTCCCCAATAAATTATCAGACATCATTGTCAAACATCAATGTCAAACCTTCATGTCAAACATCAAAACATCGCTCGAGTCAAACTCAAGTTCGGTCAATCGTGACCTGGGCCGATTGCACCAACAATCTCCTCCTTTTTGATGTTTGACAAAACCACATACCTTTGAGTTAGAACACTAACTCAAATCTTCTTATCAATTATCCCAAATTAGTAATACTATAAATTCTCCCAATAATTCTCCCAAACATTCTCCCTCTTTTTGACTAACATCAAAAAGGTTCTCTCCAAGGAGGTCAATGTCTCATGTCCCAATGAGATCTTACAATCTCCCCCTTGGTCCAAAAATATCTAGGATGCCTACTATCTTCCTAGTGATAAGTCTCATATCACTCAAGAGAGGCAATCCTACACACTCTCCTAATTTCCAAATTGGGTATCTCAAAATCCCATTTCTCCCCCTCATGAGGAAAAAAAATAACATCCATCATCCCATGATGGATTCCTCCCCATAAAGGCTTGCTCCCCCTTAACCATTGCACCAACAATGTTCTTGGGAAGTCCCTAAACCAATAGGAACTCTAAACCATCAAATATAAGGTCTAAAGTTCAACATTTAACTTTCTCATACCTTAAATTTTATACATCACCCTAACAACTCTCCTAATCTATATCTAATGGATTTTCACCCTTTATAATGCTTCCTAAAGCATATCCTAGGGTTAGGAGTGGTTAGGGAACTTTACTGTAGCTGAAAATGGGCTAAACAATCTTGTTTTTCCTGAAATTAGCCTGGCAATCGACTTTATCAAGCAACAGTCGACTATCGTGCCCATCAGTCGACTGCCAACGAGGGAAGTCAACTGATAACTGAAATTTCCAAATTTCATCTATCAGAATTGAGTTTCAAAAATTCATAAATAATTATACATAATTTGAAAAAATCATGAAACTTCATACGTATAATACTTATGACCAATACAATGGGTGAAAAATGTTAGAAAAATATTTTACCCATAAAATAGCGAAATTGACACAAAGTTCAAAAGTGAAGAAAAACTTTAATGTTTAAGCTCACTTTGTATCAATTTCATCAATGGTGATTGTTATTAAAAGATAGACTTCACCAAGGTTTTTCAAAATGATTTTAAAATAGTTTTAAAACCTTATATTGGATCATATTCTTTGGGCTTAATGTACATGACTTGAACATAAGCTTTCCCAATGATCCATTACTAATATAAAATGAGTTTGAGTTCATCTAGATGCAAAAATTATGCACCTTGAACTTAACTCATATCCTAGCATCTCACTATTGAGATGTATACTGAAAAGTCTATCTTTTGTATGAACATCTTTATTTTTGAAATAAGAATCACATGATCATTGTTTGCATATTTATGGTTATGCATATTATCTAATACATTACATTAAAGATAACATGGTGTGTAGTGTCACACGGGAGATCATGTTATCAGTTCCTTGTAAAGTATAAGTAAAGGCTCACAACCTAGATGGTTATGGACAAACCATTGGAATGGTTGTAGTGTGATTTGGTATTGGTTTGTCTTGACCATTGAATTACACTAGTATACTTTGTGTGTATTGAGCAGGACCAACTTAGAGGTGATTCAATTTATTGCTGACTACATAATTGAATCAGACCTCGGATATTATGTTGTACATGCTCTTAATCCTGATATAATAACGGGCACATATACTTAGTATTCATTTCTTTGATTTACCAATGGGTGAGATTTATAGAGTAAATCGATAGGCTCAGTAAGTTGGAAAATGATATTATTTATATGGTGTGTCGTTGATTATAGGAGGAAACCGTGTCCTATATATTAGGATGATGATGTCCCCTTGAGGAGCTCATAAGGTTCATCATGTAAACCCTGCAGGTGGACTTGGTACAGCATGATGATAAGGTTGAGTGGTACTACTCATGGAGTTAGATGTTGATTAATTAATTGTCAGTAAATTAATTAATCGACAGACATTCGAGATCTTAAACACGAGGAGATATATGTACAAATAATATATGGAGCCCATATTAACTTATGGGGGTTGGTGAGGTAGATCAATGATAATCCTCTAGTGGAATGGATTATCATTAATGGATCGGACTTTATGTGGGCTTGATCCATTGGGTGGCCAAGATCCAACTCCTCCTCATGGTCCCTATTGTATCCTATTAAAACCCTCATGGAGCCTAGATCCGATGATGGAAAATGAAACTCTAGATCTGACGATGGAGATTAAATCTCTAGATCTGACGGTGGAGATTAAATCTCTAGATCCGACGGTAGAGATTAAATCTTTAGATCTGACGGTGGAGATTAAATCTCTAAGTCTGACGGTTGAGATTAAATCTCTAGATCCGATGGTTGAGATTAAATCCCTAGAACCTACGGTGGAGATTAAAAGGAGGCTTAAGCCTAGCTCTATAAAAGGAGGCATAAGGGGTGGGCGGCAAGACATTGAAGGGAGATTAGGGTTTTGGCTTTGGGCGGCTAGGGTTTGGAGAAGTCTTGGCCGGCAAGACTTTCTAGGGTTATTGCCAGCGCCCATCTTCCTCTTCTCAACCTTGGCCGGTGCTCATCCTCTTCTTTTCTCCATCCTTGGCCGGTGGTGACTAGGGTTAGGGTTCTTCCCTTGGAGCTCTTGGTCGGTGCCCACTCCATCTTATTCTCTTTGGGTCGGCGGCAAACATCAAGCTTGGAGCTTGATGGTTGGTCCTAGATAGGAGAAGAGTTTTGTTTCAATCTTCCCTTTGTTTTGAGTGAGCAAGGAAGGAAAGAGGGTGTTCTAGGAGGCTTTGACTTTTGAAAGATCGTCGCCCACATGACGTCCAAAAGGAGGAAGGACATACGATAGAAGACCTTGAGGTAAACAAGAGGTATAAATCTTGTTTTTCTTTCCTTTTGTTTCTTTGTATATTGTATGTATGATATGTGGCTAATTTACTTGGACCCCGAATAGAAACACAAAAACCGGCGATTCGTACATCGTCTATTCCATGGCTATTCGAAGAATAGAGGTAGGTTGCTTGAACAACAAGTTTATTCAAGTGACCACTCTAATCGAATAGCACGACGATGAAACGGTTGCTTGGGTAATCCATCTTTGTCAAGGATAAATTTTTTTATCCGGGGACGTAGATGGGATCGCCATGAATAAGCAACCGAGTTGAAGTCTGAAGTGAAGTTTCCTACCTTCAAGTGGTATCAGAGCCACAGTTTCCAGTTTTGTGTGTTTAGGATTCAGTTACTTTTATGCACTTTTCATATATTATATGTGCCGAATAATAGTAGGATGTGCGTAGGTTAACTTTTTGGTTGCAGGCATAGGATCCAACTATTATGGCCATATGTGTGTATGTGATTGTATGTGTGTAATTGTATATTATTTGAATCCTCGGGGTTGACGAGGCTATTATTTAATTTTTGTAATTAAGTACGGCATTGTTTAGCCATTCTTTTTATTTTAGTTTACTTTTGATCTAGATTTCATGTACACTCCTTCGTGGAGTATAGGATCGATGGATGTAAATTAAAATAGATTTTCTCAGCTCGGATCTCCGGATGGCTTGTACATGGCGTAGGGAGGAGCGGACGAGATGCCGTTACGACGGGAGCCATATTGGAGAACAAAAGCTATAATAGTTGAAAAATATTTTCTTTTCATATTTATTACTTTTTGTTTGATATGCATGTCGTAGGCTAGGAAAATTTTTCAATTTTAAATTACTAAGTGGGAGAGGGATATTTTTATAAATTCCCACGGCCTCCATTACGATTTGACATGTGATGCAAACAAACTTGCGCGTCGGCTCTGAGTGCCTTGCTCCCCATCGGATGAGTTTGTTTATGGATCACAGGGTCGAATATGGTTATAGGAAATTATTAAGAAGCGTGTGTACTTCCCCATCGGAAGGCACATAACCCGAGATAATTACCTTGGTACCAAGTAATGGTGAACACTTAGATGCAAATAGGAGTATCCTCCCCATCGGAGTCACTGCTTTTATTTGTAGGGCCAAAGAGAAACCAACTATTAATTTTATTTGTCAAAAAGTTAGGTTGACAAGATAGTAAAATTAATGGGTAAAACCTCCTCTTACAAATGTAGAATTCGTATATGTCCACACTATCATGGTATATGATATTCTCGGTGTTTTGAGGTGTTGGTTGATTTAAAAATTTTATTGTTTGAGGAATCAATAATTTTTTGAAATCTAATGTTTTGATCTATGTGATTCTTAGGTTTTTCAAAATGACTTTCAACCCGCTTGTTGTGATATTGAAAGAAAATCAACTTACTGGACCCAATTATGTTGATTGGAAGAGGAATCTTGACATTGTCTTGACTGCTAAGGAGTACAAATATGTACTCTTCGAAGAATGTCCTCCTAAGCCTGCGGATGATTCTGGGGAAAAGGAGAAGGAGAGTTATAAGAAGTGGATTAAGGCTGATGAGATGGTGCGAAGTTATATTTTGGCATCTATGTCAAATGTACTGCAACATCAGCATCAAGCCATGCCCACTGCTTATGACATGATGCTCAATCTCAAAGAGCTTTTCAGATACCAGAATCAGGCTGTTAGGCAGGAATCCATGAGGAACTTGATGACGACCACCATGATCGAGGGAACACCCGTGAGGGATCATGTTCTCAAGATGATGGCTCATTTGAATGAGCTGGAAGTCCTTGGAGATGAGATCGATGGGGAAACCCAGGTCGATATCATACTCCAGTCTCTACCTAGGAGTTTTAAGCAATTTTGCCTAAACTACAACATGAATAAAAGGTTGTATTCATTGGCGGAGCTTCTGACAAAACTCCAGGTAGCAGAGGGGCTATTTCATCATAGTGCTCAGGCACAGGCCATGGTTGCCCAAAAGGTTTGTACTTCTAAGCCAAAAGGCAAGAAGAAGAAGAAACAAGCTGGGGTAAAGGTGGCAGGAGGATCTCAGGGAGGAGTGAAGAAGCCGGAAGGCAAGTACTTCACTTGCAAGAAGATTGGACACTGGAAGAAGGACTGCCCCAACCGGAAGCAGAATAAAGGTATATCTTTTGGTCTAGTCGTTGAAACATATTTAGCAGTGTTATCTACCGGCACCTAGTGTGTAGATACGGGAGCCATTGATCATGTATGTAATACTTTGCAGGGGTTCCAGGAAACCAGAAGACTGGTTGAAGGAGAGATTACCATCTACTTGGGTGATGCTACGAAGGTAGCGGCTGTTGCAGTGGGAGATGTTTATTTGTCTTTTGAGAGAAATAAAGTTTTGGTTCTGAAAAATTGCCTTTATGTACCTTTATTTAGAAAGAATTTGATTTCGATTTCTAAATTATTTATGGATGGATATTCTATTTCTGACAGAGTTGTTATAAAAAGGAATAGAGAGATTATCTATTCTGGTGCATTGATAGGAAATTTGTATACACTTGAACCAAAAGCTCCCACGATGCAAATAGAAGTTAATAACTCATCTTCTAATTCCAATAAGAGAAAAGAACCTTTGAAGATGAACCAAACATATCTTTGGCATCTAAGGCTAGGTCATATTAACCTAAGTTGAATTCAAAGCTTGATAGCTGATAGACCTCTAAGTTCATTAGTGGTGGAAGACTTCCCAACCTGCGAGTCTTGCTTAGAAGGTAAAATGACCAAGAGGTCTTTCAAGGCCAAGGGGTATAGAGCCAAAGATGTGTTGGAATTGGTTCATTCTGATTTGTGTGGTCCTATGTCTATCCAGACAAGAGGTGGTTTTGAATATTTCGTCTCTTTTATAGATGATTATTCAAGATATGGATACATTTACTTGATGTGCCGCAAGTCTGAATGCTTTGACAGGTTCAAAGAATTCAAGGCTGATGTGGAGAAATGTCAGGGTAAAAGTATCAAGACACTACAATCTAATCGTGGTGGTGAGTACCTCTTGGGAGAGTTTAGGAATTACTTATCAGAGGCTGGGATTCAATCCCAATTATCTGCACCTGGCACACCCCAGCAGAATGGTGTAACAGAGCGAAGGAATATGACTCTTATGGAGATGGTTAGATCAATGATGAGTTATTTTGAGTTGCCAGATTCGTTCTAGGGGTATGCTCTGGATACGGCGGTGTATATTCTGAATTTGGTTCCATCTAAATCAGTGCCTTCTACTCCCACAGAATTGTGGACTGGGCGAAAGCCTAGTCTGAGACATATTTGGATTTGGGGGAGTCAAGCACATGTGCTGAAGGCAGATGCTGGTAAGTTGGAACCTTGTACAAAAGTGTGCATGTTCGTTGGCTATCCTAGAGGAATGAAAGGTGGTTTGTTTTATAGTCCTAGAGATCAGAGGGTGATCGTTAGCACGAATGTCAGATTTCTAGAGGAAGACTATGTGATGAACCATAAGCCCATGAGTAAGATTGTTCTGGAGGAATTAAGAGGGGAAGTCACTACTTCAGTACCACCGGTACAAGAGGATATATCACAAGTCACTGCACCGCATGTCACAGAAGATACACAGGTGATACCTCATCGTAGTGGGAGGGTTGTTAGACAATCTGATAGATTCATGTTCTTGGGAGAATCTTCTGATTTGGTCCCTGGCGAACATGAACCTAATCCCTGGACATATGACGAGGCAATCCAAGATAAAGATGCGGTATCTTGGCAAAGTGCAATGAATGTTGAGATTGAATCTATGGATTCAAATCAGGTCTGGGAGCTAGTAGAATCACCCAATGGTGTAAAAGCCATTGGATGCAAGTGGATCTACAAAAGAAAGAGAGGAATAGACGGGAAGGTTGAAATCTTCAAAGCAAGGCTTGTTGTGAAGGGGTATACTCAGAAAGAGGGCATCGATTATGAGGAGACCTTTTCGCCGATAGCCATGCTTAAGTCTATCCAGATTCTCTTATGTATTGTTGCTCATATGGATTATGAGGTATGATAGGTGGATGTCAAGACAACTTTCCTTAATGGAAGTCTTGAGGAGAACATCTATATGAAGCAACCAAAGGGATTCATTGCAAAGGGAAAAGAGCATCTTATGTGTAAGCTTAATCAGTCCATTTATGGATTGAAGCAAGCTTCGAGGTCTTGGAACATCTGCTTTGATGAGGTAATCCAGTCTTATGGACTTATTCGAAGTCCGGATAAGTCTTGTGTATACAAGAGATGTGACGAAAACATAGTGGTATTTCTTGTACTATACGTAGATGACATTTTGTTGATTGGCAACAATGTCAAGGTGTTATCGGACGTAAGGGTATGGTTGTCCAAACAGTTTGATATGAAGGACTTGGGAGAAGTGGGACACATTCTTGGGATCAAGGTTATAAGGAATCACAGGAAAAGGATGTTGTTCTTATCTCAAGCTTCATACATAGACACCATTTTGGCTCGCTTTAGCATGCAGAACTCCAAGAAAGGTTTTCTATCTTTCAGGCATGGAGTTCCTTTATCTAAGGAGATGTGTCCTAGAACATCTGAGGAGATAGAGAAGATGAAGGTGGTTCCTTATGCTTCGGCAGTAGGAAGCCTCATATATGTTATGTTGTGTACGAGATCGGATATCTGCTTTATCGTTGGCATGGTTAGCATATATCAGAGTAATCCAGGACAGGGACATTGGATTGCGGTAAAGCATATATTAAAGTACCTGAGAAGGACTAGGGATTATATGCTGGTATACCAGGCAGATCAATTACTCCCTATGAGTTACACAGATTTCGACTTCCAATCAGATAGGGATAACAGTAAGTCTACCTCAGGTTTTGTGTTTACTTTGGGAGTTGGAGCCATTGTATGGAGGAGTGTCAAACAAAAATGCGTGGCGGACTCCACCATGGAAGCTGAGTATGTGGCAGCCTCTGAGGCGGCCAAAGAAGCTGTGTGGCTCATGAACTTCTTAATGGACTTGGATGTGATACCTAGTTTGCCCAGAACTATCACAATTTATTGTGATAACAGTGGTGCAGTTGAAAACTCAAAGGAACCACGAGCCCATAAGGCAAGTAAACACATAGAGCACAAGTACCACCTGATACGAGAAATCGTAAAGCGAGGAGAAGTTGTTGTGGCCAAGATTGCATCAGAGGATAACTTGGCAGATCCTTTCACTAAGGCCCTTCCAGCGAGAGCTTTTGATAGGCATGTGGAGGGAATGGGAATTGGATGTATGGCAGTATGAGGATAGCATAGTCTTTTAGTATAAGTGGGAGATTGTTGGGATGTATACTGAAAAGTCTATCTTTTGTATAAACATCTTTATTTTTGAAATAAGAATCACATGATCATTGTTTGCATATTTATGGTTATGCATATTGTTTAATACATTACATTATAGATAACATGGTGTGTAGTGTCACACGGGAGATCATGTTATCAATTCCTTGTAAAGTATAAGTAAAGGCTCACAACCTAGATGGTTATGGACAAACCATTGGAATGGTTGTAGTGTGATTTGGTATTGGTTTGTCTTGACTATTGAATTACACTAGTATACTTTGTGTGTATTGAGCAGGACCGACTTAGAGGTGATTCGATTTATTGCTGACTAAATAATTGAATCGAACCTCGGATATTATGTTGTACATGCTCTTAATCCCGATATAATAACGGGCACATATACTTAGTATTCATTTCTTTGATTTACCAATGGACGAGATTTATAGAGTAAATCGATAGGCTCGGTAAGTTGGGAAATTATATTATTTATATGGTGTGTCATTGATTATAGGAGAAAATCGTGTCCTATATATTAGGATGATGATGTCCCCTTGAGGAGCTCATAAGGTTCATCATGTAAACCCTGCAGGTGGACTTGGTCCGACATGATGATAAGGTTGAGTGGTACTACTCATGGAGTTAGATGTTGATTAATTAATTGTCAGTAAATTAATTAATCGACAGACATTCGAGATCTTAAACACGGGGAGATATATGTACAAATAATATATGGAGCCCATATTAACTTATGGGGGTTGGTGAGGTAGATCAATGATAATCCTCTAGTGGAATGGATTATCATTAATGGATCGGACTTTATGTGGGCTTGATCCATTGGGTGGCCAAGATCCAACTCCTCCTCATAGTCCCTATTGTAGCCTATTAAAACCTCATGGATCCTAGATCCAATGATGGAAAACAAAACTCTAGATCCGACAGTGGAGATTAAATCTCTAGATCCGATGGTAGAGATTAAATCTCTAGATTCGACGGTGGAGATTAAATCTTTAGATCCGACGGTGGAGATTAAATCTCTAAGTCCGACGGTTGAGATTAAATCTCTAGATCCGACGGTTGAGATTAAATCCCTAGAATCGACGGTGGAGATTAAAAGGAGGCTTAAGCCTAGCTCTATAAAAGGAGGCATAAGGGGTGGGCGGCAAGACATTGAAGGGAGATTAGAGTTTTGGCTTTGGGCGGCTAGGGTTTGGAGAAGTCTTGGGTGGCAAGACTTGCTAGGGTTGTTGTCGGCGCCCATCTTCCTCTTCTCAACCTTGGCTGGTGCTCATCCTCTTCTTTTCTCCATCCTTGGCCAGCGGTGACTAGGGTTAGGGTTCTTCCCTTGGACCTCTTGGTCGGCACCCACTCCATCTTCTTCATCTTATTCTCTTTGAGCCGGTGGCAAACATTAAGCTTGGAGCTTGATGGTTGGTCCTAGATAGGAGAAGAGTTTTGTTTCATTCTTCCCTTTGTTCGGAGCGAGCAAGGAAGGAAAGAGCGTGTTCTAGGAGGCTTCGACTTTTGGAAGATCGTCGCCCACACGACATCCAAAAGGAGGAAGGACATACGATAGAAGACCTTGGGGTAAACAAGAGGTATAAATCTTGTTTTTCTTTCCTTTTGTTTCTTTGTATATTGTATGTATGATATGTGGCTAATTTACTTGGACCCTGAATACAAACACAAAAATCAGCGATCCGTACATCGTCTATTTCACGGCTATTCGAATAATAGAGGTAGGTTGCTTGAACAACAAGTTTGTTCAAGTGACCACTCTAATCGAATAGCACGATGATGAAACGGTTTCTTGGGTAATCCATCTTTGTCAAGGATAAATTTTTTTTATCCGGGGATGTAGATGAGATCGCCATGAACAAGCGACCGAGTTAAAGTGGGAAGCGAGTTTCCTACCTTCACTCACATGTGAGTTTTGTTCTCCTAATCTAGGATTTCATGCATTTTCTAAAGCAACACTACTTGATTCCCTTATAAATGGGACTTCAAGTCATGTCATTGTCCTTAACTCAATTTTAATCAAATTAAATGCATGAATGATCATGGCATAAATGATAGCATAAGTATATCATGGCCAATGATCATGATGTAATGGCATATGAATAAATCTAAATACACATGACATAAAAAAGAAACCCTAAACATGATCATGACATATGATGATTAAAAGGTAAATATGATGTCATGGCATGTTATATGGCAAATCAAGCATGACAAATAAAGTATAAGGTATATAATACCTAAATTTTAGCATTAGTTTCCATTTGATATTATTTTGTCTATTTTTCCATATTATCAATTATCTCCCAAGTGTGCCAAAAACCCAAATGGCACACAAAGACCTCTAAACCTCAATTGTGCCAATTTTATTGATTTTTCATAATCCCAAAAATATGTTGGCACATCCTAAAATCCTTTAGGATAAAAATTCAAACCACATTTCCAAGGTACCCATATCCTTGAAAATGACTTAAAGTGTCACCTTTACTATGGTTAGGTTAACTACCCATCCATTCAAGGTTGGCACACCTAAACTCATTTAGCTTTAATCGATCACGCTCCTAGGAATCCAATACCTATTGGAGCTCCTTGGGTTTACTAGGTATTCGCTAGGGATAACTTCCCTAGATAACCTCCTAATGACCCTCCTAGGCTTAGAAGCCTTGGTTATTTGGGTCTTGACTAGGTTAACCTTAGGGATTGCCTCCCTAGTAACCTTCTTAGTGGCTTCCCTAGGTTTCCTTGAAACCCTAGCCACTAGGCACATACCTTGGTTACCCTTAGTAACCTTGGTCTTCCTAGACCTAACTTGAGTTTCATAATCAAATGGAACATTATGGTAGGTAGGCTTATCTACCTTGGACCTAGGCTTGTGACTCAAGCCTTTCTTGCCCATAGATGAGTCTTGCCTCCTAGACTCTAGGTGTTGACTTTTACCATTTGACCTAGATTTTTGATCAATTGACCCTTGCATTTGGTTTTGCATAATTCTAAGGGTCTTTTCCATTTTCTCAAGACTTGACCTCGAGGCTTGATTTTCCATTTCTAATTGCCCAATTTTTGAATTTTGATTTAATCTTTGGGCATGGTTCTTCCTAGGCATATGCCTAGTCCATTTGGGGTTAAAACCTAGGTGCTCTTGTACCTTTCTAATTGTTGGTGCAATCAGCCCAGGTCACGATTGACCGGACTCGAGTTTAACTCGAGCGATGTTTTAATGTTTGACATGAAGGTTTGACATTAATGTTTGACATTGATGTCTGATAATGTGTTTGGGAGATTGTTGGTGTAATCGACCCGGGTCATGATTGATCGAACTTGAGTGTGACTCGAGGGGGATTTTGATGGTTGACTAGGGTTGACCATGTCATGGAAAGTCCAAGTTTTGAGTACTTGGCATGTAAAGTCCAAGCATGGGTCTTGGCAAGGGAAAGTCCAACATGGGTTGGCAAAGGAAAGTCCAAGCATGGGTCTTGGCATTGAAAGTCCAACATGGGTTGGCAAAGGAAAGTCCAAGCTTGAGTCTTGGCATTTGAGAAGTCTAAGGGAAATATTAGCGGCGTAAAGTCCAAGGGTGGAGTCTTGGTAGCATAAGTCCAATGGTTGGCAGCGTAAAGTCCAAGCGGAGTCTTGGCAGCATAAGTCCAATGTGCCTTGGCAGTGTAGACACCGTTAGCATGACATAGTCGATGAAAGCACCTGAAGGCTAGCGTATGGATGAACAAGTCATGGATGACTTGGAGGGATCCGATAAGAGTGAGGCTGACGGAGGTGGCTAGAAGGCTTAGGTCTTAACTAAGGGTGGTCTAGCAAGTATGGTGTAAAATACCAAAAAAAAATAAAAATATATAAAAATATCCTTTTTAATTAAGAAATTATCTTATGGAATTTTTTCAGAAATTTTTAGAAATTTTTCTGGATTTAAACGGGAATGTTATGGACATTTCATGGGGATAAAGCGGATAGGCTTTTGTAAAGTCTGTTTAGACTATCTGCTAGGAATTAATAGGTTTAATAAAATCATTTAATCCCCCCCCCCGATTCCTTCCATTTTCCCTCTTCCTCGATCGACCGATCCTCTTCTTCTTTTCCCGATCGCGCATCGATTTCCTTCTCTTCTCCCCGCGCGCCGCCCAAGCTCGAGCTCGCCCCATCGCCACCGCTTTGCTTGATATCCGCTCTTTCTAGGTCTTCTCTCTCTGCCTCCTGCTGCGCTCTCCCTCTCCTCTGCCAGCGGCAGCAGACCCACCCCGACGCAACTGGAGGTGTGTGCCGGCGGCAAGCGTGCGCGTGGATGAGGGAGGGTAGATCAGCAGAGCCATCACCGTGTGCTAATTTGGGGCTCAGATGTCTATCGGAGCATATGGTAGCCTGGCAGCGACTGGGCAACAATAGGGAGCAGAGCGTCGATTTGAGGGTTCTACGACCGGTGGTCGTCGGAGCTAGGTAAGGATCGGTTTTCATTCTTGCTTCAAACGAGATTTGAGTTCTTGATGTGGTTTCCTTCGTTGAGCTTGATCCATTGATTTAGGGCAGCGGTGGTTGAGCGTCGATTTTCTCCGGTGAACTGAGCAACTTGGGGAGGAGAACTGTCAAGAGGGAGGTTCCAATCCCAGGTAATCTTGATCTAACATGTGCTTTCATCTGTAAATTTCTATATGTGATCTTTATGGTGGATGTGGGTTTTCTGTCGATGGATATACCGGTTAGAGGCTGCTGTAAGAGAGGTGGGCTAAGCTGGAGGTTTGTTAGGCTGTGGATGAGTTGTGTGATTCGCTTCGGGTTGGTCATACCTCCAATTTGGTGTAGCGGTGGCTGTGAAGGGCTCCCGTGTGATTGTGGGTGCTACTTTATGAGTTCAAGAGGGGGTGGTGGTGGTATGGATCGAAGTGTTGATAGATCTTGAGGTGAGATGTGTATTAACCTATGTTTCTACTGTGTTGTTAGGCTGAATAGAGTGGATGGTGTGGTGTGGTGAGGTTGATGTAGTAAATGAGTACCGTATGGATACTCTGTTTGGGCCCGTGGTAGGGGCTATGAATAGGGTTTAGTTTGAGGTTTGTTAGGTCCCTAAATTAGTGTGAAATGTCAGTTGTTGATTGAGTTGTGTGATGTTCTGATCTCGGCTACAAATTGGGCTATGGATAAATCTATTCTGTAGTTATGTATGGAGTGGAAAGTTGTAGGTTAGCATATTTGCTAATTAGAAATGGTGAATTAATTATGGTGTTAACTATACAAGCTGAGGGATTAATGTGAAGGTTTGATTTAGTTAATTGGATAACTAGATCAATCTAGCTGATCGGGATACGAAGTCGATGTAGGATTCGATTCGATTATTCGTCATATACTTGCACTTAATCATAATGTTTGATATGTGCAGGACATGGATACGAGGCAGGCTCACAGACGCAAATACAATCAGCACGAGCTACATATCAGGTGGGTAATTTTGTACCCTGGTCAGGTAGATGTAATTTCATTCAGATTTAGTCGTAGATATGAGCATGTTAGGTGTTCATATTATCTTGACCATGCTCTTATTTATCTTATGCTTGATACTATTGGGATGTATACTGAAAGCCTAGCTCTTTGGTATGAACATTTTATTTTGAAATAAGAATCACATGATCATTGTTTGCACTTTATATTTATATATGTGCATATTGTCTAATACTTTACATTGTAGATAACATGGTGCTTGGGTGTGGCACAGAAGATCATATTATCAGTCCCTTGTAGAGTATAAGTAGAGGCTCACAACCAAGATGATTTTGGACAAACCATTGGAATGGTTGTAGTGTAGCTTGGTATTGTTTTGTCTTGAACATAAAGTTACACTAGTACACTTAGGTGTATTGAGCAGGACCGACATAGAGGTGATTCAATTTGTTGTTGACTACATAATTGAATCGGACCTCGGATATTTTGTTGTACATGCTCTTAATCCCGATATAATAACGGACACATGTACTTAGTATTTATTTCTTTGATTTACCAGAGGGTGAGATTTCTATGGATTAAATCAATATGCCCGGTAAGTTGGGAAATGATATTATTTACATGGTGTGCCATTGATTATAGGAGGAATCCGTGTCCTATGTATTAGGTTGATGATGTCCCCTTGAGGAGCTCATAAGGTTCATCATGTAAACCCTGCAGGTTGACTTAGTCAACATGATGATAAGGTTGAGTGGTACTACTCGAGGAGTTAGATGTTAATTAATTGATGGTCAATAAATCAATTAATTGACGAACATTCGATATCTTAAATACGGGGAGATGGATGTACAAATAATATATGGAGCCCATATTAATTTATGGGGGTTGGTGAGGTAGTTCGATGATGATCCTCTAGTGGAATGGAACATCATTGATGGATCAAGTTTGTGTGGTTCCGATCCATCGGGTGGCCAAGACCCAATTCCTCCTCATGGTCCCTATCGTATCCTAATATAAACCTCATAAAGTCTAGATCAAATAATGGAAAACAAATCTCTAGAACCGACGGTGGAGATTAAATCTCTAGATCTGACGGTTGGGATTAAAACCCTAGAACCGACAGTTGAGATTAAATCTCTAGATCCGATGGTTAGGATTAAAACCCTAGAACCGATGGTTGAGATTAAATCTCTAGATCCGACGGTTGGGATTAAAACCCTAGAACCGACGGTGGAGATTAAACCAAGGCCTAAACCTAACTCTATATATATATAGGCTTAAGGTGGGCGGCAAAGGTAGTGGATGATGGATGGTTTAGGGGATTAGGGTTTGCTTCCTTTGGAGGCTAGGAACCCTAGTTGGTTTAGATTATTTTGGGCGGCTAGGGTTTGGGAGATAGGCATGGGGCGGCAACAATTGGAAGAAGAGTTTCTTCTTCTTCCTAAGGCATGGCCGGTCCCTTCCTTCTACCTCTCTACCTTGGTTGGTCCACATTCTATTCTTCTATCCCCTCTTCCATGGCTGGCACATAGTTGATGGAGTTGGATGGCTTGGGCGGCAAGAAACCCTAAGGAGGAAACCCTAATTAGGGTTTGGCTCCTTTTGGGTTGGGCGGCCAAGGTTTGGAAGGAGGGTAGGCGGCATCTTGTGGAAGAGTTCTTCTTCTTCCTAGGAAAGGTGGCCGGTTTAGATCTCCTCCTTCCACCTTGGTTGGGCGGCAAGAAGACCTAAGGAGGAAACCCTAATTAGGGTTTGGCTCCTATGGTTGGGCGGCTAGGGTATGCAAGGAAGGTGGGCGGCAACTATAGGAGAGGAGCTCTTCCTCTTCCTAGGTTGTGGCCGGCTCCTTCCTCTATTCCCTCCACCGTAGCCGACACCCAACATATTTCCTTTCTCCTCTTCACTCCATCTTGGCCGGCAGCACCAAAACTAGGGTTTGTCCCTAGTTCGGTTCCTTGGTTGTTTCCATTATGTTCTCTCTATTCTTGAGGCCGGCGGCATCAATCCTTTGTGGATTGGTGGTTGGCTCAAGCAAGAAGGGAAAGAGAGTTCTTCTTTCTTTGGATTGAAGAAGATCTAGGAAGCTTCAACTTGTGGAGGATCTTCGCCCACACGAAGTCTACAAGGAGGTTAGGACATACGATAGAAGATCAAGAGGTATAAAAGTTTTACAACTTTTATTATTGTTCTTTGCATGTTCTTATTGATATGCTATCTTATGTTCTTTATGTTAGTATATGTTGATTATACTAGTTTACATTTGTATGTATTTGTATAATCATGGACCCCGAATAAGAAACACAAAAACCGGCGATCCGTCCGTCGTCTCTTCCGTGGCTAATCAACTAGAAGAGTTGTGTTGCTTGAACAACTAGTTTGTTCAAGCGACCACTCAAGTTGTTAGCACGACGATGAATAGGTTGTGCTAAGGAAACTCATCCCATCCGGATTAGTTTTTATTGGTGAAAATTTTAATCCGGGGACATGGGAGCCGATGAGCCTTCCGAGGAATAGCACGATTCCAACAAGTGGTATCAGAGCCACAGTTTTTGGTTTTGTGTGTTTTGGATTCGGTTACTTTTCATGCACTTATCATATATTGTGTATGCCGGATAATAGTAGGATGTGCGTAGGCTAACTTTTTGGTTGCAGGCATAAGATCCGACTATTATGGCTATATGTGTGTATGTGGTTGTTTGTGTGTGATTGTATGTATATTATTTGAATCCTCGGGGTTGACGAGGCTAGATTAGTATTTAATTTTTGTAATTAAATACGGCATTGTTTAGCCGCTCTTTATTTTATTTTACTTTCGATCTAGATTTCATGTACACTCCCTCGTGGAGTATAGGATCGATGGATGTAAAATAAAATAGCTTTTATTCTCGGCTCGGATCTCCGGATGGCTCGTACATGGCGTAGGAGGAGCGGACGAGGTGGCGACACGACGGGACGCATATTGGAGAACAATGCCATAATAGTTGGAAAAAATTCTGATTTTTCCATATTTATTGCTGATTTGTTTTATATGCATGTTGTGTGTGCTTGAAAATTCCTCATTTTCAATTTACTAAGTGGGAGAGGAATATTTTAATTAATTCCCGCGGCCTCCATTACAATTTGACGTGTGATGCAACAAACTTGCGTGTCGGCTCTGAGTGCCTTCCTCCCTGTGGATGAGTTTGTTTGCGGATCACTAGGTCAAATAATGGTTATAGGAAATTATCTAGGAGCGTGTGTACTTCCACAGCGGTAAGGCACATAATCCGAAATAATTCCCTTAGTACCATGTAATGGTGCACACTTAGATGCAAATAAAAAGTATCCTTCCCATCGGAGTCACTGCTTTTATTTGTAGGGCCAAAGAGGAACCAACTATTAATTTTATTTGTCAAAAAGTAAGGTTGACAAGATAATAAAATTAATGGGTAAAACCTCCTCTTACAAATGTAGAATTCGTATACGTCCACACTGCGTGGCATGTGATATTCTCGGTGTTTTGAGGTGTTGGTTGATTTTGAAATTTTATTGTTTGAGGAATCAATAATTTTTTGAAATCTAAAGTAATGATCTATGTGATTCTTAGGATTTTCAAAATTGACTTTCAGTCCACTTACTGTGATACTAAAGGAAATAAACTTACTGTACCTAAATAATGTTGATTGGAAAAGATTCAAGATATTGTCTTATCTGCTAAGGAGTACAAGTATGCACTCTTCAAAGAGTGTCCTTAAGCCATCATTGCTCAAAAGGGTTTCTACTTCTAAGACGAAAGGCAAGAAGAAGAAGAAACAAGGTGAAGCAAAGATGGTGGGAGGATCTCAGGGAAGAGTGAAGAAGTCGAAAGGCAAGTACTTCACTTGCAAGCAGGATGGACATTGGAAGAAGGACTGTCCCAATCCAAAACATAACAAAGGTATATCTTTTGGACTAGTCATTGAAACATAATTAGCGGTGATATCTACCGGCACCTGGTGAGTAGATACAGGAGCCACTAATCATGTCTGCAACAATTTGCAGGGGTTCCAAGAAACCCGATGACTAGCTAAAGGGGAGATTACCATTTACTTGGGCAATGCCATGATGGTGGCGGTTATTGCAGTGGGAGAAGTTTTATTTATCTCTTGAGAATAATAAAACTTTGGTTCTAGAAAATTCCCTTTATGTACCATTATTTAGAAAGAATTTAGTTTTAGTTTCTAAATTATTATGGATGGATATTCTATTTCTTTTAATAACAGAGTTGTTATAAAAGGAATAGGGAGAATATCTATTCAGATACATTGAAAGGAAATTTGAACCAAAACCTCCCACGATGCAAATTGAAGTTAATAACTCATCTTCTAATTCCAATAAGAGAAAAGAACCTTCGAAGATGAACCAAACATATCTTTGGCTTCTTAGGCTTGGTCACATTAACCTAAGCAGAATTCAAAGGTTGAAAACTGATGGACCTTTGGGTTCATTAGTGATGGAGGATCTCCCAACCTACAAATCTTGCTTGGAGGGTAAGATGACCAAGAGGCCTTTTTAAGGCCAAGGGGTATAGAGCCAAAGATGTGTTAGAAATGGTTCATTCTGATTTGTGTGGTCCTATGGCTATCTAGGCAAGAGGTAATCTTGAATATTTCGTCTCTTTAGTAGATGATTATTCAAGATGTGGATGACACTACGATCTGATCGTGGTGGTGACAACCTCTTGGGAGAATTTAGGAACTACTTATTAGAGGTTGGGATTCAATCCCAATTGACTGCACCTGGCACACCCCAGCAGAACGGTGTAGCAGAGCGAAGGAATAGGACTCTTATGGAGATGGTTAGATCGATGATGAGTTATTTTGACTTGTTTTATAGTCCTAGAGATCAGAGGGTGATCGTTAACACGAATGTCAGATTTCTAGAGGATGACTATGTGATAAGCCACAAGCCCAAGAGTAAAATTGTTCTGGAGGAGTTAAAAGGGAAGTCACTTCTTTAGTACCACCGGTACAAGAGGATATACCACATGTCATCGCACCGCTGTCACAGAGGATACACGAAGATACCTCGTCAGAGTGGGAGGGTTGTTAGACAGCCTCTTAGATTCATGTTTTTGGACGAATCTTCTGATTTGGTCCCTAGCAAACATGAACCTGATCCCTAGACATACGACGAGGCAATCCAAGATATAAATACAACATCATGGCAAAGTGGAATGAATACTGTGTTAGTAATATATGAGAGATGTCCTAAGGCAATCGCCTTATGTATGAACCATTTATATGATAAATGAAGATTCACTATTTGAGTATACATGTTTTATGTATTTGATTGGATCTTAAACTCATTTCTTGAATGTCCACGATCGATTCACGGCATGAGAGAATTTGTGATTGGATCACAACTAGTGAGTATCTCTACATGTGTAATTGTGATGTATCGAATTATCCTAGTCGATGAATTGATGGATTTGGACACCATCAATTACGCCGAGACTAAGCACGAGGTATACTCCTTGGTGTATCCAAGCGGTGATTCTCTTTGGCCGGAGACATAGTGATGTCGGAGTTAATCGTGGATGCTAGTTATGGTAACTAGTTCATTGGAGTGACCAGTAGTAAGACTTCATATGGTTCTCTGCATATATAGATATGTCAATGAAGTTCTTACTGTGGCTTAAGTGCGATGTTCCTTTGACTTGCGGTATTCAAGTCATCTTGATCATGGAGACTTATGCTTTGACATCTTAAGCAAACATCTCCGAGGAGATGTGGACCCGGGATGATTGGGTATAAGTCGAAGTGATCGAAGGTGTTTGAATAGCCTATAAAGGATTCACCACTCCTTGCGAGGAGATGTATACCCATGGCCTCTCGTCGGATTGTTACTAAAGTCTTTGGCCAAAGCATTACATGTTTAGAGTAAAGTACTCTTGATACATGTGGAGTAACTAGAATCCGTAGGGACGAGGAAATGATACTTGGGCTAGGTGTGGCGTAGTCGACCTAGTGAGGGCCTGACACAATAGACCATGTCCTGAACCAAGTGGGTATAAGATGAGTGAAGGGAATGGGGCACGATTCATTCGAGCTACTGAAGGGTTTCAGAAATAGTTCTGGATCAACCGTTGATCTTTTCGGTTAATTGGGGATCATGATGTACTACTAGGTGCCACTCATGATCGATCTATAATTAATGGTTAATTATAGATGGCCAACATAAACCGAGAACCTATTTGGTCACACGCACAACGAGTGTAATCCAAAGGATTTAAAACGAGCTAGAGAATAGGATTCTCAGACCGAGAGAAACTATGTTTGGTTGGACCAAACATAGCGAGCATGAAATTGTTTGATGCAGAGGCGTGGATGGGCCGTGTCTTATGAAGACATAATGGATGGACCAAAATGGTTTGGTTCTAATCCAATGGATGAGAATAAACCAAAGGGTTTGGTTTATATTAAGCGAATGAACCAAAGGTTGGTTCGGTTCGTTTTAACTTAAAATAAACCATCATGGTTTGGTTTATTTTAACTTATCTTAATGGAGCGGGTTAACGGGCTTTATGGATATGATCCATTAACCATTAAGAGAATTAGTTCTCTATAAAATAGGGCTTAAACCCTAATCCAAAACCCTAATCTATTTTGGCCGCCCAACCTAGTTGCCGCCCACCCCTTGTTGGTGATTTGGCGCCCAACTACAAGCTGCCGCCGCCCAGCTTTGTGCCGCGTCCAAGACCCTTGCGGCGTCGACCCTCCGGTGATCTCCTATAGGTTGGCATCAAGGTGGGCTTTTTCTCTCCTTGTTTTTGGCGGCGCCTACTCCTCCACCAAGCTGTCCAGTTTTCTGGACAGCTTCTCTCTCGTCGGGCGTCGTTTGGGCGGCGGTTAGTGCTCCGACAGCGGCTAACTTACGGGATTTGATCTCCGGTAATCCTCTGAGTGGAGGGCGAAGGATTCGTCAAGCGGTGTGAATACCTCTCGGAGAAGCGAGTTTTGAGAACTTCGTTTTAGGATCCGAATTTGGATTCGGATCGTGATCATCTCTCGATCACGTCGTCTTCAACACGAGGCTAGTAACCCGTCTGAAGAGCGAAGCTCGTGACTTAGCGAAGTCATCCCGAGGAGCTCGGCGTGGATACGGATAGAGACGATTCTTACGAGGATCGTTCCGGTTGATGTCGTTCCCGCTACACGTCATACGGAAGGTATAACGTAGTTTAATTTCCTTTTATTGCAAATTTTAATTTACGGTTATGTCTACACTTGTTGTAATAGCATGCGTGTGTTGTGTGTGTTGTAATAAATATAGATTTATTATTTTTAATTGCTTCCGCTGTGCTCATGTTTACGAAACATGATCGAACACACACACGCCGCGGTGCCGGAAACCAGTGGTATCAGAGCCCAGGTTGTGTTTCGACATAATCGTAAAATGGTTTTGCGATAGTCATAATGTATTTCTGGAAATTTTCTAAATTTTGGAAATTTAGAAGTATTTATGGAAATTTTTCAATTTTGGAAAGTCTAGAAGTATTTATGGAAATCTTCCACTTTTAGAAAGTTGGAAGTATTTATGGAAATCAATATTTTCCATAAATAAAATATTTGATTAGATTCTGGAAATTTGTTTCCTAATTTAATCATGATTTGATTTGGGAAATCAAATCTTAAAATATTTTATTTCCATAAGTAGTTTTAAAGATTTAGGAAATTGGTTTCCTAAATAGATTTTCCTTAATCAAATAATTCCATGAATAAAATATGTGATTAGATTTGGAAATTTGTTTCCTAATTTAATTATGATTTGATTTGGAGAATCAAATCTTAAACATATTTTATTTCCATAAATAGTTATGACATATAAGGAAATTATAAACATGACATAATTGTATGCCATGTAATTGCATTAGATGCATAACATTATGCCATGCGTGTCGTGACATGTAGATGTATGTCATGTATGCCATGCCATGTAGATAATAGTTATTTGTATGCAAAGAGGATGAGACATAAAAACCCTTAATCAATATTAAAGCCTACACCTTCCATTAATATGGTTAGAACCAGAGTTCTGTTTCTTGTTTGGGTTGTTGGACTCTCTCCAAGCCCGGCTCGAACCTGAATATGTTCAAACCATGGAATAGTTTAATACTAATATGGTAAGAGTCAGAGGTCAATCGTTAGCTTTGGTTGTTGGACTCTCTCCAAGCTAGGCTAATTGGTTGAATGCGCTCTAACCATATTAAAACTATGTCTGATTAATGGGTTGGCTTTAACGGAGCATCGGTTTGTTGGACTCTCTCCAAGGTCGATGTAAAAGGAAGTGAAGTTGGGTGCTATGCATATGATGCATACTTGTTAATGTGTTAACAACCCGATGTATGTGTGAACATTCAATTAGTTGATAGCACATTGTGATAGTTGCATATATGGGATATGCAATCGGTATAGATGATACCTACCGTCGTAGTTATGAATGGCTTGTTGGACTCTCTCCAAGGTTGTTCATAACTATGATGGATATCAGCCCATTCGGAGATGGACCTACAATCTCCCGAAGTGATTTAGGGGTTTTTGAAATTCGAAAAATGAATGGGATTAATAAATGTATATTGATGCATTTTAAAATCATCTTTCTCATATATGCTCGTTTTGTATTTCTAGGTCAATAAATTGATCATGACGTCTTTGAATTTGCGCACTATTTTGGATTCGAACAAACTGACTGGGCCTAACTTCTGGATGGCTTAGAAACGAGAATTGTTCTCAAGCGCGATATGTCCTTGAAGAGCCTCTTCTGACCGTCCTAAGGGCGATGCAACTCGGACCAAATGTTGGTCTATCGAAACATGTGGCGGTCACGAAATTTGGCGAGTTGCATCATGCTAGCGGCGATGGTACGCTAATGAGCATATGGATGCTAACACTATGGTCTTCCATCTTCATGAGTTGTTCGATGAGCAAGCGAGATCCGAAGGTTCGAGGTCTCTAGGCTCCTCTTCACCACGAAGATGCAAGAAGGTTAAATCAGTAGTGTTTGTGCTAAAGATGAACGGGTACATCGAGCGGCTAACTACCCTCGGTTTTGTGATGGATCATGAGTTAAGTATTGACTTAATTCTGCATTGTTTGCCCAAGAGCTTCTCGCAATTTGTGATGAACTATCGGATGAACAAATTGGAATCCACCATTCCCGAGCTCCTGAATATCTTTGAAAGACCTGTGGAGCCTTACGTAAAGCATGAGAAAGGCGGTTACATTAGTTGATTCCTCAAAGAAAGGTTCTAAGAGGAAGGCAAAAGAACAGAAGAAAGGAAAGAAAAAGGTAAAGAAGGCGGAACCAGCGCAAAAGGGCACTTGCCATCACTGTGGCAAGGAAGGCCACTGGCGAAGAAACTGCAAGATTTATCTTGAGTCCATGAAGAAGAAGAAGGCATCCGATGCCCCATCCTCTTCAAGTATCTTCGTTATTGATTGTCATTCTATTTCCTTAGACACTTGGGTATTGGATACTGGGTGTAGCTCACATATATGTAATGACATACAGGGGCTAAGGAATAGAAGAAGACTTGTCAGAGGGGAGTCAAATTTGCGAGTTGGCAATGGAGCAAAGGTTGCTGCGGTCGCCATCGGAACTTATTTGTTGAAGCTCCCTAGTGGACTAGTCTTGGAACTGGACAATTGCTATTATGTTCCTTCTCTAATAAAGAACATTGTTTCTATTTCCTGCTTAAATAGAAATGGTTTCCATTTAACGTTTAGTAACAATTGTTGTTATATAACTTTGAATGGCGTACTTTATGGAACTGGAACTTTGAGTAATGGCATTTATACATTGGACGTATCCAGTGACATTTTCAATATCGAAGCGAGCAACACGCGTGCTCGAAAGGATAATCACATAGACTCCTATATGTGGCATTGTCGTCTTGGCCATATAAGCAAGAAACGCATGTCCGAATTACACCGATGTGGAATTCTGGAATCGTTTGAATTGGATTCATACGATACATGCGAATCATGCTTAAAAGGCAAGATGACTAAGTTACCTTTCTTTGGAAAAGGTGAGCAGTGGGAGAGTTACTAGGTCTAATACATGCGATGTATGTGGACCTATGTCAACTCAAGCATTAGGAGGCTATAGCTACTTCATTACCTTCACCGATGATCACTCACGGTTTGGGTATGTGTTCTTGATGAAACACAAGTCTGAAGCCTTTGAAAGGTTCAAAGAATTCAGAAATGAAGTAGAGAAACAACATGACAAGAGTATTAAAATACTTCGATCGGATCGAGGTGGTGAATACTTAAGTCAAGAATTTCTTGATTATCTAAGAGACAATGGTATATTGTCTCAATGGACTCCGCCCTATACACCACAGCATAATGGTGTATCGGAGAGGTGTAACCGGACCTTGTTGGACATGGTCAGGTCAATGATGAATCATGCAACTCTTCCCAAGTCCTTTTGGGGCTATGCACTTCAGACAGCTGTTTACTTGTTAAACAGAATGCCTACCAAGGTAGTCTCAACTACTCCATATAAGATATGGAATAGTAAGAAACCTCATGTATCTTACTTGAAGATATGGGGTTGTCCTGCTTATGTGAAGCGGACTGTATCAGACAAATTGGATGCTAAGTCTGATAAATGTCTATTTATTGGATACCCTAAGGAAACAAGGGGTTACCAATTCTATCATCCTGTGGAACAAAAGGTATTTGTTTCAAGGCATGTTGTGTTTCTAGAGAAAGAGTTTCTCTTGCAAGAAAACAGTGGGAGTGTCGTCGAGCTTGAGGAGGCTCGAGAGACTCAAATAGACATTGATGAGATACCTGGTGAAGCACAACAGCCGACAACTCATAGTGATGAGCAATCGGCTGGACCTATTGTAACACCACATCTTTGTAGATATGGTAGAACACGCAATATTCCTAAGAGATATGGATTTCTCGTAAGCGAATCGAACGACGTGTTACTCATTGATGATGAGGAGCCTACCAGTTATGAAGAAGTGCTGACAAGTTTAGAAAGGGATAAGTGGCTTGGTGCCATGAAGTCGGAAATGGATTCCATGTATGAAAACCAAGTTTGGAACTTGGTTGACCCACCTGAAGTGATAAAGCCTATAGGGTGCAAGTGGGTTTTCAAGAAGAAAACCGACATGGATGGTAATGTGATTACCTATAAGGCTAGATTGGTGGCGAAAGGATATCGTCAAAAACAAGGTGTTGATTATGACGAAACCTATTCGCCTGTAGCTATGCTTAAATCCATTCGGATGCTCCTGGCCATAGAGGCTCATTATGATTATGAGATATGGCAGATGGATGTGAAAACAGCTTTCCTTAATGGAAACCTGCTCGAGGACGTGTATATGATACAGCCTGAGGGTTTCACATCGGTTGATAAAACCAAGGTATGCAAATTTCGACGGTCCATTTATGGATTGAAGCAAGCATCCAGGAGCTGAAATATCTATTTTGATGAGACAATCAAAAAGTTTGATTTCTCACAAAATCCAGACGAACCTTGTGTGTACAAGAAGGTTAGTGGGAGTGCAGTCGTATTCCTAGTATTGTATGTCGATGACATACTACTTATAGGAAACGATGTTTCAATCTTACAGTCAGTGAAGGTTTGGTTATCCAAGACATTCTCCATGAAAGACCTAGGAGAAGCAACCTACATCCTCGGGATTAAGATCTATAGAGATAGATCGAAACGGTTGCTTGGTCTTTCGCAGTCTACATATATAGACCGAGTGCTAAAGAGGTTTAGCATGTTGGAATCCAAGAAAGGTTTCTTACCCATCAGGCATGGGGTACACCTTTCGAAGTCTATGTGTCCGCGCACAGAAGACGAGAGGATTTGCATGAGTAAGATTCCCTATGCATCCGCAATAGGATCTATCATGTATGCTATGTTATGTACAAGGCCCGATGTATCGTATGCTCTGAGTGTCACGGCGGATACCGGTCGATCGAGGAATGGATCATTGGGTGGTTAAGACGATCCTTAAGTGCTTGAGAAGAACTAAGGATGCGTTCCTAATATATGGAGAAGGGTACATGGTGATACGTGGGTATACGGATGCCAGCTCCAGACAGACAAGGATGATTCCATGTCTCAGTCTGGGTATGTATTCACCTAAAATGGAGGCGCAATAAGTTGGAAAGGTTCCAAGCTTGACACTATAGCGGATTCTGCCACTAAGGCAGAATACGTTGCAGCTTTGGAAGCAGCAAAGGAAGCGGTTTGGATCAATAAGTTCATCTATGAACTTGATGTGGTCTCATCAATGATCCAAACATGTGCTTCGCCGCTATCATCTTATCAGAGAGATCATCAGTAGGAACGAAATACAAATCGAGAAAATTCCCACTGAAAGGAACTTAGCGGATCCTTTGACTAAGACATTACCTCAAAATAAGTTTGAGGGTCATGTTAGAGCTTATGGTATTGGATACAGTAGCGATTGGCATTAGGCCAAGTGGGAGTCTGTTAGTAATATATGAGAGATGTCCTAAGGCAATCGCCTTATGTATGAACCATTTATATGATAAATGAAGATTCACTATTTGAGTATACATGTTTTATGTATTTGATTGGATCTTAAACTCATTTCTTGAATGTCACGATCGATTCACGGCATGAGAGAATTTGTGATTGGATCACAACTAGTGAGTATCTCTACATGTGTAATTGTGATGTATCGAATTATCCTAGTCGATGAATTGATGGATTTGGACACCATCGATTACAGTAGAGACTTCACAGTATGGTGTATCAAGCGGTGATTCTCCGGTGGAGACATAGTGATGTCGGAGTTAATCGTGGATGCTAGTTATGGTAACTAGTTCATTGGAGTGACCAGTAGTAAGACTTCATATGGTTCTCTGCATATATAGATATGTCAATGAAGTTCTTCTCTGTGGCTTAAGTGCAATGTTCCTTTGACTTGCGGTATTCAAGTCATCTTGATCATGGAGACTTATGCTTTGACATCTTAAGCAAACATCTCAGGAGATGTGGACCGGGATGATTGGGTATAAGTCGAAGTGATCGAAGGTGTTTGAATAGCCTATAAAGATTCACCACTCCTTGCGAGGAGATGTATACCCATGGCCTCTCGTCGGATTATTACTAAAGTCTTTGGCCAAAGCATTACATGTTTAGAGTAAGTACTCTTGATACATGTGGAGTAACTAGAATCAGTAGGGGCGAGAAATGATACTTGGGCTAGGTGTGGCGTAGTCGACCTAGTGAGGTGACACAATAGACCATGTCACAGAACCAAGTGGGTATAAGATGAGTGAAGGAATGGGGCACGATTCATTCGAGCTCTTGAAGGGTTTGAAATAGTTACGGATCAGCGTTGATCTTTTCGGTTAATTGGGGATCATGATGTACTACTAGGTGCCACTCATGATCGATCTATAATTAATGGTTAATTATAGACGGCCAACATAAACCGAGAACCTATTTGGTCACCGCTTGAGTGTAATCCAAAGGATTTAAAGCGAGCTAGAGAATAGGATTCTCGGGGCCAGGAGAAACTATGTTTGGTTGGACCAAACATAAGCGAGCATGAAATTGTTTGATCGCTTGAGGAAGCGTGGATGGGCGTGTCTTATGAAGACATAATGGATGGACCAAAATGGTTTGGTTCTAATCCAATGGATGAGAATAAACCAAAGGGTTTGGTTTATATTAAGCGAATGAACCAAAGGTTGGTTCGGTTCGTTTTAACTTAAAATAAACCATCATGGTTTGGTTTATTTTAACTTATCTTAATGGAGCGGGTTAACGGGCTTTATGGATATGATCCATTAACCATTAAGAGAATAAGTTCTCTATAAAATAGGGCTTAAACCCTAATCCAAAGCCCTAATCTATTTTGGCCGCCCAACCTAGTTGCCGCCCACCCCTTGTTAGTGATTTGGCGCCCAACTAACTGCCGCCGCCCAGCTTTGTGCCGCCGTCCAAGACCCTTGCGGCATCCAAGCTCCAGCGGTGAACCTCCGGCGACCCTCGGTGATCTCCTATAGGTTCGGCATCAAGGTGGGCTTTTTCTCTCCTTGTTTTGGCGGCCTACTCCTCCACCAAGCTGTCCAGTTTTCTGGACAGCTTCTCCTCCTCGTCGGGCGTCGTTTGGGCGGCGGTTGGTGCTCGACAGCGGCTAACTTACGGATTTGATCTCGGTAATCCTCTGAGTGGAGGGGCGAAGGATTCGTCAAGCGGTTGTGAATACCTCTCCGGAGAAGCGAGTTTTGAGAACTCGTTTTAGGATCCGAATTTGGATTCGGATCGTGATCATCTCTCGATCACATCGTCTTCAACACGAGGCTAGTAACCCGTACGAAGACGAAGCTCGTGACTTAGCGAAGTCATCCCGAGGAGCTCGGCGTGGATACGGATAGAGACGATTCTTACGAGGATCGTTCCGGTTGATGTCGTTCCCGCTACACGTCATACGGAAGGTATAACGTAGTTTAATTTCCTTTTATTGCAAATTTTAATTTACGGTTATGTCTACACTTGTTGTAATAGCATGCGTGTGTTGTGTGTGTTGTAATAAATATAGATTTATTATTTTTAATTGCTTCCGTTGTGCTCATGTTTACGAAACATGATCGAACACACACATGCCGCGGTGCCGGAAACCCAACATACTGAGATTGAATCTATGGATTCGAGTCAGGTCTGGGAGCTCTTATGCATTGCAGCTCATATGGATTATGAGGTGTGGCAGATGGATGTCAAGACAACTTTCCTTAATGGAAGTCTTGAGGAAAACATCTATATGAAGCAGCAGGATTCATTGCTAAGAAGAGCGCCATCCTTCGCGTCTCGCCCTGAAGTCTACTTCCTCCAGCTTCACTCCAATCTCCTCGTCTGGCGGTCCTCGGATGCTCCAAGCACACGGTTTCCACAAAGCTATCCTTCACTGACTCAAGGACCGAGTCATGAGAGGTGGAACTCGCCAATGCTCCATGTGCGAATTACTAAGTTCTGCAAGACTCCAACGCACATATCAAATCCAATCATCCTAACTTAAACCCTTTGCCACACACATCAAAACCATATCACGGGTTGATTACACTAATAATCTCCCCCTTTTTTATGTGTGGAAATCCGTTTAAGTTAGGTAAAACATTTGATAAAAATATTAAGGTAAGAAGGCATGTAAATAAACATGATTATCAACTCTCCCCCTTAATACATGAAACTCCCCCTAAATGCAATTCTCCCCTTACTTAAATATGTATATTTCTCCCCCTTTGACATCATCAAAAATATTAAACAAAGTTTATACAAACATGGCATCAACTCTAGGGAACAAAAATTACCAAAACATGCCTTAAATCTGATAAAAGAAAGTTACTGGGCATGTTATCAGTCGATCAGTCAACTGGTTCAGACTACCAGTCTACTAGCACTCTGATTTCGGATTTTCTGATTTTCAGAGTGAATTTCAGAAATGTATTAAAAATTCTATATAATTCAAAAAATCATGAAATTTGGGGAACACATTTCTTTTAAGATCCTTTATCAATGAAAAATAGTTTTTCATGAAAAATCAGTATATTTTCGAAAATTAGCCAAAAATTCAAAAGCTTCAAAAACAACTCGGTTTTTGATAAGTTTGTATCAATTTTAACACCTAGTTTTGCTTTAGATTGTTTCAAAACATGAACACACAGATTTTAAAGTAAGAGATTATTTTGAAAACATATGAAATATCCAACCATGATCTTTGGGCAATATGTCTATGAATTAAACATAAGCCTTCCCCATGATTGGTCTATTATTACTCTTTTGATACTTTAAAAGACCATCTAAATGCCATAGGTATTAGTGGGCCATTAGTATCATCCTATCATCTCACTCATGCTAAGTTTTCAATCAAGTTAGCCTATGGTGAGTGTGAGATTTATCCTAAAGGTATTTATACATATACTTAACCATTAATTTTATGCAATTCTACACAAGGTTAAGTTTCATCCTAACATACCATATGATCATAAAGATATATATGTATTGATTTCACATTATGATCATGAAACAATTGTATTCATCAATTTGTGATCATGCATTAGGTATGAATTATGATAATAAGTGAGGTATCACCCAAGGCATGATTTAAACCTTATTGCCCATGATTATATATCAAATGTCAAGATCATAAATCATGATTACAAACATATATAGCGATTACATTAACTATCATGATTTAAGCATTATTATTAATTTATGGGCACATTATCATCACCCAACACTATGCTAAAAATTTATAGGTCATGAGTATCAATATATATAACACTAAGTGTTGAGCATGATTTAAACTATTTAAGGGTGCATTATCATCACCCAACACTATTTCAAAAACTTAGTCCCACCATCCTAAGTCAAACAAAAATATGATATAGGTGAAATCCTTATGGTTGACTATCCTAGGGTTTTCCTAACCCTTAAGGATGGATTTAGGAACCCAAAACAAATTCTTTCCTATGGGGTTCACTAAAAATTCCTTAGGGATCCATTTTCTAGCTATTTTTTTCTTTTTATCTTGACCCCTAGCAATTAAACATTTATAGGCCTTTTCATTTTTATTTTCCTTATATCCTAGGCCTTTCTTATTGAAGCTTTCCCTTTGGCTCCCTATGATCATGTTAAGGGTGTTTGAGCCAATTGTAAATTTTTCTAGGGCTTTGGTCAAATGGTCTACCTTTTCTCTTAACATTCTATTTTCCTCAATGCATGCATCATTAACATCAAAAGGCATATAATCATGTGAGCATGCATCATCATTATTAATATTTAAACATGCTTGTTCTAATTTATTTTCTAAAGCCTTAATTTGATTAAGCATGCATTTGTTCTTTTTCTTAGCCCTAAATAAATCCTTAGTAAGGCTAGAAATCATGGAAACTATTTTATTGGGTGAGAGATTTGTTACCATAGTTTCCATGTCCTCTTCTTCGGATGAGGAGGATGATGATGAGCCTCCCCCTTCACTAGAGCTCTGCTCACTTGTGCTTCTTTCTTCTTGCTCGGAGGAGGAGGTGTCTAGGTCATCAAACGCCATCAAAGCAAGGTTTGTGACAAATGTGTTTTCTTTCTCTGATGATGAGGAGGAAGAGGAATCATCCCATGTCCTTGCTTTTAGTGCCTTGGCCTTCCCCTTTTCTTTGGCCTTCTTCTCTTCTTCCTTCTTTTTGCTCCCCTTCTTCTTCTTTTCTTCTTTCTTCTTCCTCTCTTCTTTGCTCTTGTTCAATAGGGGACAATTATCCCTTATGTGTCTCTCTCCTTGGCAATTATAGCAAATTACCTTCCCCCTTGGTCTTCTCCTCCTATCATTAGATTTATTAAATTTAAAATTTTTCAAAGCACGTCTTACCTTTCTTACCATGTAAGCTTCTTCCATGATATCCATGGAGGAGGAGGAGGATGCTTCATCGGAGGAGGAGGGAGTTGTTAGGACCTTTGTAACGCTAGAGGGGGGGGTGATTAGCGTCAATGGAATTCAATCGCGGTTGTGTCTACAAATTCGTTAGCGCAGCGGAATATAGATAATACAATAACAATAATGAAAACACAACACGCTAACATGAGTATATAACGTGGTTCGGAACCGCACGGTTCCTACTCCACGGATCGGGCTCAAATGAGCCCTAGCGATGCCAATCACACACCACTATCAAATAACTCCTTCTCGGAACAATCCGGAGCTGGAGAAACCTCGTACAATATGATTACAACTATAATCAAATGAATACAAGCAATATAGTGAAATACAAAGCAATACAAGTAAAGGAAACACTTTACAAATGCTCTTTGAATGCTTGATCACTTGGTTGATCGAGTAGCACTTGGAGACCCTGAATTGCAGCAGCAACTCGCCCCAAATCGCCTCAAAGAACCATGCCTTTTTCTTCCACCACGAGCTCCATATATAGCTTCAACCTGTGCTGGAAAAAGTCGATCAGTCGACTGATCGAGACCATCAGTCGACTGATGCCACTGTTGTCGTGAGACAACGGCTAGTTCCACGCTGGATAAGTCCAACGGAACTACTATCAGTCGACTGATTGTGACCATCAGTCGACTGATGGAGTACTCACTCGACCAGTCGAGTCTCGACTCCATTCTCGCGGCGAATTCTCGAGCACCCGACGGTCGATCAGACGATCACCGATCGCCGAGCCATCACCGACTTCCAACCTATGGCGATCATCGCTAGGCCATAACCCGCAATAAACCCTAGTTGATTTCGGTCCACCGACCGCCACATGGAACCGGGCCGATCGACACACCTCAAACATGAGGTTTTAACTCAAGTATGGTTCCCCCATACTTGCTAGACCACCCTTAGCCTAGACCTAAGCCTTCTAGCCACCTCCCTCAGCCTCACGCCTCTCGGATCCCTCCAAGTCATCCATGACTTGTTCATCCATCGCGCTAGCCTTCAGGTGCTTCCATCGGCTATGTCATGCTAACGGTGTCTACACCGCCAAGGCACATTGGACTTACGCCGCCAAGACTCCGCTTGGACTTTACGCCGCCAACCATTGGACTTATGCTGCCAAGACTACCGCTTGGACTTTACGCCGCCAATATCAATCCCCTTGGACTTCAAATGCCAACCCATGTTGGACTTTCCATGCCAAGACCATGCTTGGACTTCTCAAATGCCAAGACCATGCTTGGACTTTCCCTTGCCAACCCATGTTGGACTTTACATTGCCAAGACCCATGCTTGGACTTTTCCCAATGCCAAGTGTCCCACTTGGACTTTCCATGCCAAGTACTCAAGACTTGGACTTTACCAAATGACAATTACATTGTCATATGTTTTTGTCGAAACATCAAAACACATCAACACATCACTCGAGCCAAACTCGAGTCCTGGTCAATCGTGACCTGGGCCGATTGCACCAACAATCTCCCCCTTTTTGATGTTTGACAAAAACCGAACAAATAATTGAGTTAGAATACTAACTCAAATCCTTTACCAATTATTCCAAATGTTCTCCCCCAAACATTCTCCCCCTTTTTGACTAACATCAAAAAGGTTTTCTCTCCAAGGAGGTCAATGTCTCATGTCCCAATGAGATCTTACAATCTCCCCCTTGGTTCAAAAATACCTAGGATGCCTACCATCTTCCTAGTGATAAGTCCCATATCACTCAAGAGAGGCAATCCTAATCACTCTCCCAATTTCCAAATTGGGTTTCTAAAAATCCATCAATTTCCCAAATTGATAACATTCCCATAACTTCTCCTTTTCAAGGAGAAAAACACATCCATCATCCCAAGATGGATACCTCCCCCTAAAGGCTTGCTCCCCCTTGACCATTGCACCAACAATGTCCTTGGGGAGTCCCTAAGCCAATAGGAACTCTAAATCGTCAAAATTAAGATTGGAAATTCAACATTGAACTTTCCACCACCTCAATTTGATACTTTGACCTAACACCTCTCCAAATCCATATCTAATGAATTTTCACCCTTCATAATGCTTCCCAAAGCATATCCTCGGGTTAGGAGTGGTTAGGGACCTTTATCAGAATGAATTGGGTTAAACAAACCTTGTCAACCTAAAATCAGCCTTGGCAATGATCGACGATAACAATGATCACATATTTATCACGATCGCCACCCAAGGGTGATCGATAATCAAAATCCGATTTTCAGTTATCAGAAATGAATTTCAAAAAATCATAAATAATTATACGTTTATCGAAAAATCACGAAATTTGATACGTATAATACTTATGACCAATACAATGGGTGAAAAATGTTTGAAAATTATTTTACCCATTAAATAGTGACATTGGTACAAAGTTCAAGAACATTGAAATTTACAATGTTTTGGCCCTACTTTGTATCAACTTCATCAATGGTGATTGCTATCGAAAGATAGACTTCACCAAGGTTTTTCAAAATGATTTTAAAATGTTTTCAAAATATATATTGACACAACCTAAAATCTTTTAGGATTATGATTCAATTGTATTTCCAAAGTCACCTCATCCTTGAAAATGACCTAAAGTGCCACCTTAACCATGGTTAGGTTAACTACCCTTCCATTTAAGGTTGGCACACCCTAACCCATCTAGCGTGAATCAATCACGCTCTTAGGAACCCAAAACCTATTTGAGCTCCTAGGGTTAATTAGGTATTCCTTAGGGATAACCTCCCTAGGTACCTTCCTAATGACCCTCCTAGGCTTGGTAGCCTTGGTCATTTGGGTCTTACCTAGGTTGACTCTAGGGGTAACTCCCCTTGCAACCTTCTTAGTGGCCACCCTAGGTTTCCTAGAAACCCTAGCCACTAGGCACACACCATGGTCAACTCTAGAGATGACTTCCCTATTGACCTTGGTCTTCCTAGACCTAGTTAGTGTTCCATAGTCAAATGGAACACTATGGTAAGCCACCTTAGGCTTAGGTTTGTGACCCAAACCTTTCTTGCCCTTGGTTGACTTTTGACTCTTAGGTCCTAGATGTTGACTTTGACTTCTTGACCTAAAAGTTTGACAATTAGACCCTTGAAATTGATTTTGAATCTACTTTAGAGACTTTTACAATATCTCAAGCCTTGACCTCAAGGCTTGGTTCTCTAATTCCAATTGCCCAATTTTAGAATTTTGATTTAAATCTTGGGCATTGGACTTCTTAGGCATATGCCTAGTCCATTTAGGGTTAATACCTAGATGTTCTTGTATTTTCTTAATAGATTCCCTAGGTATGGTTTTTCTAGGGACATTAGTCCCAAATTTCTCCTTATTATTAAGGTGTACCTTCTTAGCTCCTAAACAAATATGTTTGTTATTTCTAGCATGCTCTTTATGATAAATAGCAAGAGAATTAAAAGCATGCTTTTGCCTAGAAATTGAAGGTGCATTAACAAATTTTACCTTAGGGTTTGCCTTAGAGGCTCCCCTACACGTGTTGCTCCTTCTTGCCCTTTCTTCTTTCCCTTGGGCATTGACTGAAATGTCCCATTGAATGACACTTGAAGCACACCACGTGCTCCTTGCTCTTTTGACTTGGGGAACCGGCATCCTTTGACTTTTCTTGACTTTTAGGTGCCGGAGGAGCTTTCTTGATCCTCTTTGGGCATTTGCTCTTATAATGCCCATACTCCCTACACTCAAAACACATTATATTATTTTTATTTTGAATTGAGGTGTTTGAGTTACCGATGGTGGTGGAGACCGGAATTGGACTTTGAGCTTCTTCATCTTGACCGGATGTTGAAGGCTCTTCTTGAGGTTGCTCCGGTATCGAGGATGGTCTCTCCTCCTCTTCTATTTCCTCTTCCGATCCGGAAGTTGACTCCTCACTTCCTCCCGATTCCTCACTTTCACTTGAGGATGAGCTCTCTTCTTCGGTCTCCTCCTCTTCCGAATCTTCTTGGACCGATTCGGGATTTTCGTGGAACTTGATCAACTTGTTCCACAATTCCTTGGCATCCCTATAGCTTCCTAATCTAGACAAAATATCGTTAGGTATCAAATCAATTAGCATTTTTGTTACCTTAGCGGTTGTCTTGAATTTTTCCCGTTGCTCCTCGGTCCATCTCTTCATCTTGAGGATTTTGTAGTTTCTCCTCGGAGCATCAAAACCTATAGTCACGGCAAGCCAATTTTCTATATTTGTCATTAGAAAATATTGCATTCTACCTTTCCAATACGCGAAATGTTCGCGGTTGAAGGAAGGTGGGATGTTGACGTCGTCACCCAATTTTTCTTGAAATTCCATATTCTTCCCTCTAGCTTCTTCAACTCTCGGCGGTTAGTCCGTAGAAGAGCCCCGGGCTCTGATACCACTTGTTAGGACCTTTGTAACGCTAGAGGGGGGGTGATTAGCGTCAATGGAATTCAATCGCGGTTGTGTCTACAAATTAGTTAGCGCAGCGGAATATAGATAATACAATAACAATAATGAAAACACAACACGCTAACACGAGTATATAACGTGGTTCGGAACCGCACGGTTCCTACTCCACGGATCGGGCTCAAATGAGCCCTAGCGATGCCAATCACACACCACTATCAAATAACTCCTTCTCGGAACAATCCGGAGGTGGAGAAACCTCGTACAATATGATTACAACAATAATCAAATGAATACAAGCAATATAGTGAAATACAAAGCAATACAAGTAAAGGAAACACTTTACAAATGCTCTTTGAATGCTTGATCACTTGGTTGATCGAGTAGCACTTGGAGACCCTGAATTGCAGCAGCAACTCGCCCCAAATCGCCTCAAAGAACCATGCCTTTTTCTTCCACCACGAGCTCCATATATAGCTTCAACCTGTGCTGGAAAAAGTCGATCAGTCGACTGATCGAGACCATCAGTCGACTGATGCCACTGTTGTCGTGAGACAACGGCTAGTTCCACGTTGGATAAGTCCAACGGACCATCACCGATCGTGATTAGACCATCACGACCGATGGAGTCCTCACTCAACCGAGTCTCGACTCCATTCTCGCGGGCGAATTCTCGAGCACCACCGATCGATCGACGATCACGATCGCTGAGCCATCACCGACCGCAACCTATGGCGCCGATCGCTAGGCCATAACCCGCAGTCAAACCCTAGTTGACTCGGTCCAGTCGACTGCCACATGGAACCAGTCGACTGACACACCTCAAACATGAGGTTTTAACTCAAGTATGGTTCCCCCATACTTGCTAGACCACCCTTAGCCTAGACCTAAGCCTTCTAGTCACCTCCATCAGCCTCACGCCTCTCGGATCCCTCCAAGTCATCCATGACTTGTTCATCCATCGCGCTAGCCTTCAGGTGCTTCCATCGGCTATGTCATGCTAACGGTGTCTACACCGCCAAGGCACATTGGACTTACGCCGCCAAGACTCCGCTTGGACTTTACGCCGCCAACCATTGGACTTATGCTGCCAAGACTACCGCTTGGACTTTACGCCGCCAATATCAGTCCCCTTGGACTTCAAATGCCAACCCATGTTGGACTTTCCATGCCAAGACCATGCTTGGACTTCTCAAATGCCAAGACCATGCTTGGACTTTCCCTTGCCAACCCATGTTGGACTTTACATTGCCAAGACCCATGCTTGGACTTTTCCCAATGCCAAGTGTCCCACTTGGACTTTCCATGCCAAGTACTCAAGACTTGGACTTTACCAAATGACAATTACATTGTCATATGTTTTTGTCGAAACATCAAAACACATCAACACATCACTCGAGCCAAACTCGAGTCCTGGTCAATCGTGACCTGGGCCGATTGCACCAACAGGAGTCTCCATCTTCTTCTTCCCTTTGTTGGCTAATAGCGCCACTCCCCTTGATGGTTGAATCCTTGGCTCTTCTACTACTCCTTCGAGCCTTGTTTCGTGGAGCTTCATGGTTGAGAAAAATTCCTCCAAGGTGATAACTTCTAAGTTCTTGGAGATGTAGAAGGAATCCACCATTGAGCTCCATCTTGAGGATCGAGGAAAGGCATCTATAGCCTTCATTATCATATCTCGGTTGGAGAGCTTTTCCCCTACACTTGTCAAACCGGTTAGAATTTCTTTAAACCTAGAGTGTAGAAATTTTACCTTCTCTCCCTTTTCGAGTTTGATATTGGTTAGTTGGGAGCGAAGGACATCTCTCCTTGCTAGCTTGGCCTCGAATGTGCCTTCATGAATCTCTATGAGTTTCTCCCACATTTCCTTGGCGCTAGCACATTCTCCTATTCGGTTGACTTCTTGTTGGGGGAGTACATTGTAGAGGTGGTGTTTTGCCTTTGAGTTCGCCAAGTACTCCTCCCTTTGCCTCTTACTCCACCTTGATTTTTCCAATGGCTCTCCTTCTTCATCCCTAGGCATCTCGAAACCGTTTTCCATAATTAATAAAATTTCGAAGTCGGTTTCGAAAAATACCTCCATTCGCTTCTTCCACCAAGCGAATAACTCCCTCAAACTTTGGTGGATGAATATTAGATCTGGCCATCTCATGATGTAGTGCTTGTTGTAGCGGTTAGTCCGGTGACAAGTGCCTTGGCTCTGATACCACTTGTAGGGTCGATGTTGGCCGGCTAGAGGGGGGTGAATAGCCCTCTTTCGTCGTATGATGAAGTCATTCGTTGATCGTCTACAACTATCATTTGCGCAAGCGGAAAATACAACTACAAACAATTAAAGACAAAACAAAGGAGGAATAGAAACACAAACGCTAACACCACAATGTAACATGGTTCACGACCTTGCCGCTAATCCACGGTCCGATTCGTCCAAGGTGAATCACGCCTCAAGCTTTCACTATTCTCTCCTTTGCACCAAGCTAGGTGGAGGTAACCTTTTACACAAGAATCCACTCTTCTTACAATGGAATGAAGATTAGCACAAGTAGAAGAGTGGAAGATCTTTAGAGCACTTTGGGAGATGTTATGAGTTGAAGCATTAAGCTCCCAAATGACCTCACCTCTTCTTTTTATAGAATAAGAGGATTTCTTCCCGTTGACATAGGACCAGTCGACTGATGCCCCGATCAGTCAGCTGATTATGTAGTCATTGCCTAATAATGGCTTCTTCCATGTTGGATTTCACCTAACGGCTCCTACATCAATCGACTGATGGAGCTATCAGTCGAGTGCCGAAAGCGAACACTCCATTCTGTGCCCAAAACCCTTGCGACCAGTCGACTGATGCCTTCATCAGTCGACTGTTGGCACATGAACTGAACTCGAACACTAGTCGAGTCACAATCGACTTAGAGTAGTCGACTACCATAACATGGTAGTCGACTGATGTCGGTAATTCTCATCCGACACTTATCCAATTGACCTAGTTCCACCTAAGCTCACTACCCCTTCCTGGGTTACATTCGCTCACTCTCATTCCTTGGAGTCCCTCACCTTTGAAGTTGTCTTTGTCTGGCCACGTCCCTCAGATGTGCCAAGCGCACGGCTCTACAGTGACATCCTTCGCATCTCGCCCTGAAGTCTACTTCCTCCGGCTTCACTCCAATCTCTTCGTCCGATGGTCCCTCGGATGCTCCAAGCGCACAGCTTCCGCAAAGCTATCCTTCACCGAATCAAGGACCGAGTCATGAGAGGTGGAACTCTTCAATGCTCCATGTGCGAATTACTAAGTCCTGCAAGACTCCAACGCACATATCAAATCCAATCATCCTAACTTAAACCCTTTGTCACACACATCCTAACTAACAGACGGTATATGCTTGTATTTATATACTATGTTGATATACCTGTTGTACCTCTAGATTATATTGTTGAATTACATGTGATATTTGATATATACATATTTTCCTATTACCTGCTGAGTTTTACTCACCACCACGGACCCTGGATTTTTCTGTCGCTCAGGTAACAGGTAGCTGACTTCGTGATGGACTTGGAGCACGGCTGGCTGGCATCGTCTCATCTTAACTCAGAGAGTCCGAGTTTTTGGGTTTTTCGTATGTCTTGTTATGTATTTTGAGTTTTCATGGTGTTTTGTGTTATGTGATGTATGCACATGTTGGTGTGGGTTTTGACGAGGTTTTCTTCATGTTCTGGTGTTAGTTATACCGGTATGCATGGTGTGTGGTTGTATTGTATATGTGTGGTTATGGGTATGTCATTGTATTAGTTTCCGCTGTGTTTTGTTATGTTGTTATGTTTTTATTTGTATATGTTATGTTTATTGTGGGCCCAAGGGCCTTGTATTAACACGAGATGTTGTCACGTACAGGGGAGATGCCATCCGTTTGCTTTTCGACACGACATACTCTCGGGGCGTGACAACTTTAGTAGTATCAGAGCCCAAGGTTCTGCAATTCCATACAATATTGTTTTGTGTCGAGTCTTGGATTCTCGGGAGTCGATTTGTTTCGGTTTTGATTTTCTGAGATGAGATGGACAGTGGCTTGAGCTCCAAGCAGCATGAGGTAAGAATCCCTGATAACTTATATTGAGTTAGATGTTTATCTAAACTTGCTCAACAGGTGTATATAGTTAGAGTTATTATACCTATACAAACTCGTAGTAGAAGTCGCCCACCGTGGCGACCAATTGGAGTTGCCGTTAGAGTTTATACTCCCGATTTTGTTGGCTATGCATTTAGAGAATATAACAGGGAATAACCTGTAGTGTGTGGTTATTGTTCGTAATCATGGTATGAGTTGACCACGGAAATGACCTGTTGGGTCTATGAGTCTTGAACTTGTGTCAAAAAGGTGATTTACCTTTGAGAGCCGATTGATACCGAGTCGGAAAATAGGGGTCAAGTCGTCACATTTCTTGTGAAAAAAAAATCAAAGACTATAGTCTTAGAGATTTTCACTAATTATGCTAGTCAGATCATTACCTGATGGGTAATGGAACAGACTTGTATACTATTATTGATACAGATAATGGAGGATTAGTACAAGGTATTTCATAGGGATTTTGATCCCTGAGTTGTTCGTACTAGGTTGTATAACTTTGAAGGTACTTTTGAGTACTTAACTCGTGTTATACAGAGAAAGAAGAGTTATTTGCATACCATTATCAGGATAAAACTGGTATTTGGTAGTAAATGCAGAAAATAACCTTTGAGAAATAAAACATCACTTGATCATGGTTTAGTGATGTTGAAAGAGAGTATTTCCCCGTGTCACTTTCAGTGACACATTGTAAGGAATTCTTGAGCTTCAAGTAGGGTGATCGTCGATAACGGGAATACCATGCAGGGTCATTAGACTTGCAGAGTTTATGCTCACCTAATAGCTCAAGAGTGTAAATGAATGTTTTAAGCCACCCACGGTTGTTGGCTTACTGTTGGATTAAGATGAAGGGATCTTCTATCATATCTTGTCGGAAGACGTTGGATTGAGTCAGGAGCTTAGAAATGACTTTGTACAAGTGTTTAAGAGTTGGAGACCGATAAGCAGATATTGTAGGTCAACTTATTTGGGTCAGAAGTCTCCGACTGTTGGATAAAAGGAGCAAGATCGGAGTCATAAGCTTTGAGCTATTTTCCGATTATAGAAGACCAACTGCATATCATCAGGATGTTCTCATGGATATCAGCAAAATCAGAATAAATACTTCGAAGGGATTGTGTGCGTGCAGTGCAGATCACGAAGACATGCAAAGTCAGATTATCTATTGGATCAGTTCATCTGTTGCTATTGTGAGCAACCAGTACATTTGAGGAGTTATACCTTAAAGACTCAGTTAAAGACTACCAATGGTGTTCCGAGAGGATGATGCACCATCTCGACAGCAGATATCAACACAGATGATTGGGTTATTTCATCAGTAGTGACCTACTACCTCATGTGTGGTTGGAGTTCCATGATACTTCCCTTCAAGGGAAGTGATTTACGCAGCAGTATCAACAGAAGACTCAGTAGACAACAACAATAGTTACCCTCAGATGTGAATTGGTTTAGTACAGAGGAGAGAGTATACGACGATGGTTGTATCTATTCGGTATCATACAATTACAGCTAGTAGGATTAAGTGATGGGATCAGACGATCCGGGAAAATCCTCGGATCATTCATCGTAGAAATGTGACTACTTTATCGTGGACTGTTGGATCTGATCTTCTTCTCTTTGGAGAAAGGCCGAGACTTGCGAGGAGCCTTTGGATCGGATTGATAGATAATTGATCGTTTAGGGTATTACTTTAGTTTACCCTCTGGGTTAATATATTGAGAGATACTTGTAGTTTACATGTATCCTTGTCTAGAACATTCCTAGTTCAGATTAGAAGGGTTCCTATACATTGACTTGTGGGTCGGTGGTATCTCTACTGTCAGGTGAGATGTGGACCAACAATTAAGAAGTTAAGGGATGCCCTTAGACTTGGATAGACATATCTTTACTGTACACACATTCTTACGGATAGTCAAATTGTTGGGATTATGGTATGATATGTCTCTCGAATGTGCGTATAATCTGAGAGCCTTCGGATGTAGTTTTGGATGAACTCCTGGCCTTGTCATTGCATAGGCAAGTGGAGTAGGCAATCGGAATGATTGCAAAAATAGTGTCGATATTGAATTCCTCATACGAGTGATAATTTTGTTGATATAGGTGTTACTAAACACTATGGAAATTAGAAGAACGTGAGTTGTGATTATAAGAGATGTTGGAGGGGATATTTATCTATCCCAGTATTCCTCTTTGAGAAGATCCGAAACTCTTTGTTGAAAGAGAAATGAACCTTTGAGATTATGCATCGATTATCGATGATGGAATGCGATAGTTGTTAAAAGTGAATATCCTTCGTTGTGGATAAATGATCTGTCTAGATTAGCTAAGGACACCTATGCATACTCTAAGATCGATCTACGACTGGAGCATTGATATTGTAGTGACATGGTGTCATATAATTATCAGTGTTATTATGATGATTAATATATGTCATCAGCTTAGAGTAAAAGGGATGCAGGTGTGTAGAGACGACAATTTCATATTTAGTATGAATTTTATGAGTTGTGAGTAAGTTTTTAGACTAATTAACGATTTAGTCGCTACTGGATTTGAGAATCGTGTATCCTGGACACGATTGGATCAGTTTGTGGTTGTTGGAGTTGTGTAACCTGGCACTGTTGATTGTGGTAGTTAGAGTTGCGCACTCGACCACCGTAGATGGTGGTTTTCCTTGTATGTTTTGGGTTAATTCTATAGAAGTGGATAGAAAGTTTTGCATTACTATACCACAGACTTGTTTGACAAAGGTGATGATGGAAATCATTTAGTCAGAAGCTGATGAAACCAGTTACAAGACCTAGACGGCGGTTAACTTTTACATGAGTATTAGTTAATCCTTCCGAAGTGGATGAAAGGATGTTGTATGCAAATGTATTGTTTCAGGGATCAGAGCGAATCCGATGCAGTTGAATGAGGCGTATCATATGCCTACATCAGTTAAGAAACTACGAGATAAGCTGTTATACACGTGATGTGGTTTTAACAGATATGATCTCGTGTAGTAGTGATATGGAGCAGGAATGCTTATGGGATTTTGACTAGCTACTGGGTAGCTACTATTGAGTTGTTGGAACATGAATAGTTGCAACAAGGGAGATTGGTCGCTATAGTCTCCCATGCACTTACAAAGTGTGTGGCGAATTGTATCTTGGATGGTTGATGGATTTCTCTTTTGAGAAAATAATTCCCCGTCTCAGATAAGGATAGTGGGTTTCCAAGTTGCAGTGTTTAAGGAAGAGTTGCTACATAAAGCACATCATTCGAGATGGGCTATATACCTTGGTGGTACTTGGAGGTACTAAAATTTGAAACGTTTATACTGGTGGAACGGTATAAAGAGAGATATAGCAGATTTTGCTGCTCGATGTTTAGTATGCCAATGGGTGAAGGCTGGACATCAGAAACCCATTGGATTGCTCCGGGAAATTTCGATTTCCGGAATAGAAGTGGGAGCATATCACTATTGATTTCGTTATGGGATTGCCTAGAACCCGTAAAAGACATGATGCAATTTGGGTGATCATGGATCGACTAACCGAATCAGCTCACTTCCTTCCTATTCGTGGGTCATACTCGTTGGATCATTCGGCAGAGTTGTATTGTCGGAAGATTATCGGATTGCGTGGGGTACTTTTGAGTACTATATCTGATAGAGACCCGCGATTTACCTCGCGATTTTGGCAGAGTCAGCAGCAATCTATGGGTACAGAGCTTCGGCTAAGTATAACATTTCATCCGTAGACAGCCAGATAGTCGGAGTGTACCATTTAGACTCTGGAGGATCTATTAAGATCCTGTGTCATGGATTATGGAGGTAGTTGGGAGAATTACATTCCTTTAGTGGAACTTGACTATAAGAATATGTTGGATCGAGAAGCGTCGCTAGAGGGGGGGTGAATAACGATCGTAAATCTTTTCAACGTTTCGTTCGAGTAGACAATTAAACGAGTAAGAGCAGTGGAAAATAAAGGAACACGTTTATTTTTACTTGGTTCACAACCCAGTGGTTGCTACTCCAAGGCCCTATCGGTCCTAGACCGCGTACGGAGGGCAAAGCACTATAATGTCTCCTCCTCGTTGGAGGTAGGAGACAAGGATCACAAAAACCGAATATACGAGGATGAGGCAATAAGCCTACCTCACCTCGTTACAATTAAAATAAAGAATACAATAAAAATAATTACTTGCTACTGCTGCCGACGAAGGAGATTTGAACTTGTCATCGCGTCGGCGTTATGACGACTTTGGAGCGTTGGCGTTGTAGGAGCACTTGATGAATAAACTTGATGATGCTTGGAGTTGGAATCCTCCCCTCCTTTTATAGATTTTAGCCTCTGAATATGTCTCCTCTTTTTTTCGGAACAGATCACGAAGTTATCCAAATTTTATCGCAAAGTGGCCACGTCAAACCTTATCCGTTTTGACCTAGCGCAAAGGCTGATTAAATGCCATCACCGATCGATGCCTCCCATTAGTCGATCGATGAGCATCGATCGCTTGATGTCCAACGATCAGCCACGACACTTCCTGCGAAAGAAGAGGTTAGCTCGAAAAATGATAAATGCGACGGTTTCTGACCGTCCGATCTCGACCTAGACCTTCCACGGGAAGTCTTAATCGGATCGCCGCCTACGATCGTCCCCGTAAAGAGGACACGACCTTACAATCTCTCACTCACACGAGCTTACCTCGATAGTAGCTCTCGCTTCCGGCCTTCCACTCGATTCCTTTGGCTCCCTTCGAAGTCACTCGAGTGTCGCCCGACCACCGCGGCTTCCTCCGGGTGTCGCTAGCCTTCAGCTCCAGCTTTAGCACTTTTCTGCACACTTGATTTAGCTCGTGAGATAACGATGTAAACTTAACTTTGTGTCTTTGCCATAATCAAAACACATGTTCGATTATCTAGTGCCCCTGCACCAACAATCTCCCCCTTTTTGATCTATGGCAAACCAACACAAAGTTAAAGAAAATTAAAGCATAAAACAGGTATAGTAGAAGATGAATGTGAAGATGAATATCATTTCCAAAAACTCCCCCTCAACCAAAACTCCCCCTTAACCCTAGGTGAGTTTTGAAAGAGATAATTTAATTTTCAAAATTAAATTTTATGTTACTCCCCCTTAACTTTTTCTCTTCTCCCCCTTTTGCCATAAATCAAAAAAATTTGGGGTTTTTGTATAAAATAGGGTTTTGAAAACAATATCGTATATGCATGCATCTAGATAAATCAAATATGAGTCCAAGCATGCGTCTAGCAGTAGTTAGATAGATTGGTTCGAGGTGTGTCCCTCTGCACCAATAATCTAAAGGTTTATAATATAACCCTTAGGGTTAGTTTGCTCTCCCCCTTAGTCAAATATATGAAATATAAGAGATGTAGGGGGCGCTAAACTTTGGCCTAAGAGTTGTTAAGTACAATAGTTGAGAAAATAAGTAGTATTTTGAAGAGATTGTTTTAAGTATATTTCAATTATCCTTAACATCTCACCCATTCTATGTGTCTCAGAATTTGTTCACCTTATATGTTTTGTGAGATGATTTTAAATTGATTAAAGATAGTCAACCTTGGGTTAGATTCGGATTTAACCTTTAGATCATTAAGTAACTTTTGAAAGCAAGCCTGTCGTGGCGAGGCACAGGGGCCTTCTTTGATCGGAACAACAATCACTTCCTTAGACAAAGCCAAATTTAAGAAAATATCACTTAAGTCACTTAGGGTTACTTTCTGGTCTAACTAGTTTAGGATACGGCGAGGTAGCTTCAGCTAGTTCCACTCGGTCAAGTGCACCAAGCTAGATACGCCTTATCTAGCTCGAATACACGAGACTTTGTTTCCCTAACGTACTATCATCTCGCCGCGTCCTGATACTATGTTGTCAAGAGTTGACTAACCATTTACCCTATCTAGCCATTCTAAAAATTAAAGTAAAATATGCAATGGTTTTGCTAAGTAAGCGGGTATACTATTTTAGTGTTAGCTCCCCCTGGACCATTGAACCAATATGGTCTATTCAAATAATGAACTTGATCCTGGGGAATCCAAACCTTATTAGTCCTTATATGTGAGTTCAATAAAACCTTTGGGACCCATGCTTGGACTCTTTGATGACTACGATTTACGATAGACATATAAGACCTATTCGTAGTCTTTGACTTAAATCCGAGTCCGGCTTTATTGTACACGGCTCTTTGGGTTCCAAGTAATCGATTAAGGTTCTTAGATCCCAATGTGAACCTTTCCAACCTAGCCTCAACCTCTTGAACTCAGTCTTTCAAGAGAGAATTCTCCTCCTCAAGTTTTTCAATTTGGGTTGAGTTTCCCTCTTGAACTTAACTAGTTGAAGAGGTTAGAGTAGCCTCTTGCTTGAGGGTTTCAACCTCCTCAAGTAACGACTAAACCCTAGACTCGGACTTAGTTAATTTCCTATTAAGCATTTTAATTGTATTGTAAAGCGTATGAATTAGTGAGCGGCTAACCTTAATTTCCTCTTTTGGTCCGGCTTTGAATTGCTTCTCGAAGTAGTCCTCGAGTTCGGAGTCGGTGTTATAGTTGGACTCGGCTTTGGATTCTAACTCGGACTCCTCCGGTCTTGCCATGTAAGCTATGTCTTCTTTGTTGTCCCAAGTTGCATGGAAGGCTTTCCTTGCTCCCTTTTTCTTTTGGTTCTCGTACTTCAATTTCCTTCTTTCTTTTCGAACTATTCTCCGCACAACGTTCACTATTGCTTCCACCTCTTCTGATTCGGACTCTGATTCATCTTCGGGTTCGAGTTCATCTACTTGCCTAGTAGGTGGCTTGCTTCTTTGTCCTGCAAGTAGAGCAATACCTCTCTCGGCCCGGACCACGTTAGTTTGCTCGTGAAGTTCAAACTCGGAAAATAATTAGTCTAACCTAAGCTTTGAAAGGTCCTTAGAGACCTTGTAGACATCGACAATGGATGCCCACAAGGTAGTCCTAGGGAAAGCATTTAAAGTGTACCTTATAAGGTCCCGGTTCTCTACGGCTTGCCCGATCGAGTGAAGACCATTGACGATGTCTTGGATCCGTGCATGTAATTGGGTGGCGGTCTCGCGATCCTGCATCTTTAGATTGTACAGTTTATTTAAAAGTAAATCTCTTTTACATACCTTAGCATCGGGCGTCCCTTCGTGTAGATCAATCAATTTGTTCCAGAGGTCTTTGGCGCTAATGAATGGACCGATGCGGTTGAGCTCCTCCTTGGACAAGCCACATTGTAATATTTGAGTTGCTCTTGCATCGGCTTCGATTTGCCTCTTGGTTGTATTTGTCCACTTATTGAAATCCAAGGGCTCTCCTTGATCATTGGTGGGTAGAGCAAAGCCGGTTTGGATTATTATCCAAGTCTCGACTTGTGTTTTCAAGAAACACTCCATCCGACCTTTCCAATAACGGAAATCATTTCCGTTAAAGAACGGAGGTCGGGTGGTGCTATACCCCTCAATTTGAGCCATTAAGTCTCTTGCAAAAACACGAATAAAAACCAAAGAGAATTTCAAGACTTGGTCTTGGATTAGTAGTGCGGGAAATAATAGGAAATAAACAGAAATAAATAAGAAGAATAAGAAACTAACAAAAACTAGAAACTTACGACCTTCGGTGTCCCCGAAAGGCTACTGAACGTTGGATTTTGGGGCTGGAAACAGCTTTTTACGAGAGTAAACCCTAGTAAGAAATGTAGATCTCTCAGAGGGCTTCGATTTGGTAGGTAGATCGTTATGTGAGTCCACTTGTGCGAAAAGTTATGGCCGTTTTACCGTCGGCTACTCCAAGGGAGAATACTTGCAAGCACACAACCAAAAGAAACATACCAAGACTTCGTCTTGGATTAGTAGTGCGGGAGGAATAAAAACCTAAGAAAGATACGAATCGAAAAATATGAAAAGAAAACCAAAATGTGCTAGATTGGTGGTTTCACCAAATCTTAGCACCCCCGCTCTGATATCAATTGTTGGATCGAGAAGCATCGCTAGAGGGGGGGTGAATAGCGATCGTAAATCTTTTCGACGTTTCGTTCGAGTAGACAATTAAACGAGTAAGAGCAGCGGAAAATAAATGAACACGTTTATTTTTACTTGGTTCACAACCCAGCGGTTGCTACTCCAAGGCCCTATCGGTCCTAGACCGCGTACGGAGGGCAAAGCACTATAACGTCTCCTCCTCGTTGGAGGTAGGAGACAACGATCACAAAAACCGAATGTACGAGGATGAGGCAACAAGCCTACCTCACCTCGTTACGATTAAAATAAAGAATACAATAAAAATAATTACTTGCTACTGCTGCCGACGAAGGAGATTTGAACTTGTCGTCGCGTCGGCGTTATGACGGCGTTGGAGCGTTGGCGTTGTAGGAGCACTTGATGAATAAACTTGATGATGCTTGGAGTTGGAATCCTCCCCTCCTTTTATAGATTTTGGCCTCTGAATATGTCTCCTCTTTTTTCGGAACAGATCATGAAGTTGTCCAAATTTTATCGCGAAGTGGCCGCGTCAAACCTTATCCGTTTTGACCTAGCGCAAAGGCTGATTCATCGCCATCAGTCGACTGATGCCTCCCATCAGTCGACTGATGAGCATCAGTCGACTGCTTGATGTCCAGCAGTCGACTGCCAGCCTGGCCACTTCCCTGCAGTAAGAGGTTAGCTCGGAAAATGATAAATGCGACGGTTTCTGACCGTCCGATCTCGACCTAGACCTTCCACGGGAAGTCTTAATCGGATCGCCACCTACGATCGTCCCCGTAAAGAGGACATGACCTTACAATCTCTCACTCACACGAGCTTACCTCGATAGTAGCTCTCGCTTCCGGCCTTCCACTCGATTCCTTCGGCTCCCTCCGAAGTCACTCGAGTGTCGCCCGACCACCGCGGCTTCCTCCGGGTGTCACATGAGATAATGATGTAAACTTAACTTTGTGTCTTTGCCATTATCAAAATACAGGTTCGATTATCTAGTGCCCCTGCACCAACAGAATAGTTATCCCTCATCCATTCAAATGACTTCTTCTGAGGCCCTATACGGTAGACCCTGTAAATCTCCTGTGTTGTGGGAGGAAGTTGGGGAACGACAGCTATTGGGGCCACCGAGTATCTGACATGATGCAGAGTTGGTGCGCGTCATCAGATGTTGGTTATTAGAGGCACAAGATTAACAAAAGAGTTATACAGACCGGAGGCGAACACCTTTGGAATTCTCAGTTAGGGAATAGGTATGTCTGTGTGTTTCACCCACGAAAGGAGTGAAACGATTTAGGTTGAAAGGAAAAGTTAGCTTCACACTATATTGATCCATTTGAGATATTGGAGCAGATTGGGGGTATAGTTTATCGGTTAGCCTTACCTCCGACACTAGTGGGTGTTCACAACGTATTTCATGTTTCTATGTTGAGGAAATATGTGTCGTGATCTGACCATGTTCTGAAAGAGGTTTTGATACCACTCCAGGCGAATGCGACTTATGAGGAGATCCCGGTGTAGATTCTTAGTCTCAAGTGTTGGTGCAACAATGCTCCAAGCATTTATATATGTTTTGATGTTTGGATAATCATCTAAGTTAGGCAATGTTCTGTGATCTAATTACGAATATGTTTAAGTGACAGGGAAATCCAAGGATGAAGCCTTGGTAAAAGAGAAGTCCAAGTATGATCTTGGCAAGGAAAGTCCAAGGGACGGACTTGGCAACATAAGACCAAGCTTGTAGTCTTGGCAGCGTAAAGTCCAAAGTGAACCTTGGCAAAGGAAGACCAAGTATGATCATGGCAAGGAAAGTCCAAGGGATGGACTTGGCAGCGTAAGACCAAGCTTGTAGTCTTGGCAGCATAAAGTCCAAGTGAACCTTGGCAAAAGAAGTCCAAAGTAAGGTCTTGGCAGCATAAGTCCAAGCTTGGAGTCTTGGCGGCGTAAAGTCCAAGCATTTGGCAACCCAAGACATGGCGAGGCCGAAGGAAACTCTTGAAGGTAGGCGCAAGGCTGAAGGAAGAGTTAGAAGGTCAAGTCTAGGTCTAGGGTGTAAAATCAAGTGTGAATTACTCACACTTGATGAGTATCAGTCGACTGATATGATGTATGTATCGACCGTCGTGCTCAACCGAGTCGGTTGAAACTCGACTATCGATCATCGCTTGGCGCGGTGGCGATCGTGATGTTACCATCAGTCGACTGCCAATAGTGGCAGTCGACTGATCAACGCAAAAATGAGCATAGAATGGAGTCGCACTCGACTGCGGCCTGCGATCACTCGATTGATCGCTCCATCAGTCGACTGATGGAGGGATCAGTCGACTGATCACTTGGCCGTTGGAAATTGTGGCTACGAATCTCCGTGGAGATCTCGGTCGTGGCCGTTGAGCCGGTGACGATCGATCGATGAAAGCATCAAGCACCGATCGAGGCCCAACGGGAAAAACAGCCCCTCTTCTATAAAAAGGGGCCTTGGGGAGCTTGGTGAAGCTAGTGCTCTCATTCCTAACTACACCCTCGTGCTCACCAAGCTTTCCCAAGTGTTTTAGCAATTCAAAACCTCCTCTTCTCTAGTTCTTAATCATCCATCATTGTAAAGAAGAGGAGAGCATTGTAAGAAAGGTTTCTCCACCTTGGTTCATCCAAAGGAGAATATAGTGAAACTTGGCTAGGACTAATCCATCTTACGGATTACCGTGGAGTAGGAGCGTCATCTCCGAACCACGTACATCGAGTATTAGCATTGCTTTCATCGTTTTCTTACTTGTATTCTTATTCGTATTTGTATTGCTTCCGCTAACTTGCTTGTAGAAACAAAGAAAGGCTAATCACCCCCCCCCTCTAGCCGTTACAAAGATCCTAACAAGTGGTATCAGAGCCCGGATAGCTTAGAAGATCTCACCATCAACCAAGGCATCAATGGCTCTTCAAGAGGGATATAGCACCGCCAAGCCACCGTTCTTCGATGGGAGTCATTTTGCGTATTGGAAAGGTAGGATGAAGTACTATCTTATGAGTAACATTGAAATTTGGCATAGTATTGTAGATGGCTTCGAGGAACCGGTGGATGAACATGGAAACCCTATTCCGAGCAAGGATTGGATGAGGGAAATAAACCGGAAGTTCGAATCAAATGACAAGGCAGTACTCACCGTCCAATGCGGCATTACAATGGAACAACTCAACAAGGTGGGGCCTTTCGAATCCGCCAAGGAGTTATGGGAAAAGCTCATTGAGCTAAATGAAGGTTCCAAGGAGTCAAAGAGGGCCAAGAAGGACCTACTAATTGGACAACTTCAAGCCTTCCAAATGAAGATGCATGAAACCGTAAGCCAAATGCATGGAAGGTTCAAGGAGATTGTGAATGGACTTCACATCATAGGTGAGCGAGTTGACAACCGGGACTTGGTAAGATACATACTTCAAGCATTTCCTAGAAATTCTTTATGGACTTCTATAGTTGATGCCATTAAGGTAACTAGGGATCTTTCTCAAATTAAAATTGATGAATTATTTTGTGAGTTTGAATTACATGAGCAAACTAACATGTCCTCTAAGGAAAAGGGTTTAGCTCTATTTGTTGAAAAGAAGGAAAAGAAGAAAAAGGAAAGAAAAGAAGTATCATCATCATCCGAATCAGAGCATAACTCAAGTAGTGATGAAGACTCATCTAGTGAGATGGCCAATTTTGTCAAGAAGCTCTATAGGAAATCAAAGGAGTTCAAGAGTAGAGAAGCAAGGAAGGGGTCTCATTCTTCAAAAGGTAAGTTTAGTGGTAATTCAAGTTTCAATAACAATGTGATTTGCCATGCTTGCAACAAGAAGGGGCACATAAAGCCAAATTGCCCGGAGCTAAAGAAGGAGGAAAAAGAAAAGAAAAAGAAGGACAAGAAGAAGAAGAAGAAGAAGGAGGCTATGGTAGCTCAAACCACATGGGACACACCAAGTGTTGAAGACTCCTCCTCCGATGATGAGCTTTGCCACATCACACGTCATGTGGCACTTATGGCCCTAGGAGATGATTCTGATACATCAAGCCAAGAAGACTCCTCAAGTGATGAATCGTCATCTAGTGACGATGAGGTAATGAACTCTCCCAAAGTTAAGCTTCTCTATAAATCAATTTCCTACCTTAAAGAAGCTCTAGATAAGTCTAAATCTAAGGTTAAGAGCATGAAGGTAGAACTAAAGGCCATTAGGAATGAAAAACCTTCACATGTCGATTCTTGCATGCTTAAGGAAGAAAATGACAAACTTAAGGATGAGGTTAGTGAATTAAAAACATGTTTAGAAAAATTTTCAAATGGCTCAAAATGTCTTGATATGATCCTTAGTCGACAAAGAGCCGTGTACAACAAGGCCGGTTTAGGATATAAGCCAAAAGAAAAAGAAGTTGCTTATATTTCATTGATTAATAGGAAAACAACCATTAAGGGAAAGGTTAAGAAAGCATGGGTACCTAAGAAGTTTTTACTTAATGTTACCGGTCCAAATGTTTGGGTACCAAAAGCTTGTGTTTTTCATGTGATTTAGGTAGGAGAGCAAGGTATGTGGATTGTGGATAGCGGTTGCTCAACACATATGACCGGGGATGTGAGCAAGTTCTCCACAATTAAGTATGTGAAGAAGGGAGCGGTGTCCTTTGGGAATAGTGGAAAACTCAAGATATTAGGTAGAGGTACAATTGAGGTATCCCCTAAAATTGTCATTCACAAAGTCTTACTAGTTGAAAATATGAAATTTAATTTATTAAGTGTTAGTCAACTTTGTGATGCAAATTATCATATCTCGTTTGAATCCTCTAAATGCATGATTAGGCACAAGGAATTAAATGATTACATGTTAGTTGGATATAGAAAATCAAATATCTATTATGTTGATCTTTCATATGCTTCTAACATTTCTACTAAGTGTCTTGTTGCAAAAGAAGAGGAAAGTTGGCTATGGCATAGGAGATTGGGGCACATCAACATGAAAAACATAGCCAAGGTAGCCAAGATGGAGTTGGTCAAAGGGCTACCAAAGATCAAGTATGTCAAGAACAAAATGTGTGATGCTTGCCAAGAAGGAAAACAAACAAAGGCATCACACAAAGGTAAAACCCTAACTAGTACATCTTTACCATTAGAATTATTGCATCTTGACTTATTTGATTGCCATATTACGCCATCTTTAAATGGTAACAAATATTGTTTGGTTATAGTAGATGATTTTTCTAGGTATACTTGGGTCTACTTTATGAAACATAAGGATGATACCTTAGAAATAATCATAGGATTTAGTAAAAGGGTTGAAAATGAAAAGAGTCTCAAAATCAACCGGATACGTATGATCATGGTGGTGAATTTGAGAACTCAAAATTTTCACAAATTTGTTTAGAGCAAGGGTACAAGCATGAGTTCTCTTGTCCTAGAACACCCCAACAAAATGGAGTGGTGGAAAGGAGAAATCGTGCCCTACAAGAGGCGGCTAGGGCTATGCTTAATGCATATTCTCTACCTAGCTACTTGTGGGCGGAAGCGGTTAATACCGCTTGCTATATCAAAAATAGGGTTCAAATCCATAGGTTTTTAGGAAAGACACCATTTGAGTTATGGAATGAGACTACTCCCACAATTCATTACTTCAAAGTTTTTGGATGTAAAGTTTATATTTTAAACACCAAAGATAATTTAGGAAAATTCGAATCCAAAGCGGATGAGGGAATCCTAGTTGGATACTCATCTACAAGTAGAGGTTATAGAGTCTACAATAAAAGAACCCAAGGGATTGAGGAGTCTTCTAATGTTCAATTTGATGAAGCCACTAGTACCTACCCTAGAAAGTCCTCCATTGATAAGGATATTAATGAAAATAATCAAGACATCACCCAAAAACTTCAAAATTTGACCATTAGGGGTAATGATCAAGGGGGAGGAAGAGGAGATTCCGATGATGAAAGGAGGGTGGAAGATAACAATGATCAATTTGAAACCCCTTCTAGAACCCTAAGAATTCATCAAGATCATCCACTTGACCAAGTAGTAGGAGATCTATCTCAAGGAGTAAGAACTAGGTCATTTCATAGACCTCCTACTAGTCAAGTAGCTCTCATTTCATAAATTGAGCCCAAATCGATCAATGATGCATTACATGATCCGGATTGGATTTTGGCAATGCAAGATGAATTGGCTCAATTTGAGAGGAGTCAAGTATGGGAGTTAGTACCTAGACCCAATGATAGCACCATAATTACCACAAGATGGGTCTTTAGGAATAAGCTAGATGACCAAGGAAATATCACTAGAAATAAGGCTAGGTTGGTTGCTAGGAGATTTAATCAAGTTGAGGGGCTTGACTATGATGAGACTTATGCCCCGGTTGCTAGGTTAGAATCTATTAGAATTCTCTTAAGGTATGCTTCCTATATGGGATTTAAACTTTACCAAATGGATGTTAAATCGGCATTCTTAAATGGTTATATTAAGGAGGAAGTATATGTAGAGCAACCACCTGGATGTGAGAACATAGATTATCCAAACCATGTATGTAAGCTTAGGAAAGCATTATATGGCTTAAAACAAGCTCCTCGGGCATGGTATGAAAGATTGTCATCTTTCTTAATTTCTAAGGATTTTAGAAAAGGCCAAGTAGATCAAACGTTGTTTATAAAGTCAACATTCAAGGATATATTCATAGCCCAAGTATATATTGATGACATCATTTTTGGGTCAACAAATGATGATCTTCTTCAAGACTTTATAAAAAATATGGAAAATGAATTTGAAATGAGTTTAGTTGGAGAGCTTACATTTTTCCTAGGTTTACAAGTCAAGCAAACCAATGAAGGGATTCACATTTATCAAACCAAATATGCAAATGAAATGATCAAGAAATTTGGTTTGGAAAATGCCAAAATTGTAACCACTCCTATGGCCACTAGCACTAGAATAGATAGTGATCATGAAGGAAAATCAATTGATCTTAAACTTTATAGGAGTATGATTGGTAGCCTACTATACCTAACCGCTAGTAGACCCGATATCTTATTTGCGGTAGGTATGTGTGCAAGATACCAATCTTGTGCCAAAGAATCACATTTAGTAGCCGTTAAGAGAATTTTAAGATATATTAAAGGCACCCTAAATGTAGGACTCTGGTATCCTAGGACTAGGTCGTTTGAATTGCTTGGTTATACCAATTTCGATTATGCCGGGTGCAAATTGGATAGGAAGAGTACTAGTGGTGGATGCCAATTTCTTGGGTCCTCCCTAGTTAGTTGGAGTAGTAGGAAGCAACATTGTGTTGCCTTATCAACCACCGAAGCTGAATATGTGGCTATGGGTGGTTGTGTAGCTCAATTACTTTGGATGAGGCATACCCTTGTGGACTATGAGCTACACTACTCTAACATTAAAGTTTATTGTGATAATGTGAGTACCATCAACTTGACCAAAAATCCGGTACATCACTCTAGGACCAAGCACATTGAAGTGAAACATCACTTCATAAAAGATCATGTGGCAAGAGGGGACATTGAACTAAATTATGTAGAATCTAAGTCCAACCTTGCCGATATCTTCACCAAAGCTCTTCCTGAAACCGAATTTTCATCATTAAGGAGAGAGCTTGGTATGTGCTTTGTAGAGTAAAATTCTAGGTTTGCATGATCCTATATTTATATGTTAGCATTATACCTTGATACATCTCACAAAAGCCTTAAGAAACCTTGATTTTTGTATTGAGACACTTAGAAACATGTGAGATGATAGGGAAGGTGTACTTGGCTCACCATGCTTGTTATGATACATTACTATGAGCCAATGACACACCTAGAGACATGAATACCTTATGGACCAATCATTGGGAAGGCTTGTATTCAAGTAATGAATACATAGCTCTAAGAACATGGTTGGAAATTCCAAATACTATATATTTTAAACTATGTTCATTATATTTTGAAAAACAGTTTTCAAGTGGAACACAAAAGTGATACAAAGTGTGCAAAATCTTTAGAACTTTTGTTAGGTTCCAAGTTTGTATCAATATTGAAATCTGGAGAACATATATTTTTAAAACTATTTTTTCTTAATAAAGTATGATCTTAGAAATATGTACACAAAATTTCATGATTTTTCGAGGTTTCTAGAATTTCTAACGCATTTCTGAAGTTGGGCTAAAAAGGCTGAAATTTCGATTTCATGCGTAGCAGTCGACTGGTTCAGAAACCAGTCGACTGATACACTATATTTTCTGATAAAAAGCTCCATTTTATTATATTTAGTGTATCTTTGATATCCTAAAACTATAGTATGATAATATTGCGTATACACAAGTTTTAGGACTGTTTAATGCAGTGTTTTAGGGGGAGTTTCATATATTATATCTTTTTCATCCCCAAAATCCATTGTTGGTGCAAAGTTAGGACTTAATTTTTTTATGCTTTGCTTCAAATATTGTTTACACATTATAAATCATATCTTGGATTAAGGGGGAGCTTAATTTCAATCTTATACCTTAGTCCAAGATTCAACACATTAATTCTTTCATGTTTGCATCCTTCTCTTTTTGATGTATGTCAAAGGGGGAGAAGGAGTGTTTAAGTTATAATTCATATTGAAAATATGATTATGTGTGTATCTTTAAAGACCTAACTTAAATGATTGCCAAACATCAAAAAGGGGGAGATTATTGGTGCAACAATGCTCCAAGCATTTATATATGTTTTGATGTTTGGATAATCATCTAAGTTAGGCAATGTTCTGTGATCTAATTACGAATATGTTTAAGTGACAGGGAAATCCAAGGATGAAGCCTTGGTAAAAGAGAAGTCCAAGTATGATCTTGGCAAGGAAAGTCCAAGGGACGGACTTGGCAGCATAAGACCAAGCTTGTAGTCTTGGCAGCGTAAAGTCCAAAGTGAACATTGGCAAAGGAAGACCAAGTATGATCTTGGCAAGGAAAGTCCAAGGGATGGACTTGGCAGCGTAAGACCAAGCTTGTAGTCTTTGCAGCATAAAGTCCAAGTGAACCTTGGCAAAAGAAGTCCAAAGTAAGGTCTTGGCAGCATAAGTCCAAGCTTGGAGTCTTGGCGGCGTAAAGTCCAAGCATTTGGCAACCCAAGACATGGCGAGGCCGAAAACTCTTGAAGGTAGGCGCAAGGTCAAGGAAGAGTTAGAAGGTCAAGTCTAGGTCTAGGGTGTAAAATCAAGTGTGAATTACTCACACTTGATGAGTATCAGTCGACTGATATGATGTATCACGATCGTCGTGCTCGACCGAGTCGTTGAAACCACCGACCATCACGATCGCTGCTAGCACATGATCGATAGATGTTACCATCGATACCGCCAACAAAGCGGGCGGCCGATCGATCAATGCAAAACGAGTGCACGAATGGAGTCGCACTCGATCGGCTGCGATCACTGATCGATCACTCCATCGATGATGGAGGGATCAGTCGACTGATCACCTGGCCATTGGAAATTGCAGCTACGAATCTCCGTGGAGATCTCGGTTCAGAAACCGTTGGCGGCAGGATCGATGGAAAGCATCGATCGATCGAGGCCAACGGGAAAAACATCCTCTTCTATAAAAAGGGGCCTTGGGGAGCTTAAAGCTAGTGCTCTCATTCCTAACTACACCCTCGTGCTCACCAAGCTTTCCCAAGTGTTTTAGCAATTCAAAACCTCCTCTTCTCTAGTTCTTAATCATCCATCATTGTAAAGAAGAGGAGAGCATTGTAAGAAAGGTTTCTCCACCTTGGTTCATCCAAAGGAGAATATAGTGAAGCTTGGTTAGGACTAATCCACCTTACGGATTACCGTGGAGTAGGAGTGTCATCTCCGAACCACGTACATCGAGTGTTAGCATTGCTTTCATCGTTTTCTTACTTGTATTCTTATTCGTATTTGTATTGCTTCCGCTAACTTGCTTGTAGAAACGAAGAAAGGCTAATCACCCCCCCCCCTCTAGCCGTTACAAAGATCCTAACATCAAGGAGCGACAGTTGCGGAACAAAACCATCCAACTCGTAAAGGTGGGATGACAATATCATACGGATGAGGAGGCTACATGGGAGCTGGGAAATACTATTTGAGCTCGATACCCTCATCTGTTTACTTGAGGTATGTGATGGTTCTGGAAATTTCTTGAGTTGGTTCTCGTATTTAAGTACGAAATTTGGGGACCAAATTTTTATTAGTGGGGGAGAATGTAAAATACCAAAAAAAATATTATAATATATAAAAATATCCTTGTTAATTAAGAAATTATCTTATGGAATTTTTCAGAAATTTTTAAAAAAATTTCTAGATTTAAACGGAAGTGTTATGGATATTTCATGGGGATAAAGCGGATAGGCTTTTGTAAAGTCTGTTTAGACTATCTGCTAGGAATTAATAGGTTTAATAAAATCATTTAATCCCCCCCCCCGATTCCTTCCGTTTTCCCTCTTCCTCGATCGAGCGATCCTCTTCTTCTTTTCCCGATCGTGCGTCGATATCCTTCTCTTCTCCCCGCGCGCCGCCCACGCTCGAGCTTGCCCCATCGTCGCCACTCCGCCTGGTCTCCGCTCTTTCTCAGTCTTCTCTCTCTGCCTCCCGCCGTGCTCTCCCTCTCCTCTGCCAGCAGCGACAAACCCACCCCAACGTGACTGGAGGCATGCGCCGACGGCAAGCGTGCGCGTGGACGGGGGAGGGTAGGTCAGCGGAGCCAGCATCGTGTGCTAATTTGGGGCTCAGATGTCTATCGGAGCAGACGGTGGCCTGGCAGCGACTGGGCAGCAATAGGGAGCAGAGCGTCAGTTTGAGGGTTCTACGGCCAGTGGTCGTCGGAGCTAGGTAAGGATCGGTTTTCATTCTTGCTTCAGACGAGATTTGAGTTCTTGATGTGGTTTCCTTCGTTGAGCTTGATCCATTGATTTAGGGCAGCGATGGTTGAGCGTAGATTTTCTCCGGTGAACTGAGCAACTTGGGGAGGAGAACTGTCGAGAGGGAGCTTCCAATCCCAGGTAATCTTGATATAACATGTGCTTTCATCTGTAAATTTCTATATGTGATCTTTATGGTGGATGTCGGTTTTCTTAAAGGTAGGAAACTTCACTTCCCACTTCAACTCGGACGCTTGTTCATGGCGATCCCTTCTACGTCCCCGGATAAAAAAATTTATCCTTGACAAGAGGGATTGCCCAAGAAACCTTGTCATCATCATGCTATTCGATTAGAGTAGTCACTTGAACAAACTTGTTGTTCAAGCGACCAACCTCTATTCTACGAATAGCCGCGGAATAGACGATGTACGGATCATCGGCTTTTGTGTTTATGTTCGGGGTCCAAGTTATATTTAGCTACAAAACAGAATATATCATGCATATATAATTGAAAATAATTACAAACATGTTACATATGAAGATAGATAAGTGTTATACCTCTCGATCTTCTATTGTATGACCTTCTTCCTTTCGAACGTCGTGTGGGCGACGATCTACCAAAAGTTGAAGCTCCTAGATCACCAATCTTCCTTCCATGCTCGTTCCGAGCAAGAGGAAGAATAGAAACAAGACCCTTCTCCATCCTTTAGTCAACCAACAAGCAACAAGCAAGTTGCTTGCCGCCGGCCAACAAGGAGAAGGAGAGAAAGATGAATGCCGGCCAAAAGCTCCAAGGGAGGACCCTAAGCCTTGGTTCCACTGGCCAAGGAGAAGAGGAGAGCTAGGTTTGGACGTCGGCCAAGGAAGGAGAGAAAGATGAATGTCGGCCAAAAGCTCCAAGGGAGGACCCTAAGCCTTGGTTCCACCGGCCAAGGAGAAGAGGAGAGCTAGGAAGGAGAGGAGTTGTATGGACACCAGCCAAGGAAGGAGAGGAGTTGTATGGACGTCGGCCACCAAAGAAGAAGAAGAAGAAGATAAGGAAAATGTTTCCTTATTTGGTGCTGCCAACTCCAAACCCTAACTCCAAGCTTCTTGCCGCCAACTCCAAAGCTCCCTTGCTTATAATTCTTCTCCACGCCAACCCTAAAGCCTCCTTTTATAGAGTTAGGGATAAGCCTTGTTTTAATATCCACCATTGGTTCTAGGGATTTAATCTCAACCGTCGGATCTAGAGATTTAATCTCAACCGTCGGATCTAGAGATTTAATCTCTACATTTGGATCTAAAGTTTTGTTTCCATCCATTGGATCTAGGCTTCATGAGGTATTAATAGGCTACAATAGGGACCATGAGGAGGAGTTGGATCTTGCCCACCCAATGGATCAAGCCCACATAAAGTCTGATCCATTAATGATAATCCAATCCACTAAAGGATTATCATTGATCTACCTCACCAACCCCCATAAGTTAATATGGGCTTCATATATTATATGTACATTTTCTCCCCGTGTTTAAGATCTCGAATGTCCGTCGATTAATTAATTTACTGACCATTAATTAATCAACACCTAACTCCATGAATAGTACCACTCAACCTTTTCATCATGCCGACCAAGTCCACCTACAGGGTTTACATGATGAACCTTATGAGCTCCTCAAGGGGACATCATCATCCTAATATATAGGACACGATTTCCTCCTATAATCAACGGTACACCATATAAATAATATCAATTCTCAACTTACCGAGCCTATCAATTTAATCTATAAATCTCGCCCATTGGTAAATCAAAGAAATGAATACTAAGTATATGTGCCCGTTATTATATCGGGATTAAGAGCATGTACAATATAATATCTGAGGTCCGATTCGATTATGTAGTCAGCAATAAATCGAATCACCTCTAAGTTGGACCTGCTCAATACACACAAAGTGCACTAGTGTGATTCTATGGTCAAGACAAATCAATATCAAATCACACTACAATCATACCAATGGTTTGTCCAAAGCCATCTCGGTTGTGAGCCTTTACTTATACTTTACAAGGAGTCGATAACATGATCTCCCATGTGACACCACACACCATGTTATCTACAATGTAATGTATTAGACAATATGCATAACCATAAATATGCAAACAATGATCATGTGATTCTTATTTCAAAAATAAAGATGTTCATACAAAAGATAGACTTTTCAGTATACACCCCAATAATCTCCCACTTATACTAAAAGACTATGTTGTCCTCATACTGCTATACATCTGATTCCCCTTCCCTCCACATGCCTATCAAAGCTCTTGCTAGAAGGGCCTTAGTGAAAGGGTCTACCAGGTCATCCTCTGATGCAATCTAGGCGACAGCAACTTCTACCTCCTTTACGATTTCTCGTATCAGGTGGTACTTACGCTCTATGTGTTTACTTGCCTTATGGACTCATGGTTCCTTCGAGTTTGCAACTGCACCACTAGTATCACAATAAATTGTGATAGTTCTGAGCAAATCAAGAATCACATCCAAGTCCATCAAGAAGTTCCTGAGCCATACAGCTTCTTTATCCGCCTCAGAGGCTGCCACATACTCAGCTTCCATGGTAGAGGCCGCCACGCATTTCTGCTTGACACTCCTCCATACAATGGCTCCACCTCTCAAAGTAAACACAAAACCTGAGGTAGACTTACTATTATCCCTATCTGATTGGAAGTCGGAATCTGTATAACCCACAAGGAGTAATTGGTCTGCCTGGTAAACTAGCATATAATCCTTAGTCCTTCTCAGGTACTTCAATATATGTTTTACCGTAGTCCAATGTCCCTGTCCTGGATTACTCTGATATCTGCTGACCATGCCCACGGCAAAATAGATATCTGGTCTCATACATAGCATTGCATACATAAGGCTTCCTACTGCCGAAGCATAAGGAACCGCCTTCATCTCCTCTATCTCCTCAGATGTTCTAGGACTCATCTCCTTAGATAAAGGAACTCCATGCCTGAAAGGTAGAAAACTTTTCTTGGAGTTTTGCATGCTAAAATGATCCATAATAGTGTCTATGTATGAAGCTTGAGATAAGCACAACATCCTTTTCCTGCGATCCCGTATAATCTTGATCCCAAGGATGTGTCCCACTTCTCCCAAGTCCTTCATATCAAACTGTTTGAACAACCATACCCTTATGTCTGATAACACCTTGACATTGTTGTAAATTAACAAAATGTCATCTACATATAGTGCAAGAAATACCACTACGTTTCCTTCACATCTCTTGTATACACAAGACTCATCTGGACTTTGAATAAATCCATAAGACTGGATTACCTCATCAAAATAGATGTTCCAAGACCTCCAAGCTTGCTTCAATCCATAAATAGACCGATTAATCTTACATACAAGATGCTCTTTGCCCTTCACAATGAATCCCTCTGGTTGCTTCATATAGATGTTTTCCTCAAGACTTCCATTAAGGAAAGTTGTCTTGACATCCATCTGCCACACCTCATAATCCATATGAGCTGCAATGCACAAGAGAATCCGGATAGACTTGAGCATGGCTACCGGCGAAAAGGTCTCCTCATAATCGATACCCTCTTTCTGAGTATACCCCTTCGCAACAAGCCTCGCTTTGAAGGTTTCAACCTTCCCATCTATTCCTCTCTTTCTTTTGTAGATCCACTTGCATCCAATGGTTTTTACACCATCGGGTGGTTCTACTAGCTCCCAGACCTGATTTGAATCCATAGATTCAATCTCAGCATTCATTGCACTTTGCCAAGATACTGCATTTTTATCTTGGATTGTCTCGTCATATGTCCAGGGATTAGGTTCATGTTTGTCAGGGACCAAATCAGAAGATTCTCCCAAGAACATGAATCTATCAGGCTATCTCACAACCCTCCCACTACGACGAGGTATCACCTGTGTATCCTCTATGACACGCGGTGCAGTGACTTGTAGTATATCCTCTTGTACCGGTGGTACTGAAGAAGTGACTTCTCCTTTTATTTCCTCCAGAACAATCTTACTCATGGGCTTGTGGTTCATCACATAGTCTTCCTTTAGAAATCTGGCATTCATGCTAACGATCACCCTCTGATATCTAAGACTATAAAACAAACCACCTTTCGTTCCTCTAGAATAGCCAACGAAAATGCATACTTCTGTACGAGGTTCCAATTTACCAGCATCCACCTTCAGCACATGTGCTGGACTCCCCCAGATCCGAATATGTCTTAGACTAGGCTTTCGCCCAGTCCACAATTCTGTGGGAGTAGAAGGAACTGATTTAGATGGAACCAAGTTCAGAATGTACACCGCCGTATCTAGAGAATACCCCCAGAACGAATCTGGTAACTCAGAATAACTCATCATCGATCTCATCATCTCCATAAGAGTCCTATTCCTTTGCTCTGCTAACCATTCTGCTGGGGTGTGCCAGGTGCAGATAATTGGGATTGAATCCCAACCTCTGATAAGTAATTCCTAAACTCTCCCAAGAGGTACTCACCACCACGATCAGATCGTAGTGTCTTGATACTTTTATCTTGACGTTTCTCCACATCAGCCTTGAATTCTTTAAACTTGTCAAAGCATTCAAACTTGCGGCGCATCAGGTAAATGTATCCATATCTAGAATAATCGTCTATAAAAGAGACGAAATACTCAAAATCACCTCTAGCCTGGATAGACATAGGACCACACAAATCAGAATGAACCAATTCCAACACATCTTTGGCTCTATACCCCTTGGCCTTAAAAGGCCTCTTGGTTATTTTACCCTCCAAGCAAGATTCGCAGGTTGGAAAATCTTCCACCACTAATGAACCCAGAGGTCCATCAGCTATCAACCTTTGAATTCTGCTTAGGTTAATATGACCAAGTCTAATATGCCAAAATATGTTTGGTTCATCTTCGAAGGTTCTTTCTCTTATTGGAATTAGAAGATGAGTTATTAATTTCTATTTGCATCGTGGGAGCTTTTGGTTCAAGTGTATACAAATTTCCTATCAATGTACCAGAACAGATAATCTCCCTATTCCTTTTTATAACAACTCTATCATTAAAAGAAATAGAGTATCCATTCACAAATAATTTAGAAACCGAAATTAAATTCTTTCTAAATAAAGGTACATAAAGGCAATTCTTAAGAACCAAAACTTTATTTTTCTCAAAATATAAATAAACATCTCCCACTGCAACAGCCGCCACCTTCGTGGCATTGCCCAAGTAAATGGTAATCTCCCCTTTAGCTAGTCGTCGGGTTTCCTAGAACCCCTACAAAGTATTACAGACATGATCAGTGGCTCCCATATCTACACAACAAGTGCCGATAGATAACACCGCTAAACATGTTTCAACGACTAGACCAAAGGATATACCTTTGTTCTATTTCGGATTGGGACAGTCCTTCTTCCAATGTCCAGTCTGCTTGCAAGTGAAGCACTTGCCTTTCGGCTTCTTCACTCGTCCCTGAGATCCTCCCACCACCTTTGCCCTAGTTTGTTTCTTCTTCTTCTTGCCTTTCGGCTTAGAAGTAGAAACCTTCTGAGCAACCATGGCCTGAGCCTGAGCAGGCCTTTCTGTCGACTGGAGAATGATATCGACCTGGGTTTCCCCATCGATCTCAACTCCAAGGACTTCCAGCTCATTCACAGGCTTAGGAGGACACTCTTCGAAGAGTACATATTTGTACTCCTCAGCAGTTAAGACAATGTCAAGATTCCTTTTTCCAATCAACATAATTATGTATAGTAAGTTTATTTTCCTTTAGTATCATAGCAAGTGGACTGAAAGTCATTTTGAAAGAAACCTAAGAATCACATAGATCAAAACTTTAGATTTTAAAATATATTGATTCATCAAATAATAAAATTTCAAAATCAACCAACACCTCAAAACACTGAGAATATCGTATGCCACGATAGTGTGGACGTATACGAATTCTACATTTGTAAGAGGAGGTTTTACCCATTAATTTTACTATCTTGTCAACCTAACTTTTTGACAAATAAAATTAATAGTTAGTTTCTCTTCGGCCCTACAAATAAAAGCAGTGACTCCGATGGGGAGGATACTCATATTTACATCTAAGTGTTCACCATTACTCGATACCAAGGAAATTATCTCGGGTTATGTGCCTTCCGATGGGGAAGTACACACGCTCCTTAATAATTCCCTATAACCATATTCGACCTTGTGATCCGCAAACAAACTCATCCGATGGGGAGGAAAGCACTCAGAGCCGACGCGCAAGTTTGTTTGCATCACATGTCAAATTGTAATGGAGGTCGTGGGAATTTATAAAAATATCCCTCTCCCACTTAGTAATTTGAAATTGAGGAATTTTCTAGCCTACGACATGCATATCAAACAATAAGTAATAAATATGAAAAATAAATATTTTTCAACTATTATGGCTTTTGTCTTCAATATGTCTCTCGTCGCATCGTCATCTCGTCCGCTCCTCCTACGCCATGTACGAGCCATCCGGAGATCTGAGCTGAGACTAAAAAACTATTTTAATTTACATCCATCGATCCTATACTCCACGATGGAGTGTACATGAAATCTAGATCGAAAGTAAACTAAAATAAAAAGAGTGGCTAAACAATGTCGTATCTAATTTACAAAAAATTAAATACTAGCCTCGTCAACCCCGAGGATTCAACAAAATATACAATTACACACATACAATCACATACATACATATGACCATAATAGTTGGATCCTATGCCTGCAACCAAAGAGTTAACCTACGCATATCCTACTATTATCCGGCACATATAATATATGAAAAATGCATAAGAGTAACCGAATCCTAAACACACAAAACCGAAAACTGTGGCTCTGATACCACTTGAAGGTAGGAAACTTCGCTTCCCACTTCAGCTCGGTCGCTTGTTCATGGCGATCCCTTCTACATCCCCGGATAAAAAAATTTATCCTTGACAAGAGGGATTTCCCAAGCAACCTTGTCATCGTCGTGCTATTCGATTAGAGTAGTCACTTGAGCAAACTTGTTGTTCAAGCGACCAACCTCTATTCTACGAATAGCCGTGGAATAGACGATGTACGGATCGCCGGCTTTTGTGTTTATGTTCGGGGTCCAAGTTATATTTAGCCACAAAACAAAATATATCATGCATATATAATTGAAAACAATTACAAACATGTTACATATGAAGATAGATAAGTGTTATACCTCTCAATCTTCTATTGTATAACCTTCCTCCTTTCGGACGTCGTGTGGGCGACGATCTACCAAAAGTTGAAGCTCCTAGATCACCAATCTTCCTTCCTTGCTCGTTCCAAGCAAGAGGAAGAATAGAAACAAGACCCTTCTCCTTCCTTTAGTCAACCAATAAGCAACAAGCAAGTTGCTTGCCGCCGGCCAACAAGGAGAAGGAGAGAAAGATGAATGCTAGTCAAAAGCTCCAAGGGAGGACCTGTTGGATCGAGAAGCATCGCTAGAGGGGGGGTGAATAGCGATCGTAAATCTTTTCGATGTTTCGTTCGAGTGGACAAATAAACGAGTAAGATCAGCGGAAAATAAAGGAACACATTTATTTTTTACTTGGTTCACAACCCAGCGGTTGCTACTCTAAGGCCCTATCGGTCCTAGACCGCGTACGGAGGACAAAGCACTATAACGTCTCCTCCTCGTTAGAGGTAGGAGACAACGATCACAAAAACCGAATGTACGAGGATGAGGCAACAAGCCTACCTCACCTCGTTACGATTAAAATAAAGAATACAATAAAAATAATTACTTGCTACTGCTGCCGACGAAGGAGATTTGAACTTGTCGTCGCGTCGGCGTTATGACGGCATTGGAGCGTTGGCGTTGTAGGAGCACTTGATGAATAAACTTGATGATCCTTGGAGTTGGAATCCTCCCCTCCTTTTATAGATTTTGGCTTCTGAATATGTCTCCTCTTTTTTCGAAATAGATCACGAAGTTGTCCAAATTTTATCGCGAAGTGGCCGCGTCAAACCTTATCCGTTTTGACCTAGTGCAAAGGTTGATTCGTCGCCATCAGTCGACTGATGACTCCCATCAGTCGACTGATGAGCATCAGTCGACTGGCCAATGTCCAGCAGTCGATTGCCAGCCTGGCCACTTCCCTGCAGTGAGAGATTAGCTCGGAAAATGATAAATACGACGGTTTCTGACCGTCCGATCTCGACCTAGACCTTCCACGGGAAGTCTTAATCGGATCGCCGCCTACGGTCATCCCCGTAAAGAGGACACGACCTTACAATCTCTCACTCACACGAGCTTACCTCGATAGTAGCTATCGCTTCCGGCCTTCCACTCGATTCCTTCGGCTCCCTCCAAAGTCACTCGAGTGTCGCCCGACCACCGCGGCTTCCTCCAGGTGTCGCTAGCCTTCAGCTCCAGCTTTAGCACTTTTCTGCACACTTGATTTAGCTCGTGAGATAATGATGTAAACTTAACTTTCTGTCTTTGTCATAATCAAAACACAGGTTCGATTATCTAGTGCCCCTGCACCAACAGGACCCTAAGCCTTGGTTCCACCAGCCAAGGAGAAGAGGAGAGCTAGGTTTGGACGCTGGCCAAGGAAGGAGAGAAAGATGAATGCTGGCCAAAAGCTCCAAGGGAGGACCCTAAGCCTTGGTTCCACTGGCCAAGGAGAAGAGGAGAGCTAGGTTTGGACGCCGGCCAAGGAAGGAGAGGAGTTGTACGGACGTCGACCACCAAAGAAGAAGAAGAAGAAGATAAGGAAAATGTTTCCTTATTTGGTGCCGCCAACTTCAAACCCTAACTCCAAGATTCTTGCCACCAACTCCAAAGCTCCCTTGCTTCTAATTCTTCTCTACGCCAACCCTAAAGCCTCCTTTTATAGAGTTAGGGATAAGCCTTGTTTTAATCTCCACCATTGGTTCTAGGGATTTAATCTCAACCGTCGGATCTAGAGATTTAATCTCTACTTTTGGATCTAGAGTTTTGTTTCCATCCATTGGATCTAGGCTTCATGAGGTATTAATAGGCTACAATAGGGACCATGAGGAGGAGTTGGATCTTGGCCACTCAATGGATCAAGCCCACAAAAGTCCGATCCATTAATGATAATCCAATCCACTAAAGGATTATCATTGATCTACCTCACCAACCCCCATAAGTTAATATGGGTTCCATATATTATATGTACATTTTCTCCCTGTGATTAAGATCTCGAATGTCCGTCGATTAATTAATTTACTGACCATTAATTAATCAACATCTAATTCCATGAGTAGTACCACTCAACCTTTTCATCATGCCAGACCAAGTCCACCTGCAGGGTTTACATGATGAATCTTATGAGCTCCTCAAGGGGACATCATCATCCTAATATATAGGACACAGTTTCCTCCTATAATCAACGACACACCATATAAATAATACCATTTCCCAACTTACTGAGCCTATCAATTTAATCTATAAATCTCGCCCATTGGTAAATCAAAGAAATGAATACTAAGTATATGTGCCCGTTATTATATCGGGATTAAGAGCATGTACAATATAATATCTGAGGTCCGATTCGATTATGTAGTCAGCAATAAATCGAATCACCTCTAAGTCGGTCCTGCTCAATACACACAAAGTGCACTAGTGTGATTCTATGGTCAAGACAAACCAATATCAAATCACACTACAACCATACCAATGGTTTGTACAAAGTCATCTCGGTTGTGAGCCTTTACTTATACTTTACAAGGAGTCGATAACATGATCTCCCGTGTGACACCACACACCATGTTATCTACAATGTAATGTATTAGACAATATGCATAACCATAAATACGCAAAAAATGATCATGTGATTCTTATTTCAAAAATAAAGATGTTCATACAAAAGATAGACTTTTCAGTATTCATCCCAACAATTCTGTCGATGGATATACCGGTTAGAGGCTGTTGTAGGAGAGGTGGACTAAGCTGGAGGTTTGTTAGGCTGTGGATGAGTTGTGTGATTCGCTTCGGGTTGGTCAAACCTCCAAGTTGGTGTAGCGGTGGCTGTGAAGTGCTCTCGTGTGATTGTGGGTGCTACTTTATGAGTTCAAGAGGGGCGGTGGTGGTATGGATCGAAGTGTTGATTGATCTTGAGGTGAGATGTGTATTGACCTATGTTTCGACTGTGTTGTTAGGTTGAATAGTGTGGATGTTGTGGTGAGGTTGATGTAGTAAATGAGTACCGTATGGATACTCTACTTGTGCCCGTGGTAGGGGCTATGAATAGGGTTTGGTTTGAGGTTCGTTAGGTCCCTAAATTAGTGTGAAATGTCAGTTATTGATCGAGCTGTGTGATGCTATGATCTCGTCTATAAATGGGGCTATGGATAAATCTATTCTGTAGTTATGTATGGAGTGGAAAGTTGTAGGTTAGCATATTCGCTAATTAGAAACGGTGGATTAATTATGGTGTTAACTATACAAGCTGAGGGATTAATGTGAAGGTTTGATTTGGTTAATTGGATAACTAGAACAATCTAGCTGATCGGGATACGAAGTCGATGTAGGATTCGATTCGATTATTCGTCGTATACTTGCACTTAATCATAATGTTTGATATGTGCAGGACATGGATACGAGGCAAGCTCACGGACGCAAATACAATCGGCATGAGCTACATATCAGGTGGGTAATTTCCTACCCTGGTCAGGTAGATGTAATTTCATTCAGATTTAGTCATAGATATGAGCATGTTAGGTGTTCATATTATCTTGACCCTACTCTTATTTATCTTATGCTTGATACTTGTCGTTGGCTATATTTACTCAAAGGTTGATATCACATTTCCTTTATTATGATTTAGGGTTATAAATGTGATGTAAATAGGCCTAGATGTTTAGTAAGGTGTAGATGTTAGAGTACGGGTGACGATCCAATTTATAAATTGACAAAAAGGTCATCCGTGAGTAGAAAATACCCTAAAGGTAGGATTTATTCCACTACCCGTATGTTGCATACTTATTACCAACCATGTGTTGTGTAATGGTTAAGTGAAGGGTGATTAGTGTGTCGCTATGGACCGGTGATCCCAGTGTGATATGATTAGTTGAGTACGACTCTCTACAGAATAAAGAGTGCGTCGATCAGTTAAGTACGACCCTCTATTGGATAGAGAGTTATGATCAGTTGAGTACGACTCTCTATAGGATAGAGAGTGCGTCGATCATTCGAGTATGACTCACTATATGATAGAGAGTGTATTGATTGGATGGGTACGACTCTCTGTTGAATAGAGAGTCTGTGGTAGATGTATGTACGTGTGACAGTACATTCATGTCATTTGCATACATTCTGACGACATAGCTGTTGCTGATCGATTTGAAGCTAGAGGGGGGTGAATAGCTTGTTTTTCGTCTCTACAAAAATATTAGCGGAAGCACAACAAAAAAAATAATAACACAAATGAAAAACACGCTAACACGATTCTTTTACGTGGTTCGGAGATAGCGCTCCTACTCCACGGTGATCCTTGAGGTGGATCAACCCTAATCAAATCACTATGAAGCTTTCCTTTACAACAATCCTCCTCTTCTTACAAAGAATGAAACTTAAGCTTAGAGAGAGGAGGAAGGGATTCAAAATCACTAGAAAAGCTTGAAAACTCGTGGAGGCTTGAGAGTATTATCAGAGAATAAGCATTAACCCCAAAAACCTCCACCATCCCTCTTTTTATAGAGAGAAGGCTGATTTTCCTATTGGAGCATCATCAGTCGACTGATGCACAACATCAGTCGACTGCCGGCGTGGTTAACGGCTTCTGAATAGCCAGATTCGCAGGATTCAGAGTCGTTTCCTCCAACGGCATTCTCATCAGTCGACTGATCCATCCATCAGTCGACTGATGGAGTGATCAGTCGAGTGATCACAGGCTGCAGTCGAGTGTGACTCCACTCTGTGCCCGTATTTAACTTGATCAGTCAACTGCCATTGTTGGCAGTCGGACGCAACATCGATCGAGCCCGACCAGCGATCGATGGTGGTCGAGGTTTCATCCTCGACTCGGTCGAGCACTGATCGATCGGTGATACTCATCAAGTATGAGTAATTTATACTTGATTTCACCCCCTAGACCTAGACTCAACCTTCTAGCTCTTCCTTAAGTCTTGCGCCTCTAGGATCCCTCCGAGTCCGCGACTTGTTCATCCTTTGCGCTTTGCTTCCAAGAGCTTCCTTCGGTCTTGTCATGTCTTGGGTTTCCCTTTGCCAAATCGTGCTTGGACTTTACGCCGCCAAGTCTACATGCTTGGACTTACGCTGCCAAGACTTGCCTTTGGACTTCCTTTGCCAAGGTCCATTTAGACTTAATGCCGCCAAGACAACATGCTTGGTCTTATGCCGCCAAACCTTTACCTTGGACTTCTCTTGCCAAGATCATACTTGGACTTTGCCTTTACCAAGTCTTCATACTTGGATTTCCCTGTCACTTGAACATTGTAACAATTAGATCACAAATTGTTGCCTAACTTAGATGATTATCCAAACATCAAAACATATAAATGCTTGGGGCATTGTTGCACCAACAATCTCTCCATTTTTGATGTTTGGCAATCATTTAAGTTAGGTATTTCAAGGATACGCACATAATCATATTTCCAAATCATATATCCAATTCTAACTTAAACATTTCTTCTCCCCCTTTGACATACATCAAAAAGAGAAGAAAGAAAAAAAAAATCATATTTTTCATAAAAGAATCGAATGTGTTATAATCTTGAACTAAGGTATAGAATAGACATTTAGCTCCCCCTTAATCCAAGATATAGGTCATGATGAGTGAGAGACATGCGGAGCAAAAGCCTATCAAACAATTTGAAGATTAAATTCTAACTTTGCACCAACAATGTAAATCTTGGGATGAAAAAGATATATTTTATGAAACTCCCCCTAAAGCACGCATTAAACAGTCTTAAAATTTTGTTTATACTCAATATTATCATGCTATGGCTTTAGGACATCAAAGATACACTAAATATCATAAAATGGAGCTATTTATCAGAAAACAAAGTGTATTAGTCGACTGGTTTCAACCAATAATCACACCTTTGAAATCCAAATTTCAAATTTTTCAAATTTAACAAAACCTCGAAAAATCACGAAATTTTGTGTACACAATTCTAAAATCATACTTTATCAAGGAAAAATATTTTGAAAAATATATATTTTTCAGATTTCAAGATTGATACAAACTTGGAAACCAACAAAAGTTCTAATGTTTTTGCAAACTTTATATCACTTTTGTGTTTCACTTAAAAACTGTTTTTCAAAATATGATAAACATAGTTTAAAATATATTTTATTTGACATTTTCAATCATGTTCTTGGAGCTATATGCACATCAATTGTGTATAAGCCTTCCCAATGATTGGTCCAATGAAGGATTAATGTCTCTAGATGACACTTTGATCCATAGTAATGCATCATAACAAGCATGATAAACCAAGTGCATCTTCCTAACATCTCACATGTTGTCTAAGTGGTTCAATACAAAAATCATGGTTTCTTAGGTATTTTGTGAGATGCTTAAAGGTATAAATCCTAGTATTTCTATAGGATCATGCAAACCTACACCTTTACTCAACCAAGCACATTCTAAGTTCTCTCCTAAGTGATAAAAATTCTACCTCGAGGAGAGCCTTGGTAAATATGTCAGCTAGGTTGGACTTGGATTCAATGTAATTAAGCTCAATGTCCCCCTTAGCCACATGATCTCTAATGAAGTGATGTTTCACTTCAATATGCTTGGTCCTAGAGTGGTGCACCGGATTTTTGGTCAAGTTTATGGTGCTCACATTATCACAAAATACTTTTATGTTGGAGTAAGATAGCTCATAATCTTCTAAGGTATGTTTCATCCATAGTAGTTGAGCTACACAACCACTCATAGCCACATACTCAGCCTCGGTGGTGGATAGAGCAACACAAGGTTGCTTCCTACTACTCCAACTAACTAAGGAGGACCCAAAGAATTGGCATCCACCACTAGTACTCTTCCGATCCAATTTGCAACCGGCATAATCGGAATCAGTGTACCCAACCAAATCAAAAGACCTAGTCCTAGGGTACCATAGTCCTACATTTAGTGTGTCTTTAATATATCTTAATAATCTCTTAACGGCAACTAAATGAGATTCTTTTGCACATGATCGGTACCTAGCACACATACCAACCGCAAATAATATGTCGGGTCTACTAGCGGTTAAGTACAAAAGGCTACCAATCATGCTCCTATAGAGTGTAAGATCAATTTGTTTGCCTTCATTATCACTATCTATTTTTGTATTGGTTGCCATTGGAGTTGAAACTACCTTAGCATTTTCCAAACCAAATTTCTTAATCATTTCCTTAGCATATTTGGTTTGGTAAATATAAATTCCTTCACTTGTTTGTTTAACTTGTAATCCTAGGAAGAAATTTAATTCCCCAACTAGACTCATTTCAAACTCTTTTTCCATATTCTTAATAAAGTCTTGGAGAAGTTCATCATTTGTTGACCCAAAGATAATGTCATCAACATATACTTGGGCTACAAAGATGTCCATTGATGTTGACTTTATAAATAGAGTTTGATCTACACTACCCCTTTTAAAGTCCTTAGAAATTAAGAAAGATGATAATCTTTCATACCAAGCCCGGAGAGCTTGTTTCAAACCATACAAAGCTTTCCTAAGCTTGTATACATGGTTTGGATAGTCCATATTCTCAAACCCGGGAGGTTGTTTTACATATACCTCTTTCTTAATAAACCCATTTAGGAATGCCGATTTAATATCAATTTGATGGAGTTTGAAACCCATATAGGAGGCATACCCTAATAGTATTCTAATAGACTCTAACCTAGCAACCGGGGCATATGTTTCATCATAGTCAAGTCTTTCAACTTGATTAAAGCCTCTTGCAACTAATCTTGACTTATTCCTAGTAATATTCCCTTGGTCATCTAGTTTGTTCCTAAAGACTCATCTTGTAGTAATGATGGTGTTTTTATTAGGTCTAGGAACTAACTCCCATACTTGACTCCTTTCAAATTGAGTCAATTCATCTTGCATTGCTAAGATCCAATCCGGATCAAGTAATGCATCTTTGATTGTTTTGGGCTCAATTTGAGAAATTAGAGCTATATGACTAGTGGGATCCCTATGAAATGACCTAGTCCTAACACCTTGAGATAATTCACCCACAATTTGATCTAAGGGGTGATTTTGATGAACTCTTATGGTTCTAGGAGGTGTATTAATTTGAGGTTGATCATAATTAATCTCAATTCTTTGCTCATCATCGGAATCACCTCTTACTCCCCCTTGATTTAATCCTCCCCCTTGATCATTACCCCCTAAGGTTAAATCTTGAAATTGTTGGGTAATTTCTTGATTTTCATTATTAATATCATCATCAATAGGGGATTTCCTAGGGTATGTATTGGAAGTTTCATCAAATTGGACATTTGAAGATTCTTCAATCTTTTGAGTCCTTTTACTGTAAACTCTATACCCTACACTAGTGGATGAGTATCCAACTAAGATTCTCTCATCCGCTTTGGACTCAAACTTACCTAGGTTGTCTTTGGTATTTAAAATATAGACTTTACATCCAAAGACCTTAAAATAATGAATTGTTGGAATTGTATCATTCCACAATTCAAATGGAGTTTTTCCTAAAAACCTATGAATTAATACCCTATTTTGGATATAGCAAGCGGTGTTAATCGCTTCCGCCCACAAGTAGCTAGGTAAGGAGTATGCATTAAGCATTGTCCTAGCCGCTTCTTGTAGGGCACGATTTTTCCTTTCCACAACCCCATTTTGTTGGGGTGTTCTAGGATAAGAAAATTCATGCTTGTACCCTTATTCTAAGCAAAAGGTTGAGAAATTAGAATTCTCAAATTCTCCACCATGATCACTACGGATCCGGTTGATTTTGAGTTTTCTTTCATTTTCTACTCTTTTGCTAAATCCTATGATTATTCCTAGGGTTTCATCTTTATTTTTCAAGAAAAATACCCAAGTAAACCTAGAGAAATCATCTACTATTACTAGGCAATATTTACTACCAATCATAGAAGGGGTACTATGACAATCAAATAAGTCCATATGTAAAAGTTCTAAAGGTAAAGCGGTACTAAGTAAATTTTTACCTTTGTGTGATGTTTTTGATTGTTTCCCTTCTTGGCATGCATCACACATTTTGTCCTTGAGAAATTTGACTTTAGGCAACCCTTTGACTAACTTCATTTTTGCTATTTTGGCTATGTTCTTCATGTTTATGTGTCCTAGTCTCCTATGCCAAAGCCAACTTTCTTCCTCTTTTGCAATAAGACACTTAGTAGAAGCATTAGTAGCATAGGATAAATCAACATAATATATATTTGATTTCCTAAAACCTACTAACATGCAATCATTTAGAGTTTTGTGTCTTATAAAATATTTTGAGGAATCAAATTTAACATCAAAATTTGCATCATATAGTTGGCTTACACTAAGTAAGTTAAATTTCATATTTTTAACTAATAGCACTTTATGAATGGCAAGATTGGGGGATACCTCAATTATGCCCTTTCCTAGAATCTTAAGTTTGCCGCTATTACCAAAAGATACCTTTCCCTTGCTAGTGGAGAATTTTCTCTCATCACCGGTCATGTGTTTTGAGCACTCACTATGAACGACCTACAAGCTTGGTTCTTCTACCTATATCACATGAAAAATACAATCCTTAGGTACCCAAATCTTAGGACCACTAGCATTAATTAGAAATTTCTTAGGGACCCAAGCCTTTCTACCTTTGCTTTTAATTATGGATTTTCTACTAACAAGGGATGTAAATGCTACCTCCTTTTCCTTAGGCCTATATCCTAGTCCGGCCTTGTTGTAAATAGCCCTTTGATCCTTAATTATCATGTCTAGATATTTAGAACCATTAGTAAATTTTTCTAAGCATGCTCTTAAATTACCTATTTCTTTTCTTAATTCATCATTTTCATCCCTAAGGGTACATGCATTATCATCACAAGATAATTTACTACAAGAAGGTTCTACACTCTTAAGTGATTTTATCTCTACTTTTAAATCCTTAATCCTAGTTTTCGATCTATTTAAAGCATTTTGAAGACATGCAATTGTCTTGTAAAGTAAATCTACCCTAGGGGAGTTGTTAACCTCATCATCATCACTTGATGATGATTCGTCGCTTGAAGAAGAAGATGAGGACTCTTCACTTGAGCTCCCGGCTTCTTCCTCCAATGCCATAAGGGCTAGATTTCGGGTGGCGTGACAAGCTTCTTCATCGTTGGAAGAATCCTCCATGCTTAGGGTGTCCCATGTTTGTGCCACCATTGCCTCCTTCTTCTTCTTCTCCTTCTTTTCCTTCTTTTTCTTTTCCTTCTCCTCCTTCTTCTTTAGTTCCGGGCAATTTGGCTTTATATGCCCTTTCTTGTTGCAACCAAAGCAAGTTACGTTAGGTATAGAATTTGAACTATTTGAAGACTTACCTCTTGAGGATTGGAACATCCTCCTCACATCATTTTTAGTGAGTTTCCTTGACTTCCCACCAAATTTCTTGACGTAATGAGCCACCTCGCTTGTCGATAGCTCATCTTCACTACTTGATGAGTCTTCCTCGGATTCGGATGAGGAGGACACTTCTTTCTTCTCCTTCTTCTTCGTGTCCTTCTTTCCTATAAAAAGAGCTATACCCTTCTCTTTGGATGAAGTGTTAGCTTGTTCATGTAATTGAAATTCACAAAATAGCTCATCTAACTTAACCAAAGAGAGATCACTAGAGACCTTATAGGCATCTACCATTGAAGCCCATAAGGTTGTTCTAGGGAAAGCTTGGAGCACATACCTTACAAGGTCTCGGTTGTCGACCTCCTCACCTATAACATGTAGTTTGTTGACTACTTCTTTGAAGCGACCATGCATTTGACTCACGGTCTCATTGGTCTTCATGGAAAAGCTTTGAAGTTGGCCAATTAGGAGATCTCTCTTGGCCCTTCTTGTTTCCTTGGATCCTTCGTTGAGCTCTATCAACTGTTAGGGCAATCTCTTGCCATGATAAGATTTTGATGTGTGTGGCAAAGGGTTTAAGTTAGTTTGTTATTGTGATTTGATATGTGCGTTGAAGTCGTGCAGGACTTAGTAATTCGTACATGGAGCCTTGGCGAGTTTCACATCTCATTACTCGATCCTTGAGTCGGTGAAGGATAGCTTTGCGAAAGTCATGCGCTTAGAGCATCCGAGGGACCGTCGGACGAGGAGCTTGGAGTTAAGCCGGAGGAAGTATACTTCAGGGCGAGACGCGAAGGATGGCGCTGCAGAGCCGTGCGCTTGGCGCATCCGAGGGACGTGGCCGGACGAAGATAACTTCGAAGGCGAGGGACTCCGAGGGATGAGAGTGAGCGAATGTAACTCGGGAAGGGGTAGTAGCTCTTAGGTGAAACTTGGCCATTTGGCCAAGTCTCGGATGAGTTTTCTCGACACCAGTCGACTGCCATGTCATGGCAGTCGACTGCTCTGAGTCGATGGTTCGATCGACTGGTTTAAGGAGCTGAATCAAGTGGATCAGTCGACTGAAGACATGGGCAGTCGACTGATGGCTTGATCACCGATCGATCGCGCTCATGTGATAATCGAGCAGCACCGCGGCACAGAATGGAGTCGAGCTCGTGAGCACTCGACTGATTGTTCATCAGTCGACTGATGGTAGGATCAGTCGACTGATGCCTGTGTCGTTGGATAAAATCCAATGTGGAAAGCAGTCATTATTAGGCAACGGCTACAGGACCAGTCGACTGATCGGGGTCATTAGTCGACTGCTCCTGTGTCAACGGGAAGAAACCCTCTTCCTCTATAAAAAGGAAGGGTATGGGGCTTTGGGGGGCTAATGCAACTCTAGTCTTCTCCCAAAGTGTCATAAACATCTTCCCACTCTTCTTACTTGCTTTTACTTCATTCTTATTGTAAGAAGAGTGATCTTGATTGTAAAGGTTACCTCCACCTAGCTTGGTGCAAAGGAGAGACCATTAGTGGATTGGTTTTGGCGGAGTGATTCACCGAGGATGAATCGGGGATCGTAGATTAGCGGCGTAGCCATGAACCACGTTACGACTTTGTGTTAGCATTGTTTATTTCCTTTGCTTTGTCTTTATTTGTTTAATTTTCTTGTCTTGTTGTTTCCGTTGCGCTAATCTTGTTTGTAGACAAGCAAATACCGTTATCCATCAATCGAGGGCTATTCACCCCCCTCTAGCCGGCCACCACAACTACACATTGATCAAATAAGTGGTATCAGAGCCAAGTCGTTTATCGAGGACTAACCGCCGCAACAAACACTTCATTCAAGAATGGTCGGCTCCAACATTCACCCACCGAAATTCGAAGGCGAATTCTCTTGGTGGAAAAAGAGAATGGAGGTATTTTTCGAGACTGATTTTGAAATTCTTTTAATCATGGAAAATGGTTTTGAATTGCCTAGGAACGAAAATGGAGAGCCATTGGAAAAATCAAGGTGGGGCAAGAGGCAAAGAGAAGAATACTTGGCAAACTCAAAGGCCAAGCACCACCTCTACAATGTACTCCCCCAACAAGAAGTTAATAGGATAGGGGAGTGTGCTAGCGCAAAGGAGATGTGGGAGAAGCTAGCAGAGCTTCATGAAGGTACCTCAGAGGCTAAACTTGCAAGAAGAGATCTCCTCCGCTCCCAACTATCCAACATAAAAGTAGAAAAGGGAGAAAAGGTAACTTCATTGCATTCTAGGTTTAAAGAGATTTTAATTGGGCTAACAAGTGTAGGTGAAAAGCTCTCCAACCGAGATATGGTAATGAAGGCCATAGAGGCTTTTCCCCGATCATCCAAGTGGAGTTCAATGGTGGACTCATTCTATATTTCAAAGAATCTAGAGGTAAGTACTCTAGATGAATTTTTCTCCACTATGGAATTGCATGAGTCTAGGCTTGAAGGAGTAGAAGAGTCAAGACCTCAACCTTCAAGAGGAGTAACATTTTTGGCAAACAAGGGGAAGAAGAAGATAGAGATCCCCTCCTCCTCCGATGATGAAGCTTCCTCCTCCTCCTCCATGGATAGAACGGAAGAAGCCTATATGGTAAGGAGGGTAAGGCATGCTTTAAAAGGGTTTCAATTTAATAAATCTAATGATAGGAGGAGGAGACCAAGGGGAAAGGTATTTTGTTACAATTGCCAAGGAGAGGGACACATAAGGGACAATTGTCCCCTCCTAAACAAGAGCAAAGAAGAGAGGAAGAAGAAAGAAGAAAAGAAGAAGAAGAAGGGGAGCAAGAAGAAAAAGGAAGAAGAAAACAAGGCCAAAGAAAAAGGAAAGGACAAGGCATTCAAAGCAAAGACATGGGATGACTCTTCTTCCTCATCCTCATCCGAAGAAGAAGAACATGTCTACTCCAACCTTGCCCTAATGGCCTTCGATGACTTGGATTGCTCCTCCTCCGAAAATGAAGGATCAAGCTCAAGTGAAGAGAGCTCAAGTGAAGGGGGAGCCTCCTCTACATCCTCCTCATCCAAAGAAGAGGACATGGAAACTATTGTAACTAACCTTTCACCTAGTAAAATAGTTTCTATGATTTCTAGCCTCACTAAGGACCTATTTAGAGCAAAGAAAAAGAATAAAAGCATGCTTGATCAAATTAAGGAATTAGAAGAAAAATTAGAAAAAGCATGTTTTAATGATAATGATAATGATGCATGCTCACATGATCTTTATGTGCCATTAGATGTTAATGATGCATGCATAGAAGAAAATAGGGCTTTAAGGGAAAAGGTAGATCACTTGATCAAAGCCCTAGAAAAATTCACTATTGGCTCAAACACTTTGAACATGATTATAGGGAGCCAAAGAGCAAGTTTTAACAAAAAAGGCCTAGGATATAAGGAAAAGAAAAATGAAAAGACTTATAAATGCCTAATTGCTAGGGGACAAGATAAGAAGAAGGTAATAGCTAGAAAATGGATTCCTAAAGAATTTCTAGTGAACCCCATAGGCAAGAATTTGTATTGGATTCCAAAATCCATCCTTAAGGGTTAGAAAAACCTAGGATAGTCAACCATATGGACTTGATCTATATCATAATTTGGTTGACTTAGGATGACGGGACAACATTTTTGAAATAGTGTTGGGTGATGATAATGTGCCCAAAAAAATAGATAATAATGCTTAAATCATGATAATTAATGAAATTGTCATGTAAGTTTGCAATCATGATCTATCATCTTGATTTTTGGCACATAGTCATAGGCATTAAGGTTTAAATCATGTTTTAGGTGATATTTACTTTAGTATCATGATATAATACCTAATGCATGATTATTAATTGATGAATACATTTGTCTCATGATCATAATGTAAAATTAATAAATATACATCTTTATGATCATGTGGAATGATAGGATGATACTTAACCTTGATCGGATTGCATGAATATAATGGTTAAGTATATACAAATACCTCTAGTATGCATCTCACACTCACTATAGGCTACCTTGATTTACAACTTAGCATGAGTGAGATGTTAGGATGATACAAATGTCCACTAATGCCTATGGCATTTAGATGGTCATTTAAGGTATCAAAATAGGAATAATAGACCAATCATGGGGAAGGCTTATGTTTAATTCATAGACATATTGCCCAAAGATCATGGTTGGATATTTCATATGTTTTCAAAACAATTTATTATTTTAAAATCTAGGTGTTCATGTTTTGAAACAATCCAAAGCAAAACTAGGTGTTAAAATGGATACTAACATGCTCAAAAACCTAGTGGTTCTTAAAGCTCTTGGATTTTTGGAAAATCTCTGAAAATACAATGATTTTTCATGAAAAACTATTTTTCATTGATAGATATACTTACAAGAAATATGTTCCCCAAATTGCATAATTTTTTGAATTTTTTGGAATTTTTAATGCATTTCTGAATTTCAAATCAAAATCAAATTCGAAATGTGCCGATCGATGTAGTCCGAACCGACGGGTGGTCAAAATTAGAAATAGAAGAAGGCTGAATTCAGTTTTTAAACCAATTTTTGGTATTTTCCTTCTATTAGACTTAATGTCATGAGTTTATAACTTAGTATTGATCTTTTTGATGGTGTCAAAGGGGGAGAAATGATTATGTTTAAGTAAATTATGATAGGGGGAGAAATATGTATGGGGAGTTTCATGGATTAAGGGGGAGTTGCATGTTGCTATATCATGTTTATGTTTACATGCTTTCGTACCTTATAAATTTTTATCAAATGCTTTTACCTAACTTAAACGGATTGCCACACATCAAAAAGGGGGAGATTGTTAGAGTAATCTCTTGCCATGATAAGGTTTTGATGTGTGTGGCAAAGGGTTTAAGTTAGTTTGTTATTGTGATTTGATATGTGCGTTGAAGTCGTGCAGGACTTAGTAATTTGCACATGGAGCCTTGACGAGTTTCACATCTCATGACTCGGTCCTTGAGTCGGTGAAGGATAGCTTTGCGGAAGTCGTGCGCTTGGAGCATCCGAGGGACCGCCGGACGAGGAGCTTGGAGTGAAGCCGGAGAAAGTAGACTTCAGGGCGAGACGTGAAGGATGGCGCTGCAGAGTCGTGCGCTTGGCGCATCCGAGGGACATGGCCGGACGAAGATAACTTCGAAGGCGAGGGACTCCGAGGGATGAGAGTGAGCGAATGTAACCCGGGAAGGGGTAGTAGCTCTTAGGTGAAACTTGGCCATTTGGCCAAGTCTCGGATGAGTTTTCCCGACACCAGTCGACTGCCATGTCATGGCAGTTGACTGCTCTGAGTCGATGGTTCGATCGACTGGTTTAAGGAGCTGAATCAAGCGGATCAGTCGACTGAAGACATGGGTAGTCGACTGATGGCTTGATCAGTCCACTGCTCATGAGCAGTAGTCGACTGATAGCACTGTGCACGGGCACAGAATGGAGTCGAGCTCGCGAGCACTCGACTGATGGTTCATCAGTCGACTGATGGTAGGATCAGTCGACTGATGCCTGTGTCGTTGGATGAAATCCAACGTGGAAAGCAGCCGTTATTGGGCAACGGCTACAGGACTAGTCGACTGATCGGGGTCATCAGTCGACTGCTCCTATGTCAATAGGAAGAAACCCTCTTCCTCTATAAAAAGGAAGGGTATGGGGCTTTGGGGGGCTAATGCTTCAACTCTAATCTTCTCCCAAAGTGTCATAAACGTCTTCCCACTCTTCTTACTTGCTTTTACTTCATTCTTATTGTAAGAAGAGTGATCTTGATTGTAAAGGTTACCTCCACCTAGCTTGGTGCAAAGGAGAGACCATTAGTGGATTGGTTTTGGCGGAGTGATTCACCGAGGACGAATCGGGGATCGGGGATTAGCGGCGTAGTCGTGAACCACGTTACGACTTTGTGTTAGCATTGTTTATTTCCTTTTCTTTGTCTTTATTTGTTTAATTTTCTTGTCTTGTTGTTTCCGTTGCACTAATCTTGTTTGTAGATGAGCAAATACCGTTATCCATCGATCGAAGGCTATTCACCCCCCTCTAGCCGGCCACCACAACTACACATCGATCAAACATCAACTTCTCCCAAAGCTCCTTCGTCGATTCAAATGGCCCCACTTTGCTTAATTGCTCTTTTGACAAACCACATTAAAGTGTGGTTGTTGCCTTGGCGTTGGCTTGAGCCTTCTTGGTCATGTCTCTCGTCCAATCCTTCGTCGGTATGGGTGCTCCGTGTTCATCCACTGGCTTCTCGAAACCATCTACAACACTAAACCAATTCCCAATATCATTCATTAAGTAATACTCCATCCTACCTTTCCAATAGCCGAAGTCGTTGCCGTCGAAGAACGGAGGCCTCGCCGTGCTATACCCCTCTTGGAAAGCCATTTTTGCTCCGGTTGATTGTTAGATCTTCCGATGCGATCCGGGCTCTGATACCACTTGTTGGTGATCGATTTGAAGCTAGAGGGGGGTGAATAGCTTGTTTTTCGTCTCTACAAAAATATTAGTGGAAGCAAAACAAAAACAATAATAACACAAATGAAAAACACGCTAACACGATTATTTTACGTGGTTCGGAGATAGCGCTCCTACTCCACGGTGATCCTTGAGGTGGATCAACCCTAATCAAATCACTATGAAGCTTTCCTTTACAACAATCCTCCTCTTCTTACAAAGAATGAAACTTAAGCTTAGAGAGAGGAGGAGGGGATTCAAAATCACTAGAAAAGCTTGAAAACTCGTAGAGGCTTGAGAGTATTATCAGAGAATAAGCATTAACCCCAAAAACCTCCACCATCCTGTTAGTAATATATGAGAGATGTCCTAAGGCAATTACCTTATGTATGAACCATTTATATGATAAATGAAGATTCACTATTTGAGTATACATGTTTTATATATTTGATTGGATCTTAAACTCATTTACTGAATGTCCACGATACGATTCACAGCATGAGAGAATTTGTGATTGGATCACAACTAGTGAGTATCTCTACATGTGTAATTGTGATGTATCGAAATTATCCCCAGTCGATGAATTGATGGATTTGGACACCATCAATTCTGTTGAGACTAGCACGAGGTATACTCCTTGGTGTATCCAAGCAGCTGATTCTCACTGGCTGGAGACATAGTGATGTCCGGAGTTAATCGTGGATGCTAGTTATGGTAACTAGTTCATTGGAGTGACCAGCCGTAAGACTTCATATGGTTCTCTGCATATATAGATATGTCAATGAAGTTCTTACTATGGCTTAAGTGCGATGTTCCTTTGACTTGCGGTATTCAAGTCATCTTGATCATAGAGACTTATGCTTTGACATCTTAGGCAAACATCTCTAAGGAGATGTGGACCCGGGATGATTGGGTATAAGTCGAAGTGATCGAAGGTGTTTGAATAGCCTATAAAGGATTCACCACTCCTTGCGAGGAGACGTATACCCATGGCCTCTCGTCGGATTGTTACTAAAGTCTTTGGCCAAAGCATTACATGTTTAGAGTAAGGTACTCTTCGATACATGTGGAGTAACTAGAATCCGTAGGACGAGGAAATGATACTTGGGCTAGGTGTGACGTAGTCAGCCTAGTGGGGACTGACACGATAGACCATGTCCTGAACCAAGTGGGTATAAGATGAGTGAAGGGAATGGGGCACGAATCATTCGAGCTGCTGAAGGGTTTCAGAAATAGTTCTGGATCAACCGTTGATCTTTCCGGTTAATTGGGGATCATGATGTACTACAAGGTGCCACTCATGATCGTTCTATAATTAATGGTTAATTATAGACGGCCAACATAAACCGAGAACCTATTTGGTCACACGCACAACGAGCGTAATCCGAAGGATTTAAAACGAGCTTGAGAATGGGATTCTCAGACCGAGAGAAACTAGGTTTGGTTGGACCAAACATAAAGCGAGCATGAAATCGTTTCAGTCGCAATGGAAGCGTGGATGAGCCGAGTCTTATGAAGACGTAATGGATGAACCAAAATGGTTTGGTTCTAATCCAATGGAGGAGAATAAACCAAAGGGTTTGGTTTATTTTAAACGAATGAACCAAAAGTTGGTTCGGTTCGTTTTAACTTAAAATAAACCATCATGGTTTGGTTTATTTTAACTTATCTTAATGGAGCGGGTTAACGGGCCTAATGGTTATGATCCAATAACCATTAAGAGAATTAGTTCTCTATAAAAGAGGGCTTAAGGGATGGTTTAAGCCCTAATCCACAACCCTAAGTTGCCGCCCACCTCTCCTTGGAGAAATTCGGAGCTAACTCTCCTCCTCCTTGCCGCCGCCCACCTTGAGGCTCCAACCGGCGTCCAGAAGGCTGCTTCCTTCCCCCTCGCCGACGTCGAGCTGCTGCCGGTTAGTGCTCCGGTGATCTCCTTCAAGTTTGGCATCAATGTGAGCTCTATCTCCCTTGGTTGGCCGGCGCCTATCACCTCCACCAAAGCTGTCCAGTTTTCTGGACAGCTTGTTCTCCTCTCGTCGGAGCATCGTTTGGACGACGGTTAGAGCTCCGACAGCGGCTAACTTACCGGGGATTCGATCTCCGGTAATCCTCTGAGGTGGAGGACGAAGGATTCGTCAATTGGTTGACGAATACCTCTCCGGAGAAGCGAGTTTTGAGAACTCGTATTAGGATCCGAATTTGGATTCGGATCGTGATCATCTTTCGATCACGTCGTCTTCAACACGAGGCTAGTAACCCATACGAAGACGAAGCTCGTGGCTTAGCGAAGTCATCCCGAGGAACTCGGCGTGGATACGGATAGAGACGATTCTAGCGATGATCGTTCCGGTTGATGCCGTTCCCACTACACGTCATACGAAAGGTATAACGTAGATAAATTTCCATTTATTGCAAATTTAAATTTATGATTATGTCTACACTTGCTGTAATATGCATGCGTGTATTGTGTGTGTTGTAATAAATGTAGATTTATTATTTTTATTGCTTCCACTGTGTTCATGTTTACGAAACGTGATCGAACACACACACGCCGCGGTGCCGGAAACCCAACAGTGGTATCAGAGCCCAGGTTGTGTTTCGACATAATTGTAAAAATGGTTTTGCGATAGTCATAATGTATTTCTGAAAATTTTCTAATTTTGGAAATTTAGAAGTATTTATGGAAATTTTTCAATTTTGGAAAGTCTAGAAGTATTTATGGAAATCTTCCACTTTTGGAAAGTTGGAAGTATTTATGGAAATTGATATTTTCCATAAATAAAATATTTGATTAGATTCTAGAAATTTGTTTCCTAATTTAATCATGATTTGATTTGGGAAATCAAATCTTAAAATATTTTATTTCCATAAGTAGTTTTAATGATTTAGGAAATTGGTTTCCTAAATAGATTTTCCTTAATCAAATAATTCCATGAATAAAATATGTGATTAGATTTGGAAATTTGTTTCCTAATTTAATTATGATTTGATTTGGAGAATCAAATCTTAAACATATTTTATTTCCATAAATAGTTATGACATATAAGGAAATATATACATGACATAATTGTATGCCATGTAATTGCATTAGATGCATAACATTATGCCATGCGTGTCGTGACATGTAGATGTATGCCATGTATGCCATGCCATGTAGATAATAGTTATTTGCATGCAAAGAGGATGAGACATAAAACCCTTAAACAATATTAAAGCCTACACCTTCCATTAATATGGTTAGAACCAGAGTTCCGTTTCTTGTTTGGGTTGTTGGACTCTCTCCAAGCCCGGCTCGAACCCGAACATGTTCAAACCATGGAATAGTTTAATACTAATATGGTAAGAGTCAGAGGTCAATCGTTAGCTTTGGTTGTTGGACTCTCTCCAAGCTGGGCTAATTGGTTGAATGCGCTCTAACCATATTAAAACTATGTCTTGATTAATGGGTTGGCTTTAACCTGGAGCATCGGCTTGTTGGACTCTCTCCAAGGTCGATGTAAAGGGAGGTGAAGTTGGGTGCTATGCATATGAAGCATACTTGTTAATGTGTTAACAACCCGATGTATGTGTGAACATTCAATAAGTTGATAGCACATTGTGATAGTTGCATATACGTGATATGCAATCGGTATAGTTGATACCTACCGTCGTAGTTATGAATGGCTTGTTGGACTCTCTCCAAGGTTGTTCATAACTATGATGGATATCAGCCCATTCGGAGATGGACCTACGATCTCCCGAAGTGATTTTGGGGTTTTTGAAATTCGAAAAAAAATGAATGGGATTTATAAATGTATATTGATGCATTTTTAAAAATCATTTTCTCATATATGCTCATTTTGTATTTCTAATATTGATCATGATGTCTTTGAATTTGCGTTCCATTTTGGATTCGAATAAATTGACTGGGCCTAACTTTCTGGACTGGCTTAGAAACCTGAGAATTGTTCTCAAGGTGAAAAGCTTGCGTATGTCCTCGAAGCGCCTCTTCCCGCCCATCCTAGTGACGATGCAACTCCGGACCAATTGTTGATCTATCAGAAACATGTGACTGATTCTGAACTGACAAGTTGCATCATGCTAGCCGTGATGGAACCCAAGCTACGAAAGCAGCATGAGCATATGGATGCTCATATCGTAGTCCTTCATCTTTGTGAGTTGGTTGATGAGCAAGTGAGATTCGATAGGTTCGAAGTCTGAAAGCTCCTCTTCACCTCTGAGATGCTAGAAGGTTCATCTGTGGTACTGCTCAATATGCTGAAGACTGTGGAGTCTTCTGAGAAGCATGAGCAGGGGACGGTGCTATTAGTTGATTCCTCGAAGAAAGGTTCTAAGAGGAAGTCAAAGGAATAGCAGAAGGGAAAGAAGAGAAAGGCTAAGAAGGTAGAACTAGCACAAAAGGAAACTTGCCATCATTATGGCAAGGAGAGTCATTTGCAAAGAAAGTGCAAGATTTATCTTGAGTCCGTGAAGAAGAATAAGGCATCGGATGCCCCATCTTCTTCAGATATCTTCGTTATTGATTGTCATTCTATTTCCTCAAACACTTGGGTATTGGATACTGGGTGTGGCTCACATATATGTAATGACATACATGGGCTAAGGAATAGAAGAAGACTCGTCAAGGGAGAGTCAAATTTACGTGTTGGGAATGGAGCAAAGGTTGCTGCACTCGCCATTGGAACGCATTTGTTGAAACTCCCTACAGGACTTGTCTTAGAACTGGACAATTGCTTTTATGTTCCTTCGTTGATAAAGAACATCATTTCTATTTCTTGTTTAAATAGAAATGGGTACCATTTGACTTTTAGTAACAATTGTTGTTACATAACTTTAAATGGAGTTCTTTATGGGACTGGAACTTTAAGCAATGGTGTTTATACGCTGACGATCCAAAGGACATTTCAATATCGGGCGAGCAACACGCTGCGGCTCAAAAGGATAATCAAATAGACTCTTATATGTGGCATTGTCGTCTTGGCCATATAAGCAAGAAACGCATGTCCGAATTACACCGATGTGGAATTCTGAAATCGTTTGAATTGGATTCATACGATACATGCGAATCATGCTTAAAAGGCAAGATGACTAAGTTACCTTTTACTGGAAAAGGTGAACGAGTGGGAGAGTTACTAGGTCTAATACATACTGATGAATGTGGACCTATGTCAACTCAAGCTTTAGGAGGCTATAGCTACTTCATTACCTTCACCGATGATCACTCACGGTTTGGGTATGTGTTCTTGATGAAACACAAGTCCAAGCCTTTGAAAGGTTCAAAGAATTCAGAAATGAAGTAGAGAAACAACATGACAAGAGTATTAAAATACTGATCGGATCGAGGTGGTGAATACTTAAGTCAAGAGTTTCTTGATTATCTAAGAGACAATGGCATATTGTCTCAATGGACTCCGCCATATACACCACAAAGATAATGGTGTATCCGAGAGGCGAATCAGACTTGTTGGACATGGTCAGTCAATGATGAATCATGCGACTCTTCCCAAGTCCTTTTGGGGCTATGCACTTCGCATACCGCTTACTTGTTAAATGTAATGCCTACCAAGGTAGTCTCAACTACTCCATATGAGATATGGAATAGTAAGAAACCTCATGTATCTTACTTGAAGATATGGGGTTGTCCCGCTTATGTGAAGCGGATCAGACGTGCATAAATTGGATGCTAAGTCCGATAAATGTCTATTTATCGATACCCTAAGGAAACAAGGGGTTACTAATTCTATCATCCCGTGGAACAAAAGGTGTTTGTTTCAAGGCATGTTGTGTTTCTAGAGAAAGAGTTTCTCTGCAAGAAAACAAAGGGGAGTGTCGCCGAGCTTGAGGAGGCTCGAGAGACTCAAATAGACATTGAGATACCGGTGAGCACAACAAATGACAACTCATAGTGATCGAGCAATCTACCGACCTATTGTAACACCACATCTTCAGATCCGTAGAACACGCAATATTCCCGAGAGATATGGATTTCTCGTAAGTGAATCGAACGACGTGTTACTCATTGATGATGAGGAGCCTACCGCTTAGCTATGAAGAAGTGCCGACAAGTTCGTAGAAGGGATAAGTGGCTTGGTGCCATGAAGTCGAAATGGATTCCATGTATGAAAACCAAGTTCGAACTTGGTCGACTCCACCAAGGCATAAAGCCTATAGGGTGCAAGTGGGTTTTCAAGAAGAAAACCGACATGGATGGTAATGTGATTACCTATAAGGCTAGATTAGTGGCGAAAGGATATCGTCAAAATAAGGTGTTGATTATAACGAAACCTATTACTTTGTAGCTATGCTTAAATCCATTCGGATGCTCTCGCCATAGCGGCTCATTATGATTATGAGATATGGCAGATGGATGTGAAAACAGCTTTCCTTAATGGAAACCTGCTCGAGGACGTGTATATGATACAGCCTGAGGGTTTCACATCGGTTGATAAAACCAAGGTATGCAAATTGCGATGGTCCATATATGGATTGAAGCAAGCATCCAGGAGCTGGAATATCCGTTTTGATGAGACCATCAAAAAGTTTGATTTCTCACAAAATCCAGATGAACCTTGTGTGTACAAGAAGGTTAGTGGGAGTGCAGTCGTGTTCCTAGTATTGTATGTCGATGACATACTACTTATAGGAAACGATGTTTCAATCTTACAGTCAGTGTAGGTTTGGTTATCCAAGACATTCTCCATGAAAGACCTGGGAGAAGCAACCTACATCCTCGGGATTAAGATCTATAGAGATAGATCGAAACGGTTGCTTGGTCTTTCGCAGTCTACATATATAGACCGAGTGCTAAAGAGGTTTATCATGTCGGAATCCAAGAAAGGTTTCTTACCCATCAGGCATGGGGTACACCTTTCGAAGTCTATGTGTCCGCGCACAGAAGACGAGAGGATTTGCATGAGTAAGATTCCCTATGCATCCGCAATAGGATCTATCATGTATGCTATGTTATGTACAAGGCCCGATGTATCGTACGCTCTGAGTGTCACGAGCAGATACCAGTCCGATCCAGGAATGGATCATTGGGCGACTGTTAAGATGATCCTTAAGTACTTGAGAAGAACTAAGGATATGCTCCTAATATATGGAGAAGGGTACATGGTGATACGTGGGTATACGGATGCCAGCTCCAGACAGACAAGGATGATTCCATGTCTTTGTCTGGGTATGTATTCACCTGGAATGGAGGCGCAATAAGTTGGAAAGGTTCCAAGCTTGACACTATAGTGGATTCTGCCACTAAGGCAGAATACATTGCAGCTTTGGAAGCAGCAAAGTAAGCGGTTTGGATCAAGAAGTTCATCTCTGAACTTGATGTGGTCTCATCAATGATCCAAACATGTGCTTCGCCGCTATCATCTTGTCAGAGAGATCATCAGTAGGAACGAAATACAAATCGAGAAAATTCCCACTGAAAGGAACTTAGCGGATCCTTTGACTAAAGCATTACCTCAAAGTAAGTTTGAGGGTCATGTTCGAGCTTATGGTATTGGATACCATAGCGATTGGCAATAGGCCAAGTGGGAGTCTGTTAGTAATATATGAGAGATGTCCTAAGGCAATCGCCTTATGTATGAACCATTTATATGATAAATGAAGATTCACTATTTGAGTATACATGTTTTATGTATTTGATTGGATCTTAAACTCATTTACTGAATGTCCACGATACGATTCACAGCATGAGAGAATTTGTGATTGGATCACAACTAGTGAGTATCTCTACATGTATATGTTGGTGTAGTGAGGCACCGAAATCGAACCTGTGTTTTGATTATAGCAAAGACACAAAAGTTAAGTCTATTTTGTTTTCTCACGAGCTGAATCGAGTGTGCAGAAGATTGATATAGCTGGAGCTGAAGGCTAGCGACACCCGGAGGAAGCCGCGGTGGTCGGGCGATACTCGAGTTACTTCGGAGGGAGCCGAAGGAATCGAGTGGAAGGCCGGAAGCAAAAGCGACACGTAAGTATCGAGGTAAGCTCGTGTGTGCGAGAGTAAGTAAGGTCGTATCCTCTTTACGGGGATGATCTTAAGCGTAGATCCGACCAAAGACATCTTATAGATGGTCTAGGTCGAGATCGGATGGTCGACGACCATCGAAATTATGTTTTTATTGAGCTAACTTTGACTTGCAGCAAGCATCGATCATTGCCGGCTTGGAGGACTCATTGCTGATGTATCCGATCGGCTAGAAGGTCATTGAATCGATGTGCCATCACGATCGATGATGGCCATCAGTCGACTGATGGTCAATGATCAGATTCGAGGAGTCAAGGCTTATCACTCCACCTCAATGCGGTTTGGTGTCCATTTGTGATTGGTTGAAGACCCACTCGAAAAGGGGCTCAAAGGCTATAAAAGGAGGGTCAAACCTAGGGTGTTAACAACAATGCTAAGCTTCCAAAAGTCTCCGCAAAGCTACCGACAACAACGTGCTTCTTCTTCTCCGACGCCTAGGTTTCATTTCCTTTATTTTTGTACATCGGTTTTAATTTTAGTGTCGTTGCTCATTTACATTCTTGAAGCTATTTTTCTATAAGTAGAGGAGAGGAGTGTCCCTCTACCTCAAGTTTTTTGTATCGATTAACTCCTACCTCCAACGAGGAGGAGTTTGTTTAGTGATTTGCCCTCCGGCGTGGTCAAGGACCACTAGGGCCTTGAGTAGTAGCCTTGCCACTCTGAACCAAGTAAATATCTTGTTTCTATTGTTTCCTGTACTTTTTGTATTGCTTTTCTTTCCCTGCGTATATTTGTCTTGAAACGAATTGAAAAGTTTTTCTTTCGCTTATTCACCCCCTCTAGCGAACCGCATTGATCCAACAATTGGTATCGAGTAAGGGGCGCTTAGATTTGGTGAAACCACCAATCTAACTTTTTCACAGATTTGTTTTTGTTCATTTAAATTTTTCTCCAAGACTACTAATACAAGACGAAGTCTTGGTACTCTTCGTTTGATTTTGTTTTGCAAGTATTCACTTTTGGAGTAGCCGACGGTCAAACGTGCATAACTTTTCGTACAATTTGACCAACGGCACGGTCTACCTACCAAATCGAAGCTCAGAGATCTACACTTCTTACTGGGTTTACCCCGTAACAAGCTGTTTTCATCCTCAAAAACGATGTTTAGTAGCCTTCGGGACATCGAAGGTTGTGAGTACTTACTTTTTATTTAGTTTCTTATTTCTTTGCTTAACTTTCTATTTTCGCTTATTTCTTTTTATTTCCCACTACTAATCCAAGACGCAAGTCTTGGTACTTTCGTGTTTTTGTTGTTGCTAGGTTTTCATTTTAGTCTCCTTGTCTTTTTGTTCTAATGGCCCATCTCGAGGGTTTTAGCACGTCGACCTCCGCTTTACAACGGAGATGATTTTCGTTACTGGAAAGGTCGGATGGAATGCTTTCTCAAAACCCAAATTGAGATGTGGATCATAATTCAAACGGGTTTCACACTTCCGACCAATGAAGTGGGTGACTCCTTGGATTATGATCAATGGACCGTTGCAACAAAACGACAAGTCGAAGCCGACGCCAAGGCGACACAAATCCTCCAATGTGGCCTATCCAAGGAGGAGCTAAATCGCGTCGGCCCCTTCATAAGCGCAAAGGATCTTTGGACAAAACTAATCGAGTTACACGAAGGATCGGATCAAGCTAAGGTTTGCAAACGTGATTTGTTATTCAATAAATTGTACACACTAAAAATGCAGGAACACGAGTCCGCGACACAACTCCACGCCCGTGTCCAAGACATAGTCAACAACCTACACGCAATCGGGCAAAAGGTCGAAAACCGCGACATTATTAGGTATGTCCTAAACTCTTTTCCGAGGACTACCTTATGGGCATCCATGGTTGATGCCTATAAGGTCTCCAAGGACCTTTCTAAAATTAGGTTAGACGAACTCTTTCGGATTTTGAACTTCATGAGCGTCCTAACTCGAGCGAGGGGTATAGCCTTGTTTGCAGGTTCAAAGAAGAAGAAAATCGCAAGCAAGCCACCACCAACCGAGGAGGAAGACGAGTCCGAAGAAGAAGTTGACCCGGAGTTGACTGCCGAACTAATGAACCTAGCTCGAAGGATAGCCAAGGGACGAAAGCGAACCACGACTCGACCCAACCAAGGTAAATCTAAAAGTTCTAACATTAGGTGTTATGAGTGTAACAGGTTTGGACACATCAAGTCCGAGTGCCCCAAGCTCAACCACCAAGCACCTAAGCACAAGAAGGCCCTCAACGCGACATGGGAAGAAGCGTCATCCGAAGAAGACGAAGACCACGTCTTCATGGCGAAGTCGATTGAGTCAGACACGGAGACCGAACTTGAGTCAGAACCTGAGGATGACTCGGACTACGAAGCTACCTTCAAGTCAAGCCACGGATACGCATCCGGTTCAAAAGATACCCTTAAAGTAAGTCGAAATTTATTTAATACTTTACAAAATACCGTTAGGTTTTTGTCTAGGAAATTAGTTAAATCCGAGTCCAAGGTCGAGACCCTAGTTGAGGAAGTTAAACTCCTCAAACACGGTCTCTAACCTCTTCGACTAGTCGAGTTCAAGAGAAGGACTCAACTCGGGTTGAAAAACTCGGTTGAGAACTCTCTCTTGAAAAGTCAAGTCGAAGATCTTAGAACTGCGTTGGAAAGGTTCACGGGATCCAAAGGACTTGACCTCCTACTTGGATCTCAAAGGGCGCGGTACAACAAGGCTGGACTAGGGTTTAACTCAAACGCGACTAATAGGTCGTATATGTCGATCGTAAGTAGACATAAAAAATGTGTCCAAGCATGGGTCCCTAAGACCACTTTGATTTCAACTCTAGGATCTAACTCGTACTGGGTTCCCAAGGACCAAATCCACTATGTGGATAGACCGAACCGATTCAACGGTCTAGGGGGAGCGACAAAATATGTTTGTGCTTTAACTTAGAAATTGCATGTTTTAACTTAGAAAGTTTGTGCTTTAACTTAGAAATTGCATGTTTTAACTTAGAAAGTTTGTGCTTTAAAACTTGTGAACTCTCTTAGAACACGACATAACCAACTAAAATTCTTGAAAAGATTGAGCCTCGGGAGCCTCTTTTCAAATAACTAACTAAAATCCTTTGAAAGATTGAGCCTTGGGAGCCTCTTTTCAAAAATAACCATTAGACTAGGAAATGATCTTAGGTGAGTCAAGTCATCATTTTCTTGAAAATGGCTTTGTCTAAGGAAGTGGTCGATGATCCGATAAAAGAAGGTCCCTGTGCCTCGCCACGACCTGGAAGCCATGATCTTGAAAAGGTAAACTTGACAAGCCTAGGGTTAAATCCAAATCTAACATAAAATTACTTGAACCTAAATCCACTTAATCAACTTAATTAGAAGTCATCTCAAAATAAACACATAAGTATAACATGCTTGATCATATAGACTCATGAGATGACCTAGGGTTAACAACTTACAACCAATTTTCTTAACAAAATCTAACATCCAATCCAACCACCTTGTGTGTAGGATCAATGGATGTTGACGGTGATTGCTCCGACACACATGGGGATCAACTCAAATTCGCAGCTTCGATTCAAACGACAAGGATCGGTAGCCTTTAGGAATAACGGCAAGCTCAAAATCATCGGATCAGGTGATATCGAGCTTAACACAAATTTTGTTATTAAAAATGTATTACTTGTAGAGAATTTTGAATATAACTTACTTAGTGTAAGCCAATTGTGTGATAATAACTATAAGGTTATATTTCTAGAAAATGAATGCGTAATTAATACCAACGAAACCTCTGAAATAATTCTTAAAGGAACTAGAAATAACAACATTTATATGATCAATTTAACCAACTCCTCAACTAAGTGTCTTATGACACGGCAAGAGGAATCATGGTTGTGGCACCGACGACTCGGTCACTCGCACCCAAGACTCGTCCACAAGATGAGTCAGAGTGGCTTAGTCAGAGGCTTACCCAACCTCAACAACTTGGTTAATAAAATCTGTAATGCTTGTCAACAAGGAAAACAACCTAGGACACAACACAAGTTAACTAACCAAGAATGAACCTCAAGTGTACTTGAGCTCCTGCATATGGATCTATTCGATTCACATGGAGCCAAGTCACTCAATAGAAGTCAATATTGCTTAGTCATAATTGACGACTACTCCAGGTTTACCTGGGTTAGGTTCATCAAACATAAAAATGATACCCTAGATCAATTAATCAATCTATTCAAATTAATCGAGAATCAAAAAGACCTTAAGGTTAAAAGACTTAGAAGCGATCATGGTGGTGAATTCGAAAATCAAAGGTTCACCGACTTCTGTAACCTAAACAGATACCACCATGAATTCTCTTGCCCTAGGACCCCTCAACAAAATGGCCTAGTGGAGCGGAAAAACCGAACTCTACAAGAAGCCGCTAGGACCATGTTGAACGAATACGACCTACCTGATAGGTTTTGGGCAGAAGCCGTTAGCACGGCTTGCTATGTCCAAAATAGGATCCTTATGGTAAAGAGGCACCTTAAGACCTCGTACGAGATTTATCACGATAAAATACATAACATCAAGTACTTTAGGGTATTTGGGTGTAAGGTACATATCCTAAACACTAAGGATTACCTAGGGAAATTTACATCCAAAACCACGACCGGAATCTTTCTAGGATACTCGACTACAAGTAGAGCTTATAGAGTATATAACCACGACACCCTTAGAGTCGAGAAGACTATCAATGTAGTATTCGATGAAGGACATGAACCTACAAAACCCCCGGCAACCCCAATTAGCGAGCCGATTCATACTAGACCTTACTCTGATCCGGAGATCAGGTCTAGTGTTAATCCTAACCTAAGTCAACCTAGTCACTCTATTGATCAAGTGATAGATGACTCCAACCAAACTAATGTTCAACCAAGTCACCCCATTGATCAAGCATTAGGTGACACAAACCCAACCCAATCTAGGACTCAGACTAACCACCCTATCGATCAAGTGATAGGAGATCCTAATCTAGGAGTTCGAACTAGAGCATCCTATAGGAACCTTAGTCAAATTTCCTTAATTTCAAAGATAGAACCCAAATCAATTGAACAAGCTCTTCTTGATCCCGATTGGATTATTGCAATGCTAGAAGAGCTAGCTCAATTTACTAGGAACGAAGTGTGGGAATTAGTACCACCACCTAAAGACAAAACGATAATTGGAACAAGGTGGGTGTTTCGAAATAAGCTTGATGATAAAGGTGAAGTAGTTAGAAACAAGGCTCGGTTAGTCGCCAAAGGATTTAGCCAAGTCGAAGGCTTAGATTACGACGAAACCTATGCCCCAGTAGCTAGACTCGAATCCATTCGAATGTTGCTAGCTTATGCCGCACATCGAGGATTTAAGCTGTTTCAAATGGATGTTAAGTCGGCATTCCTAAATGGATACATTAAAGAAGAAGTTTATGTTAGCCAACCCCCCGGATTCGAAAATCTAGATAAACCCGACCATGTTCTAAAACTTAAGAAAGCTCTCTATGGACTTAAACAAGCTCCTCGAGCTTGGTACGAGAGACTTTCAATCCATCTTAAGTCAAAAGGGTTTAACCAAGGCTTAGTTGACCCAACTCTCTTTGTAAAAACCTTAGGTAAAGAAATATTTATAGCTCAAATTTACGTAGATGATATAATTTTTGGAACCTCTAACTCAAATTTTTACTAAATGAGTTCGTTTGCTCATGGAAAGTGAGTTGAAAAATGAACTTGGTAGGCGAAGTTAAGTTTCTTTTAGGTCTACAAATTAAACAAACTAAGGATGGTATATACCTATATCAACAAAAATACACTAAGGAGTTAATTAAAAGATTTGGAATGCAAGACGCTAAGGTAATAAACACCCCAATGGCGATAAATGTTAACATAGGAGAAGACCTAGAAAGTAAGTCCATTGACTTAAAGTACTATAGGAGAACAATAGGAAGTCTTCTATACTTAGCTGAGTCGACGACATCCTATTCATGAAGTATTGCGCCGTTTCAAACACGTGCTAAGGAGTCTCACCTAACCCTAGTTAAGCGTATCCTTAGATATCTAAAGGGTACACTTAATGTCGGTATTTGGTATCCTAGATCTGCAGTTCGAACTAATCGGCTACTCCGATTCGGATTATGCGGTAGTAAACTCGATAGAAAGAGCACAGTGGTTGTTGTCAACTACTGGCTCGAGTCTAGTGAGTTAGGTGCGAGGAAGCAACATTGTGTTGCCTTATCTACCACCGAAGCCGAATACATCGCGATGGGTGAGTGTGTCACTCAACTTCTTTGGATGAAGCATACTCTCCGCGACTTTAAGTTAGACTTTACGAATACTAAACTTCACGTAGATAACATTAGTTCAATTAATCTTACCAAGAATCCAATATGTCACTCTAGGACCAAACATATAGAAGTCAAATACCATTTCATTCGAGAACATGTGGCCAACGGAGCCATACAACTCGAGCGTCGAATCAAAATCTAACCTAGCAGACCTATTTACTAAACCCCTACCCGAAGCCGAATTTAGTCTATTAAGACGAAAATTGGGCATGTGCGTAATAGAATAAGAACTTGCAAACTATATTTTCTTACTACTATTTCTTATTTTTCATTTTGATGGAACTAGCATAGGACATACCTTAGATATCATGCACCTATAGATTTAAGGAGCCAGTACATCTCACAACACATAGGACTAATGTGTTTGTGTACTTAGCCACGTAGATGGGCGTGAGATGTTAGGACCCTACTCCAGGTTCCAAGATGTAGATCAAGTGCGTAAATATGAACCTCGGAGTATAAATATGCAACTAATATTAACCAACTCTAATCAGGACTTGTTGATAATATCATTTCAATCAAGTCAAACTAGAGTTGAACATTTAGATGAATTATTTTCACATACTATTTTTAAAATCATCATGCTTGGACTTAGGGTTTTCTTAAAACCCCCCCACTTTTTCCTTGATTTATGTCAAAAGTGTGAGAAAAGGCCAAAGTTAAGGTTCAAGAAAAGGCCAAAGTTCAATTTCAAATTTTGAAATTAATAACTTAACTTAAAACTTTGACTCTGGCCTAAGTTAAGGGGGAGTAAGGTTTAGGTTTCAACTCTTCGGAATTGAAAACTTTAAAGGCCCAAGTTAAGAAATCAAAAGTTAAACCTTTTGAATAATTAACCTTTTGACTTAACTTTTGATTACTTAACTTGCACTTATTTTTTACTCTAAGAAGCCTAACTTAACTTTTGTGTTTGGAGAACTAAAAGTCTTTTTCAAGTACTCACCCTCTCAAGGGAGGGTTCCTCTAAGGAGAACTTGAGAAATATTTTTACTACTCCTACTTTTGCTTCTTGTCTTTACTATTTCATGCACTTAATTTCCTTAACTTTGTGTTTTGGCCATATATCAAAGGGGAGATTGTTGGTGTAGTGAGGCACCGAATCGAACACTGTTTTGATTATAGCAAAGACACAAAAGTTAAGTCTATTTTGTTTTCTCACGAAATAATCGAGTGTGCAGAAGATTGATATAGCTGAGTGAAGGCTAGCGACACCGGAGGAAGCCGCAGTGGTGGGCGACTCGAGTTACTCGGAGGGAGCCAAGGAATCGAGTGGAAGGCTAAGCAAAAGCGACACGTAAGTATCGAGGTAAGCTCGTGCGAGAGTAAGTAAGGTCGTATCCTCTTTACGGGGATGATCTTAAGCGTAGATCCGACCAAAGACATCTTATAGATGGTCTAGGTCGAGATCGGATGGTCGACGACCATCGAAATTTTGTTTTTATTGAGCTAACTTTGACTTGCAGCAAGCATCATCATCGGCACTGGAGGACTCGATTGCCGTGTATCCCGATCGCTGAGAAGGTCATCAATCGGTGATCATCCATCGATCGATGATGATGGCCATCGATCGTGATGGTCAATGATCAGATTCGAGGAGTCAAGGCTTATCACTCCACCTCAAAGCGGTTTGGTGTCCATTTGTGATTGGTTGAAGACCCACTCGAAAAGGGGCTCAAAGGCTATAAAAGGAGGGCCAAACCTAGGGTTTTAACAACAATTCTAAGCTTCCAAAAAGTCTCCGCAAAGCTACCGACAACAACGTGCTTCTTCTTCTCCGACGTCTAGGTTTCATTTCCTTTATTTTTGTACGTCGGTTTTAATTTTAGTGTCGTTGCTCATTTACATTCTTCGAAGCTATTTTTCTATCGTAACGAGGAGAGGGGGAGTGTCCCTCTACCTTAAGTTTTTTTTGTATCGATTAACTCCTACCTCCAACGAGGAGGAGTTTGTTTAGTGATTTGCCCTCCGTGCATGGTCAAGGACCACTAGGGCCTTGGAGTAGTAGCCTTCGGCTACGAACCAAGTAAATATCTTGTTTCTATTGTCTCCTTTACTTTTTTGTTTTGCTTATCTTTCCGCTGCGTATATTTGTCTTGAAACGAATTCGAAAAAGTTTTTTTCTTTCGCTATTCACCCCCCCCCCTCTAGCGAAACGCATTGATCCAACAGTATAATTGTGATGTATCAGAATTATCCCTAGTAGATGAATTGATGGATTTGGACACCATCAATTCTGTCGAGACTAGCACGAGGTATACTCCTTGGTGTATCCAAGCAGCTGATTCTCACTGGCTGGAGACATAGTGATGTCAGGAGTTAATCGTGGATGCTAGTTATGGTAACTAGTTCATTGGAGTGACCAGCCGTAAGACTTCATATGGTTCTCTGCATATATAGATATGTCAATGAAGTTCTTACTGTGGCTTAAGTGCGATGTTCCTTTGACTTGCGGTATTCAAGTCATCTTGATCATAGAGACTTATGCTTTGACATCTTAAGCAAACATCTCTAAGGAGATGTGGACCTGGGATGATTGGGTATAAGTCGAAGTGATCGAAGGTGTTTGAATAGCCTATAAAGGATTCACCACTCCTTGCGAGGAGATGTATACTCATGGCCTCTCGTCGGATTGTTACTAAAGTCTTTGGCCAAAGCATTACATGTTTAGAGTAAGGTACTCTTCGATACATGTGCAGTAACTAGAATCTGTAGGACGAGGAAATGATGCTTGGACTAGGTGTGACGTAGTCAGCCTAGTGGGGACTAACACTATAGACCATGTCCTGAACCAAGTGGGTATAAGATGAGTGAAGGGAATGGGGCACGAATCATTCGAGCTGCTGAAGGGTTTCAGAAATAGTTCTAGATCAACCGTTGATCTTTTCGGTTAATTGGGGATCATGATGTACTACTAGGTGTCACTCATGATCGTTCTATAATTAATGGTTAATTATAGACGGTCAACATAAACCGAGAACCTATTTGGTCACACGCACAACGAGCGTAATCCAAAGGATTTAAAACGAGCTTGAGAATGGGATTCTCAGACCGAGAGAAACTAGGTTTGGTTGGACCAAACATAAAGCGAGCATGAAATCGTTTCAGTCGCAATGGAAGCGTGGATGGGCCGAGTCTTATGAAGACGTAATGGATGAACCAAAATGGTTTGGTTCTGATCCAATGGAGGAGAATAAACCAAAGGGTTTGGTTTATTTTAAATGAATGAACCAAAAGTTGGTTCGGTTCGTTTTAACTTAAAATAAACCATCATGGTTTGGTTTATTTTAACTTATCTTAATGGAGCGGGTTAACGGGCCTAATGGTTATGATCCAATAACCATTAAGAGAATTAGTTCTCTATAAAAGAGGGCTTAATGGATGGTTTAAGCCCTAATCCACAACCCTAAGTTGCCGCCCACCTCTCCTTGGAGAAATTCAGAGCTAACTCTCCTCCTCCTCCTTGCCCGCCACCTTGAGGCTCCAACCGCGCGTCCAGAAGGATGCTTCCTTCCCGCCGGCGTCGAGCTGCTGCGGTTAGTGCTCCGGTGATCTCCTTCAAGTTTGGCATCAAGGTGAGCTCTATCTCCTTGGTTGGCCGCTATCACCTCCACCAAAGCTGTCCAGTTTTCTGGACAGCTTGTTCTCCTCTCGTCGGAGCGTCGTTTGGACGACGGTTAGAGCTCCGACAGCGGCTAACTTACCGGGGATTCGATCTCCGGTAATCCTCTGAGGTGGAGGACGAAGGATTCGTCAATTGGTTGACGAATACCTCTCCGGAGAAGCGAGTTTTGAGAACTCGTATTAGGATCCGAATTTGGATTCGGATCGTGATCATCTCTCGATCACGTCGTCTTCAACACGAGGCTAGTAACCCATACGAAGACGAAGCTCGTGGCTTAGCGAAGTCATCCCGAGGAACTCGGCGTGGATACGGATAGAGACAATTCTAGCGAGGATCGTTCCGGTTGATGCCGTTCCCGCTACACGTCATACGAAAGGTATAACGTAGATAAATTTTCTTTTATTGCAAATTTAAATTTACGGTTATGTCTACACTTGTTGTAATATGCTTGCGTGTGTTGTGTGTGTTGTAATAAATGTAGATTTATTATTTTTATTGCTTCCGCTGTGTTCATGTTTACGAAACGTGATCGAACACTCACACGCCGCGGTGCCGGAAACCCAACACATCCCTCTTTTTATAGAGAGAAGGCTGATTTTCCCGTTGGAGCACCATCGATCGGTGATGCACATCGATCATTGCGATCGGCTTAACGCAATTCTAAGTAGCCGGATTCGCGGGATTCAGAGTCGTTTCCTCCAACGGCATTCTCATCAGTCGACTAATCCATCCATCAGTCGACTGATGGAGTGATCAGTCGAGTGATCACAGGCCGCAGTCGAGTGTGACTCCACTCTATGCCCGTATTTAACTTGATCAGTCGACTGCCACTGTTGGCAGTCGACTGATCGCAACATCAGTCGACTGCCACGACCAAAGCAGTCGACTGATGGTCAGGGTTTCATCCTGACTCAGTCGAGCACCTGACCAGTCGACTGATACATCGTATCAGTCGACTGATACTCATCAAGTATGAGTAATTCATACTTGATTTCACCCCCTAGACCTAGACTCAACCTTCTAGCTCTTCCTTAAGCCTTGCGCCTCCAGGATCCCTCCGAGTCCGCGACTTGTTCATCCTTTGTGCTTTGCTTCCAAGAGCTTCCTTCGGTCTTGTCATGTCTTGGGTTTCCCTTTGTCAAATCGTGCTTGGACTTTACGCCACCAAGTCTACATGCTTGGACTTACGCTGCCAAGACTTGCCTTTGGACTTCCTTTGCCAAGGTCCGTTTGGACTTAATGCCGCCAAGACAACATGCTTAGTCTTATGCTGCCAAACCTTTACCTTGGACTTCTCTTTCCAAGATCATACTTGGACTTTGCCTTTACCAAGTCTTCATACTTGGATTTCCCTATCACTTGAACATTGTAACAATTAGATCACAAATTGTTGCCTAACTTAGATGATTATCCAAACATCAAAACATATAAATACTTAGGGCATTGTTGCACCAACAATAGCCTCTCTTGGGGTTGAGAGAGTCGTCAGTCATCTTGCCTCCCAGGTTACTCCCCGAGGAGTAACTAGTGTGAGGGCAGAGCATTTGTTGTGTCGCACTCTACCACTATAGACGGTGGTAGTTAGAGTTGCGTGCAGTTGTCCTGAGTGTGTGGCACTTGACCACTCATTAGTAGTGTCAATCGGAGTGGCCAGCAGCAGGGACCCCCGTTATGTAGCGAGCTCTTTACGCTCATATGCTACTTGATCATACTGTCCACTCGGTCACTCTAGAGCGGTGGTTGGTGTTGAGTTGGGACAGTTATCATGTCGTGCCACCTAGGCCACACTGGGATCGTGGTAGCGAGTAGGAGTGAGCAGACATGACCATGCATGCTGCATTGCCGTATCTTATGGCGCTTTGCATATTATCATATATATACATATATGCATGTATATATATATGGATGGTTGTGATTAATATATATATATAGATGCAGTCTATATATATATGTTTATTGTGATGTTGCATTTGATTGTACTATGTTTGCTGCATTTGGTTGTACATCATATTCATGCATGCTTCTTGCATTTGTTATACGGTTGTGTCGGATACTTGTATATGTGTTGGACAGACCATTAGATACCTTGACCTATAGCAGGAGTATATTGTGAGATGGTATTACTCTTCCTGTTATATATATGTTGAATATATGCTCAGGTTGGATCAGAGTAGCGTAGCAAACTTTCAGGTATGTCTGCATTTTACGTTGTTCATTTGGTTAGACGGTATATGCTTGTATTTATATACTATGCTGATATACCTGTTGTACCTCTAGATTATGTTGTTGAATTACATATGATATTTGATATATACATGTTTTCCTATTACCTGCTGAGTTTTACTCACCACCACAAACCCTGGGTTTATCTGTTGCCCAGGTAACAAGTAGCTGACTTCGTGATGGACTTGGAGCACGGCTAGCTGGCATCGTCTCATCTCAACTCTGAGAGTCCGGGTTTTTGGGTTTTTCGTATGTCTTGTTATGTATTCTGAGTTTTCATGGTGTTCTGTGTTATGTGATGTACGCACATGTTGGTTCGGGTTTTGACGAGGTTTTCTTCATGTTCTGGTGTTAGTCATACCGGTATGCATGGTGTGTGGTTGTATTGTATATGTGTGGTTATGGGTATGTCATTGTATTAGTTTCCGCTGTATTTCGTTATGTTGTTATATTTTTATTTGTATATGTTATGTTTATTGTGGGCCCAAGGGCCTTGTATTAACACGAGATGTTGCCACGTACAAAGGAGATGTCGTCCGTTTGCTTTTCGGCACGGCATACTCTCGGGGCGTGACATATGGGGGCACCATACTTGGGGTAAAACCTCATGTTTGAGGTGTATCAATCGACTGGGACCTATGGGCAGTCAACTAGAGTGAGTCAACTAGGGTTTGACTACGGAGAGTGCCCTAGCAGTCGACTACCAGAGGTGGGTAGTCGACTGATATTGTGATCAGTTGACTGGTGCTCAAGAATTCGAGCACAGAATGGAGTCGGACTCGACTGCTGGGGTTAACAGTCGAGTGAAGGCTCTATCAGTCGACTAATGAGTATGATCAATCGACTGATGTCCTATCCGTTGGATTTTTCCAGCGTGGATCACACCGTTGTCTCACAGCAACAGTGTCATCAGTCGACTGATAGTCCCGATCAATCGACTGATAGGCGAAATCCAGCCCAGGCAGCAGCTTTAAAGAGAACTCATGGAGGAGATTTTGATCACCGATTCTTGGGAGCTTTTGGGGCAATTTGTTGCTGCAAATCAAGGTCTCCAAGTGCAATTCAAGCAACTACAAAACAAGTATCCAAAAGCACAATTGTAAAGTGTTTTTCTTTACTTGTATTGCATTTCATTAGTGTAATTGCTTGTATTTGGTATATTACTTAGTGTAATCATTTGTACGAGGTTTCTTCACCTCCGACTTGTGTCAAGAAGGAGTTATTGTGATTAGTAGTGTGTATTTGCATTGCTAGGGCTTTTAGAGCCCAATCCGTGGAGTAGGAACCATTCGGTTCCGAACCACGTTATATCTCGCATTGTGGTTGTGTATCTTGTTGTTTATATTTGTTATTATCATTCCGCTATGCTAACAAGATTGTAGATGATCAAACGCGAACTAATTCCATCGAACAACACCGACGCTATTCACCCCCCCCTCTAGCGGTCACATCGGTCCCAACATCCTCGACTCCCCGAGGTTCTCTTGGTGTCACCCGACAACCGAGGTTTCTTGTCCCGAGATTCTTCTGGTGTCGTTGCCCTTAGCAGAGCTTAATTCACTACCTGCACACTCAACACAGCATGTGGAATAACAATAATGACTTAACTTTAAACATTTTCCATTATCAAAACTTAGGTTCGATTATCTACATGTTCACTTATTTTTCATTTGCTTTTGTAATTGTTGTATTTTCTTGTTGTATCTTGTTCTTATTATTGTAAGAGCTAGCAATATGCAACTGAACGAAGTATTATATCACAAAGCGAAGTTTGATAGTGGTGGTGTGCATCACTAGAGCTCGCTGGGGCTTGGCCATGTAGTAGGAACTTGGGTTCCAAACCACATAAAATCTGTGTGTTGCGCTTGTGTTGTGCTTTGTTTTTGTATTTGTATTTGTATTTCCACTGCATCCTAACGATTGTAGACAAGCACGACGAATTCCATCAAACGAACACGAATTGCTATTCATCCCCTCTAGTGACGACATAACGTTCCTAAATGATCCATACTATGATTCAACTGGTATCTACTTGTAACACTCAAAGCGTACGATACATCGGATCTAGTACATAATATAGCATACATGATCAATTCTATAGTTGCATATATGGGATCTGACTGATCCGAATCCTCTTGTCTTCATTGCTAAACCATTTGATGTAATTGAAAGGTGTCAGAAGGCAATCGCCTTAGAAGTTATTAATAAAATTCACTATTTTAGTGTACATTTTCAATGTATGTGATTGAATCTTAAACTCAACTACTTAAGTCCACAATATGATACATAGCATGAGAGAAATTGTGATTGGATAACAATTAATGGGTACCTCATCATGTGTAAATATGTAAATATTGATACTATCCCTAGTCGATGAATTAATGAGATTGAACATCATCAATTCTGTAAGACTAACACATGTTATGCTTCTTGATTTATCCAAGTATTCAGTACTCCTTGAATGAAAGCATAGGGATGCTAAGAGTGAACATGTGGATGCTAGTTAGGGTAACTAGTTCATTGGAGTGAATTGATATGGAACTTCATATGGTTCTTTATGTCATTGAAGTTTTATTGTAGCTCAAGTGCGAGCTTCCTTAAACTTGAGGTATTCATGTCATCTTGATCATGGCGACTTATGCTTTGACTTCTTCGCAGTCATCTCTATAGGACGTGTGACCAAAAGTTGATTGGGTATAAGTCAAAGTCGTCGAAGATGTTTGAATAACCCAAAAAGGATTCACCACTCCTTATATAAAGGAGATGTATGTCCTAGGCCTCTTCTCAAAATTATTACTCAGAAGTCTCTGGCTAGAGCAAGCATGTTAAGAAGATAGTCTTCATGGAAACATGCAGGAGTAACTTGAATTCACAGGATAAGAAATATATACTTGAGCTAGGTATGACGTAGTCGGCTCAGTGGGGGCAAGTACATAGACCATGCCCTGAGCCAAGTGGGTATAGGATCAGTGAAAGGAATAAGGCACAAAGTAATTGCAGCTGCTGAAAGGATAAAAAATATTCTGAATGATGTAATTGAGAGGTATCTTAAGGCAATTGCCTTAGAAGTTATTAATAAAATTCACTATTTGAGTATACTTTTTCTATATATGTGAATGGATTTTAAACTCATCTACTAAAGTTCACAATGCGAATGATAGCATGAGAGAAAATTATGATTGGATCACAATTAGTGGGTATCTCATCATGTGTAATTATCTAAGTATTGAAACTATCCCTAGTCGATAAATTGATGAAATTGGACATCATCAATTCTATGAGACTACCACATGTTATGCTCCTTGGTTTATCTAAGCATTCAGTACTCACTGAATCGAAGCATAGGGATGCTGAGAGTGAACGTGTGGATGCTAGTTAGGATAACTAGTTCATTAGAGTGACCTGCTATGGAACTTTATATGGTTCTTTTTGTCGTTGAAGTTTCATTGCGGCTCGAGTGCATGCTTCCTTAGACTTGAGGTATTCAAGTCATCTTGATCATGACGACTTATACTTTAACTTCTTCGTAGCATCTCCATAGGAGGTGTAACTCCGAGTTGAGTGGGTATAAGTCAAAGTAATCGAAGATGTTTAAATATCTCAAAGAGGATTTACCACTCCTTATATAAAGGAGATGTATACCCTAGGCCTCTTGTTAGGATTGTTACTCAAAAGTCTCTGGCCAGAGCAAGCATGTTAAGAAGACAGTCTTTTTGGGAACATGTAGGAGTAACTTGAATCCACATGATAATAAAACTTACTTAGGCTAGGTATGACGTAGTCAGCCTAGAGAGGACAAGTACATAAACCATGTCCTGAATCAAGTGAGTATAGGATGAGTGAAAGGAACAAGGCACAAAGTAACTGTAGCTGCTGAAGAGTTCAGAAATATTCTAGAGTCAACTTTGTCTTTCCGGTCAATTAGGGGGCATAATGTACTGCTGGGTACCACTCATGATCTATTCATAATTAATGAGTTAATTATGAATTGCCAACATAGTCAGGAATCTATTGGGTCATAGGCAATACGGATGATCTAGAGATGTGAAACAAGTCCGAGAATGAGATTATTAAAGAGAGAGATTACATTTATTTGGATCAGGCCAAAGGAGTACGAAACAGAGGCTATAGAACCAACAATGGTCGTGTCTGGACTTAGCATGACCATATCACACTTAAACGAAGTTAAATGGACAATACTGGGCCTCACATGGTCGTGCCTCACTAGGCACCGATTGTGCCTAGCTCTGGTTAAAAAGGCCAAATTTGAGGTCATGCCCAGAGGGACACACGGGTGGCTATATGTCTAAGCATGGTCATTCCTAGGACACACAGTCGTGTCACATGACTACTAGTTTTGGTGCATTTTTGTATGGAAATTTTATGGATTTTCTTACCTTAATTATGAGATAATTATGGTAAGATAGATTCCGTTTAAGCCTCCTAAGATGCTCTAATCAAGAAATATATAAATAGATCCTTGATAAATCTTTAGAGGTAATCTTAGAATTATTCTTGGTAGTCGTCTTTTCCCCTCTCTCCCTCTCTCGTCTCTATTGATTGGCTAGCATCAATCGGAGACGAAGATTTGTTGCTCGTGGAGTTGTCTTAGGTGATCTCGGCATAGATACTGATAGAGGCAAGGTTTGTGAGTTTTGCTTATGATTTCAACAGATTCGATAAGAATCTCGAAGGTATAACTTCTCTTTTCCTTTCTTTCATTGTGATTATGTCAAAGAAAGAGATCCTGTCTCTCAGGGGATGTCTGGGAGGAATTAAAAATTATTTTATTTACTCTTTCCACTGTGCATGGTTCCAAAAAAATTCAACACTAAAGTCAATTTTGACTTTCCGATCAATTGGGGATCATGATATACTGTTAGGTGTCACTTATGATCTATTCATAATTAACGGGTTAATTATGATTGGTCAACATAGCCGGAAACCTATTGGTTCACACGCAATACGGATGATCTAGAGATGTAAAACAAGTCTGAGAATGAGATTCTCAAAGAGATATATTACATTTGATTGGACCAGACCAAAGGAGTATGAAATAGAGGCTATAGAACCTCAAATGGTCATGTCGGGACTTAGCAAGACCATATCACACTTAAACGAAGTTAAACGGACAATACAATGGCTCACACAGTCATGCCTAACTCTGGCCAAAAATGGGCAGAACTGAGGTCGTGCCCAGAGGGACACACGACCGGTCGTGTGTCCAGGCATGGTCGTGCCCAAGGCATACGACTAGTCATGTGTCCCACACATGACCATGTCGTGTGGCTGTCAGTTTTGGTCCGTTCTCATATGAATTTTTTTTGGGGTTTCTTACGTTAACTATGAGATAATTATGATAAGATAAATTTCATTTAAGCCTCCAAAGATGTCATAATCAAGAGATCTATAAATAGATCATTGATAATCTTTGGAAGGGAGTTTTTAGAATTATTCTTGGTAGTCACATTTCCTCTCTCTCCCTCTCTCGTCTCCGCAAGTTGGCTAGCATCAATCGGAGATGAAGACTTGCTGCGCGTGGAGTTGTCTAAGGTGATCTCGGCATAGATACCAATAGAGGCAAGGTCTGTGAGTCTTGCTCGTGGTTTCGATAGATTCGATAAGAATCTCGAAGATATAACTTCTCTTTTTCTTTTTTTCATTGTGATTATGTCAAAACAAGAGATCCTGACCCATAGGGGATGCCTGGGAAGAAATAAAAAATTATTTTATTTACTTTTTTCACCTGTGCATGCACTCAGAAAACCCAACACCATTTTAACACTATCTATATATGCAATTGCGAAATACTAAACAACTGATTCGATCGATTCCTATAGATCTTGACCCCCAAGATATATGTTTCTTCTTCCATATCTTTCATGGAGAATATTTGTATTATTGGATGCTCCTGTGTCAATAACGATCTACTTTGTCTTTCGACTCTTTAGAAGTACAAACATTATTTGATGATTGAACTAGAGCTGGAAAAAGAATATAATGAATGCAACTTTTATATAACGAGGTAAAAGAGTTTGATACCAAAGTAACAATATTACGGAAATGAAAAATAAAAATAATAACAATACCATTTCCTAAGATAATAAAAGTGAAAAAAAAAATAAACTACGTGGATTTTGATTCTTCTATATTATAAGAGATACATAGATAATTTAAATAAATTCAAACTCTTTTTTATTATTTTTTATAAAAAAAATATTTTTTAAAATCAAAATTTTGAATTTTGGCGAACCGTAACCATCGATTTTAACTGTAAATCATAACCGATTTAAAAGATTAAAATTAAAGATCGTTATTTTAAAAACTATCTTGATTTGGAAGGCTAAGATTAACTATCAACATTATATCGGAACCTTCCAATCGAACAATTCCTCATCGTCAAAGATTTATCCATCTCTCAAAAAGCTATCCATGCAACTACTAAATTTATTGTCGTAAGATATTTATTAAATTAATTGATAAATAATATTATACTTTTTTTTTTATTTTCTACGTTACTAATAAGAGTGACATGAATGATATATATTTTATTTATGTTGATATAATTTTGTTATAAAAAGGTTTTTCTATCTATTTGAAACTTATGTTTATTTTTTCTAGAAAAATGTTTTGCAAAATGAAATTATAGAGAGAACAATTATTTTCTCTTATTTATCATATTACAATAAACAAATTTATTCCTCTTTTTAAGATAATTTTAATGGAAAGAGAAAATATAGAGATATTTAAAAAATTAAAACTTTTTGCCATGAGTGAATTGAGACAATGATTTAAGATAAATCAGATTGGGAGAAAAATATTTTTTTTTAAAAAAAATGCCCTTTTCTTAGAATGTTGTTCCATTTCATGCTCACATTTTCTACGTAAAAATATTTTTTTCATGCTCACATTAAATAAGAAATGGGTTTTTTTAATGCCTCGTGGAAATAATACAGTGACGATATTTCATAAATTAATACGGTTTAATTTTTTATTTAAATAAATCTGACTCTGAATTTTAAAAAAATTTAGATAGACAATCTTGAGTCGGATACAGATCAAGAGTTCACCTTCTTAGATGAAGTACATTTTTGATATCGAATCCATCTTACAAGGACGATGTGACTATATCGTCAAATTTAACTATTGAACCGTGAGTATTTCTCTGATTTAGAAATACTATTTTAAATTATATAATGAATAAATTAATTGAAATTGTTTCGTAGGCTAGGGCAAACATGCGGGAAACCTTCCGAAGACCGTTCCACCGTCTGACCGTGCGCTTCCCTGCCGTTTTCTACGTTCCCACCGCCGACTCTGCCATTGTTAGTCAATTCCTCTTCTCGCTTTTCGCCTTGTTGCCACTGTTGAATCCTTCGCACGAATTCTTCCAGTTCATCGCTCGAGTTCAGGTCGCCAGAGGATTGGATCGCCTTCTGCTCTTTCGGTTTCTGCAGCAGGAAATCTAGTAGCCTCTCTCGATTTAGCATCTCCTGATCTTTTCTCGGCGGTTTTGATTATGAGAACCTAATGTTCCGCATCTTGTTGATTCCTGGAAGGTAACTCTTCGTCTTCTTCCATTCGCTATCTTTCCCTGCTCAAAAAGTAATTCTTCCTCCCTTTTTTTTGGGAGGGTTCTACTTGTGTATAAAGAAATCTTTTTTGTATTGGGGGATCTTTCTTTAACGATACGTGGATACTGTTTGAGAAATTGGAGCAACGAAAGCTCAAATCTTTGCGAATTTATTCAAATGAGTAAACATTGAATGATCTTGCAGGGTATTGGCATTCCATGAAAACAGGAAAGCTGGCTGCTTTTTGCAGTCCAGACAGAGAATTGGCTCCTCAACTTCAGGAACGCATGGGTCAGTTACTAAGAAAGGGTTGCCCTTTATCTTGTTCAGGATGTTTTCAACCTATAGGGTTTCTTATAGGGGGACTAACATGCTTGGACAATGCAAAGCTGTGGGTTATGTTCAACAAAGTAGTTTCTCGAATTATTCGGTAACCAATCATGCTCAGTTGTCTTGGAAGAAGCTCAGTCTATTCTGTTCTTGTGACGGTCCAGCATTATCTGTTATCAGTAAGTTAGCTTGTGCAGTAAGCTTGTCATTCACCCGGTTCCAAGTAGTTCAAGGTATTCTTGCGCTTGGTGTTGGGGAACTGGTGTGGGCTCAGAGAACCTTGGCAGAGGGCAATTACTATACTTTGAAAAATGGTCTTCTTTTGCAGGCAGAAACTAGCAGCCTATACTTCTCTTCAGTAATTTCCTCTATCTTGGAAGGAATTATTTTGATATTCCGGGCAGCATATTTAACTATATTGTTCTTTCCAGCTGTAGTATTAGCACCTTTTGCGGATAGTTCTGGACCTGAATTCAGGAAAAGATGGATACATCTTGTACATTGCACTCTAGAGAGAGGGGGTCCTGCCTTCATAAAATGGGGTCAGTGGGTAGCCACGCGACCTGACCTCTTTCCGAAAGACATATGCCTTGAGCTCACAAAACTTCATACAAAAGCACCTGCCCATAGCTTTGCATACAGTAGATGTACCATTGAGAAGGCATTTGGCAGGAAACTATATGAAGTCTTTGACTACTTTGAGGAAAAACCAGTAGCATCAGGGAGCATTGCGCAAGTTCATCGAGCTTCGTTGAGATTCCGCTATCCAGGACAGCGTCTGAAGAAACCAATTGATGTTGCAGTGAAGGTTAGGCATCCTGGCGTTGGTGATTCAATCAAGAGGGACTTTATCATAATAAATCTTATTGCCAAAATTTCAAATTTTATCCCTGGTTTAAGCTGGTTGAGATTGGATGAAAGTGTAAGGCAATTTGCAGTTTTCATGATGTCTCAAGTTGATCTCTCTAGAGAAGCTGCCCACCTAAGCCGATTTATATACAATTTCAGAAACTGGAAGGATGTTTCATTCCCCCAGCCTTTGTATCCACTGGTCCATCCTTCTGTTCTGGTTGAGACATTTGAAAAAGGAGAAAATGTTTCTCGCTATATTGATGATGAATATGATGGAAATAATCGGATAAAGCGTGATCTTGCACACATTGGGACACATGCACTCTTGAAGATGCTTCTGGTGAACTTCTATCCTCTTATTTGTTCAGGATTATATTGGCTTCACTTCTTTAACTGCCCCTGCTATATCAGGCTGTTGGCTTAATCTATTATTGAATTTTGAAATACTCAAGTTATGCTTTATCCTTTGGTACAAATCATGCATACTAACAAAAATACAACTTTTGGCTGAACATGTCAAAATATGGCAAACTCTTAACAGGCCCATTGATATGATTTATTTCTGTTATTTAGTTGAATATCGAGGACTAAGATTGTGCTACTAACTTTTCAAATATAAATACATCCTCTAAAGTTCTTTTTCCTATTTTAGGTGGACAACTTTATTCATGCTGATATGCATCCTGGAAACATCCTTGTTCGGGAACCTCAAAGCCACAGATCACACAAAGCAATCTTTAGACCCAAACCTCATATAATTTTCTTGGATGTAGGCATGACTGCTGAACTCTCTAAAAGTGATCGTGCAAATTTGTTAGAGTTCTTCAAAGCTGTAGCTCTTAGAGATGGTCGCACTGCCGCAGAATGTACACTGAGACTATCACAGCGTCAAAGTTGCCCTAATCCAAAGGCTTTTATTGAGGTTTAGTTTTAAATTTATTTATTCTATTTCTTTGTACCCGTTTAACAATCCTGATCTTCCTATTCCACTGTTTTGTTATGGAAACATATGGATAATAATAAGAATCATGAGAACCAACTATCTCATTCTCCATTGAATTATATATCAAGCTCTCTCTCTCTCTCTCTCTCTCTATATATATATATATATATATATATATATATATATATATATATATATATATCCTGTGCGACGGCTTCATGTGCGACTGTGTGCGATCGGGCAAGTACAGTAACAAGGAATGCACAATAACAAGGAATCCGGTGCGATTGCGGCCACCAACACCAATCATCTCTCTCTCTCTCTCTCTCTCTCTCTCTCTCTCTAGAGAGATCAACTTGAGACAATATATATATATTGTTTTGGTAACATTTGTACCTCATACATTCATCTTAGCATTTTTTATTACTCTACACTAAATTTTGTATGTACTATTTCAAAGCTAGCCAATGCTCCGACTCATAAAATATGATTGTTTGTACCATAGTTTTAGGAAAGCTTCCTTTCAGTCCAAGGGACACACGATGATCATAAAGGACTCTAAAAGCTTTTTTTTCCACTTCAATTGTCTACATTTATGCTATTGATGAGATCTTAATTAATATTTTCTTTTTGTTGATGGCAAATACAAGATGTCTAAAACTTCTAGAGATTTTTGTCCATTCATCTTAACTATTCACTCAAGTTGCTTTTTCTTCATTGAAGCTACCTTTCATATATAAGTTGTAGTTCTAATTAAATATTTTTAACTTTTTAGTTTGTAAAATTCCTCTGCATAATTCAAGATTTGAGTATGCCTATTTACATCTTCATTGATTTATCACAATATGGTATTCCAATAACAACCCTGTGAGATGTATCTTGATTAAGACTAGTAAATTCATATTAATCAAAGCATATAGATATTTGGTACTCAATGCATGGATCATTCGAGTATAACATGCCAATATGTCATCATCGCCGCAATATATTTTCTACAAGCAATAATAAGATCACCAAATGAGCTATAGGAGCACCTATGATTGTGCTCAAAATTTGCAAAACATAAGAAATTTAACAAGTACTTTCCAACATAGAACAGACATACTTATTAAATTGGACTTTCATTTTTAGATTTGGAACTTCTAGCTTGTATATTGTTGAACTTCATATTTAATTTTTAACTTCTTGTTCGTGCGATATTTGCATCTTTATTTCTGTAAGCAGGAGTTGGAGAGGACATTTACATTTTGGGGCACCCCTGAGGGTGATATCTTTCATCCGGTGGAATGCATGCACCAATTGCTCGAGCAAGTTCGACGCCATAGAGTCAGTATTGATGGCAATGTTTGCACTGTGATGGTGACCATTCTGGTTCTCGAGGTACATACTTGCATATGTCTTGGATACTACCATGCTTTTGTGGTTGGATCACAAAAGATTAAATACTAGTCTGTTGAATTTATTACCTGGCTTGGATCACGGTGCCATGGAGCTGGATGTGAGTCTGAGCCAGTGAGGCCCTGTTTGGCCTGGGACAAACTACTGTAGGTCGGTCCAAACTGGACTTGAGCTGTAGGGTTGCCCGAGTCTTGTCAAAGTGGATTCAGGGTCTGATCCAGATGTTCATCTGGAAGTTCTGAGTAGCGGTGTGGTTTGGTCTGTTGATTCATGTCTTGACTTTATCTGAGTTTGAAGCAATTCAACCCAAAGTGGTTCGGGTCTTACTAAAATGGGTCCAAGGTAGATGAGGACTTGCGCCAGCTAGGTGTCGAATGAGTGCAGGGGGTGCAAGATTCCTCCTTTGTCCCTTTTGGGTTGTCGGTTGTGTCCCGGTTGATACCAAAAAAGGCTGGTGGAAAAGGCAACTCAAAAAAACTGCAAAAGCTCAGATGTTGCATTAGTTGGCCTTTCAACGATGAAGAAGTACAAGTTTTATAGAGGCCCCAACATATGTGCCCTCATGAATACTCTAGGGCGCACTACTATAGTTCCCTAGTTATCCATGTGTGGTCCATCCATCGATTTTAGAACTCTCTAGAATCTTCTCCAACAACACATGAAAAATAGTCTTTTATTGTTATTGTTGTAGTTTTATTTTATTATTATTACTACTTTTTGAGAATCCAAAATCTTACAACTGCAGCTTCTGTACTTGCAGGGGTGGCAACGGAAGTTGGATCCTGGCTTCGATATAATGAATACGCTAAAAACACTGCTACTTAAAGAAGACTGGGCTCGATCCATTGATTATTTTTTTCCCGAACAATTTTGAAATTGTATATATAAACAAAATTTCTTATCAGGTATATTACCAAAATCTAGTTTTTCTCGTTACATGCTTCATTTTTTTCTTATTCCTTTGTTTCCGTCGAACCTGTATAAAACCTGTTTACTTTATATTCATTCCATATCTACGTTATTGCCACCAGACGTTGTAGTGCAAGCAAACACAACAATTGCAGATAGTATTCAAAGGAATCCTGTTTGCTCTGCTTAGATTGTTCCCTTTAAGGGGGGTTTTCCCCAAAGGAGTAGGAAACAATAATGTAGGGCTACCAAGTTGCTAGGTTTTTTAATTGGTTTATGACTTGATGTATATGATGTGAGCTTGGTTCATTCATTGTTCCCTTTGCTTTCAGCTTGGTTCCAATCAATATTTGGTTTGACAAGTATTTGATAGAAAGTTTGTTGATAAAACACTAATGAATTTAGTTTGTTAAACAAAACTTAATGAACAAACGATGAATAGAAAGGAAACAGGGAGCTTGTGGATGACGGTCAAGGTAGATAGACAGTAAAGGAGGCTCACAATTAATGTGGCGAAGGAGGAAGGGGACCTCGTCAGCAAGGCAAAGAGAGCAAGGGGCCATTGGGGTCGAGGGTGAAGAGAGCAAGGGGCAGTCCGTTAATATGATAGTTTGATTTATTTATTTTTTTTGTCGGTACAATAGAGAGCAAAAAGATGATTCACTCATCTTAAATGTCCCTATTAGTCGGGTTCACAATCATTGTAAAAGAGATCAATCATGGTAATGGAACGACCTCCTATAATCATCTTTGGTCGGTATAATGTAAACACACGATGATGATTTAAAAAAATGTGACGAGCAAGCATGCTAGGGCACGATGTTGAGGACTATAAACAGGCAATATTATAATATCAAAAGGTTCTGCTTCTACCTTTGCCTATAAGAAGCCATCTTCACTTTAGACACGCTCGATAACCATCAAGTGTCTTGACCGAGCTACTTTCACCTCAGATGCCCTATTGGACCTTAACCAAACCCAAACCCAAACCCAAACCCAAATCCAAACCGTACTCAAGTTTGATTGACTGAATCAAGCAAGCTTGGTTGGTACTTTAAGTCAGTTGGATTTTTTTTGGATTGGTCAGGTCAAATGAGCCAATTGAGATAAGCGCCAAACAAACTGGGCATGAATAAGTCAGTTCAAACTGAAAAAATGGGTTATTTCGATCGAATGAATAGATTATGTCAAGGAATATCTCTCTGTCCTTGTTCAATCCTAGCTTGAATGTAACACGATGGCCTCTAGTGCAGCGGCAAGTATCCAATTTGATTTTTAGATTTTTACGGTTCGATCTTCAGCTATGATGAATTTATAAGATTTTTTTTCAAATGAAGTGACAATAAAAAAAGCTGAGGCGGTTAAGATTGTCCATGTGAATATTTTTTGATTTGTCTTCCTTTTTTAAGACATAGAGCAATCGTAAAGGGCGGTTAAGATTGTCCATGTGAATATTTTTTGATTTATCTTCCTTTTTGAAGACAGAGAGCAGTCGTAAAGGGCTATTAATGTGACAGTTTTACATTTTGAATGTGACACGATGAATCACATGAGTTACGAGGGATCTCTTAACAATGAATGTGTTGTAAAAGGGCATGCTTAGAATCACAATTGTCTTCGAGCAGGAGAGGCTTCTTAGAGTCATAGTGTTGGTTGCTTAAAAGAGGTGAGCACCTACTGGCCTAGTTCTCAGACTAGGCTCCTTCTCTAACCAAGATGGTGTGATCTGGATGCCTGGTATAGTCCGGATTGTGTCCTCGTCCGACCTGACTCTCTTAGCCGCCTCCCGGTCTGACCAGATTCTCAACAAAACTGTTTGCTGCTTGGCTGCAGTGAATGAGCAAAAATCGTAGAACATAGATGGCTCCAAATAGGAATTATTATGAATGGTGTGAATGAATTTTCAAGCCACGAGATTTTTTAGTTTACTGTCATTGTTGGATTTTGAAGTTTGGCCTGGTCTGGAAGAATCTCAAAGGTCTTTGGGCACGTACAAAATGATCTCCATCACTGCATGATTAAATTTTTTTGGCATAGAATTAAAAAAAATGCCCTTTTATTTATATTAGCAAAGACTTCACTTTTTTTTTAAAAAAAGAAATATCAAAACAATACTCCATTTATAATTTTTTTTTATATTCTAAAATACCTTTTACTCTGAGCTCATTTACTACAGAAATGTAAATTGTGGATTTGATTGACCATAGACGGTGAGGCTGTTTTAATCAAAACGGTTCTTCCAAAAAAGAGCATACAAAAATATTCTAGATAGAAATTATATATAAAATGTTATTTTGATTTTTTTTTAAGAAGTTACCCATTGAAAATATCACTAAAAAGCACTCTATTAATTTTTCACCCATCCTTTTCTGCCTATTTAATTCAGCTAACAATTTTTTACGGCATCCAATTTGCCATTCATTATTCTCTTTTACTTTGAATAATATTATTTTTTTTAAAAAAAAAAAAATCTCTAATGTTGACTAGTGATGATTAGTCGGGATCAGATTCTGAGCCCAACCATCATCTCACGTTATAAAAAAAATGATTTTTTTATACAACAAAAAAATAGGTGGAGTATAAATATTTTATATAATAGTTTTAATGTTTTAAAATTCACGAGGTAATTCTTTATTAAGTTTTAAAATTGATATTGTAAATTTTTTTTTCATGATCTCACACGAGGTAATTCTTTATTTTTAGCGGATAACAAGATTATACTTCTCATAGCAAGTATTATACAAATTTGAACTTTTAACTTTGAATAAAAAAGCCAAACATTAAAATTTCCCCTTTGTCCTATTTTAAATTTTCTTCAAAAATATTATTTTTATTAGATAAGTTCAATATTTTTATAGCAATTTTACCTGAAATTTCTAGTAATTTTGATCCAATTAGATCAATTTTAATACATATTAGATTAATTTTAATCAAAATTAAAGCAATTAATGTTCATATTGGGTCAATTTTAATTAACATTGAAATAATTTTGATCAAAATGGTTATAATTATATTGAAATAATTATGATTAATATTGAAGTAGTTTTGACTAGCATTGAATAATTTTGATTAGTATTGAAATAGTTTTGATTAAAATTGTTTCCCCTTTTAATAATATTAAAATAATTTTGATAGATATGAAGTAATGTTAACCAAAGTTAAACACCCACGTTCAACTTAGCTTAATAAAAAAGATAATTTTTTGTAAAATAAAAATTAAGTTGAATACTTTATAAATATTTTTTCGATATAGATATATGATGATAATAAAAATATGCGGCCATTTTTGATTTGTGTAAAAAAAAAATCTCGGAATCTAAATCGCCTAACACATGATGGAACCCAAATAGTTGACCTAGTAATCTTTAATTATGATAAAAATTCCCAAGACCTCTCTCTGGATGGAGTCTCCATAAATAGCTTCTTACTACAGTGGGAACGCAAAATTTTCGGCAGACCTACTCGCACGCTGAATCCTTACTCTAGATTGCCACACATCGACTCTCCAACTTTCCAGCACTAACAAATCAGGTACATCAAGGGTAGTTGGCTTGGGCGTTTAACAAGCGGCAAGACTAATCTTCCCCGAAACTGGAAATGGAAACGCCAGCCGTTCCCGTTGTTTTCCTTCTCGATTGCTCGTTATAAGAATGCGAGCTTGGAATCGGTCGTCCATGATCGCATGGGAATGTTCTTCGCCTCGGCTGTCGGAAGATCTCGTCGCCCATGTAAATGTCTTCACTCAGTGGCGGAGAACCACTTTAACTAGCGATGTGATGATCGTTTTTATCTCCTTTTACCCTTTTGTTTCCCCCTTTTTTCCTTTCGCGATTCAATGTGGCGTTTTCGGATTTGCTCGGAACTTCGATAATTTGTTCTTTTTTCCTGGAATTTTCGCCAAAAGAATCGATTTTGAGCGGGAACGGAACCGTTTTAAGTATGATCATGGCTCCATGATAGTTCATAGCGCTTTCTTCCTTTTTTTTTGTTGTTGTCTTACCTTCAACTGGTTGTGCTACTGCACTGCGTTTGGAATAAAAACCTGGGATATGATTGGGTAATGACCACATTGAGAAAATTTCTCTCTACTTCCTGCCTTTCTGGTGATTAAGCTAAGCAATTTTGATGCTCTGAGAGGTGAGCGCAATATGATATTTGGCATATACGCTTTTTAACTTCATAACGAGAAAACATGGAAAATTTTGAAAGATTGTGTTGTTTGTTTAGGTAAAACCTAGATGTTCCAATCCCGTTATTCAGCATATCTTGTATCCCATAAGCTAAAGGTCGCTACGGCTTCTGTTATATAGTATTGAAACTGTAAGCGTGCAAATAGACTTATAGATTTGTGTCAGGAAACTAACTGAGCTGCTGGTTGAGAACATAGAAGAATGAAGTAGGGAAATCAATTGGCCCAAAGTTTGAAAAATTCTCCAAGTCTAACCTGTATAAAATACCAGTAAAGTGTTTTAGTCACTGTTGGTTCTACAGCTCTTGGATGGACACTTTTCATTGCTGTTTGTTTTTTCCTACTATGATTATTTGGCTGGGTATGTTTTCTTTTTGATATTAAATCTTATTAATTTGAGCTCTAAATTATTATCACTAACCCAGTAAACAGGTATTGCTAGTGACAGTTAATCGGGTGAGATAATTGACACAGAATTAAGAATGAGTTACTCTACTGAAGGAGCACCTATTATAAATGAGGTTACTTCTTTTTTAGTTCGCAAATAATTAGCTACTTGCACTTAGCCAAATTATCCTTACTCTTCTACCTGTCTTCGTATTCTGCCTTGTGAACGGACAGGGAAGGTATTTGGCAATTTTAGTCTGCTGGCTCCTAGGAAATGGATGTCTTTTCTCATGGAACAGTATGCTGACAATTGAAGATTACTATGCTTACCTTTTTCCAGTATGTATTTTTTGTTTCTTTTACTCAATTCTGATAATGCTGTTTGTTTTTGTTTCTTGACTTGGTCTTGCATATGCAATTTCTCTTGACTAACTTTGAAACGAAGAAGACTACTCAGTTTTGCTAGGGACTAATTAAGGATTCTTTTTTCCTTTCTCCCCACGTAACTTTCAAATTCATTGAAGTGCACTACTGAAGTCCCTATGCATGCCATGAAATCAAAGCAATTTTAAGTGAGTGTTTATAGACAAAATCTAGCCGATCCCATCTAGTGGGATAAAATCCCACTAGATTTGATTGTTGTTGTTTTTTGTTTTTGTTTATAGACAAAATCCTAATCTATATCAGTGGTTCATGTTGAGCTGTCAGTTGAACATTGTGCAATTTACTATTAGCAAGATAAATCATTCGACAGCTGAAGTTATGAGAGATCTGGTTCTCACTTGTTCTTATGACATGTTGTTGTGTAGATGAACCTTCACAAAGAAATAATTAGCTATACAACTGATTAACTTATTTCACCCCATTGTGTTGCAGGACTACCACCCAACTAGAATACTTACTCTTGTTTACCAACCTTTTGCCCTGGGAACAATTGCTATACTTGCATATCGTGAAGCAAAGATTAACACCAGAAATCGCAACATAGCTGGATACACTCTCTTTTTCTTGAGTTCATTAACTCTAATTGTGGTAAGTATCGAATTTGTTTTTTGTATTTTCATTAGCATCCCAATTCTTGATTTCCAAAGCAAGTTTCTCCACTATAGTTGGATGTTGCAACTTCTGGAAAAGGTGGCATTGGAGTATTTATAGGTGTATGCATTGTAAGTGGGGCATTTGGAATTGCCGATGCACATGTGCAAGGGGGGATGGTTGGTGATCTTTCTTTAATGAGCCCAGAGCTTATACAAGTAAGATATTAGTGTCAATCTAACTCATTTAAGGTTAGCCAAAGCAATCAGACACAGTTTTCTTGTGAATGCAGTCCTTCTTGGCTGGGCTAGCAGCTTCAGGGGCTCTAACATCTGCTTTAAGGTTTATCACAAAAGCAGCTTTTGAGAACTCCCAAAATGGTTTCCGGAAGGGAGCAAGTATGTAAGATGTTCAATTTTGACTAATAAATCATTTTTATGTTTTATAATATAGAATTACAATCCAAACGATTTCTCCAAAATCCGTCAGTTTTTAAAAATCTCTTCTGCAATTTATCAAAGGGCGCACCTCAAGTTTGGAATTGCCCAAACACAGTTTCATATTTATCAAAGGCACACCTCATTCCTTTTTTACCCCTCCCGTCAAACGTGGATACTAAGTTGGCCGAAAAAAATGGTGCTGGGAATTTAAATCCTAGGTCCACTGTGTTCCTGAGAATATAATTTCCAGCACCATATTTTTTTTCGGCCAGTTGATATTGTACGTGGTGCTGGAAATTTAAATCCCAGCACAATTGTGTTCCTGGGAATATAATTTTCAGCACCATCTTTTTCCTGGGACAGTTTGATGTTGTATGTGGTGTTGAGAATTTAAATCTTAGGATCATTTTGTTTCTGGGAATTTAAATTCCAGGACCACTGTATTTCTGGAAATATAATTCTCAGCATCATCTTTTTTTAGACGAGCTTGATATTGTACGTGGTGCTGAGAATTCAAATCCCAGGACCACTATGTTCCTCAGAATATAATTTCCAATACCATATTTTTTTCAGTCAGCTTGATATTCACGTCTGGCGGGAGAGGTAAAAAAGAAATGAGGTGCGCCCTTTGATAAATATGAAATTATAGGATTGTATTTGAGCAATTCTAAATTTGAGGTGTGCCCTTTCATAAATTGCCAAAATCTCTTTATGCTTGAATCTTCGTAACCTTGGTTTTCCATTCCAGTTGGCTTTGTTGTTCTATTTCCCCTCACTTCTGCATCTACTCGTGTAAGGACGTATTAAGTCTTTCCGCTCTGAAATATTCTGTAACATATAATACACTTTCTTGACCTTTATTATTGCCTTTACAATTTCATCTGGCTAAGATATTTCATATCTTGAATATTCTCCTCCATCAAACATGTGCTTATTGGATCTATTTACTACTTTACTGGAATATGGTATCATGATCAACTGCTAAATTTTATTATTAGCCAATTTTGCATAAATTTATAGTAAAATTATTGTTAGATCATGTCAAGTTTAACAATTATATAGTTCTATCTCGCTTTTTTCTCTGATTATAGTTCTGCTCATCATTAGATATAACAAGGACAATTCCTAATTTCTTCACTATACCTGAAGCATTGAATCCACATATTACGGTCGATCATTTCTCATTTTAGTAAATAAGAAGTTGAGGATCTTACAGCATGTGATGAAGTTTCGTTTGTGCTTCTTGCAGTGATGTTCTTCTCAATTTCATGTTTCTTTGAGTTTGTGTGTGTTCTTCTTTATGCATTCGTCTTCCCCAAACTGCCGATCGTGAAGTACTACCGCGAAAAGGCTGCCTCTGAAGGCTCAATGACAGTTTCAGCTGACCTTGCTGCTGGTGGAATGCAAAAACACGAAGTTCCCGAGGTAAGGTTCCATTGCAGAGTCCTAGTCTACTAGTGCAAAACATACTCATAAAAACCTATCCTTGGAACTTATTTGATCTTTGCAGGTCGAGGATCCAAAACTTAAAGAACGTTTGAGCAGCAAACAGTTGCTCTTAGAGAATATTGACTATGCGATCGACTTATTTCTTATCTATGTTTTGACACTGTCAATATTTCCTGGATTCTTGTCTGAGGACACAGGCTCCCACAGCTTGGGTTCATGGTAAGGATTCTTATAACTCAAATATGCAAATGATCGATTTTTCACATCTCCACAAATCTCGACATTTCAATTGTAACTTCGTGGAGCGTCCATAGGAGACCAATACATCTAGATGTTTTAAGCAGCAGTTGCCTTTGAATTTGCTTCAGGTATGCACTTGTGCTGATCGCCATGTATAATGTGTGGGATCTCATCGGAAGATACATTCCTCTTCTGAAGCCATTGGTGCTATCATCTAGGAAAGGTCTCATGGCTGCAATTCTTTCGCGATTCTTACTCATTCCAGCCTTCTACTACACCGCCAAGTATGGGGACCAAGGATGGATGATCATGTTGACGTCGTTCTTAGGACTAGGCAATGGTTACCTTACTGTCTGTGTTCTTACTGCCGCACCAAAAGGATACAAGGTTACATGTCAATTTCCTTGTTTCTCCTTTTCTTTTGATAATTGAAAGCATTCTTTCCAAGATACTAAGTGAAATTTGTTTGTGCAGGGACCAGAGCAAAATGCTTTGGGAAACTTGCTTGTAGTATTTCTTCTTGCAGGCATTTTTGCTGGCGTTACGCTTGATTGGTTGTGGCTGATTGGCAAAGGTTGGTAACAATGCTTCTATTCATTATTGCTTAGGTTTAGGAGACTATGGTGCCAATTTAAGCTGTATGTTATTGCCGTTTAATAAGATGCACTAAGAATGTTATTAATGTAGCGGTTTGTGACTTGAGAGGTCACAGGACCGTTACCTTTTTTTAACACAGTCAATGTGATGTGATTCTGCTGTATGTGTTATATATCAAAGTTTCAAGAGCTTCCGAACAGTGCCACCTGAACATCAACATTCACCTAAACAAACCAGGTCCTCTTTGGGCAAGGCATACTTGTCCCCCAAACACTACAACCACCTCGGTCTAACTCTAAAAGCCTTACAAGGCGTCTCGACTAACATGTATTGACAGGTATATTAAGCATTCGACGTCCAAATCCAAACACACATTTGAAGTAAACAAGAAAGGCATAGGACCACATCAGAACTTGGTATTAGATGTTACAGTATCTGTGCTAATGGCACAGGTCCTTGTGAGGAAAGCATAATAAATCTTCAAAATAGTATGAGAGATTGGATACCCTTAAGTTGCATATAAACAGCTGAAAGCAACAATGACATCTTAAGCCCACCATGGTTCATCTCCCGTTCTAAAGTCTGTTTCCACCCATGGTACAAAGATAACCTTATCGTCGTCGATATCAACATGTGCCAAAGCCAAAGACTGCCATTTTTGCCAGAAAATAGAAGTCACTATGCAGCAAAAGCTATTGAAAGATGCATCTTATAATAGAGAATCAAACCACTAACTCTTGGTGGATGAAACAGCAATAAGGTATGAAAAAGCAGTTGTTAACCTATTTACTGACAAATTGTCTACATTCCTCTTAGCATACACATCTAAACCATATAATTTTAAGACCAAGCACTGATAGTGGAGCTAAATACCACCACTAAAAACAATCATGGCTCAAGCTTACTACTCTATCAGTTAAGATTAGATAGATTGTTCAACATATCCATATGTATCTCCATCCTGATGAAATTATGATCACTTATTAATAAAACTTAGTACTCAGTTAATTGCAGGTTTGTTAAAGCAAAACCTAACCTTCCAATACTAAAAGTAGCCAATGCAGTTTATTTGGCGCCTCGATTATTTGTTATCTTGTCATGTAGATTATGCTATCATGTAATGGTGTACTCCACTTTATACCTACTTCGAGGGCAAGTATACAAAAGAAATGAACATAGCGAAGAATTAGTAGAATGGATACTAACCAAAGGCGCAGGTCCTCTCACAACTTTGCCTTGGTAGTTGTACTGCGATCCGTGGCAAGGGCAAATGAATTTTTTCTCTGCAGCATTCCATGGAACAACACAACCAAGATGGGTGCAAACACCATTAATGCCATAGGTTGCAATACTCTTGTCATCCTCCACAACAAGATAAGTAGGGTCTCCCTGCAAAATTAGTGAGTCAAGACTGCTGACAATCTGTTGCTTTTTCTTTCAAAATAACAAATCAAAGTTTCAGATTGTTGAAAGATCCTACAGAGGAGATTTGCAACTAGCATAGTAACATGATCCTACAAACAGATGCTCTAGACGAAAGACATTAGTTGTCAAACCATATCTATATGCCATTAGTTGTATCAATATGCCAATAGTCGAACAAGGCAAAGTCTCAGACTGTTGAAGGTTTCTACTGAAGAATTGCATCTAGAATAGAAACTAGAGCCTAAAAACCGATGTTCTAACCCAAGGGCCACAAAAGTGGCTTAATTTTGTAACTTCTGTGAAATTAACTGTATGAACTGCCATGAAGCATGAAAAATGTGGTAATCAAACCACATTACTACACATCATGACTTTTTTTTAAAGTAGTTAATAAATCTTCAACACACAAACTAAATAAGCATGAAATTACCACAAACACACCAAAACAATCACTTGGCTTGCAGGACAGTATAGTTAAGGCATAGAAGATGAACCTTTAAACCCTGAGTTAGGGTTCTATCACCAGGGCCATGAGTTTTGACCCACGCAGACGCACGAACATCATTTCCAAGTGCATCTTTAGCTATAGTTCCACTGCCAGATCCTCCTGAACTGTAGAATACGATTGCACAAAGCTTAAGCATGAAACTACTTTAAGTTGCAAGGCACTGTAGAGAAGTTTAGGGTTTTAGGTGTGTACATTCTACTTCTTAACCTTACCCTGGGGGCACGAAGAAGGCGGCGTAGGGAACCAGCATCGTCGCGGTAGGCAGCGACACGGCGCCGAGGAGAAGAAGGTTCATGAGCTGCCTCTTGCCCATGTCCGGCACTCTGTCGGCAGGGATGCTGGTCGCCTGGCAGGTGATCTTTCCCCTCCGCTCCTTCCCCGGACAGGGGAGCGGCCTCGCGGGCTTACTCAGAAGCGACTGCGACGGAGCAAAGATGCCATTTTTAGCCGAGGAGAGCTGCGAGAAGCCCAAAATGGGAGCTTTAAGTGTTCGTCCCCTGCAAATTGCTACTTTTAGAAGGGAAGGGGATGGGATCGAGGTGTAGGTTACCTGAGATGGGGCGGAGGCGGTGGAGAGAGTGGTGGAGGCCATGGGAGCGATATAATGCGTCAGCTGCTACTTGGCTTCCCTGCAATTCCTCCAGTTTGCTGTTTATATCGTTGGCGTTGTTTATCTGCGAGGAAGAAGACGAACGAGATAAGGTTGCGTGGTATTGGTTGATGGGAAGAGACTGGCTTCATCCGGCCACATGTTCGGGTGGTCTTCAAACTTCAAAGCTTCTCCTGCTCTCATCTGCTGAGGAAGTCACTAGGCCACTGACCACAAACCATGGGCCTTGGCCCAACATCTACTTGACCTATGCACGTTGCACGAGCCTAAGCTCTGCATGAAATTAAGCCAAGTCGAGCCAAACACATCCCGTGAGTTGAAAAATAAGGCAAATTTTATATTGTTGAAGATTATTTAATATGATAATCGAATCGAGCGAGTAATTCAAATTTGACTTAATTTTTTTTTATAAAATTGAGTTTGACAAATTATAATCTTATTTGTTCATTTTAAAAGTCTAGCATACAAGTTCAACATAAAATTTATTGATGAATATGATTTGTAAATTTTATTAATGAATATTATTCTCGAATATTTTGTTGGTGCAATCGACCCAGATCACGATTGACCAGACTCGAGTTTGACTCGAGTAGTGTTTTAATATTTGACAATGTTTTGGAGAGATTGCTGGTGCAATCGATCCAGGTCATAATAGACCTGACTCGAGTTTGACTCGAACGGTATTTTGATATTTGACGATGGTTTGACCATTGTTTGACTATATGGTTGACATGGGGTTGACCATATGATGGAAAGTCAAAGCTTGAGTTTTGACAATTGAAAAGTCCAAGTATGAGTCTTGGCAAATGGAAAGTCCAATATGGGTTGACAAGGAAAGTCCAAGGGGTGATATTGGCGGCATAAAGTCCAAGGGTGGAGTCTTGGCAGCATAAGTTCAATGGTTGACGACGTAAAGTCCAAGCGGAGTCTTCGCAACGTAAGCCCAATGTGCCTTGGCAGTATAGACCAACTTAGCATGACAATAGCCGATGGAAGTACCTGAAGGCTAACATATAGATGAATAAGTCATGGATGACTTGGAAGGATCCGATAGGCGTGAGACTGATGGAGGTGGCTAGAAGGCTTAGGTCTAGGCTAAGGGTGACCTAATAAGTATGAGGGCATCATACTTGGGGTTAGAGCTGTCAAGTTGGGTTAGGCCCGCTGGGTTGGCCCGCCTCGCCAAACAATTTAAGCGGGTTGGGTTGAACTTTTATCAACCCGCCATTTTGGCGGGCCTAAACGGAGCGACCCGCGCGGGTTGCGGGTCTAGACGGGTTGGCCCGCCGTGGGACGGGTTGGCCCGCGGGTCGAGAAATGTCAAAAGACAAATTTTTCACCATTACAATCTTCTTCTATCACACATACACCTCAACAAAGTATAAAAGAAGTTAAGAGTAAAGAACAAAAGAATATTTTTTATACTCTAATTGCTTTTTATTATCTTGTCACTACTATTCTAATCAATATAGAAAATAATAACATATCAAAATCAAATAATTATCCAAGTTAAAAAATCTCAATTGAATCTCTATTTGAAAGAGTAAAAATTTACATTTACATATTATCAAGATTTAAATATTTTAGAACATTGGAAAGAAATCAAAAATATCGGTACTTAATTTTGTAAGTCGATAATTGAATCACAATTATAAGATTTTAGTTACTTCAAATATTTTTTTTTTAATCATGGTACTCTATCTGTCTTACAAATCATTACCTCAAGCCCTCAACACCTTAGTAATTTTAAATATATTTTTAAAATTTGTGTGGCCCGCGGGTTGGCCCGCCTAACCCGCAACCCGCCTTGGGTTGGGTTGGGTTGGAAATTTCTCAACCCGCCGAGATGGCGGGTCGGCCCGCCCCTCTCCGCTAAATATTAAGTTTACGACGGGTTGGCCCGCCCCGCCATGGGTCGGCCTGTTTGACAGCTCTACTTGGGGTTAACACCTCATGAATGAGGTTATCAGTCGACTAGAATTCTACTGTAGGGAAATGGCCTGGCAGTCGACTGCTATAGGCTGACAGTCGACTGATGGTCGATGTCGCAGCCACAGAATGTTCCAGAGTCGACTATTGGGGTTGGACAGTCGAGTGATGACTCGATCAGTCGACCGATGGGTATGATCAGTCGATTGATGGTCTATCCATTGAAACTTATCCAACGTGGCTCGGGCCGTTATGAGACAACGACTACAGGAGCAGTCGACTGATAGTCTCAATCAGTCGACTGCTAGGCAGAATTCAGCTCGAGGTGAAGCTTTAAAAGGAGCTCGTGGAGAAAGATTTTGGTAAGGTTTCTTAGAGCGATTTGAGGTGATTTGTTGGTGCAATTCAGGGTCTCTAAATGCAGCTCAAGCAACCAAACAAGCAAGCATCCAAAAACACATTTGTAAAGTTTTCTTTACGTATTTTTGTGTATTGTATTTGTATTTGCTTGTTGTACTTTCGTTTATTGTTGTAAACACTTGTACGATGTTTCTCTGCCTCCGACTTGTTGTCGAGAAAGAGTGTTTTGATTCTTAGTAGTGTTTGGCATCGCTAGGGCTCATTCAAGTCCAACCCGTGGAGTAGAAATTTTGAGGGTCCGATCCACGTTATATCGATTGTGTAATTATGTACTTGTGTTTTTATTTTATATTATTTCCGCTGCATACTAATCAAATTGTAACAAACACACGATCAAATTCTATCAACGTCGAAACGCTATTCACCTCCCCTTTTGCGACGATCAATTTCCCAACACATTTCATAATCTAAATAATTTATTCGTTTAATTGACTTTGTGTACATGAATTGAATGAATAAAAATAAATTTGTACTAAGTCTACACTCAAAGTAAAATTATTGTCTTATGATCTAAAAGTTATAAATTTGAATCATGGAAACAACCTCTTATAAAATAAGATAAGGTTGCGTACAATGAGTTCATCTCTGAAATCTCACATGACGGGAGTTTTGTACACTGATTGTTTTTTTTTTTAAGTCTACACTCAAGGTAAACCTGCAAACATTATCAATATCACTATTTAGGTAGGGCAAATTGTGTGAGCTCACTCAAGAATCAAAAGGGTTCAATGTAATATCATGAGCGATGTCATGTCAGGGCAGACTTGCCCAACCCCACTGGCTAATAATTCTGTTGTCACCTGAATGGGGGAAAGTCGTGCGAGCGAGACTGCACTCGTGACTGGCTCTATCTCCGTGATCTTGTTTAGTGCATGCACATTTTAATTAGACCACGCTGTTGCTAAATCCATGTCCCTCTTCCTTTCTTCTTCTAATAAAATAAAATTTGATCATGATTTCATTCAGCAGAGAAGAAAAGAAAAGAAAAGAAGAGAGAGCAAGTAATCGATAACATGTACAATAAGTACCACAGACAAAGAGAAACTTAGGAGCAGAGTCGCATTTCCTTTTCTTTGACTATTTTTTTTTTTATAATTCGGTTATTCATGTCTACGTCTTACGATGTTATTTTTCTCTTCCTTCCATATGTCTAACACTTATTCTAGTAAAAAGAATCAAAATTTATTTAAAAAAAAATGAAATATTTTAAAAGAAAAATATCTTGACTGATGATTTACTTGGCAACCAAGCACATTCTTTACTATTTTACGATGATTTGATTTGTAATTGGAACAACTTAGAACTTGAGCAGTTCATGGACTTTGGACATTAACAAACGATTCGGTTTACAATCCGAATGATTAAGTGATCTTATACATCAATATCTATCAGTGAATATCGACACGATCGATATAACCCCTTTGACAATTAAATTAGCTTCGGACCGAAAAAGATGAGTTCATATGTACAACAAGCAAAAGGACAAAGGACACATGAAATAGAAAAAACAATAAAAGATTTAGACGTGAAGAAATCACTCTCCTTTTTACTACCATCGTCACTTATCCTTGTATAAACAAAGAAAGAAAATCTATGTGGAATGTCATGTCCACCCGACATCGACTGCAGTGTTGGAGAAAAGCCATTTCATTCTGTCGATTATGAAATCAATATTGATTTATTCGATCGTTGTACATTGATAATCAAAACATGCGCTACACCTTTTGAGTAAGCAATTATGGCTAATGGAGATTTTGATCGGAAATTGTTACAATGTAAATTGTTGTTTAAGTTAGGGTGCTCTCTCAATGTCTATTAGTCTCCATGATACCTATAAGTTAAAAGAGTGTATTCCACTCGAGTGACCAGTTTCCTTTGATGGAATGAATTTCATCCTAATTCTTAGATCTACACTAATTCAATCATATCGAAACATACAGAACCCTACGAATGCACAATATTTCCCCAAACAATTACACTGTTCATCTCTTGATAATCCCATCTTCTCCCAACTCAAAAATTGTCCGTTTCACCATTTTTTTTTAGAAGTCACGAGCTCACTGTTCACTGGAAGCTTATTCAACCTCCAACTCAATTCAATTCTTCTGATTTCAATCTAACATTACGGCGGAAGCCACAAATATTGAACAATTTCACAACTTCATTTTAAATTGGGGGTGCAAATAAAATGGAATCGAGCCAAATAATATGAAAATATTAATATTTGAATTTGAACTTGAAAAATATATATGATATCCAAATTTATTTGAAATTTAAAATATATAAATAATTTCGACTCGAATATGGCTCCAAATAAAAATTTGAACTCCAATTCAAGTTGAGTTGTTCAAACATTGATTCGAGCAAATCGAATCAACATGATTTAAATTTGAGTTCTCTTTGAGTTATTTAAATTTTAATTTGAGTCTATTTAAATTAAAATTATGTAAACATATATAAATTCGATCTGAGTTTGGCTTGGCTCGTAAATTGCTCATGAACAATCAAATAAAATTATGAGTTTGAATTTGACCCAAAAATTTATTAAATATGTTATAGTTTTGTTCAAATTTGATATTTTAAAATATGAATCGAATTTTTTTGAGTAAGCTCTATTAGTGCATGAAGTATCACTCTTATATTTTGATGTATGAATTAAGATTTAACGTTAGGATATGTTTGTGAGTTGATGTGAATGTTAAGTGTGCGGAACTTAACAGGAAAATCATAGTAGGTAAGGTTGATTGGATATTATGCAATACAATGAAAACTCTAATAGATCAGGTAGACCGAATACTAAACAGTGCATTGTAAATCCTAGTAGATTAGTTGGACCATATACTAGGTAAGTTGTCTTGGCGGATCAGAGGATTAGATACCAAACAGAAGGTCTAGTGGGTTAGGATGACTAAACATCTAATAGAACAACTCGATGAGTCAGCGAAAAGCAAATATCTAGGAAGGAAATTCTGTAGGTCAAGAGATCGAACATCAAATAGTGGAATCCCAAATAGATTAGGTAGACTATATGTTTGGTAGGTACGCTCCCGGAATAAAGTAGTGAGGTCGAGTCCTCGTTTGAGGACAAAGATAGACGATGATCCGACTAAGAATCTGACTGGGATACCAAAGTCAAGATCAGACAATAATACTACTGTAAGATACTAGTTTTTTTCTTGTGCTAATTCTATATTGTAGGATTCCAAGCAACCTGGTAAGGTCAAGACAACTAAACTAGGTCCAAACACCTTGAGTGTATATATGATCAAGTTAGTCTCTAGGAGCCTAGGACGAAGTCAGATGACTTAAAAGCACAAAGGATAGGTGGATCTAGGCGACTGGACCAGTCCAGGCAAATGGGATAGGAAAATATCAAAAAAGAGTTAGAGCAAATAAGGTTGGTTCGAAGTCGATTGGACTCGGTCCAAGCAACTAGAAAGACTGAGTTATCTAATCGATAGTCTAAGCTGGAGGTGCCTGGAGAGCAATCCAAGCATCTGAAAAGTCCTATAAAAGTAGGGTTTGACCCTCCACGAAAAACAATTCATTCAATCATTTTCTCAAGTGCTACTCCTTTCCGCAATCCAAGAAGCTTCGTTCTGTCATTCCATCGCTTCATCGACAACCGAACTACCTCGTCCATCTTTTAAGTCTTGTCGGTATAATTTTATTATTGTGTTCATATTTATATTTAAATTTTTTAAAAGGTAGAGTATTACCTAACCCTCATTATTTTGTAATTGTTTACTCTTTGAATTCGAAAGTTTTTGAATCGAAGAGTCTTTCAATTGATTGCCCATCGAGGTAATCCTAGAAGTGTTACGGGTCTTAAAATAGCAATCTGTTGAGGATTGAAAACCAAGTAAATTCTAATGTTCACATTGTCTTATTTATTTTCCACTTCATACTTTGATTTGAAAAAGAAAAAAAAGTTTTCAAAGAAAATTAATTTACCGAGATTCACCTCCCTTCTCTCAGTCATTTACAATCCAACAATTGATATCATAGCAGAGGTGCTTTAAATTTGGTGTAACCATCGAATTGAGCAAAATAAAGATTTTCTTTATTTTAAAAAATCATTTATTTATTAGTTTTTTTTACCATACTACTTACCTAAGACAGTCTTAGAAATCTTGAGTTTTTGCTTGTCTTGTAAGATTTTTTTTTGATAAAATATCTATGTCCCATCAAGAGGGATACAACACCATCCATCCATCTTTCTTTAATGAAGAGAATTTTGATTACTGGAAATGGTAAATATAATGCTTCCTCAAGATGGACATAGAGATGTAATTTAGCATAAAGAAAGGGTACATGATATGTGTGTTTCATGCATATGATTTTTATTGTTACTCATGCATTCATGATCATATTTTCATTAATTTTACACTTAGTCTATCTTTTTGTTCGAAAAGCTGCTCTTTGTGCATTTTCTTTGATATGATTCGAGTTCGAAGTAGAAACAGAGCCTAAACACCTTTTTGAAGCACCATTCCAACATCAACATAGTACAATCGTGCCCTCAAACATAATCGTGCTTCATATGAGGAACATAACATGTAACGGAACAAAAAAAGGAGTTCCAGAGCTTGATACAGACAGGTCATGCCACTTTGCATGGTCGTGCTAGAAAACTGCCTAAATTCCTTGAGCCCAAGGCTACGACCACCCAGTACCAAGTACGACCAAGCAGTGCTAACTAGCATGGTCACGGAGCACTGTCATTGTCCAATATTTTTGGAATATCGTAATGACCTGGTCAACTTGGAGGCTATAAAAGGGACTCTAAACATCCTAAATGAGGCATTGAGGGTTTCCCTGGTGACAAGGAACCTAGGGGAGCTATTCCAAGGAGCCACTAAGAGCCTTCTGTCATTAGAGCTTGGAGTTCATGCCGAGGAGATGCCTACGCTACGAATAAGTCTTCCTTTCTCTCTTTTATGAATTATAGCTTACTCTTCTTGATGTCTCTCACTTGTAACTCCATCTCCATGGAGTAGATTCTCTTAATTCTAGGATAAAGGAGTAATTATTTACATTAATATTTTATAAATTCACTTATTTTATCGCATGATGTGTTCTTTGCATAATTTGACTTTATTGAGCTTATATGTTATTGTAGCAATTGTTGGTGCAGGGGCACCTAAGTCGAACCTATATTTTGATTATGGCAAAAGACGCAAAGTCAAGGATATATCGTTATCTCACAAGCTGAATCAAGTGTGCAGAAAAGTGCTAAAGCTGGAGCTGAAGGCTAGCGACACCCGGAGGAAGCCGTAGTGGTCGGGCGACACTCGAGTGACTTCGGAGGGAGCCGAAGGAATCGAGTGGAAGGCCGGAAGCGAGAAGCGACATGGTAAGTATCGAGGTAAGCTCGTGTGTGCGAGTATAAGTGAGGCCGTATCCTCCTTACGGGGATGGTCTTAAGCATAGATCCGACCAAAGACATCCCATCGATGGTCTAGGTCAAGATCGGACGGTCGAAGGCCGTCGAAATAATGTTTTCTTTGAGCTAACTTTGACTTGCAGCAAGCATCAGTTGACTGCCAGCTTGGAGGACTCGACTGCCGTCAATCAGTCGACTGCCGGAGATCAACACTCGACTGATGCTGCCATCAGTCGACTGATGATGGCCATCAGTCGACTGATGATGGCCATCAGTCGACTGATGGTCAAAAGATCAGCCTCGAGGAGTCAAGTCTTATCACCACTTTTCAAGGAGGTTGTGTGTTCATTTGTGATTGGTTGAAGACCCATTCGATGAGGGGCTCAAAGGCTATAAAAGGAGGTCCTAACCTAGGGGTTTCTCAACAATTCTAAGCTTCCAAAAGCCTCCGCAAAGCTACAACTCTCCGACAACGAAGTGCTTCTTCTCCGACGTCTAGGTCTTAACTTCTTTTCTTTTTGTAACGTCGGTTTAAGCTTTTACTTCAGTTTGTTACTTTAATTCTTTCGGAGCTTTTATCGTAACGAGGAGAGGGGGAGTGTCCCTCTACCTCAAGTTTTGTTCTTTATTGTATCGATTAACTCCTACCTCCAAACGAGGAGGAGTTCGTTTAGTATTTTGCCCTCCGTGCGTGGTCAAGGACCACTAGGGCCTTGGAGTAGTAGCCGAAGGCTACGAACCAAGTAAAAAGAATTGTCTCTTTTATTTATTGTTTATCTTTTCGCTGCAAATTATCTACTTGAGTTTTAACGAACGATTTTGTAAAAGTTTTATCGCTATTCACCCCCCTCTAGCGATCCGCTTCGATCCAACAGCAATAGCATCTTAGCATATCTTAGAGATGTGAGAAAAATACTGACCGACAACTCCCATCTCTGAACCATAAATATCGAACTTGAGGGATTGTTCACGAGTAAGAGTTAAAGTCCAGGGATTATGGGTGCCCTAGTAATAGTGGTATCATGACCAAGGATTCACTAGTACGACAATCACGAAAGTTGTTCAAGACCTCTCGAGCCCACCGTTGGCTATCATAGAGCTTAATGGGTTTTCCCTAATTCGACGTCATGAAGTAAGGGATAACACCTAGAAACCATGGGGTATCATAACATGAACCTCCTTGAGAAAGCGATTACTTTGTAAGACTACCTTGAAAAGTAGGCATCTCATTAGGATAAACACCCTGATATACTTTGACCAAAGATATTAGATACCTCGGGATAGACCACCTTCATGTATGAACACAGATATAAAAGATAATTTTGTTAGGACCAATGGTACGCTAGAGGGGGGGGGGTTGAATAGCAACTGTGACTCGATTGTTGATTTCATTCTTCGATTGCATTCGAGTGTTTGTCTCTACAGATTGTTATTACGCAGTAGAAATAAAAACATAAACAAAAATAAACACAACAAACACAGAACACTACATCAATTTTACATGGTTCAGAATCCCCGATTCCTATTCCACGACCTAGCTCTCAGTCAATAGCTCCACTACCTTCTTTCTTCTTCTTGGAAACACACCAAAGACAGAGAAACCTCTTACAACTTGAACTCTTACAATACAACTAAATACAAGTGTAAAGATGCAAATGAAACAAAAACAAAAACACTTTATATGGAAGCTTTGCTTGAATGCTTTTTAGTTGCTTTGTAATGCCTTAAAGGTCTGGAATGCAGTAACATTTCCACTTCAAAAACTTCAGAAACTGACACTTCAAATCTTCATGAAGTCCTCCTTTTATAAGCTTGGCATTGGGTTGATCTCTGCCTACCAGTTGACTGGTCTTACCCTCAATCAATGGGTCACTCGACCGTTTGCTCCCAATGACATAATCCACGTCAGATTTCAGTCTATCAATCGACTACTCTGAGATATCAATCAACTACTAAGGCTCCAGTCAAACTGGCTAGTCGATTCAACGTGTTTCTATTCGCCTTTCATTGTAGCCAATCAACTGCTTCACCACAGTAGTTGACTGATGCATCGTAAACTTCTCGAGCACTTGGTTTCTCCTCTCGAGCACTGGACTTGGGGTTGCCCTGAGCGCCCGATTCCCCGACCCGAGCACCCGAGTCCCAAGCTCTACTTCTTAGCACCCAAGCACTAAGTTCGATTCCTCAGCGCCCGAGCAGAGCTGCTTTGCCTGAGCACCACTTCCCCAGCGTCGGGTCGTGCTTCATCGACTTTTCGAGTGTCGCTTGCTTTCTCATCGCCTGAGCACTAGACTAGTCAACTGGTAAAGATCACCAGTCAACTGCCTAAGAACTCATCGAAACTTCTCGAGTACGTGACTTCTCGTCACTTGAGTACCCTCCTAGAGGACTAGTCAAGACCACCAGTCAACTGCCCGAGCAATTGTCGAAGCTTCCTGAGTAATCTATGATGTATTGGTCGATTGGTAACCATCTCTAGTCGACTGGAGTCTTAGTTGGCCTCATTTCCAAGCTAATTCCCACTTCATTTAGTATCCAATCAATTCTCAACCTACCAAAACTTTTCTCATCCAACACTCGATCACTCTTGATCTGTTAGAAACTTCCTTGCCTAGAATTCGATCAACCGTGACCTACCAAGACTTCCCTTGCTAAGCACAGTCACCTTGATCGGCTGGGTTTTCACTTGCCAAGCATGGTCACCTTTACCTACCGAGACTTCACTTGTCAAGCATGGTTACCCTGACCTACCGTGACTTTATTTTCCTAGTCATTCGGTCACCTTTAATTGTTAGAACTTCACTTGCCTGATCATCTGGTCACCTTGACCTACCAGGACTTCACCTACCAAGCACGGTCACCCTGACCTGTCAGGATTTCACTTGCTTAGTCATCTGATCACCTTGATCTGCCAGGAGTTTACTTTCCTAGTCATTTGGTCACCTTGACCTACTAGGACTTTTCTTGCCTTGCATCCAGTCTCCAGATTTGCAAGGGCTTTTTCGACACTAAGCATCCTATCCTGCTTCACCCGCTTAGACGTTTCTCTCTGTGCCAAGTGTTCGGTCAACCTTGACCTACCTGGACTTCATACTTGCCAACTCCTAATTGGACTTTTCATCACCAAATATCAGGTCCTCTATGATACACTTGGATTTCTACCTTGCCAATGTCCTGTTGGACTTCCCACCACCAAATGTCTGGTCAACCATGACCCACTTAGATTTTTGACTCGCCAACTCCCAGTTGGACTTCAAAACACCAAGTGTTCAATTTTTCTTGATCGACTTAGATTTCTCACTCACCATGTCACACCCCGAGGGTATATTTGTCCTCCATCGGATGGTACCCCCGTATGACAATACGAGATACAACACTGATACAATGCCCAAATAGCTGCTATCACACACAAGTCACATACCATAGTGAAATAACACTGACAAGTATAAAAAATACAAAGACTCAAAGTTGCGTACCAATACGACTTTGACACAACAAGTAAACTTAATTGAAACCAAAATCAAATCGAAATCCATACTAGAGATCAAATTTATAATTACACAAACCATAATCTAAAATGTGGAATCATAAGGGATTAAATCCAAAACACTTGATGTAAGATGGGATCGGCAGATAGGACCTCTAAGCATCATAATATATCCTCTACCTGCTACCTGGGAGGAGGAAAAAGATAGGGTAGTGAGTAAAAATACTCAGCGGGTAGAGGAAAGATAAGCATGAACTAAATACGTAGGAGATCAAAGGATTTACATTCTCAAAGATAATATCAGTTAAACAACAGTAAAAATATAATAAATTCATATACTAACTTGATCCACCAAGTATAATATAATGAATCGAAATAAATGAAGATATGCAATGGTACAACTCATAACAACATGAGCATTGTATAATAGCATAACACATGTATGAACAATATCACATATATGTACAACTCATAATTACATGAGCAACATGTAATAGCATAACATATGCGAATAACAAGCATGAACAATCTCACACATGTGTACAACTCATAATCACATGAGCAACACATTGTTGGTGTAATCGGCCTAGGTCACGATTGATCCAACTCGAGTTTGATTCGAGTAGTATTTTGATGTTTGACAATGAGTTGACTATATGGTTGACATGGGATTGAACATATGATGGAGAAGTCCAAGCAGGACACTTGGCAATTGGAAAGTCCAAGTCATGTGTGTTAGGACCTGTGCGCCCGCTAGAGGAGGGGGGTGAATAGCGATTCGGCGTCGCTTGATGGAATTTGATTGCGCTTGCTAAAAAATGTGTTATACGCAGCGGAATATATATATAACAAAAACAAATACACACAAGCATAATCACAACACCAAATATAACGTGGTTCAGAACCGAATGGTTCCTACTCCACGGATTGGGCTCGAACGAGCCTTAGCGATGCCAATCACACACCACTCAATAACTCCTCGGAATAATCCGGAGGTAGAGAAATCTCATACAAGTAATTACAATAGTAATAAAAAGGAATACAAGCAAACTACAATTGAAATGTAAAGAACACTTTACAAACTAGGTTTTGAGCGCTTTGCTTGTTGGTTGCTTAGATGAGGTTGAAGAACCCTGAAATGCACCTACACTTCGCCTTCAAATCGCCTCAAGAAAGCTCCCAAAGAACCATTGGCCGAATCTCCCATGAACAACTCCTTTTAACCTGCATCGGGTTGGATTTTCGGCGATCATTGCCATAAGTCCCCGATCGATTACAACATCAGGGGATCGATCGCCAATCAGATCGATCGACTACTGAGCATTCGTGCTCGTGATAAATCGTCGATCGACCGATCGCCATATATGACGATCATTGCCATCATGCCTTTTATCCCTTAAATGGAAGTCGAGCACTAGTCGACTCACAACAGTCAAACCGGTTATAATCCCAGTCGACTGTTGAGTATCGACTTGGCTGCCAAGTGTTAAAACACTTAACCAATCAACTGGTCCATAATCCCAGTCGACTGACAACCTCAACCATGAGGTTTAACCCCAAGTATGGTGCCCCCATACTTGCTAGACAACCCTTATCCTAGACCTAAGCCTTCTAGCCACCTCCATCAGCCTCACGCCTATCGGATCCCTCCAATTCATCCATGACTTATTCATCCAAACGCTAGCCTTCAGGTGCTTTCATAAGCTATTGTCACGCTAATGTGGTCTACACTGCCAAGGCACATTGAGCTTACATTGCCAAGACTCCGCTTAGACTTTACGCCGCCAACAATTGGACTCATGTTGCCAAGACTCTACCCTTGGACTTTACGCCACCAATATTCTGTTAGTGAAAGCCCTAGAGCCAATTATGTGATGATTGTTGTATGGAATTTATTATATCATATTCCTATTTATAAAGGCATGGTTATTATATTTACTTGTATTGGCGCTAAATAACTAAGTATAATAACGTCCTTGAGTAGAAGGTTCTTATCTATATCAATCGATTGGTAGAATCGATAATGAGATGATATAGAGAACACTACTCTTAATCATTCCTAGTTAAGTATTAACATTCAGGGACAATATTAATGTGTAGAGACTAACATGTAGGTCAACATGATGACTTGATCTCACAAGTCATGGATATGAGATATCAAGTTGACACATGGGTATGCATTGGAGAATGTATACTGAATGACCCACCATGAGAAAGTATCATGGATCGTTATATGAGTGTCATATACTTTCTCATGTGACTATTAGTCCTTGGACCTGAAGTCACCATGGTTCCCTACATAAGGAGTTGCATACTTTGGCTTCGTCAAACGTCACCCGTAAATGGGTGGACTATAAAGGTGATTACTGGGTATGTAACAAATTATACGGAGGGATGTGAGTGATGTAGATGAGATCTATCCCTCCCATATGAAGGGAGTGACATCGTTATTCTTGATAGAGTGAGACCACGAAGTGTATGGTCATGCCCAAATGAGTCAATATGAGATATTGAGTTCATTTGATTAGAGTGAGTCTACTTGGAGTTCAAGATATAGATTGTACCGAGGATGACACGGTCTATGCCTCAATTGGTCAATCTAGATGTCAAGGATAGAGGGACATTGTCACATATTGTGAGAGTCACAATTAGTAGTCACAAAGGTGATGTTGGAGCTCAACATTCTTGTAAATTGGGTAGCAATGATGTGTTGCTAGATACTGCTCATTGCTTATGTTTCTAAATCGGTTTAGGAGCATTGCCAACGTTACAAGAACCTATAGAGTCACACACAAAGGGCAATTAGATGGAGATTAGATTCATATGATGAACCATGAGGATTAGGTTCATGAGATGAACCAAATTGGATTAAGAGTAATCTAAATTAGACTAATTGAGTTAGACTCAATTTGATTCAAGTGTTGAATGAGTCTAATTTAGATTTGATTCATTGAGTCAATTTAAATTAATGAATAGGGATTCATTAAATCAAATTGACTTGAATCAAGTGGTTAGATTTGATCAACCATGGGAGATAAGAGGTCGAGTTTGACTTGACTTGAGAGGGAAGATGAATGGTCAATTTTGACTTGACCAATTGCCATGTCATGGTGACTTGGTATGGGGGCCGGCTAATGATGATGTTCCACATCATCATGGATTTATCATGTAGTGCCACCTCATGAGGGAGACCAAGAGCCATTGGCTGTTGGAGTTACATGCATGCATGTAACCCCCCCCACCCATTGAAGTGGTCGGCCACTTTACTTGATGAATGGAATTCATTTGGTGAGTAACTCCATCTTCTTCTTCCTTGGATCTTCTTCCTCTCAAGCTCTCTCTCCCTCATCCTATCTTGGCCGAAACTTCCAAGGAGTGCTAGCACACTCTAGGTTATTTTTCTCCACCATTGTTCCGTGTGGATACCAATAGATGAGTGTACACTTGACATTCTTGAGTTCCGGCAAAGCGTTTGGACGAGCGGGATAACCGAAGGGCGTCGCTACGAGTGTAACGCTATCATCTTGTAGATCTAAGGTAGATCTAGGTTTACTTAAGCACATACATGTTTTTAATTTTATATACTTCGCACGGATCCGTGGCCGGGCTTCCGAGGTTTCCGCAACGCAAAAGGCGGTTTTTGCGGCTCGGAAAGTCCAACAGTGGTATCAGAGCCACGTGCGAAGCATGTATGTGTTTTAAACTTGTAGTTTTTGTATTAGATATAAAAATTATAGATTTTTAAGTTTCTTTAAATTTCCTATTTTTATAGATTTTTGGGTATTTTTCTCGAAGAGTCGAAGCAACAAGTGTTGGGACATTTGTAGGCTTCAACCACCAAGAAAAACTCTCTGAAACGACGAGTTCTTGCTTTAGGTTTTTGAGACAGCGACTTAAGTCACTGTAAGATTGAGTAGGGACACTCGCAAAGTTTATTTTTGCGAGTAGGAGCGCTGCCCCTGTCCCCGAAAGGGGCCTTGTCCCGCGATCGCGCCCGGAAACCGCTTAGCGGGACCGTTACGGAGGGGTGACTCATAAAATTGAAAAAAATAGGAAAATTATAGAAATTTGCTGTAAAATACATAATTTATAATTATGTATAATTCTGTGATGGTCATGGGCCAAGAACCCCAATATGATTGGATGATAATGTGTTGTAATTCATAATACGGCCAGCGTGCCATTTTTGTGATTGTGTTTGTTGTATAGGGTATGCAACCTGCGCGTCGTGCCTCTTCTTTTAAAATTTTAGTTGTAAATAGTTTTAGACTCGAATGTAACTCGAGTTTCATGTTTGTAATATACAAAATGGAGCGGTGGAAGGTCCACTACTAGACGGAGTTACGAGAAGGGTGCCGATGACACATGACGGTCAAAGGAGGCGCTTGGAGAAGCCGCTAACCCTAGGTTGACCGTCCGATCTTCTCATTGGCTTGAGAAGATCGTAGTAGGGCCATGACCTAATAACAATTATATATATGTATATATATATATATATATATATATATATATATATATATATATTTGTTATGCTTGTATATATGTGATGCATGCTAGTAAAAGAATGCTTGTATGTATATGATGCATGCTAGGATATTTTTCTTGTATGTATATGATGCATGATAGAATGATGCTTGTATGTATATGATGCATGCTAGTGTAGGATAATAAAGGCCTTGATGCATATATGATACACATTCACGATTAGATTATATCATAATCGAATCAACTCGAAAATGCCTACTAAGTCCTTGATACCCATCACTACCTTGATCATTTGTAGTCGTTGAATCTGCCAAAGTAGAGCAATGCATATTATCTTGGTAGGGTGCGGAGGGACAATCTTGGTCCCGCCTATCACGGCTTGGGTTAGAGTAAGCTCAATTAGATTGAGTAAAACTAGTTAACTCAATTGGATCGAGTAGAACTATAGACATATTCCAACCATTGGAAAGATAGGATAAGATCGCATTTACACTAAATCTTGGGCGATTTAGCCAAAGCTAACTCAAGATGTTTTGTAAATGTGGGTCTTGATCCTTTAAACAAGAGTTGCATAAAGATGTAATCGGTAATGTGTTACCCACCGATCATACTAAGTCTTGGGTGATTTAGCCAAAGCTAACTCAAGGCTTAGTATGATGTGGATCTTGTCCCGCAGGAATTATAGCATGTTTGTATGAATCTAGTAATGTGGTTTGACCACATCCATAACTCGATTCTACAAAAATCCTATAATTCAGTGGGAGCATCATTTGATTAAAGGCCTAATTAAATGATAAAAGGAATATTATATTAATTTTCTGCATTGTGTATGTTGTAGATTACTATGTCGACAAACACGAACACTCTCTCCTTGTGTTCTGTCCTTGAGAAGGACAAGCTCAATGGAGCAAATTTCCTGGACTAGTACAGAAACCTGAGAATCGTTCTCACCCAAGAAAGGAAAATGTATGTTCTGGAGCAACCTATTCCGGAGGCACCTCCTGCCACTACCTCGCGAACTGACAAATATGCTTACAAGAAGCATCAAGATGATGCATTAGATGTGTCATGTCTCATGCTCGCGACCATGAACTCTGAGCTTCAGAAGCAACACGAGTTCATGAATGCTTATGATACGGTTGAACATCTTCGTCAACTATATCAAGGACAAGCAAGGCACGAGAGATATGAAGTCTCTAAGGCATTGTTTTAGTCCAAAATGCAAGATGAGACTCCTGTAGGTCCATATGTACTCAAGATGATTGGGTATGTAGAAAACCTACAAAGATTGGGATTCCTACTTGGCCAAGAGCTGGCCACTGACTTGATCCTGTAGTCTTTGCCATAAAGCTACAATCAATTTGTCATGAATTACAACATGAATGAAATTGATAAGCCACTGCCTGAGATGCTCAGCATGTTGAGAACTATTGAGCTTAACCTTAAGAAGGGAAAATATGACTCCATTTTGATGGTGCATAAGAAGAAAGGCAAGGGCAAGCCTAAAGGTAAGGGAAAGTCCCAAGCCAAGGGCAAAGGCAAGGAACTGAAATTGAAAGGAGGGGTGGCCAAAGAAGGGACTTGCTTCCACTGCAAGGAAGCTGGACACTGGAAGCGTAACTGCAAAGCTTACTTGGAAGATCTTAAGAAGAAGAGAAGTGAGACTTCTACTTCAGGTATAAATGTTATAGAAGTCAATCTATCTATTTCTTCATCATGGGTATTAGATACCGGATGTGCATCTCACATTTGTACTAATGTGCAGGCGCAGAGAAATAGCAGGGCATTGACAAAGGGCGAGGTGGACCTACGAGTAGGCAATGGAGCAAGAGTTGCTGCTGTTGCTGTGGGAACTTATGATCTATCTTTGTCCACTGGGCTTGTACTAGAACTTGATGAATGTTGTTATGTGCCTGCTTTAACTAAGAAGATAATTTCGGTTTCTTGTTTGGACAAGAAAGGATTTATATTTATAATATAGAACAAATGTTGTTTAGTTTATTTAAATGATATATTCTATTGTAGTGCACCTCTAATGAACAGACTCTACTTTCTAGACTTAGAGAGCCCAATCTATAACATAAGTACCAAAAGGTTCAAGTCAAATGAGTTGAACCAAACCTATCTTTGGCATTGTCGCTTAGGACACATAAATGAGAGTCGCTTATCCCAACTCTATAAGGATGGGTTGTTGGACTCATTTGATTTTGAATCATATGAGACATGCGAGTCTTGCCTTCTAGGCAAGATGACCAAGACTCCTTTTAGTGGACACAACGAAAGAGCAACAGACTTGTTAGGACTTATACATAGTGATGTATGTGACCCTTTCAATGTTGCTGCTAGAGGTGGTTACAGGTACTTCATTACATTTACTGATGACTTCAGTAGATATGGTTATGTGTATCTAATGACATATAAATCAGAATCCTTTGAAAAGTTCAAAGAATTCAAGAATGAAGTACAAAATCAGCTTGGCAAGAGTATTAAGATACTTCGATCAGATCGAGGTGGTGAATATCTTAGCCATGAGTTTCGTGACTATCTAGCTGAGTGTGGGATTCTATCCCAACTCACTCCTCCTGGAACACCATAGTGGAATGATGTATTCGAAAGGAGGAATCGTACCCTATTAGATATGGTACGATCTATGATGAGTCACACAGATCTTCCTATATCCTTTTGGGGATATACTCTAGACACAGCAGCCTTCACCCTTAATCGTGTACCATCCAAGGCTGTGATAAAGACATCATATAAGATATGGGCAGGGAGAAATCACAAGATGTCTTTCATGAGGATTTGGGATTGTGAGGCTTACGTTCGACGTCAAGTCTCAGACAAACTGGGACCCAAATTCGATAAGTGCTATTTTGTTGGATATCTCAAGGAGACTAAGGGATATTACTTCTACATTCCCAGTCAGCACAAAGTGTTTGTGGCAAAGACTGGAGTTTTTCTAGAAAGGGATTTTGTTTCTAGAAAAACTAGTGGGAGTATGTTCGATCTTGAAGAAATTCAAGATATGGACCATAGCACTGAGGCCTTGATGGAGGTTGAAAAGGAACTATAAAATATTGTGGATGATGAGATTGTTGCACAAAGAGTTGTGGAACAATCACCTGTTCAGGTAGACCTACCTCTTCGCAGGTCTGATAGGGTACATCATCAGCCTGAGAAATACTCATTTCTCTTGTTTGACCATGATGACGTTATGCTCATTGAGAATGAGCCTACCTCTTATCAGGAAGCTGTGATGAGCCCAGACTCTGAGAAATGGCTAGAGGCCATGAGATCCGAGATGGAATCCATGTACACCAACCAAGTATGGACTTTTGTTGATCCACCTGAAGGGGTCAAACCCATTGGGTGTAAGTGGGTCTTTAAGAGAAAGACTGACATGGATGGACTTACGCATACCTATAAGGGCCGATTGGTGGCTAAGGTTTCAAGCAAATTCATGGTATTGACTATGATGAAACCTTTTCTCCAGTGGCGATGTTTAAGTCCATTCGGATCATGCTTGCTATTGCAGCGTACCACGATTATGAGATCTGACAGATGGATGTCAAAACTGCATTTCTGAATGGAAACTTACTCGAGAATGTGTACATGACACAACTTGAGGGTTTTGTGGATCCACAACATACAGGGAAGGTATGCAAGCTGCAAAGGTCCATTTATGGGCTAAAGCAAACTTCTCGGAGCTGGAATCTTTGATTCGATGATGTGATCAAATAGTTTGGTTTCATCAAGAATGAAGATGAACCCTGTGTCTACAAGAGGGTTAATGGGAACACAGTTGTCTTCCTTGTATTGTATGTGGATGACATACTACTCATTGGGAATGACATCCCTTCGCTACAGTCTATGAAGACTTGGCTGGGGACATGCTTCTCAATGAAGGACTTAGGTGAAGCAGCCTGTATTCTAGGCATCAAGATCTATAGAGATAGATATAAGAGATTGCTTGGCCTAAGTCAGAGTACATACATTGATACAGTATTACTATGGTTTGCTATGCAGAATTTCAAGAAGGGACTTCTGCTGATGTCACATGGTGTGAGTCTTTCGAAGACTCAAAGTCCCTCTTCTAGAGAGGAGAGAGACCACATGGATAAGATCTCTTATGCATCTGCTATAGGATCTATCATGTATGCCATGCTGTGTACTCGCCCTGATGTCTCGTATGTTTTGAGCATGACGAGTAGATACCAGTCAGATCCAAGTGAGCGTTACTGGATAGCAGTCAAGAATATTCTTAAGTACTTGAGAAGGACTAAAGAATATTTATTAATATTTGGAGGCGATGAGGAGCTAGCTGTAAAGGGTTACAGCAATGCCAGCTTCCAAACTGACCAGGATGATTATAGATCAAAGTCAGGGTTCGTGTTTTGGTTGAATGGTAGATTTGCAGAGTACCCACAGAGGCTAATATCGCAGATCCCTTGACCAAGGCTTTAGCACAGAAAAAGCATGATGGTCACACAAGGTCATTGGGTATTAGATACTACGGTGATTGACACTAGTGCTAGTGGGAGATTGTTAGTGAAAGCCCTAGAGCCAATCATGATATGATTGTTGGATAGACTTTATTGTATCATATTCCTATTTATAAAGGCATGGTTATTATATTTACTTGTATTGGTGCCAAATAACTAAGTATAATAACGTCCTTGAGTAGAAGGTTCTTATCTATATCAATCGATTGGTAGAATCGATAAGGAGATGATATAGAGAACACTACTCTTAATCATTCTTAGTCAAGTATTAACATTCAGGGACAATGTTAATGTGTAGAGACTAGCATGTAGGTCAACACGATGACTTGATCTCACAAGTCATGAATATGAGATATCAAGTTGACACATGAGTATTCATTGGAGAATGTATACTGAATGACCTGCCATGAGAAAGTATCATGTATCGTTATATGAGTGTCATATACTTTCTCATGTGACTATTAGTATGACTATTAGTATGACTATTAGTTCTTGGACCCGAAGTCACCATGGTTCCCTACATAAGGAGTTGCATACTTTGGCTTCATCAAACGTCACTCGTAAATGGGTGGACTATAAAGGTGATTATAGGGTATGTAACAAATTATGCGGAGGGATGTGAGTGATGTAAATGAGATCTATCCCTCCTATATGACGGGAGTGACATCGTTATTCTTGATAGAGTGAGACCACGAAGTGCATGGCCATGCCCAAATGAGTCAATATGAGATATTGAGGTCATTTTATTAGAGTGAGTCTACTTGGAGTTCAAGATATAGATTGTACCGAGGATGACACAGTCTATACCTCAATTGGTCAATCTAGATGGCAAGGATAGAGGGACATTGTCACATATTGTGAGAGTCACAATTAGTAGTCACAAAGGTGATGTTGGAGCTCAACATTCTTGTAACTTGGGTAGCAATGATGTGTTGCTAGATACCGCTCATTGCTTATGTTTCTAAATCGGTTTAGGAGCATTGCCAACGTTACAAGAATCTATAGGGTCACACAAAAGGGAAATTAGATGGAGATTAGGTTCATATGATGAACTATGAGGATTAGGTTCATGGGATGAACCAAATTGGATTAAGAGCAATCCAAATTAGACTAATTGAGTTAGACTCAATTTGATTCAAGTGTTGAATGAGTCTAATTTAGATTTGATTCATTGAGTCAATTTAAATTAATGAATAGGGATTCATTAAATCAAATTGACTTGAATCAAGTGGTTAGATTTGATCAACCATGGGAGATAAGAGGTCAAATTTGACTTGACTTGAGAGGGAAGACGAATGGTCAATTTTGACTTGACCAATTGCCATGTCATGGTGACTTGGCATGGGGGCCGACCAATGATGATGTTCCACATCATCATGGACTTATCATGTGGTGCCACCTCATGAGGGAGACCAAGAGTCATTGGCTCTTGGAGTTACATGCATGCATGTAACCCCCCCCCCCTCCATTGAAGTGGCCGGCCACTTTACTTGATGAATGGAATTCATTTGGTGAGTAACTCCATCTTCTTCTTCCTTGGATATTCTTCCTCTCAAGCTCTCTCTCCCTCATCCTATCTTGGCCGAAACTTCCAAGGAGTGCTGGCACACTCTAGGTTGTTTTTCTCCACCATTTGTCGTTGTGGATACCAATAGAGAAGTGTACACTTGACACTCTTGAGTTCCGGCAAAGCGTTTGGACGAGCGGGATAACCGAAGGGTGTCGCTACGAGGGTAACGCTCTCATCTTGTAGATCTAAGGTAGATCTAGGTTTACTTAAGCACATACATGTTTTTATTTTTATATACTTTGCACGAATCCATTGTTAGTAATATATGAGAGATGTCCTAAGGCAATCGCCTTATGTATGAACCATTTATATGATAAATGAAGATTCACTATTTGAGTAAACATGTTTTGTGTATTTGATTGGATCTTAAACTCATTTACTGAATGTCCACGATACAATTCACAGCATGAGAGAATTTATGATTGGATCACAACTAGTGAGTATCTCTACATGTGTAATTGTGATGTATCGGAATTATCCCTAGTCGATGAATTGATGGATTTGGACACCATCAATTCCGTCGAGACTAGCACGAGGTATACTCCTTGGTGTATCCAAGCAGCTGATTCTCATTGGCTGGAGACATAGTGATGTCCGGAGTTAATCGTGGATGCTAGTTATGGTAACTAGTTCATTGGAGTGACCAGCCGTAAGACTTCATATGGTTCTCTGCATATATAGATATGTCAATGAAGTTCTTACGCGGGCTTAAGTGCGATGTTCCTTCGACTTGCGGTATTCAAGTCATCTTGATCATGGAGACTTATGCTTTGACATCTTAAGCAAACATCTCTAAGGAGATGTGGACCCGGGATGATTGGGTATAAGTCGAAGTGATCGAAGGTGTTTGAATAGCCTATAAAGGATTCACCACTCCTTGCGAGGAGATGTATACCCATGGCCTCTCGTCGGATTGTTACTAAAGTCTTTGGCCAAAGCATTACATGTTTAGAGTAAGGTACTCTTCGATACATGTGGAGTAACTAGAATCCGTAGGACGAGGAAATGATCCTTGGGCTAGGTGTGACGTAGTCAGCCTAGTGGGGACTGACACAATAGACCATGTCCTGAACCAAGTGGGTATAAGATGAGTGAAGGGAATGGGGCACGAATCATTCGAGCATCAAGGGTTTCGTAAATAGTTCGATCAACTGCTGATCTTTTTCATTAATTGGGGATCATGATGTACTACTAGGTGCCACTCATGATCGTTCTATAATTAATGGTTAATTATAGACGGCCAACATAAACCGAGAACCTATTTGGTCACACGCACAACGAGCATAATCCGAAGGATTTAAAACGAGCTTGAGAATGGGATTCTCAGACCGAGAGAAACTAGGTTTGGTTGGACCAAATATAAAGCGAGCATGAAATCGTTTCAGTCGCAATGGAAGCGTGGATGGGCCGAGTCTTATGAAGACGTAATGGATAAACCAAAATGGTTTGGTTCTAATCCAATGGAGGAGAATAAACCAAAGGGTTTGGTTTATTTTAAACGAATGAACCAAAAGTTGGTTCGGTTCGTTTTAACTTAAAATAAACCATCATGGTTTGGTTTATTTTAACTTATCTTAATGGAGCGGGTTAACGGGCCTAATGGTTATGATCTAATAACCATTAAGAGAATTAGTTCTCTATAAAAGAGGGCTTAAGGGATGGTTTAAGCCCTAATCCACAACCCTAAGTTGCCGCTCACCTCTCCTTGGAGAAATTCGGAGCTAACTCTCCTCCTCCTTGCCACCGCACACCTTGAGGCTCCAACCGGCGTCCAGAAGGCTGCTTCCTTCCCCCTCGCCGGCGTCGAGCTGCTGCCGGTTAGTGCTCCGGTGATCTCCTTCAAGTTTGGCATCAAGGTGAGCTCTATCTCCCTTGGTTGGCCGGCACTTATCACCTCCACCAAAGCTGTCCAGTTTTCTGGACAGCTTGTTCTCCTCTCGTCGGAGCGTCGTTTGGACGACGGTTAGAACTCCGACAGAGGCTAACTTACCGGGGATTCGATCTCCGGTAATCCTCTGAGGTGGAGGACGAAGGATTCGTCAATTGGTTGACGAATACCTCTCCGGAGAAGCGAGTTTTGAGAACTCGTATTAGGATCCGAATTTGGATTCGGATCGTGATCATCTCTCGATCACGTCGTCTTCAACACGAGTCTAGTAACCCGTAGGAAGACGAAGCTCGTGGCTTAGCGAAGTCATCCCGAGGAACTCGGCGTGGATACGGATAGAGACGATTCTAGCGAGGATCGTTCCGGTTGATGCCGTTCCCGCTACACGTCATACGAAAGGTATAACGTAGATAAATTTCCTTTTATTGCAAATTTAAATCTACGGTTATGTCTACACTTGTTGTAATATGCATGCGTGTGTTGTAATAAATGTAGATTTATTATTTTTATTGCTTCCGCTGTGTTCATGTTTACGAAACGTGATCGAACACACACGCCGCGGTGCCGGAAACCCAACAGTGGTATCAGAGCCCAGGTTGTGTTTCGACATAATCGTAAAATAGTTTTGCGATAGTCATAATGTTATTTCTGGAAATTTTCTAATTTTGGAAATTTAGAAGTATTTATGGAAATTTTTCAATTTTGGAAAGTCTAGAAGTATTTATGGAAATCTTCCACTTTTGGAAAGTTGGAAATATTTTATGGAAATTGATATTTTCCATAAATAAAATATTTGATTAGATTCTGGAAATTTGTTTCCTAATTTAATCATGATTTGATTTGAAGAATTAAATCTTAAAATATTTTATTTCCATAAGTAGTTTTGATGATTTAGGAAATTGGTTTCCTAAATTGATTTTCCTTAATCAATTATTTTCATAAATAAAATATGTGATTAGATTTGGAAATTTATTTCCTAATTCAATCATGATTTGATTTGGAGAATCAAATCTTAAACATATTTTATTTCCATAAATAGTTATGACAAATAAGAAAATTATGTACATGACATAATTGTATGCCATGTAATTGCATTAGATGCATAACATTATGCCATGCATGTCGTGACATGTAGATGTATACCATGTATTCCATGCCATATAGATAATAGTTATTTGCATGCAAAGAGGATGAGACATAAAACCCTAACTCAATATTAAAGCCTACACCTTCCATTAATATGGTTAGAACCAGAGTTCTATTTCTTGTTTGGGTTGTTGGACTCACTCCAAGCCCAGCTTGAACCTGAACATGTTCAAATCATTGGAATAGTTTAACTCTAATATGGTAAGAGTCAGAGGTCAATCGTTAGTTTGGGTTGTTGGACTCACTCTAAGCCTGGCTAATTGGTTGAATGCGCTCTAACCATATTAAAACTATTTCACGATTAATGGGTCGGCTCTAACTTGGAGCATCGATTTGTTGGACTCACTCCAAGGTCGATGTGAAGAGAGGTGAAGTTGGGTGCTATGCATATGATGCATACTTGTTAATGTGTTAACAACCCAATGTATGTGTAAACATTCAATTAGTTGATAGCACATTGTGATAGTTACATATACATGATATGTAATCGGTATACTTGATACCCACCATCATAGCTAAGAATGGCTTGTTGGACTCACTCCATGGTTGTTCTTATCTATATTGGATATCAGCCCATTCGGAGATTGACCTACGATCTCCCGAATTGATTTCAAGGGTTTTTGAATTCGAAAAAATGAATGGGATTTTGTAAATGTATATGGATGCATTTTAAAATCATCTTTCTCATATATGCTCATTTTGTATTTCTAGATTAATCGCTTGATCATGATGTCTTTGAATTTGCGCTCTATTTTGAATTCGAATAAATTGACTGGGCCGAACTTCTTGGACTGGCTTAGAAACTTGAGAATTGTTCTCAAGGCAGAAAAGCTTGAGTATGTCCTCGCGCGTCTCTTCCCTCGTCTAGTGATGATGCAACACGGACCAATTGTTGGCCCATCGTAAACATGTGAGTGATTACGAGCAAGTGAGTTACATCATGCTAGGGCGATGGTACTGCGGCGGCATGAGCATATGGATGCTCATACCATAGTCCTTCATCTTTATGAGTTGTTTGATGAGCAAGTGAGATTCGAAAGGTTCGAAGTCTCCAAGCTCCTCTTCACCTCTGAGATGCAAGAAGGTTCATCTGTGGTACTGCTCAACATGCTGAAGACTGTGGAGCCTTCTGAGAAGCATGAGCAGGGGACGGTGTTGTTAGTTGATTCCTCGAAGAAAGGTTCTAAGAGGAAGTCAAAGGAACAGGAGAAGGGAAAGAAGAGAAGGGCTAAGAAGGTAGAACTAGCACAAAAGGAAACTTGCCATCATTATGGCAAGGAGAGCCATTGGTGAAGAAAGTGCAAGATTTATCTTGAGTCTGTGAAGAAGAATAAGGCATCGGATGCCCCATCTTCCTCAGATATCTTCATTTTCCTCAGACACTTGGGTATTGGATACTGGGTGTGGCTCACATATATGTAAAGACATACATGGGCTAAGAAATAGAAGAAGACTCGTCAAGGGAGAGTCAAATTTATGTGTTGGGAATGGAGCAAAGGTTGCTGCACTCGCCATCGGAACGTATTTGTTGAGGCTCCCTACAGGACTTGTCTTAGAACTGGACAATTGCTTTTATGTTCCTTCGTTGATAAAGAACATCATTTCTATTTCTTGTTTAAATAGAAATGGGTACCATTTGACTTTTAGTAACAATTGTTGTTACATAACTTTGAATGGAGTTCTTTATGGGACTGGAACTTTAAGCAATGGTATTTATACGTTGGACGTATCCAGTGACATTTTCAATATCGAAGCGAGCAACAAGCGTGCTCGAAAAGATAATCAATTAGACTCCTATATGTGGCATTGTCGTCTTGGCCATGCAAGTAAGAAACGCATGTCCGAATTACACCGATGTGGAATTCTGGAATCGTTTGAATTGGATTCATACGATACATGCGAATCATGCTTAAAAGGCAAGATGACTAAGTTACCTTTTACTGGAAAAGGTGAACGAGTGGAAGAGTTGCTAGGTCTAATACATACTGATGTATGTGGACCCATGTCAACTCAAGCTTTAGGAGGCTATAGCTACTTCATTACCTTCACCGATGATCACTCACGGTTTGGGTATGTGTTCTTGATGAAACACAAGTCTGAAGCCTTTGAAAGGTTCAAAGAATTCAGAAATGAAGTAGAGAAATAACTTGGCAAGAGTATTAAAATACTTCGATCGGATCGAGGTGGTGAATACTTGAGTCAAGAGTTTCTAGATTATCTGAGGGACAATGATATATTGTCTCAATGGACTCCGCCGTATACACCACAACATAATGGTGTATCTGAGAGGCGAAACCGGACCTTGTTGGACATGGTCAGGTCAATGATGAATCATGCGAATCTTCCCAAGTCCTTTTGGGGCTATGCACTTCAGACAGCTGTTTACTTGTTAAACAGAGTCCCGACAAAGGTAGTCTCTACTACTCCATATGAGATATGGGCTAGTAAGAAACCTCATTTATCTTACTTGAAGATATGGGGTTGTCTTGCTTATGTGAAGCGGACTGTGTCAGACAAATTGGATGCTAAGTCTGATAAATGTCTATTTATTGGATACCCTAAGGAAACGAGGGGTTACCAATTCTATCATCCTTTGGAACAAAAGGTGTTTGTTTCAAGGAATGCTGTGTTTCTAGAGAAAGAGTTTCTCTTACAAGAAAATAGTGGGAGTGTCGTTGAACTTGAGGAGGTTCAAGAGACTTCAGTAGACATTAAAGAGATACCTGGTCAAGCACTTCGACCGATGACTCATAGTGATGAGCCATCGGCTGGACCTATTGAGGCACCACATCTTCGTAGATCTAGTAGAGCATGCAATATTCCCGAGAGATATGGATTTCTCGTAAGTGAATCGAACGACGTGTTACTCATTGATGATGAGGAGCCTACTAGTTATGAAGAAGTTCTGACAAGTTCAGAAAGGGATAAGTGGCTTGATGCCATGAAGTCGGAAATGGATTCAATGTATGAAAACCAAGTTTGGAACTTGGTTGACCCACCTGAAGGCATAAAGCCTATAGGGTGCAAGTGGGTTTTCAAGAAGAAAACCGACATGGATGGTAATGTGATTGTTAGTAATATATGAGAGATGTCCTAAGGCAATCGCCTTATGTATGAACCATTTATATGATAAATGAAGATTCACTATTTGAGTATACATGTTTCATGTATTTGATTGGATCTTAAACTCATTTATCGAATGTCCACGATACGATTCACAAGATGAGAGAATTTGTGATTGGATCACAACTAGTGAGTATCTCTACATGTGTAATTGTGATGTATCTAATTATCCTAGTCGATGAATTGATGAATTCGACACCATCAATTCAGAGACTAGCACGAGGTATACTCCTTGGTGTATCCAAGCACCGATTCTCACCGGGCCGGAGACATAGTGATGTCCGAGTTAATCGTGGATGCTAGTTATGGTAACTAGTTCATTGAGTGACCACCGTAAGACTTCATATGGTTCTCTGCATATATAGATATGTCAATGAAGTTCTTATCGGGCTTATGCGATGTTCTTCGACTTGCGGTATTCAAGTCATCTTGATCATGGAGACTTATGCTTTGACATCTTAAGCAAACATCTCTAAGGAGATGTGGACCCGGATGATTGGGTATAAGTCAAGTGATCGAAGGTGTTTGAATAGCCTATAAAGGATTCACCACTCCTTGCGAGGAGATGTATACCCATGGCCTCTCGTCGGATTGTTACTAAAGTCTTTGGCCAAAGCATTACATGTTTAGAGTAAGGTACTCTTCGATACATGTGGAGTAACTAGAATCCGTAGGACGAGGAAATGATACTTGGGCTAGGTGTGACGTAGTCAGCCTAGTGGGGACTGACACAATAGACCTTGTCCTGAACCAAGTGGGTATAAGATGAGTGAAGGGAATGGGGCACGATTCATTCGAGCTACTGAAGGGTTTCAGAAATAGTTCTGGATCAACCGTTGATTTTTTCGGTTAATTGGGGATCATGATGTACTACTAGGTGCCACTCATGATTGTTCTATAATTAATGGTTAATTATAGACGGCCAACATAAACCGAGAACCTATTTGGTCACACGCACAACGAGTGTAATCCAAAGGATTTAAAACGAGCTTGAGAATGGGATTCTCAGACCGAGAGAAACTATGTTTGGTTGGACCAAACATAAAGCGAGCATGAAATTGTTTCAGTCACAGAGGAAGCGTGGATGGGTCGTGTCTTAAGAAGACGTAATGGATGGACCAAAATGGTTTGGTTCTAATCCAATGGATAAGAATAAACCAAAGGGTTTGGTTTATTTTAAACGAATGAACCAAAAGTTGGTTCGGTTCATTTTAACTTAAAATAAACCATCATGGTTTGGTTTATTTTAACTTATCTTAATGGAGCGGGTTAACGGGCTTTATGGATATGATCCATTAACCATTAAGAGAATTAGTTCTCTATAAAAGTGGGCTTAAGGGATTGTTAAACCCTAACTAATCAAAACCCTAGCCCCCTTGAGTTGCCGCCTTCTTGAGGAGGCTAATCCAAGAGCTCCACCGCCAGCCTTGTGCCGCCGTCCCAAGACCCTTGCCGGCCCAAGCTCCAGCCGTGAACCTCCGCGACCTCCGGTGATCCCCTATAGGTTTGGCATCAAGGTGAGGCTTTTCTTTCCTTGGTTGGCCGGGCGCTATCTTCTTCCACCAAGCTGTCCAGTTTTCTGACAGCTTCTCCTCCTTCGCCGGAGCGCCGCTTGGACGACGGTTAGTGCTCCGACAGCGGCTAACTTATCGGGATTTGATCTCCGTAATCCTCTGAGGTGGAGGACGGCGATTCGCCAACGGTTGACGAATACCTCTCCGGAGAAGCGAAGTTTGAGAACTTCGTTTTAGGATCCGAATTTGATTCGATCGTGATCATCTCTCGATCACGCCGCCTTCAACACGAGGCTAGTAACCCGCATTATGAAGACGAAGCTCGTGACTTAGCGAAGTCATCCCGAGGAGCTCGGCGTGATACGGATAGAGACGATTCTTACGAGGATCGCTCCGCTGATGCCGTTTCGCTACACGCCATACGGATGGTATAACGTAGTTTAATTTCCTTTTATTGCAATTTTAATTTACGGTTATGTCTACACTTGTTGTAATAGCATGCGTGTGTTGTGTGTGTTGTAATAAATAGTAGTATTTATTATTTTTATTGCTTCCGCTGTGCTCATGTTTACGAAACATGATCGAACACACACACGCCGCGGTGCCGGAAACCCAACAGTGGTATCAGAGCCCAGGTTGTGTTTCGACATAATCGTAAAAATGGTTTTGCGATAGTCATAATGTATTTCTGGAAATTTTCTAATTTTGGACATTTAGAAGTATTTATGGAAATTTTTCAATTTTGGAAAGTCTAGAAGTATTTATGGAAATTTTCCACTTTTCGAAAGTTGGAAGTATTTATGGAAATTGATATTTTCCATAAATAAAATATTTGATTAGATTCTGGAAATTTGTTTCCTAATTTAATCATGATTTGATTTGGGAAATCAAATCTTAAAATATTTCATTTCCATAAGTAGTTTTAATGATTTAGGAAATTGGTTTCCTAAATAGATTTTCCTTAATCAAATAATTCCATGAATAAAATATGTGATTAGATTTGGAAATTTGTTTCCTAATTTAATTATGATTTGATTTGGAGAATCAAATCTTAAATATATTTTATTTCCATAAATAGTTATGACATATAAGGAAATATAGACATGACATAATTGTATGCCATGTAATTGCATTAGATGCATAACATTATGCCATGCGTGTCGTGACATGTAGATGTATGCCATGTATGCCATGCCATGTAGATAATAGTTATTTGCATGCAAAGAGGATGAGACATAAAAACCCTTAATCAATATTAAAGCCTACACCTTCCATTAATATGGTTAGAACCAGAGTTCCGCTTTCTTGTTTGGGTTGTTGACTTTCTCAAGCCCTACCAACTGAATATGTTCAACCCATGGAATAGTTTAATACTAATATGGTAAGAGTCAGAGGTCAATCGTTAGCTTTGGTTGTTGGACTCTCTCCAAGCTGGGCTAATTGGTTGAATGCGCTCTAACCATATTAAAACTATTTCCCGATTAATGGGTTGGCTTTAACTCGAGCATCGGCTTGTTGGACTCTCCAAGGTCGATGTAAAGGAGGTGAAGTTGGGTGCTATGCATATGATGCATACTTGTTAATGTGTTAACAACCCGATGTATGTGTGAACATTCAATTAGTTGATAGCACATTGTGATAGTTGCATATACGTGATATGCAATCGGTATAGATGATACCTACCGTCGTAGTTATGAATGGCTTGTTGACTCTCCAAGGTTGTTCATAACTATGATGGATATCACCCATTCGAGATGGACCTACAATCTCCAAAGTGATTTTGGGGTTTTTGAAATTGAAAAATGAATGGGATTTATAAATGTATATTGATGCATTTTAAAATCATTTTCATATATATGCTCGCTTTTGTATTTCTAGGTCAATAAATTGATCATGACGCTTTGAATTTGCGCACTATTTTGGATTCAACAAACCGACCGGGCCTAACTTCTCGATCGCTTAGAAACCCGAGAATTGTTCTCAAGGCGGAAAAGCTTGCATATGTCCTTGAAGAGCCTCTTCGACCGCCCCTAAGGACGATGCAACCTGCATCAAATGTTGGTCTATCGTACATGTGGCGATTCTCGAAATGCGAGTTGCATCATGCTAGCGGCGATGGTACCGAGCTACGAAAGCAAAGATGAGCATATGGATGCTAACACTATGGTCTTCCATCTTCATGAGTTGTTCGATGAGCAAGCGAGATCCGAAAGGTTCGAGGTCTCTAGGCTCCTCTTCACCACGAAGATGCAAGAAGGTTCGCTCAGAGTACGCTTTGTGCTAAAGATGAACGGGTACATCGAGCGCTAGCTACCTCGCTTTTGTGATGGATCATGAGTTAAGTATTGACTTAATTCTGCATTGTTTTCCCAAGAGTTTCTCGCAATTTGTGATGAACTATCTGATGAACAAATTGAATCCACCATTCCCGAGCTCCTCAATATGCCGAAGATCGTGGAGCCTTCGTGAAGCATGAGGAGAAGGCGGTTCTCATAGTTGATTCCTCAAAGAAAGGTTCTAAGAGGAAGGCAAAAGAATGTAAGAAAGGAAAGAAAAGGCAAAGAAGGCGGAATCCAAGAAAAGGGCACTTGCCATCATCACTGGGCAAGGAAGGCCACCGCGAAGAAATCGCAAGATTTATCTTGAGTCCATGAAGAAGAAGAAGGCATCCGATGCCCCATCCTCTTCGTATCTTCTATTGATTGTCATTCTATTTCCTTAGACACTTGGGTATTGGATACCGGGTGTAGCTCATATATATGTAATGACATACAGGCTAAGGAATAGAAGAAGACTTGTCAGAGGGGAGTCAAATTTGCGAGTTGGCAATGGAGCAAAGGTTGCTGCGGTCGCCATCGGAACTTATTTGCTGAAGCTCCCTAGTGGACTAGTCTTGGAACTGGACAATTGCTATGATGTTCCTTCTCTAATAAAGAACATTGTTTCTATTTCCTGCTTAAATAGAAATGGTTTCCATTTAACGTTTAGTAACAATTGTTGTTATATAACTTTGAATGGCGTACTTTATGGAACTGGAACTTTGAGTAATGACATTTATACGTTGGACGTATCCAGTGACATTTTCAATATCGAAGCGAGCAACACGCGTGCTCGAAAGGATAATCACATAGACTCCTATATGTGGCATTGTCGTCTTGGCCATATAAGCAAGAAACGCATGTCCGAATTACACCGATGTGGAATTCTGGAATCGTTTGAATTGGATTCATACGATACATGGGAATCATGCTTAAAAGGCAAGATGACTAAGTTACCTTTTACTGGAAAAGGTGAACGAGTGGGAGAGTTACTAGGTTTAGTGTAGGGAATTCTTTATGCCAAATGGCATATGCGCAACGGAAAATAGGATCCCTTCCAAGTGATCCATGCGAAAGCAAACTCGTATAAAATAAATTTCTCTAAACTAAACCTATCTTATAGGAGAGGATTACCTTTGTTGCGTGCCCTTGTTAATCCCGCTTTTCCTTTCGGTTTGTTGGATCTTTAGCACGTTCAAGTGTCCGTGCCTCTATACGTATCCACACGAGCACGCTCTTGTCTCACAAAAGGAAAACTAGAAGAGCTCTCCTTTACTTCTTGCTAGAGAAGTCCCTAAAGGAGAGGAAGAGAGGGAAAAGGAGAAAGGAAGAAGAAGACTTTTCTTCTTGCTAGCCTACACTCACAAACCCACACAACCAAAGCTTCCACCAAGCTTTCTCACCACTAACACAACCAAAGCTTCCACCAACAACAAAGCCAATCCCCCATTTGGCCGGCCACTTAGGGTGTCTTTTATAGGGTTGGAAAAACCCTTTCACCTCCACACATTCAATGCAATCCATTGCATTGAGACATATCCTTGTTTGGCCGGCCACTTAAGGAGACAAAACCATTTTGTTTCCTTCCACCTTAACTAGCTTAGGTGGATGCTTAGGTGGCATGCTTATGTGGCATTCTTATGTGGCATTCATGCATGTTGAATTAATCTTATTAATTCAATTAAGCTTATGTTATCATATTGAATTAATCTTATTAATTCAATTAAGCTTATGTTATCATATTGAATTAATCTTATTAAATCAATAAGGTAACATATTGAATTAATCTCATTAAATCAATTAGCTAAAATTTATTAAGCTTAAAGTCCAAAACCATTTTGTACTTAAGCTTATTCCCATATTATTCTAGTCAAACTAGAATACTTTAATTCTCTCTAATTATCATGCTCTTTGTGTGTGACTTATAGGCTCTCATAACGCTGGCAAGGGATCTAAACTCTTTAGATACACAAGCAATGAGGCATCTAGCAATACATCATTGCTACCCAAGTTACGAGATAAGTCAAGATCCTACTAACCTTCCGTGACTACTATAATATATGACCGTGTCCTTCTATCTCTGATATCGATTGATCAATGAGGCATAGACCGTGTCATCCTCGATCAATCTATGTGTTTCTTGATCCCCGAGTAAACTAACTCAAACAAATGAGCTCAATATCTCATATTGACTCATTCGAGCATGGCCATGCGCTTTAGTAGTTCTACTCAATCAAGGGGCCCACCGATATCACTCTGGCCATATATGGAAGGGATAGATCCCATCTACATCACTCACATCCCTCCGCATAATTTGTTACATACCCAAGAATCGCTTTTATGGTCCACCCTACGTGACGTTGACGATACCAAAGTACATAACTCCTATGTAGGGAACCATAGTGACTTCAGGTCTAAGGACTATTCATACCAATAGTCACATGAGAAAGTTTATGACACTCATATAACGATCCATGAAACTTTCTCATGGGGGTCGGGCCAAGATATATTCTCCAATATATACCCATGTGTCAACTTGATATCATATATCCATGACTTGTGAGATCAAGTCATCAATTGACCTACATGCTAGTCTTTATGTATTAATATTGCCCTTGCATATTAATACTGACTAGAACATTTAGGAAAGTGTTCTCTCATAATCAATTCGCCAATTGATGTGTCAGTAGATAAGAACCTACTTTTCTAGGGCATTATTATATTTAAATTAGCCGCACAAGCAAGATGTAAATATAATAACCAACTTTGCCTTTATAGAATATGATACAAAATGTTCCCTATTATCACATGATTGGTTCTAGGGCTTTAACTAACAATCTCCCACTAGCACTAGTACCAATCACTATGATATCTAATACCTAGTGACCTAGTGTGACCATCATGCTTCCTCCGTACAAAGCCTTGGTCAATGGATCTCGCGATGTTAGCTTCGCTTGCATCGCATATCCTCACATCTCCTCTATCGATGATCTCTCGAATGAGATGGAAGCGCCGCAAAGATGTGTTTGGTCCCGATGTGATCGAGGTTCCTTAGCTCGCGCAATAGCCCCATTGTTGTCACAATAGAGGTCTATTGATCTGCAATGCTAGGAACTACCCCAAGTTCATCGATGAACTCATGAGCCAAACAGCCTCCTTTGCATCGATGCCGCAATATACTCGGCTGCGTAGAATCAAGAATCGTGGTCCTCCGCCGAACTCTTCCACTCACACCCACCATTCAGCAAAACACGCACTCGATTGCGATCTATAGTCATCCTTGTCTGCTTGAAGCTTGCATCATCAGAACCCTTTACGCTAGCCTCATTGCCTCCAAATATCGTGAAATATTCTTTCGCTCTTCGTAAGTACTTAAGAATATTTTGATCGCTATCCAGCTGACTTTCACCGATCCGATCGTATCTACTCGCCATGCTCAAAGCATACGAGACGTCGTGATTTAGTACAAAGCATGGCGCATATGATAGACCCTATACGATGCATAAGGGATCTTATCCATGCGATCTCTCTCCTCCTTAGAAGAGGGACATTGAGTCTTCGAAAGACTCACACCATGTGATAAAGGCGTAAACCCTTTCTTAGAATTTTGCATAGCAAAACGATCTAGCACTTTATCAATGTATGTACTGACTTAGGCCAAGTAATCTTCTAGATCTATCTCTATAGATCTTGATGCCTAGAATATAGGCAAATTTCACCTAAGTCCTTCATCGAGAAACAATTCCCTAACCACATCTTCACAGTCGACGGAGTGAGGGAATGTCATTTCGATGAGAAGTATGTCATCTACATACAAGACAAGAAATACAACTGTGTTCTACTATTTCTCTTGTAGACACAAGGCTCATCTTCATTCTTGATGAAACCAAACTCTTGATTGCATCATCGAATCAAGATTCCAAATTGAGAGGCTTGCTTTAGTCCATAAATGGACCTTTGCGCTTTGCATACCTTTCCAGGATGCTTTGGATCTTCAAAACCTCGTTGTGTCATGTACACATCCTCGAGTAGCTTTCCATTCGTAAAAGCGGTTTTGACATCCATCCGCCAGATCTCATAATCATGGTAGGTCGCAATAGCAAGTATGATCCGAATGGATTTAAGCATCGCAATCGTGAAAAGGTTTCTTCATAGTCAATACCATGAATTTGTTTGAACTTTAGCCACCAATCTACCTTTATAGGTATGCTTATTACCATCCATGTCCTTTACTTTAAAGACCCACTTACACCCAATGGGTTTTACCCTTCGTGGATCAACCAAAGTCCATACTTGGTTAGTGTACATGGATTCCATTTCGATCTCATGGCCTCTAGCCATTTCTCTAGGCTCATCATAGCTTCTGATAGGATGTAGGCTCGCCAAGATCGATAAGCAATACATCACCGCTTGTCACCAAGAGAAAAGAATATCTCTCGGGTTGACGACGGATCCTATTAGATCTACGAAGAGGTTGGTCTACTTGAATGTGTGTTTGCTCCACAACTCTTGGGCAACAAATTCTCATCCACAACACTTTGTGGTGCCTGCTCATTTTCCATCGCCTTAGTGTTATCATCATCTTGAACTTCTTCAAGATGAATTTTACTCCCACTAGTATTTCTAGAAATAAATTCTCTTCTAGAAAGACAAAGATTTCGCAACAAACACCTTGCCAAGTGTGGATTGTAAAAGTAATATCCCTTAGTTTCCTTGGGATATCCTACAAAATAACACTTATCCGATTTGGGTCCTAGTTTATCCGAGACTTGACGCCTAACGTAAGCTTCACAACCCCAAATCTTTATAAAAGACATTTTGGGACTCTTCCCACCCATATCGATATGGTGTCTTTTCTACGGCTTTGATGGAACGCGATTAAGTGTGAAAGCTACCGTCTCTAGAGCTAAACCCCAAAAGGAAGTAGGTAGATCACCGCTCATCATCGATCGTACCATATCTAATAGAGTACGATTTCTCCTCGATACACCATTCCATCAGTGGTGTTCCAGGGAGTGAGTTGATATTATCCCACACTCACCAGTGATCACGAAACTCGACTAAGGTATTCACCACCTCGATCCGATCAAGTAGCTTAATACGCTTACCAAGTTGGTTTTGTACTTCATTCTTGAATTCTTGAACTTTTCAAAGGATTCGACTTATGTCTCATCAAATATAAGTAGCCAAATCTACTCATATCATCGCTGAAAGTAATAAAGTACTTATAGCCTCCTCCGCTTCGACATTGAAAGGGCCACATACATCAAGATGTATGAGTCCTAACAAGTCCGCCGCTTCTCGCCATGTCCACTAAATGGAGTTTTAGTCATCTTTCCTAAAAGACAAGATTCTGATACCTCATATGATTCAAAATCAAATGAGTCCAATAATCCATCTTTATGGAGTCAGATATGCTTTCATTTATGTGACCTAGGCGACAAGGTTGAGATATGTCCGTTCAAATCATTCGATTTGAACCGCTTGGTATTTACGTTATAAATTGGGTTATCTAAATCTAGAACATAGAGACCATTCATAAGTGGTGCATTACAATAGAACATTTCATTTAAATAAATGGAACAACATTTGTCCTTTATTATAAAAGAAAAGTTTTTCTTGTCTAAACAAGATACGTAAATTATGTTCTTTGTTAATGCGTACATAAAAGCACCTCTAGTTCTAAGATAAGCCCAAGTGGGCAAAGACAAAGAATATGCCTACAGCAGAAGAACTTTTGCGCCCATTGCCTACTCAGAGGTCCACTTCACCCTTTGCCATTATTCTACTATTTCACCCCCTTCACATTAGTACAAATGTGAGATGCACATCCGATCTAATACCCATGTAGAAGAAATAGATAGATTAACTTCTATAACGTGTATACCGAGGCGTAAGTCCCACTTCTCTTGTTCTTTACTCTCAAGGTAGACTTTCATAGCCCGCCTAAAGGTCCACCTCACCGCAATGGAAGCAGCCCCTTCCTTAGGTACTTTACCTTTACCCTTTGAAGTGGATGAATTGGCCTTGCCTTGGCTTGGTCTTACCCTTGCCTCAAGGCTTACCTTTGTCCTTCTTGACCATTAGTACATTACTAACTTTCTTCTTGAGATTTGGTTCACTAGCTTCAACATGCCGAGAATCTCAGCAAAGGTTTATCAATTTCATTCATGTTATAATTCATGACTAATTGATTGTATGCTTCCTAAGAACGATTGCGTGGATAACATCGCTTGCCAATTCTGGCTCGGGAAAACCTAGTCTTTCAAGGTTCTCAACGCATCAATCATTTTGAGTACGTGAGTTCCTACAGTGTTCCTTCTGCATCTTGCATGCAAAAAGAGCCTTAGACACTTCAAAACGCTGTGTTCTAGCTTGTCCTTGATATAGTTGTTTCAAATGCTCAACCATATCATAGGCATCCATGTTCTCATGTTGCTTCAAGCTCGTAGTTCATGGTGGCAAGCATAAGACATGACACATCTAATGCGCCATCTTGATGCTTCTTATAAGCATCCTTTCAGCACGAGTGGCCGTAGGGGCGTATTTCAGGTAGCCTGCTCTAGGACATATAGTTTATGCTCTTGCTTGAGGATAATCCTCAAGTTCCTATACTAGTCAAGAAAGTTTGCTCCATTGAGCTTGTCCTTCTCAAGGACAGATCGCAAGTTGAGGGGGTGTGTCGTGTTAGATGACATGGTGATCTACAACATTAAAATGCAAAGTTAAGTATCATACCTAAATCATTTAATTAGGCCTTTAATTAAATGAGGCTCTACTAAATTCTCATAGCTACTATTTAGCTATAAATTTATATGGGATAAAGATCCACATCATAATTGCCTTGAGTTAGCTTTGGCTAATCGCCAAGACGTAGTATAATTAGGTAGGCAATCTTGCCAATTACATCTGATGTAACTCTTTAATAGCTTTGTTAAGTTTTAGATTAGTTTAGTGTTTATTATAGGCGAGGCACAGGCCTTCTTGGATATCTGAGCAACGACCACTTCTAAGACAAAGTCGATGTTCGAAATCACACAAAACTAATGTTAACACTTATGTTCAAAGCTAATATATGCCTCTACTTTCTTAACCAATTAAGAAAACACTTAATTAAGTCTTAACTAAGACTGATAGCGGGACATCACGATTGTCCACTCGCACTCTCCAAGATAAAATGCATTGCTTTGCTTTGGCAAACCCAATAACAAATGATCGAGGAAGTAGTGAGTACCAACTTTGGTAGGCATATCGCTTTAGACTTATTAAGAAATAAACATGTATCATATACATATTAGCATACATCACATATAAGCTAAACTAATCATGCATCACATACAAGCTAAACTAACATGCATCACATACATATTAAACTAACGTGTCATGGTTATGGCCCTTATTCTACAATCTTCTCAAGCCAATGAAAAGATTGATTGGTCAACCTAGGATAGCATCTTCTCCTAAGTGCTTCCTTTGGTTGTCTTGTGTGTTGACTTCTCCTTGTAACCTCATCTTCCAATGGACCCTCCATCCTTGTTTTGTACATTACAAAAGGAGAAATACTGAGTTACATTCGAGTCTAAAACTAATTTTACAACAAGAATATTAGGAGAAAGGCACGACACGCAGCCGTATTAAGAATTACAACACACAATCACAAACTTTTGGGACTAGGCCATAAACCATGCACCATGTCATTTTAACTTTTAAAAGACATTGGATATTTTATTATGTTTGAAAATTTGCTAATGCAATTATCAACTCATAATAAAATTTATCCTACTTCTATATCACATATAAAATAGAGAAAACCTATTTTTATACGATCTTTCGCAAGTGGCTCGATACCATGTAGGGAATTCTTTATGCCAAATGGCATATGCAACGGAAAAATAGGATCCTTCCAAGTGATCCATGAAAGCAAACTCGTATAAAATAAATTTCTAAACCAAACCTATCTTATAGGAGAGGATTACCTTTGTTGCGTGCCCTTGTTAAGCCCGCTTTTCCTAGCGCTTTGTTGGAACTTTAGCACGATCAAGTCTCCGTGCCTCTATACGTATCCACACGAGCAAGCACTTGTCTCACCAGAGAAACTAGAAGAGCTCTCCTTGACTTCTTGCTAGAGAAGTCCCTAAAGGAGAGGAAGAGAGGGAAAAGGAGAAAGGAAGAAGAAGACTACTCTTCTTGCTAGCCTACACTCACAAACCACACAAACCACTAACACACCAAAGCTTCCACCAAGCCAACAAGCCAATCCCCCATTTGGCCGGCCACTCCATGGGTGTCTTTATAGGGTTGGAAAACCCTTTCACCTCCACACATTCAATGCAATCCATTGCATTGAGACATATCCTTGTTTGGCCGCCACTTAAGGAGACAAAACCATTTTGTTTCCTTCCACCTTATCTAGCTTAGGTGGATGCTTAGGTGGCATGCTTATGTGGCATTCTTATGTGGCATTCATGCATGTTGAATTAATCTTATTAATTCAATTAAGCTTAGGTTATCATATTGAATTAATCTTATTAATTCAATTAAGCTTATGTTATCATATTGAATTAATCTTATTAAATCAATAAGGTAACATATTGAATTAATCTCATTAAATCAATTAGCTAAAATTCTCATTAAGCTTAAAGTCCAAAAACCATTTTGTACTTAAGCTTATTCCCAAATTATTCTAGTCAAACTAGAATACTCTAATTCCTCTAATTATCATGCTCTTGTGTGTGACTTATAGGCTCTCATAACGCTGGCAAGTGGATCTAAACTCTTTAGATACACAAGCAATGAGCCAGATCTAGCAATACATCATTGCTACCCAAGTTACGAGATAAGTCAAGATCCGACTAACCTTCCGTGACTACTATAATATATGACCGTGTCCTTCTATCCTTGATATCGATTGATCAATGAGGCATAGACCGTCATCCTCGATCAATCTATGTGTTTCTGATCCCCGAGTAAACTAACTCAAACAAATGAGCTCAATATCTCATATTGACTCATTCGAGCATGGCCATGCGCTTTAGTAGTTCTACTCAATCAAGGCCCACCGATATCACTCTGGCCATATGGAAGGGATAGATCCCATCTACATCACTCACATCCCTCCGCATAATTTGTTATATACCCAAGAATCGCTTTTATGGTCCACCCTGCTATGTGACGCTTGACGATACCAAAGTACATAACTCCTTATGTAGGGAACCATAGTGACTTCGTGTCTAAGGACTATTCATACCAATAGTCACATGAGAAAGTTTATGACACTCATATAACGATCCATGAAACTTTCTCATGGCGGGTCACAAGATATATTCTCCAATATATACCCATGTGTCAACTTGATATCATATATCCATGACTTGTGAGATCAAGTCATCAATTGACCTACATGTTAGTCTTTATGTATTAATATTGCCCCTGCATATTAATACTTGACTAGGAACATTTAGGAAAGTGTTCTCTACAGCCTCTCATAATCAATTCTGCCAATTGATGTGTCAGAGATAAGAACCTACTTTTCTAGGGCATTATTATATTTAAATTAGCCGGCACAAGCAAGATGTAAATATAATAACCAATCCTGCCTTTATAGAATATGATACAAAAATGTTCTATTCAACCATCACATGATTGGTTCTAGGGCTTTAACTAATATTTAGTACATACAATATGTATGTGACCTATGTCAACTCAAGCATTAGGAGGCTATAGCTACTCATTACCTTCACCGATGATCACTCACGGTTTGGGTATGTGTTCTTGATGAAACACAAGTCTGAAGCCTTTGAAAGGTTCAAAGAATTCAGAAATGAAGTAGAGAAACAACATGACAAGAGTATTAAAATACTGATCGGATCGAGGTGGTGAATACTTAAGTCAAGAGTTTGATTATCTAAGAGACAATGGCATATTGTCTCAATGGACTCCCTATACACCACAAAGATAATGGTGTATCCGAGAGGCGAATCGATTGTTTGACATGGTCAGGTAAATGATGAATCATGCTTCTCTTCCCAAGTCCTTTTGGGGCTATGCACTTCAGACAGCTGTTTACTTGTTAAACAGAATGCCTACCAAGGTAGTCTAAACTACTCCATATGAGATATGGAATAGTAAGAAACCTCATGTATCTTACTTGAAGATATGGGGTTGTCCTGCTTATGTGAAGCGATCAGACGTATAAACCGATGCTAAGTCCGATAAATGTCTATTTATTGATACCCTAAGGAAACAAGGGGTTACTAATTCTATCATCCGTGGAACAAAAGGTGTTTGTTTCAAGGCATGTCGGTTTCTAGAGAAAGAGTTTCTCTTGCAAGAAAACAAGGGAGTGTCGTCGAGCTTGAGGAGGCTCGAGAGACTCAAATAGACATTAATGAGATACCCGGTGAAGCACAACACCGTAACTCATAGTGATGAGCAATCTAGGATCATTGAACACCACATCTTCAGATCCGTAGAACATGCAACATTCCCGAGATATGGATTTCGTAAGAAATCGAACGACGTGTTACTCATTGATGATGAGGAGCCTACCATTATGAAGAAGTGCCGATAAGTTCAAAGGGATAAGTGGCTTGGTGCCATGAAGTAAATGGATTCCATGTATAAAACCAAGTTCGAACTTGGTTGATCCACCAAGGCATAAAGCCTATAGGTGCAAGTGGGTTTTCAAGAAGAAAACCGACATGGATGGTAATGTGATTACCTATAAGGTTAGATTGGTGGCAAAGGATATCGCCAAAAGCAAGGTGTTGATTATGACGAAACCTATTCGCCGTAGCTATGCTTAAATCCATTCGATGCTCCCGCCATAGCGGCTCATTATGATTATGAGATATGGCGATGGATGTGAAAATAGCTTTCTTAATGGAAACTCGCCGAGGACGTATATGATACACCGAGGGTTTCACATCGTGATAAACCAAGGTATGCAAATTGCGATCCATTTATGGATTGAAGCAAGCATCCAGAGTTGGAATATCCGCTTTGATGAGACAATCAAAAGTTTGATTTCACAAAATCCGCATTTAACCTTGTGTGTACAAGAAGGTTAGTGGAGGCAAAGTGTTCCTAGTATTGTATGTCGATGACATATTACTTATAGGAAACGATGTGTCAATCTTACAGTGCGTTAAGGTTTGGTTATCCAAGACATTCTCCATGAAAGACCGGGGAGTAGCAACCTACATCCGTGGGCTTAAGTTCTCTAGAGATAGATCAAATGCTTGGTCTTTCGCAGCCTACATATATAGACCGAAAAGCAAAGAGGTTTAGCATGTTTAATCCAAGAGAGGTTATCTACCCATCAAGCATGGGGAACACCTTTCGAAGTCTATGTGTCCGTGCACAGAAGACGAGAGGATTTGCATGAGTAAGATTCCCTATGCATCCGCAATAGGATCTATCATGTATGCTATGTTATGTACGAGGCCCGATGTATCATATGCTCGAGTGTCACGAGCAGATACTACCGATCCAGAATGGATCATTGGTCATAAGACGATCCTTAAGTACTTGAGAAGAACTAAGGATGTGTTCCTAATATATGGAGAAGGGTACATGGTGATACGTGGGTATACGAAACCCAGATATGCAAGAATAATTCCATGTCTTTGTCTCATGTATTCACGAATGGAGGCAATAAGTTGGAAAGGTTCCAAGCGACACTATAGCGATTCTCGCCACTAAGGCAGAATACATTGCTAAGCATAGGAAGCTTGGATCAAGAAGTTCGATGAACTTGGTGATTGATCGAAGTCATCATGATCAACGGAGCAATGACACAAAAGAGTGGTCTCATCAACGATCCAAACATGTGCTTCACCGCTATCATCTTATCAGAGAGATCATCAGTAGGAACGAAATACAAATCGAGAAAATTCCCACTGAAAGGAACTTAGCGGATCCTTTGACTAAAGCATTACCTCAAAGTAAGTTTGAGGGTCATGGTAGTGCTTATGGTATTGGATACCGTAGCGATTGGCATTAGGCCAAGTGGGAGTCTGTTAGTAATATATGAGAGATGTCCTAATGCAATCGTCTTATATATGAACCATTTATATGATAAATGAAGATTCACTATTTGAGTATACATGTTTATGTATTTGATTGGATCTTAAACTCATTTACTGAATGTCCACGATACGATTCACAGCATGAGAGAATTTGTGATTGGATCACAACTAGTGAGTATCTCTACATGTGTAATTGTGATGTATCGAATTATCCTAGTCGATGAATTGATGGATCGACACCATCAATTTTGAGACTAGCACGAGGTATACTTTGGTGTATCCAAGCAATGATTCTCACCGGGCCGGAGACATAGTGATGTCCGGAGTTAATCGTGGATGCTAGTTATGGTAACTAGTTCATTGGAGTGACCAGCCGTAAGACTTCATATGGTTCTCTGCATATATAGATATGTCAATGAAGTTCTTACCGCGGCTTAAGTGCGATGTTCCTTTGACTTGCGGTATTCAAGTCATCTTGATCATGGAGACTTATGCTTTGACATCTTAAGCAAACATCTCTAAGGAGATGGACCCGATGATTGGGTATAAGTATGATCAAGGTGTTTGAATAGCCTATAAAGGATTCACCACTTGCAGGAGATGTATACCCATGGCCTCCGGATTGTTACTAAAGTCTTTGCCAAAGCATTACATGTTTAGAGTAAGGTACTCTTCGATACATGTGGAGTAACTAGAACTGTAGGACGAGGAAATGATACTTGGGCTAGGTGTGACGAGTCACTTAGTGGGGATCAACAACAGACCATGTCCCAACCAAGTGGGTATAAGATGAGTGAAGGGAATGGGGCACGATTCATTCGAGCCAAGGGTTTCGTAGTTCGATCAACTGCTGATCTTTTGCTAATTGGGGATCATGATGTACTACTAGGTGCCACTCATGATCGCTCTATAATTAATGGTTAATTATAGACGGCCAACATAAACCGAGAACCTATTTGGTCACACGCACAACGAGTGTAATCCAAAGGATTTAAAACGAGCTTGAGAATGGGATTCTCAGACCGAGAGAAACTAGGTTTGGTTGGACCAAACATAAAGCGAGCATGAAATCGTTTTAGTCGCAATGGAAGCATGGATGGGCCGCGTCTTATGAAGACATAATGGATGAACCAAAATGGTTTGGTTCTAATCCAATGGATGAGAATAAACCAAAGGGTTTGGTTTATTTTAAACGAATGAACCAAAAGTTGGTTCGGTTCGTTTTAACTTAAAATAAACCATCATGGTTTGGTTTATTTTAACTTATCTTAATGGAGCGGGTTAACGGCTTTATGGATATGATACATTAACCATTAAGAGAATTAGTTCTCTATAAAAGTGGGCTTAAGGGATTGTTAAACCCTAACTAATCCAAACCCTATTTGAGTTGCCGCCAAGGAGCGCCTAACAAGTCGCCAGTGCCGCCCAAGATTGGTCAAGCTCCGCCATGAACCTCCACACCTCCTGATCCCCTATAGGTTTGGCATCAAGGTGAGCTTTTTCCTTGTTGGCCGGGCCTATATCTCCACCAAGCTGTCCAGTTTTCTGACAGCTTCTCCTTCGCCGGAGCGCCGCTTGACGACGGTTAGTGCTCCGGCAGCGCTAACTTACGGATCTCCGTAATCCTCTGAGGTGGAGGACGGCGATTCGCCAAATTGACGAATACCTCTCGGAGAAGCGAGTTTTGAGAACTCGCTTTTGGATCCGAATTTGATTCGATCGTGATCATCTCTCGATCACGCCGCTTCAACACGAGGCTAGTAACCCGTGACGAAGACAAGCTCGTGACTTAGCGGTCATCCCGAGGAGCTCGTGATACGGATAGAGACGATTCTACGAGGATCGCCCGCTGATGCCGTTTCGCTACACGCCATAATAAGGTATAACGTAGTTTAATTTCCTTTATTGCAAATTTTAATTTACGGTTATGTCTACACTTGTTGTAATAGCATGCGGTTGTGTGTGTTGTAATAAATAGGAGTATTTATTATTTTAATTGCTTGCTGTGCTGTTTACGAAACATGATCGAACACACACGCCATGGAAACTCAACGTATTACCATAATAGATTGGAAGAAAGATATCGCCAAAAGCATGTTGATTATGCGAAAAATATTATGTAAAATCTTAAATCATTCGGATGTGATAGACCATTATGATTAAGATATGTATGTGAATTTTCCTTAATGAAACTTACTTTCAGGTATATGATACAATTTCACATTTGATAAAACCAAGGTATCAAATTGTGATGGTCATTTATGGATTGAAGCAAGAAAAGAGCTAGAATTGTTTAATCCTAATTAAAGTAGGTTATTAGTATCGAGCAAGCTCTTAATGATATTTATGATAGACAAAACTCGACATGGGATTGTCATGGGAAAGTAACATGTTAGATGGAAATCCAAGATACTTTTGGTATAATAATAAAAGTTGGCATAAAGTCAAAGCATTGCATTTGTTTCTACAAACCCAGCATATAGATTGGTGCTTGATGAAAGTCACATTAGCCACCTTTGGTGCTTGGTGAGAAATGCATTGTTCGCTTTCTTGTGAGAAATGCATTCTTCGCGGCTTTATACAAGTCTTAATTTTCACACTGGTATTTGAAATGGCGCCCATCTTGGTGCATCCGAGACCGCACAGGAATGGAGGAGCCCAAAGAATATACTTAGGTATGAGCCAAGGATCTTTTGTGCACATCAGGACTACCAAAAATCAAACTACGAGATAAGGTACCTCTAACCATGTCGACTCAAACTTGATGTTTGATTTATCATGACGGATGCTCAAACAATGGTGTTTATTTTCTACCCAGAACAAGGTCCTTCAATCTTCCAAGTCGACTATTCACCGTAACTATTTTGGCTGGCGCATGCTATGGATGGCAGAGCATCAAGAAAAACAATGATACATCAGGGAGTGTCGCGAGATTGATGAGCATGCCCGATTATCACTATCATCATCATTGATGAGGATCCGTGAACTTGCACAGATCTGTGAGACAACTATAGAATGATCCCTTTTATGAGCTAGGCACTCAAATGATGAGTTATAAAAGGAGCAGTCGAGGATTTCCATGGTTTTTGTGAGCTATGGAATGCCGCTGATTCCATCTTAAGAGCAATAGCAAGAAGCAAAGGGTTCAAGAAGCGTGTAAAGTGTTCTACTATTTTGTATTTGTCTTTGATGCTTGATTTCATTACTAAAGGTAATTGCTTGCAAGGTTTCTCCACCAGGATCAAAAGATAGTATGCGATAACTGAGACTCGAGGACTCTATGATAAACCATTCGGTTAACCACATATATCTTTGATGAATGTGCTTGTGTGATTTGTGTTTTGTTAGAAAAAATTTCATGTACCGAGATGTATTTCACAGGTAACGCAAAAATTACGACATAAACAAGGTAGGATTCATGGATAAGATTGATCCAATCCAACGAATATCCGCTTTGATGAGACATCAAAAAGTTTGATTTCACAAAATCCAGATTTAACCTTGTGTGTACAAGAAGGTTAGTGGAGGCAATGTGTTCCTAGTATTGTATGTCGATGACATATTACTTATAGGAAACGATGTCTCAATCTTACAATCAAGGAAGGTTTGGTTATCCAAGACATTCTCCATGAAAGACTGAGAAGCAACCTACATCCTGGATTAAGATCTATAGAGATAGATCAAAACTGCTTGGTCTTTCGCAGCTTCATATATAGACCGAAAAGCAAAAGAGGTTTAGTGTAATCCAAGAAAGGTTCCTACCCATCGTGCATGGGGTACACCTTTCAAGTCTATGTGTCCGCACGTAAGATGAGAGGATTTGCATGAGTAAGATTCCCATGCATCCGCAATAGGATCTATCATGTATGCTATGTTATGTACGAGGCCCGATGTATGCTCGAGTGTCACGAGCAGATACCACCGATCCAGAATGGATCATTGGGTGGTCAAGACGATCCTAAGTACTTAAGAAGAACTAAGGATGTGTTCCTAATATATGGAGAAGGGACATGGTGATACGCGGTATACGATCTTCCAGATAGACAAGGATGATTCCTGTGTCTCACCGATATGTTCACCTAGAGCAGGAGTTGGAAAAAGTTCCAAACAAGACATCAGAGCGATTCTACCAAGGCGTAAATTGCGCCTTCAAGCAGAGGAAGCGGTTTGGATCAAGAAGTTCGATGAACTTGGTGTGATTCAATCAAAGAAGTCATCGACAACAACGGAGCAATTGCACAGCGAAAGAGCCAAGGTCTCATCAACGATCCAAACATGTGCTTCGCGCTATCATCTTATCGTAGAGATCATCGAGGAACGAAATACAAATCGAGAAAATTCCCACCGAAAGGAACTTAGCGATCCTTGACTAAGGCATTACCTCAAAATAAGCTGAGGGTCATGTTAGAGCTTATGGTATTGGATACCGTAGCGATTGCATTAGGCCAAGTGGGAGTCTGTTAGTAATATATGAGAGATGTCCTAAGGCAATCGCCTTATGTATGAACCATTTATATGATAAATGAAGATTCACTATTTGAGTATACATGTTTTATGTATTTGATTGGATCTTAAACTCATTTATCAATGTCCACGATACGATTCACAAAGATGAGAGAATTTGTGATTGGATCACAACTAGTGAGTATCTCTACATGTGTAATTGTGATGTATCTAATTATCTAGTCGATGAATCGATGGATTTGACACCATCAATTCCCGAGACTAGCACGAGGTATACTCTCGGTGTATCCAAGCACCGATTCTCACCGGGCCGAGACATAGTGATGTCCGAGTTAATCGTGATGCTAGTTATGGTAACTAGTTCATTGGAGTGACCACCGTAAGACTTCATATGGTTCTCTGCATATATAGATATGTCAATGAAGTTCTTAATGGGCTTAAGTGCGATGTTCGATTTCTGCGGTATTCAAGTCATCTTGATCATGGAGACTTATGCTTTGACATCTTAAGCAAACATCTCTAAGGAGATGTGGACCCGGATGATTGGGTATAAGTCGATCAAGGTGTTTGAATAGCCTATAAAGGATTCACCACTCCGCGAGGAGATGTATACCCATGGCCTCTCGTCTGATTGTTACTAAAGTCTGCCAAAGCATTACATGTTTAGAGTAAGGTACTCTTCGATACATGTGGAGTAACTAGAACTGTGAGGACGAGGAAATGATACTTGGGCTAGACGAGTCACTTAGTGGGATCGGCACAATAGACCATGTCCCAACCAAGTGGGTATAAGATGAGTGAAGGGAATGGGGCACGATCATTCGAGTCAAGGGTTTCGTAAATAGTTCGATCAACCGCTGATCTTTTCTGCTAATCGGGGATCATGATGTACTACTAGGTGCCACTCATGATCGTTCTATAATTAATGGTTAATTATAGACGGCCAACATAAACCGAGAACCTATTTGGTCACACGCACAACGAGTGTAATCCAAAGGATTTAAAACGAGCTTGAGAATTGGATTCTCAGACCGAGAGAAACTATGTTTGGTTGGACCAAACATAAAGCGAGCATGAAATCGTTTCAGTCGCAATGGAAGCGTGGATGGGCCGCATCTTATGAAGACGTAATGGATGAACCAAAATGGTTTGGTTCTAATCCAATGGATGAGAATAAACCAAAGGGTTTGGTTTATTTTAAACGAATGAATCAAAAGTTGGTTCGGTTCGTTTTAACTTAAAATAAACCATCATGGTTTGGTTTATTTTAACTTATCTTAATGGAGCGGGTTAACGGGCTTTATGGATATGATCCATTAACCATTAAGAGAATTAGTTCTCTATAAAATAGGGCTTAAACCCTAACCCTAAAGCTAATCAAGTTTTGGCCGGCCAAACCCCCTCCTTCTCCTATTCGGCGCCAACACCTTCATTGCCGCCGCCCAGCTTTTGTGCCGCCGTCCAAGTTCTTGCCGGCGACCAAGCTACAGCCGGTGAACCCTCCGGCGATCCTCCGGTGATCCCCTATAGGTTTGGCATCAAGGTGAGCCTTTTCTTTCCTTGGTTGGCCGGCGCCTATATCCTCCACCAAGCTGTCCAGTTTTCTGGACAGCTTCTCCTCCTCTCGTCGGAGCGTCGTTTGGACGACGGTTAGTGCTCCGACAGCGGCTAACTTACCGGGGATTTGATCTCCGGTAATCCTCTGAGGTGGGGATGAAGGATTCGTCAAACGGTTGACGAATACCTCTCCGGAGAATCGAGTTTTGAGGACTCGGTTTTGGATCCGAATTTGGATTCGGATCGTGATCATCTCTCGATCACGTTGTCTTCAACACGAGGCTAGTAACCCGTACGAAGACGAAGCTCGTGGCTTAGCGAAGTCATCCCGAGGAGCTCGGCGTGGATACGGATAGAGACGATTCTTACGAGGATCGTTCCGGTTGATGCCGTTCCCGCTACACATCATACGAAAGGTATAACATAGTTAAATTTCTTTTTATTGCAAATTTAAATTTACGATTATGTTTACACTTGTTGTAATAAGCATGCGTGTGTTGTGTGTGTTGTAATAAATAGGAGTATTTATTATTTTTTTTTGCTTCCGTTGTGCTCATGTTTACGAAACATGATCGAACACACACACGCCGTGGTGCCGGAAACCCAACAAACTCTAGGGGTAACTCTCCTTGTAACCCTCTTAATTGCTTCCCTAGGTTTCCTTGAAACCCTAGCCACTAAGCACCTACCTTGGTCAACCTTAGGGATGACTTCCCTATTGACCTTGGCTTTGCTAGACCTAGGTTGTGTTCCACAATTGAATGGAACACTATGGTAGGTCTCCTTGGGCTTAGGTTTGTGACCAAAACCTTTCTTGCCCTTGGTTGGACCTTGCTTCCTAAAACCTAGGTTTTGACTCCTTGACCTCGATTTTTGATCATTTGACCCTTGCATTTGATTTTGCACAATCCTAAGGGTCTTCTCCATTTTCTCAAGCCTTAACCTCAAGGCTTGGTTTTCCAACTCTAATTTTTTAATTTTGGTGGGCCCATTATTTCTTTGACTTGATTTGTTCATTCTAGGCATATGTCTAGATTTCTTTGGAGTAAAGCCTAGATGATCTTCAATTTTTCTAATACTTGCCTTAGATAGAATATTTTTAGGGGCATTAGTCCAAAATTTCCCCTTATTCTTAAGGTTGACACTCTTAGCACCTAAATAATAAAACCTATTATTTCTACTAGCATGCTTTTCATGATGAATAGCAAGTGTATTAAGATTATCTCTAGCATGCTTTTTACTATAAAATTTAGAAGGTGCATTATTAAATTTTACCTTAGGGATTGCTTTAGAAGCTCTCCCTACTTGTGATGCTCCTTCTTGACTCTTCTTCTTCCCCCTAGGGCATTGACTCTAGTAGTGTCCCGGTTGTTGACATTTGAAGCAAATAACATGCTCATTGCTTTTTCTAGTGGGGGCACCGACATCCTTAGTTTTCTCTTGAATTTTAGGCGCCGGTGGAGTCTTCTTGACCTTCTTTGGGCACTTACTCTTATAATACCCTTATTCTATACACTCAGAGTAAATTATGTGATTTTTAATTTTACCAAAATTGCTTGAGTTACCTAGGTCAATGGCAGTCAGATTTTGAGCTTCTTCATCTTGACTAGATGTTGAATGCTCTTCTTCTTGCTCCGGCATGGAAGGTGATCTCTCCTCCCCCTCAATCCTAGAGGTGGAGGGTTCTTCCAATTCCACCTCTTCTTCCTTCTCGGATGTTGACTCCTCTTCAACTTTCGAATCCTCACTTTCTTGTGATGATGATGTACTTGCTTCTTCGGTCTCCTCCGATTGAGCCGATGAGCATTCCTCTTCTTCCCCTTCTTCTTGGATCGGTGATGGACTTTCATGATACTTTGCCAATTCGCTCCAAAGCTCCTTGGCATCCTTGTATTCATCTAAGCTACACAATATATCGTTAGGACTCAAATCAACCAAGAATTTTATTACCTTCTTGTTTATCTCGAATTCTTGGATTTGTTCCTCGATCCACTTATTCATTTTATGGAAGCCTCCCTTTGGCCCTCTCGGATACTTGAATCCTTCCATCAATGCGGACCATTCTTCGAAGTCCCTCATCATAACAAAGTCTTCAATCTGTGCCCTCCATTGCCTAAACCCTTATTGTCCATAGAAGGTGTACGGTGTTGGTGCAATCGGCCTAGGTCACGATTGACCAGGACTCGAGTTTGACTCGAGTGATGTTTTGATGTTTCGACAAAAATATATGACAATGTAATTGTCATGGGAAAGTCCAAGTCTTGTATACTTGGCATTTGGTAAAGTCCAAGTCTTGAGTAGTTGGCATGAAAAGTCCAAGTGGGACACTTGGCACATGAAAAGTCCAAGCATGGGTCTTGGCAATGTAAAAGTCCAACATGGGTTGGCAAGGGAAAGTCCAAGCTTGAGTCTTGGCATGAGAAGTCCAAGGGGTTTGATATTGGCTACGTAAAGTCCAAGCGGGAGTCTTGGCAGCATAAGTCCAATGGTTGGCGGCGTAAAGTCCAAGCGGAGTCTTGGCGGCGTAAGTCCAATGTGCCTTGGCGGTGTAGACACCGTTTGCATGAGGCTAGTGCGATGGATGAACAAGTCATGGATGACTTGGAGGGATCCGAGAGGTGTGAGGCTGATGGAGGTGGCTAGAAGGCTTAGGTCTAGGCTAAGGGTGATCTAGCAAGTATGGAGGCACCATACTTGGGCTAAAACCTCATTTTTGAGGTTGGCATCGACTGGCATTATGGCCGGTTCGACTGCCGTGAGTCGACTTGAGTTCGACTGCCAGTTTAGAGCTGGAAATGCTCTAGTAGTTGACTGCTCATTGGAGCGATCGGCCGGTGTCGACAATGATCGCTAAGGGTCGGCAATGATCGCCACCCAATGTCGAGCAGAACACTCCGTGAGCTAACCGCTGGGCCGACTACGGCGCGATCGCGATCCAAGAGATCCGTTGGAGTTTTTCCAGCGTGGATCGAGCCATTGTCTCACGACAACAGTGACATCAGTCGACTGGTGACTTATGGCAATCAACTGATAGGCGGGAATCCAGCCCGATGCAGGTTAAAAGCAGTTATTCGTGGAGGATTGAAGCAAGGGTTTTCTTGGGCGATTTGAAGGGGAATTGTGTTGGTGCAGTGGGCACCTAAGTCGAACCTATGTTTTGATTATAGCAAACGATACAAAGTTAAGCTTATATTGTTATCTCACGAGCTAAATCAAGTGTGCAGAAAAGTCTCAATGCTGGAGCTGAAGGCTAGCGACACCCGGAGGAAGCCGCGGTGGTCGGGCGACACTCGAGTTACTTCGGAGGGAGCCGAAGGAATCGAGTGGAAGGCCGGAAGCAAAAGCGACAAGTAAGTATCGAGGTAAGCTCGTGTGTGCAAGCGTAAGTGAGGTCGTGTCCTTTGTACGGGGACGTCCTTAGGCGACGATCCAACCCAAGACTTCCCATGGAAGGTCTATGTTGAGATCGGACGGCAAGTGGCCGTCGAATTCACTTGTATTTTGAGCTAAACTCCTTTTTTAGTCAAAAATCGTGGCTGCCAGTTCAACCGGCGCTCAACCGGCAGCCAACCGCCGATTCAACCGGTGGTCAAAAATCAGCCTCGAGGAGTCAAGCTTTATCACCATTTTTCAAGGAGTTTTGTGCCCATTTGTGATTGGTTGAAGACCCATTCGTTGAGGGGCTTAAAGGCTATAAATGGAGGGCCAAACCTAGGGTTTTTCATCAATTCAAAAGCTTCCAAGTGCTTCCGATACGCTCCGACTCTCCGACATCCCTACGACGAAGCGCTGCCGAGACGACGACTAAAGCTTCAACCTCCAATCCTTGAAGTCGTCGGTATAATCTTTAATTTTGTATAAGTTTTCTTTATTTTCAAGCTTTAAATCATATCAAGGAGAGGGGGAGTGTCCCTCTACCTTGAATCTTTATTGAGTTTTTGTATTCGCTTAACTCCTATCTCTATCGAGAAGGAGTTCGTTTAATATTTGCCCTCCGTGCGTGGTCAAGGACCATTAGGGCCTTGGAGTAGTAGCCGTAGGCTACGAACCAAGTAAAAACCCCTCGTGTTTTTATTTATTTATTGCTATCTTTCCGCTGCGTTTACTCGTGCCAATTCGAACGATTACGAAAAGTTTTTTCTTAGCGCTATTCACCCCCCCCTCTAGCGCTCAAATCGATCCAACAAATTGTTGGTGCTCTTCCAGTCCTTCAAGGCTAGTCCAAGGCAACCAAAGATCAAGCAACCAAAGTGCTCTTGTAAAGTAGTTTTCTTTACTTGCATTATATTTCATTGTTGTAATTGCTTGTATCTATTTCTTATTGTTGTAAGAATAGTTTGTAAGAGATTTCTCCACCTTCGACTTGTGTCGAGAAGGAGTATTTGTGGTTAGTGATTGCATTGACATCGCTAGAGCTCTTTAGAGCTTGATCCGTGGAGTAGGAACCGGTTCGGTTCCGAACCACGTTATATCCTTGCGTTTGTGTGTTTGTGTTTTCGTTATTGCTTTATTATCTTTGTTTCCGCTGCGCTAACGAAAATTGTAGACAAGCACGCGAACGTTTTCCATCTACGAACGGTCAAACGCTATTCACCCCCCTCTAGCGGCGTAAAATTCCCTACAATTGGTATCAGAGCCCGGGGCTCTTCTACGGACTAACCGCCGGGAGCTAAGACAAAGAGGCTAGAGGGTGAAGATGGAAGAACCATTGGGATGGGACATCAACACCCCAATTCCCTATTCCTTCTATGGACGAGAAGGTTTCAATTCTTGGAAGGCGAGAATTGAAGATTTTTTGATGATGAGAGACCTTGAGGAGTGGTCCGCGTTGATGGAAGGATTTGAATATCCTAAGGGACCAAAGGAAGGGTTTCTCAAGAAGAAGAAGTGGAGTGAGGAGCAACTCCAACAATTCGATAAAAACAAGAAGGTAATCAAATTCATTTTTGATTTAATTCCTAATGACCTTTTGTGTAGTCTAGGTGACTATGTGGATGCCAAGGAGCTATGGAGCGATTTGGCCAAGCTCCATGAAAGTCTATCATCGGTCCAAGAAGAAGGACCATCACCCTCTCAAGCTCAAGCAAGCACATCCCCATCTAAAGAGCTTGAGGAGTCGGAAGTTGATAGGGAGTCGACTTCCGGATCGGAGAAAGAAGAGGTGGAAGAAGCATCCACCTCAAGGATTGAGGGGGAGGAGATAACTTCCACACCGGAACATCAAGAAGAAGCTTCGACATCCGGTCAAGATGAAGAAGCTCAAAGTCCAATTCCGGTCTCCATTAACCTAGGTAACTCAAACATATGTGTAAATAATAAAATGCATGTAATATGTTTTGAGTGTAGGGAAACCGGGCACTATAAGAGCAAGTGCCCAAAGAAGAATAGGAAAGCTCCACCGGCTCCAAAGGTCAAGGATGTCGGTCCCTCAACGCAAAAGAGCAAAGAACAAGTAATTTTCTTTAAGTGCCGACAACCGGGACATTTCCGGAGTCAATGCAAGAAGAGGGACAAGAAGACTCAAAATGGAGCATCATATGTAGGGGGAGCTAAGGCAAACCCTAGGGTAACTTCTAATTTTGCTCCTTCTTCAATTTACAAGCAAAAGCATGCTAGGGATTTCAATTCACTTGCAATTTATGAAAAGCATGCTAATAGGAACAAGTATTTTTGCTTAGGAGCTAAGAATGTCTACTTAGATAATAGGGAGAAATTTGGGACTAATGTCCCTAAAAACAATTTACCTAAGGACAAACCTAGGTCAAATAACTCAAGATCAATTTTACCTAGGGAGACAATTAGAAAGGTGCAAGAGCACCTAGGTCTAAACCCTAAATGGACTAGGCATAAGCCTAGAAAGTCCCATGCCCAAGATTTAAATCAAAATTCTAAAATTGGGCAATTAGAAAAGGAAAATCAAGTCTTGAGGTCAAGGCTTGAAAAACTTGAAAAGACCCTAAATAAGATACAAAATCAATTTAAAGGGTCTAGTGGTCAAAATCAAGGGTCCAAAAGTCAAAGTCAACACCTAGGACCTAAGAGTCAAAAGTCAACCAAGGGCAAGCAAGGTTTGGGTCACAAACCTAAGCCTAAAGTGGCTTATCATAGTGTTCCATTTGACTATGGAACACAAACTAGGTCTAGGAAGACCAAGGTCAATAGGAAAGTCATCCCTAGAACTGACCAAAGGGTGTGCCTAGTGGCTAGGGATTCTAGGGAACCTAGGGTGGCCACTAAGAAGGTTGCAAGGGGAGTTACCCCTAGAGTCAACCTAGGTAAAACCCAAATGACCAAGGCCAACAAGCCTAGGAGGGTCATTAGGAAGGTATCTAGGGAGGTTATCCCTAAGGAATACCTAATTAACCCTAGGAGCTCAAATCGGTTTTGGGTTCCTAAGAGCGTGATTGATTCACGCTAGATGGGGTTAGGGTGTGCCAACCTTGATTGGATGGGTAGTTAACTCAACCATGATAAAGGTGGCATTTTAGGTAATTTTCAAGGTTATGGTTACCTTGGGAATGTGGTTTGATTTGAATCCTAAAGGTTTTTAGGATGTGCCAATATTAATTAAGAAGTTTGATAATTTGATCAAATTGGCACAATTTAGTTTTAGAGGTTTTAATGTGTCAATTTGGGTTTTTGGCACATTTGAGAAAATTTAGATTAATATGGCAAAATAAACCTAATTATATCAAATGACAATTAATATTAAAATTTAGGTATTACTATACCTATATATTTTATATGCCATGCTTTGATTGCCATATAACATGCCATGACATCATGTTTATTTTAATCATTCTATATGTCATGTTCATGTTTAGGATTAAGGTTTCAAATGTCATGTGTTTTTAGATTTCATCTTATGCCATGACATCATGATTATGAGCATATGCTTATTTATATCATTTCTAATGCCATAATCATTCATGCATTTAAGGCAATTTGGTTGAAATTGATTTAAGGACTATGGCATGACTTGAAGTCCCATTTATAAGGGAATCAAGTAGGGTTGCTTTAGAAATGCATGAAACCTTAGATAAAATGAATCAAAACCCATATCTCACATCCAATTGACATATATGTGTATTTATACACCCTAGATACATGTGAGATGCTAGGATATGAGTTAAGTTCAAGGTGCATAGTTTTTGCATCTAGATGAACTAAAACTCATCTAATTTCAATTAGTGGATCATTAGGAAAGCTTGTGTACAAGTCATGTGCATAGAGCCCAAGGAATATGATCCAAGACATGGTTTTGAAATCATTTTAAAATCAATTTAGAAAACCTTGGTGAAGCCTATCTTTTGATAGCAATCACCATTGATGAAGTTGATACAAAATAGGGCCAAAACATTGAAAATTTCAATGGTTTTGAGTTTTGTATCAAACTCACTATTTTATGGGTAAAATAATTTTCAAATATTTTTCACCCATTGTAATGATTATAAGTAATATACGTATCAAATTTCGTTATTTTTTGATATACATAGAATTACTTATGCTTTTCCAAATCTCGATTCGATAAATTTGAAATTGAAATTTGATTATCGATCGGATACTGGTGGCAATGATCGATATGGTGTTTGTTTAGCCCGTGTTCAGCTATAGAAAAGGTTCCTAATCACTCCTAACCCTAGGATATGCTTTAGGAAGCATTATAAAGGGTGAAAATCCATTGGATATGGGTTAGGAGCTGTGTTAGGTCAAAGTATCAAATTTAGGGTGAGTGAAAGTTCTATGTTGAACTTAGAACCTTAATTTTGATGGTTCAGAGTTCCTATTGGCTTAGGGGCTTCCCAAGGACATTGTTGGTGCAATGGTCAAGGGGGAGCAAGCCTTTAGGGGGAGGTATCCATCTTGGGATGATGGATGTGTTTTTCTCCTTGAAGAGGAGAAGTTATTGGGAGAGTATCATCAATTGGGAAAATTGATGAGTTTTTGATACCCAATTTGGAAATTGGGAGAGAGTATAGGATTGCCTCTCTTGAGTGATATGTGATTTATCACTAGGAAGATGGTAGACATCCTAGGTATTTATTTTTGGATCAAGGGGGAGATTGTAAGATCTCATTAGGACATGAGACATTGACCTCCTTGGAGAGAAGACCTTTTGATGTTAGTCAAAAAGGGGGAGAATGTTTGGGGGAGAACATTTAAGATTACCAATTTGGAATAATTGGTAAGAGACTTGAGTTAGTGGTCTAACTCAATGATTTGTTTGGTTTTTGTCAAACATCAAAAAGGGGGAGATTGTTGGTGCAATCGTCCCAGGTCACGATTGACCAGAACTCGAGTTTGACTCGAGTGATGTTTTGATGTTTCGACAAAAACATATGACAATGTAATTGTCATGGGAAAGTCCAAGTCTTGTATACTTGGCATTTGGTAAAGTCCAAGTCTTGAGTAGTTGGAATGAAAAGTCCAAGTGGGACACTTGGCACATGAAAAGTCCAAGCATGGGTCTTGGCAATGTAAAAGTCCAACATGGGTTGGCAAGGGAAAGTCCAAGCTTGAGTCTTGGCATGAGAAGTCCAAGGGGTTTGATATTGGCTGCGTAAAGTCCAAGCGGGAGTCTTGGCATCATAAGTCCAATGGTTGGCGGCGTAAAGTCCAAGCGGAGTCTTGGCGGCGTAAGTCCAATGTGCCTTGGCGGTGTAGACACCGTTAGCATGACATAGCCGACGGAAGCACCTAGAGGCTAGCGCGATGGATGAACAAGTCATGGATGAACAAGTCATGGATGACTTGGAGGGATCCGAGAGGCGTGAGGCTGATGGAGGTGGCTAGAAGGCTTAGGTCTAGGCTAAGGGTGGTCTAGCAAGTATGGAGGCACCATACTTGGGCTAAAACCTCATTTTTGAGGTTGGCAGTCGATTGACATTATGGCCGGTTCGACTGCCGTGAGTCGACTTGAGTTCGACTGCCGCTTAGAGCCGAAATGCTCGCAATCAATCGCTCATTGGAGCGATCGGTGTCGACGGCCGATCGCTAAGGGTCGGCAATGATCGCCACCCAATGTCGAGCACAGACGCCCGAGCCGATCGCTAGTCGTCTATCGGCGCTGGTAGTCGACTGCCAATGTTGGTAGTCGACTGCCAAGAGATCCGTTGGAGTTTTTCCAGCGTGGATCGAGCCGTTGTCTCACGACAACAATGACATCAGTCGACTGGTGACTTATGGCAGTCGACTGATAGGTGGGAATCCAGCCCGATGCAGGTTAAAAGCAGTTATTCATGGAGGATTGAAACAAGGGTTTTCTTGGGCGATTTGAAGGGGAATTGTTGGTGCTCTTCCAGTCCTTCAAGGCTAGTCCAAGGCAACCAAAGATCAAGCAACCAAAGTGCTCTTGTAAAGTAGTTTTCTTTACTTGCATTATATTTCATTGTTGTAATTGCTATTTCTTATTGTTGTAAGTATAGTTTGTAAGAGTAAGAATAGTTTGTAAGAGGTTTCTCCACCTCCGACTTGTGTCGAGAAGGAGTATTTGTGGTTAGTGATTGCATTGGCATCGCTAGAGCTCTTTAGAGCTCGATCCGTGGAGTAGGAACCGGTTCGGTTCTGAACCACGTTATATCCTTGCGTTTGTGTGTTTGTGTTTTCGTTATTGCTTTATTATCTTTGTTTCCGCTGCGCTAACGAAAATTGTAGACAAGCACGCGAACGTTTTCCATCTACGAACGGTCAAACGCTATTCACCCCCCCTCTAGCGGCGTAAAATTCCCTACATACAGGATCGGAGTGTTGATATCCCATCCTATTTGTTCTTCAAATTCCATCTTGCCCTCTAGCACTTTTGCTCCCGGGTGTTAGTCCGTAGAAGAGGTCCAAGCTCTGATACCACTTGTTCGGACCTGTGCGCCTGCTAGAGGGGGGTGAATAGCGATTCGACATTACTTGATGGAATTTGAACGCGCTTGCTATAAAATGTGTTATACGCAGCGGAATATATATATAACAAAAGTAAATACACACAAGCACAATCACAACACCAAATATAACGTGGTTTGGAATCGAATGGTTCATACTCCACGGATTGAGCTCGAACGAGCCCTAGCGATGCCAAACACACACCACTCAATACTCCTTCTCGGAACAATCCGGAGGTGGAGAAACCTTGTACAAGTAATTACAATAGTAATGAAAAGAAATACAAGCAAACTACAACTGAAATGTAAAGAACACTTTACAAACTAGGTTTTGAGCGCTTTGCTTGTTGGTTTCTTGGATGAGGTTGAAGAACCCTGAAATGCACCTGCACTTCCATGCCAAGACTTTCCTTTGCCAAGACTCATACTTGGACTTTCCTTGCCAAGACTCATACTTGGACTTTCCTTGCCAACCCATGTTGGACTTTCCATGTCAAGACTCAAGCTTAGATTTTTCATGTCAAGTACACAAGACTTGGACTTTTCCCATGACAATGGTCAAACCATCGTCAAATATCAAAATCATAACCTGGGTCGATTGTACCAACAATCTTCTCAACACATTGTCAGACATCAATGTCAAACATCAAAACACTACTCGAGTCAAACTCGAGTCTGGTCAATCGTAACCTAGGCCGATTGCACCAACAATGTGTACTTGGCATGGAAAGTCCAAGTCTTGTGTACTTGGCAATTGGGAAGTCCAAGCATGAGTCTTGGCAATTGGAAAGTCCAACATGAAGTTGGCAAAGGAAGTCCAAGGGTGTGATATTGGTGGCGTAAAGTCCAAGCTGTAGTCTTGGTGGCATAAGTCCAATGTTTGACGACATAAATTCCAAGCATGTATCTTGGCAGTGTAAGCCCAAATATACCTTGGCAAAGTAGACCCTCTTAACATGACAATAGCCGATGAAAGCACCTAAAGTCTAGTGTATGGATGAACAAGTCATGAATGACTTGAAGGGATCCGATAGGCGTGAGGCTGATGGAGGTGACTATAAGGCTTAGGTCTAGGTTAAGTGTGGTCTATCAAATATGAAGGGATCATACTTGAGTTAAATCTCATGTTTGATGTGTGTCAGTCGACTAGCCGAGTGCTTGACACTTGGCAACCTAGTCAACTTGGATCAATCGACTGGCGGGAGTCGACTGATGCTCAACTGCTATTATGTGGTTTAGCGTACCAACGCTAGGGTTTAGCAATCAGCATTCTACATCGATCGACCGCCATGAAGGCCCGTCATTGCTCAAGGGGACACGAGCACGTAAGCTTTGATGAGTGATCATCGATCGATTGAGGCCAACAAATCGCTAGTAAGGGTAGTCAATTGCTAGTGTATCTGTTTGAGTTTTTCCAGCGTGGATTGAGCCATTGTGAGACAACGACTATAGGAGCAGTCGTCTGGTGCCTTATGGTTGTCGGCTGCTATGCAAAAATTAGCTTGAGTTGCAACTTTATATGGAGCTCGAAAAGGAGGATTTTGGCCATGGTTCTTGAGGTGATTTGAAGGGGAATCGTTGCTGCACTTTAGACCTTCAAGGCATTCTGCAAGCAACCAAAGATGAAGCATTTAAAACATTCTTTGTAAATATTTCTTTACTTGTATTTCATTGTATTTTCATGTATTTTTTGTATTTCTTTTGTAATCATTTATACGAGATTTCTCCACCTTCGGATTGTTTCGAGAAGGAGTGTATTAGTGGTGGTGTGCATCACTAGAGCTAATTTGAGCTCACTCTGTGGAGTAGGAACCCTAGGTTCCGAACCACGTATATCCTTGTGTTGATTGTACTTGTGTGTTTGTATTTGTGTTCATATTGTATTTCTATATTCTGCTGTGTTAACAAGTTTTGTAGACAAGCACAAAAGCGATTGATTCCAAGCGAACGAACAAACGTGTCATTCACCCTCTTCTAGCACGTCACCAACGATCCTACAAGTGCTATCAGAGCTAGGAGCTCTTCTACGGACTAACCGCCAAGGAGCAAAAGTGCTAGAGGATGAAGCTGTCCAACGATGGATTTGGATAGGACATCAACACTCCGATTCCATATGCATTCTATGGACGAGAAAGGTTCGATCAATGGAAGGAACGAATGGAGAATTTCTTCAAGATGGACTTCGAAGATTGGATCATCTTAATAAAAGGATTCGAATTTCAAAGGGGTCCAAAAGGTGGATACCTCAAGAAGAAGGGATGGACCGAAGAGCAAGCTCAAGCCTTCGAAAGAAATGATAAGGTAACGCAAATGATATTAAATTCGTTACCTAATGATATCTTGTCTAGATTAGGTGAATTTCAAGATGCCAAGAAGATATGGAGCAAATTGGCAAAGCTTCATGAAAATTCTTCACCGGCCTCAAGTGAAGAAAAATCTCAAGAGAGTGAGGATTTGGAGGTTGAGAAGAAATCAACATCCAGATCGATGGAAGAAGAGATGGAAGAATTGAAGGAAGCCTCCACCTCTAGGATTGAGGGGGAGGAGAGAACTTGCATGCAGGAGCAAGAATAACAAGAACCATCAACATCCGGGAGAGATGAAGAAGTTCAAAATTCTCCTATCATGGAAGGTAACTCAAGCACAATAATTAGAAATAAAAATTATATTGTGTGTTTTGAGTGTAGGGAAGCCGGACACTACAAGAGTAAGTGTTCAAAGTGAGTCAAGAAGACTCAAGCGACGCCAAAGGTTAAGGAAGCCGGTGCCCAAAGTCAGAACAGAAAGGAGCATATCATTTGCTTCAAATGCCATCAAAAGGGGCACTATAGAAGCCAATGCCCTAAGGGAAGACAACCTAGCAAGGGCAAAGAAGGAGCTACACATGTAGGGGGAGTTAAGACAAACTCTAAGATATATTTTAATAATGCTTTTCATTTACATAATAATCAAAAGCATGCTAGGAGTAATTTTAATACTCTTGTTGTTATGAAAAATCATGAAAAACATGCTAAAAATAGATTTTATTGCTTATGTGCAAAATCTTGCAATATTAGGGTTAAGGATAAATCTAGAACAAATAACCCTAAAACAATTCTACCTAAGGAAACTATTAGGAAGGTAGAGGATCATTTAGGCATTAACCCTAAGAAGGATAGACATATGTCTAAGAGAAAGAATCTTTCCCAACGAAAGAATGAAAATTTCAAATTGGAAAAATTAGAGTTCGAAAACCAAGTCTTGAGGTCAAGGCTTGAGAAGTTAAAGAAGACCCTTAAAAATATGACAAATTCAATTAAGGGGTCTAGGAGTCAAAGTTTAGGTGTTAAGAGGCAGGAGTCTTCCAAGGATAGAAAAGGTTTGGGTCACAAACCTAAGTCCAAAGAAGTCATGCCAACCTACCACAATGTTCCATTTGACTATGGAACAAATTCTAGGTGTAGGAAAACCAAGGTTACTAGGGATATTATCCCTAAGGCTAACCATGGTAGGTGTCTAGTGGTCAAGATTTCCATGAAACCTAAGAAAGCCACTAAGAAGGTCACAAGGGAAGTTATCCCTAGAGTTGACCTAGGCAAGACCAAATTGACCAAGACTTCTAAGCCAAAAAGGGTCATTAAAAAGGTACTAAGGGAGGATATTCCTAGTGAGTACCTAGTAAACCCAAGGAGCTCCAATAGGTATTGGGTTCCTAGGATCGTGATTCCATCATGCTAAATGGGTTAGATTGTGTCAACCTTGAATGGATGGATAGTTAACCTAACCATAGCAAAGTTGCCACTTTAGGTAATCTCTAAGGTATTGGGATACTTTGGAAATAAGTTTGGATTTATATCCTAAAAGAATTTAGGATGTGCCAATAGAATTTGAGAAGTATGAAAAATTGATCAAAATAGGCACAAATAGGATTAGAGGTCATGGTGTACCATTTTTGGATTTTTGGCACACTTGGGAGATTGATCTATCAAGGCAAAATTGTCTTAATTTTTAGAAAATGAAAATTGGACCTAACACTTCGGTATTATATACCTTTGTATGTCATTCACTTGTCATGCTTCGTATGCCTTATCGTATATCTGCATGAAAGGTGTGTTTATGAAGTATTGCATCTCACAAGAATATAGGATTCACCTTGATTGTGTATTTCAAACATCTAAAAAAGGTGAAATGCTAGGAATAAAATTCTTGGATGTTAATGCTTGTTAAAATAGAATAAAAATGTCAAAACACATTAACAATTGCACAAATACAAGCACAATACTAATATAATCAATACACATGCATAAACACACTAAAATGAAACAAGATTAAGTAAACAAATCATTTCTAGCCAAATAATTAGGGATCAGTCGACTGCTTCAGTTGAGCAGTCGACTGACGTTACTGTAGCTCGGCATAGAGAGTTGAGCAATCGACTGTTGAACCCTAATAGTCGACTGCTAGCATTGTGACCTGGTCACAGAACCTCGATCAATCGACTGCTCTATGATGGCAGTTGACTGATCGCCACAATTTTATAATCTGACCCGCTAGGGCTCTGTTTCTTCACGCGATCTTTTCCTTCGACATCGTCGCCTTCTTCCTTGTTCGAGTCCTCACCATCGATTCCACCCTCGGTAAGCCTTAGTTTTTGAAACCTAACCCGTTTTACCCTATTCTTGTCTCCCTATCATGCTAATGGACGTCCCTCTCGCTTCCTATCTTCTTCTTCCGCATGAGCTAGGGTTTCTACCATCTTTCACTGACGCTCCTCGAGCACTTTCCTCCAGCCAGCTTCTACAAACGACAAACGAACACTAGCCCATGGTGCCTAAGTAACGATTTTGCCTAAACCCTAATTTATTTATTTTTTGTTGTAATGTCATGATCTAATCATTTCTTTATGCATTCATTCATGTTCATTCATTGCATTAATTACATTTATGTAGACAAAAACGTAGGGAAGAGCCTGGTGAAGCATCCCAGGCTCCATCATATTCATACCAGCCCATCCATGTGAGATATTTAGATGAGTCATTTTTCCAATTCTATTGTGGGGATGTCATCCAAATTATAATGCATTACAAATTAGTAAAATTAGTTTTTTTTGCATGCATCTGATTAATATTGACCTACTCAAGGAGTTTTACTCTAATCTTCGGAGAGTTGGCGATGGTCTGATATACTGCACTCATGTTGCAAAATGCGATTTAGAGTTCACTCTTGCAATCCTACAGGAGTTTTTGGAGTGTCGACCATCTGATGACACCTTCATTTTTTATCCAACTCCTGATGAGCCTTTTCCAGCCCCATTTGATAATGTCTCTCTAGAGTCCATGCATGAGTTCTTCTTTCATCGACCTCGTACTTTGGGTCAAAATCTCTTTTCAACCAATGCTCTATCTGCTCATGACAATGTACTTTATAAAGTCATTATTGGATGTCATTTACCTATTGTGACTCGAGGTCAGGCCAAGATTCATCCTCCCCACCTATTTCTGATGTATGTAATGCGTAATTTATTAGATATCAATCATGCATTGAACATTTTCCATTGCATAGTCCATTTTGTATCTCCTGTCCAAGGGAAGATTCATATGCCTTTTGGTCATATCATCACAACATGGTTAGCATCTAGGGGCATAAATGCCTCCAGGGGTACCTTGAGGCCTTTATCTGACTCTTATGATCACATCACCATGAGACATTTTGCATTGGCTGACATGTAGACAAGCCTCGGGAGGATGGAGTGGCCAGATCAGCCTCAGCCAGTTGGGGATCTTGGAGAGCAAGCCGCGATAGAGGATGTCCCTGAATTTCTAGATGTACCAACAGAGGGTCTCTCTTCTCGGGTTGCACAACTGGAGGTTAGACTCGAGGTCTACCATAAAGAGATTGACATCCATCTTGAGGAGCTTAGCTTAGAGCAGTCCTCCATGGCTTATCAGATGTCTTCCATGGCCCAGTAGCTGGGACGAATGGAGCAGAGTCAGCTCTAGATATTCAAGATGATGCGGAGCTAGACGCTGAGTCAGCAGCCTCCATCTCCTCCACCACCTCCGACCGATGATTCTAGTGGATGGTAGTTAGGATCACATCTATGTATTTTCTTTTATTTTCGTAGTGAGGCTGACATCTGTTTTTTCTTATAGGAATGACTTTAACATAAATGAAATATTTTATTTTGCAAATTGTGTCTCTTTGCTTGGTTGATGTGTGTGTTGATGTGTGTTTATGTATTTCTATTATGCTATGTCATGATATCATATTTCATTTAATCATTTTAAATGTCATGATAATATGTAGGGTTGATTTTAATGGCATATTTGTATTTAGATTATATCTTTATGTCATGACATCATAATTATTGGCACATGTTTATTTATGTCATCTTATATGCCATAATCATCTTTCATGAATTTTTGGTTAATCAAATTGATTTAAGGACAATGACATGATTTGAAGTCCCAAGTATAAGGGTATCAAATAGAGTTGCCTAGAAAATGCATGAAACCCTAAGAACTAAAATTCACATCTCATATTAAATTGGCATGTGTGTGTATTGATACACCCTAGACACATGTGAGATGTTAGGAAATGAGTTAAACTCATGTGCTTATTTAGTACATAATATTGAGTTTAGAACTCATTAAATAATAATGATGGATTATGAGGAAAGCTAATGTACAAGTCATGTACATCTAGCCCATAGTCCATGATTCAAAATAGATTTTCAAAAACATTTTAATATCATTTTAGAAAATCTTGGTGAAGTATATCTTTTGATAGCAATCACCATTGAAGAAGTTGATATAAAGTAGGTCAAAAAAATTGAAAGTTTCAATGGTTTTGAACTTTATATCAATCTCTTATTTTAATGAATATTTTATTTTAAAACTATTTTTCACCCATTGTATTTCATGTAAGTAATGTACATATAGACTTTCATATTGTTTCGATATATGTATTTTTTACTTATGCATTTCCAAAACTCGTTTTTGAAAATCAGAGAGCAGTCGACTGTTTCAGTATGGCAGTTGACTGATGATGCTAGCAGTCGACTACTTGCTGATCAAGTGGACTGCTGAGCTGATTTCGAGTAAACAAGGTTTGTCAACCCATTTTTAGCTTTTCCTATGTACCCTAACTGCTCTTAATCCTAGGATATGCTTTGGAAAACATTGGAAGGGTGAAAATCCATTAGAAATGGATTATGAGAGTTGTTTAGGGTAAGAATCAAATTTTAAGATATGTGAAAGTTCAAGTTTGTGTTGGTGCAGGGGCACCAGATAATCGAACCTGTGTTTTGATTATGGCAAAGATACAAAGTTAAGTTTACATTGTTATCTCACGAGCTGAATCAAATGTGCAGGAATGCTAAGCTAAGCTGAAGGTCAGTGACACCCAGAGAGAACCGTGGTGGTCGAGCGACATCGGAAGGACTTCGGAGGGAGCCGAAGAAATCAGGTGGAGACCGGAAGCGAAACTTCAAAGGTAAAAGGTTAAGGTAAGCTTGTGTGAGTGAGCGTAAGTAAGGTCGTATCCTCCGTACGGGGAAGTCCTTAGGCGATGATCCGACTAAGACATCCCATGGAAGGTCTATGTCGAGATCGGACGGTCGGTGACCGTCAAAAGCACTTATTTCAGTTTCATTTTGAGCTAACTTTCCAATGTAGTCGAAAACCCTAGCCAACAGTCGACTGATGGCTTGTATCAGTCGACTGATGTTCAAATTCCAGCCTCGAGGAGAGTCAAAGCTTATCACCATTTCTCAAGGGCTAGGTGGCATCGCCTCATGAAACCTCATCTCAACGATTAGGGTTTCTCAAGGCTATAAAAGAAGGAGTTCTCCACACCATTTTCATCATTCCAAAGCTTTCAAAGTGCTCCCGCAATGTCGCAACTCTATGACAACTCTACGACGGCGAAGCGCCACCGAAACGCCGACGATACGAGCTCGTCCTTCACCTTCTTTAGTCGTCGGTATATGTCTTATAGAGTTGTTATTTAATTTACTTGTATTCTACTTCTTTCCGAGCTTTATCGTAAATGAGGTGAGGTAGGCGTGTTGCCTCATCCTCGAGCTTTTTGTATTTCCTTGTATCCTTTATCTCCTACCTCCAACGAGGAGGAGATCTTTAGTGATTTGCCCTTCGTACACGATCTTGGATCGTAAGGGCCTTGGATTAGCAGTCGAAGGCTGTGAACAAAGTAAAATAAATTGTGTTCATTTATTTTTCGCTGTGCATTTGCTCTTACTCGTGTTTTATATCGAACGAAAAAGAAAAAGGTTGTCATGCACTATTCACCCCCTCCTCTAGCGCTTTCTCTGATCCAACAGTTTGAACTTTTGCCTTTAATTTTAATGACTTAGTGTTCCTATAAGCTTAGGGACTCTCCAACGACATTGTTGGTGCAATGATCAAGGGGGAGCAAGCCTTTAGCGGGAGGTTATCCATCATAAGGATGATGGATGTCTTTTTCCTCAAAAGGGGAGAATTGGAAAATGAGGATTGCCTCTCATTTAGTGATATGTGACTTGTCACTAGGAAGAGTGAAGGCATCCTAGATGTTTTTGGACTAAAAGGGAGATTGTAAGATCTCATTGGTATATGAGAAATTGATACTCTTGGGGAGTTTTTTTGATGCATGCCAAAGGGGGAGAAGTGAGGTTTAAGTTAGGTAAACCTTTACTATTCTTTGGCATTGGAAGTGTTTAAGTTTAGGTTCTTGTTAGGACCATTGGCGTCGCTAGAGAGGGGGGGGGGTGAATAGCTTTTTGCATCGATTTCGTTTTCTTGATGGATTTTGATCGTCATGCTTGTCTACAATTATTAGTACACAGCGGAAACAAAAATACAAATACAGATACACATACAAAACACACAGCAAATACAACACTAGGATTTTAAGTGGTTCGGAACCCTAGTTCCTACTCCACGGGCGAGCCCTAGCGGACTCTACTGATGCACACCACCACTATACCACTTCTTCTTGGTGAACACATCGGAGGTGGAGGATATTAGTAATATATGAGAGATGTCCTAAGGCAATCACCTTATGTATGAACCATTTATATGATAAATGAAGATTCACTATTTGAGTATACATGTTTCATGTATTTGATTGGATCTTAAACTCATTTACTGAATGTCCACGATACGATTCACAGCATGAGAGAATTTGTGATTGGATCACAACTAGTGAGTATCTCTACATGTGTAATTGTGATGTATTAGAATTATCCCTAGTCAATGAATTGATGGATTTGGACACCATCAATTCTGTCGAGACTAGCACGAGGTATACTCCTTGGTGTATCCAAGCAGCTGATTCTCACTGGCTGGAGACATTGTGATGTCCGGAGTTGATCGTGGATGCTAGTCATGGTAACTAGTTCATCGGAATGACCAGCCGTAAGACTTCATATGGTTCTCTGCATATATAGATATGTCAATGAAGTTCTTACTGTAGCTTAAGTGCGATGTTCCTTTGACTTATGGTATTCAAGTCATCTTGATCATGGAGACTTATGCTTTGACATCTTAAGCAAGCATCTCTAAGGAGATGTGGACCCGGGATGATTGGGTATAAGTCGAAGTGATCGAAGGTGTTTGAATAGCCTATAAAGGATTCACTACTCCTTGCGAGGAGATGTATACCCATGGTCTCTCGTCGGATTGTTACTAAAGTCTTTGGCCAAAGCATTACATGTTTAGAGTAAGGTACTCTTCGATACATGTGCAGTAACTAGAATTCGTAGGACGAGGAAATGATACTTGGGCTAGGTGTGACGTAGTCAGCCTAGTGGGGACTGACACTATAGACCATGTCCTGAACCAAGTGGGTATAAGATGAGTGAAGGGAATTGGGCACGATTCATTCGAGCTGCTGAAGGGTTTCAGAAATAATTCTGGATCAACCGTTGATCTTTTCGGTTAATTGGGGATCATGATGTACTACTAAGTGCCACTCATGATCATTCTATAATTAATGGTTAATTATAGAAGGCCAACATAAACCGAGAACCTATTTGGTCACACGCACAACGAGCGTAATCCGAAGGATTTAAAACGAGCTTGATAATGAGATTCTCAGACCGAGAGAAACTAGGTTTGGTTGGACCAAACAAGAAGAAAGCATGAAATCGTTTCAGTCGTAATGGAAGCGTGAATGGGCCGTGTCTTATGAAGACATAATAGATGAACCAAAATGGTTTGGTTCTAATCCAATGGAGGAGAATAAACCAAAGGGTTTGATTTATTTTAAACGAATGAACCAAAAGTTGGTTCGGTTTGTTTTAACTTAAAATAAACCATCATGGTTTGGTTTATTTTAACTTATATTAATGGAGCGGGTTGGCGGGCCTTATGGTTATGATCCAATAACCATTAAGAGAATTAGTTCTCTATAAAAGAGGGCTTAAACTTTAATCCAAAACCCTAACCAAGTTTTGGCCGCCCACCTCTCCCTCCTCTTCATCTATTCGGCGCCAACACCCATTGCCGCCGCCCAACTCCTTGTGCCGCCGTCCAAATTGTTGCCGGCATCCAAGCTTCGGCCGGTGATCCTCCGGCAACTCTCCGGTGATCTCCTTTGGGTTTGGCATCAAGGTGAGCTTCATCCTACCTTTTTGGCCGGCTCTAATTCCTCCACCAAAGCTGTCCAGTTTTTTGGACAGCTTGTTTCTCTCTTGTCAGAGTGTCGTTTGGACGACGGTTGGAGCTCCGACAGTGCCTAACTTGCCGGGGATTTGATCTCCGGTAATTCTCTGAGGTGGAGGACGAAGGATTCGTCAAACGGTTGACAAATACCTCTCCGGAGAAGCGAGTCTTGAGGACTTGTTTTTGGATCCGAATTTGGATTCGGATCGTGATCATCTCTCGATCACGTCGTCTTCAACACGAGGCTAGTAACCCGTACGAAGACGAAGCTCGTGTCTTTGTGAAGTCATCCCGAAGATACTCGGCGTGGATACGGATAGAGACGATTCTAGCAAGGATCGTTCCGGTTGATGCCGTTCCCGCTACACGTGATACGAAAGGTATGCGTAGTTAAATTTCCTTTTATTGCAAAATTTAAATTTACGGTTATGTCTACACATGTTGTACTATGCATGCGTGTGATATGTGTGTTGTAATAAATATAGATTTATTATTTTTATTTCTTCCGCTGTGCACATGTTTGCGAAACATGTTCGAACACACACTCGCCATGTTTAAAACCCAACAAAGGGTATCGAGCCTGTGTTGTGTTTCGACATAATCGTAAAATGGTTTTGCGATAGTCATAATGATATTTCTGGAAATTTTCTATTTTTGGAAAGTTAGAAGTATTTATGAAAATTTTTAATTTTGGATAGTCTAGAAGTATTTATGGAAATCTTCCACTTTTGGAAAGTTGGAAGTATTTATGGAAATTGATATTTTCCATAAATAAAATATTTGATTAGATTTTGGAAATTTGTTTTCTAATTTAATCTTGATTTGATTTGGGAAATCAAATCTTAAAATATTTTATTTCCATAAGTAGCTTTGATGATTTAGGAAATTTGTTTCCTAAATTGACTTTCCTTAATCAACTATTTCCACAAATAAAATATGTGATTAGATTTGGAAATTTGTTTCCTAATTTAATCATGATTTGATTTGAAGAATCAAATCTTAAACATATTTTATTTCCATAAATAGTTATGACATATAAGAAAATTAAGTACATGACATAATTGTATGCCATGTAATTGCATTAGATGCATATCATTATGTCATGCGTGTCGTGACATGTAGATGTATGTCATGCCATGTAGATAATAGTTATTTGCATGCAAAGAGGATGAGACATAAAAACCCTTACTCAATATTAAAGCCTACACCTTCCATTAATATGGTTAGAACCAGAGTTCCGTTTCTTGTTTGGGTTGTTGGACTCTCTCCAAGCCCGGCTCGAACCCGAACATGTTCAAACCATGGAATAGTTTAATACTAATATGGTAAGAGTCAGAGGTCAATCGTTAGCTTTGGTTGTTGGACTCTCTCCAAGCCGGGCTAATTAGTTGAATGCACTCTAACCATATTAAAACTATTTCTCGATTAATGGGTTGACTTTAACCTGGAGCATCGGCTTGTTGGACTCTCTCCAAGGTCAGTGTAAAAGGAGGTGAAGTTGGGTGCTATGCATATGATGCATACTTGTTAATGTGTTAACAACCCGATGTATGTGTGAACATTCAATTAGTTGATAGCACATTGTGATAGTTGCATATACGTGATATGCAATCGGTATAGTTGATACCTACCGTCATAGTTATGAATGACTTGTTGGACTCTCTCCAAGGTTGTTCATATCTATGATGGATATCAGCCCATTCGGAGATGGACCTACGATCTCCCGAAGTGATTTTGGGGTTTTTTTGAAATTCGAAAAATGAATGGGATTTATAAATGTATATTGATGCATTTTAAAATCATCTTTCTCATATATGCTCGTTTTGTATTTCTAAGATTGATCATGATGTCTTTGAATCTGCGTTCCATTTTGGATTCAAATAAATTGACTGGGCCGAACTTCTTGGACTGACTTAGAAACTTGAGAATTGTTCTCAAGGTTGAAAAGCTTGCAAATGTCCTCGAAGCGCCTCTTCCCGCCCATCCTAGTAACAATGCAACTCTGGACCAATTGTTGGCTTATCAGAAACATGTGAGTTATTCTGAACAAATGAGTTGCATCATGCTAGCCATGATGGAACCCAAGCTACGGAAGCAGCATGAGCATATGGATGCTCATATCGTAGTCCTTCATCTTTATGAGTTGTTTGATAAGAAAGTGAGATTCGAAAGGTTCGAAGTCTCCAAGCTCCTCTTCACCTCTGAGATGCAAGAAGGTTCATCTGTGGTATTGCTCAACATGCTGAAGACTGTGGAGCCTTCTGAGAAGCATGAGCAGGGGACGGTGTTGTTAGTTGATTCCTCGAAGAAAGGTTCTAAGAGGGAGTCAAAGGAACAATAGAAGGGGAAGAAGAAAAAGGCTAAAAAGGCAGAACCAGCTCAAAAGGGCACTTGCCATCATTATGGCAAGTAGGGCCATTGGTGAAGAAATTGCAAGATTTATCTTGAGTCCGTGAAGAAGAATAAGGCATAAGATGCTCCATCTTTTTCATATATCTTCGTTATTGATTGTCATTCTATTTCCTCAGACACTTGGGTATTGGATACTGGGTGTGGCTCACATATATGTAATGACATACATGGGCTAAGGAATAGAAGAAGACTCGTCAATGGAGAGTCAAATTTACGTGTTGGGAATGGAGCAAAGGTTGCTGCACTCTCCATCGGAACGTATTTGTTGAAACTCCCTGCAGGACTTGTCTTAGAACTGGACAGTTGCTTTTATGTTCCTTCATTGATAAAGAACATCATTTCTATTTCTTGGTTAAATAGAAATGGGTACCATTTGACTTTTAGTAACAATTGTTGTTACATAACTTTGAATGGAGTTCTTTATGGGACTGAAACTTTAAGCAATGGTGTTTATACATTGAACCTATCCAGTGATGTTTTCAATATCGAAGCGAGCAACAAGTGTGCTCGAAAGGATAATCAATTAGACTCCTACATGTGGCATTGTCATCTTGGCCATGTAAGCAAGAAACGCATGTCCGAATTACACTGATGTGGAACTTTGGAATCGTTTAAATTGGATTCATACGATACATGCGAATCATGCTTAAAAGTCAAGATGACTAAGTTACCTTTTTCAGGAAAAGGTGAACGAGTGGGAGAGTTACTAGGTCTGATACATACTGATGTATGTGGACCTATGTCAACTCAAGCTTTAGGAGGCTATAGCTACTTCATTACCTTCACCGATGATCACTCACGGTTTGGGTATGTGTTCTTGATGAAACACAAGTCTGAAGCCTTTGAAAGGTTCAAAGAATTCAAAAATAAAGTAGAGAAACAACATGACAAGAGTATTAAAATACTTCGATCAGATCGAGGTGGTGAATACTTAAGTCAAGAGTTTCTTGATTATCTAAGAGACAATGACATATTGTCTCAATGGACTCTGCCATATACACCACAGCATAATGGTGTATATGAGAGGCGTAACCGGACCTTGTTGGACATGGTCAGGTCAATGATGAATCATGCGAATCTTCCCAAGTCCTTTTGGGGCTATGCACTTCAGACAGCTGTTTACTTGTTAAACAGAATGCCAACCAAGGTAGTCTCTACTACTCCATATGAGATATGGAATGGTAAGAAACCTCATGTATCTTACTTGAAGATATGGGGTTGTCCTGCTTATGAGAAGCGACAGATGACGTACAAATTGGATGCTAAGTCTGATAAATGTCTATTTATTGGATACCCTAAGGAAACAAGGGGTTACCAATTCTATCATCCTGTGGAACAAAAGGTGTTTGTTTCAAGGCATGCTGTGTTTCTAGAGAAAGAGTTTCTCTTGCAAGAAAACATTGGGAGTGTCGTCGAGCTTGAGGAAGCTCGAGAGACTCAAATAGACATCGATGAGATACCTGGTGAAGCACAACAGCCGACAACTCATAGTGATGAGCAATCGGCTGGACCTATTGTAACACCACATCTTCGTAGATCTGGTAGAACATGCAATATTTCTGAGAGATATGGATTTCTCGTAAGTGAATCGAATTATGTGTTACTCATTGATGATGAGGAGCCTACCAGTTATGAAGAAGTGCTGACAAGTTCAGAAAGGGATAAGTGGCTTGGTGGCATGAAGTCAGAAATGGATTCCATGTATGAAAACCAAGTTTGGAACTTGGTTGACCCACCTGAAGGCATAAAGCCTATAGGGTGCAAGTGGGTTTTCAAGAAGAAAACCGACATGGATGATAATGTGATTACCTATAAAGCTAGATTAGTGGCGAAAGGATATCGTCAAAAACAAGGTGTTGATTATGACAAAACCTATTCGTCTGTAGCTATGCTTAAATCCATTCGGATGCTCCTAGCCATAGCGGCTCATTATGATTATGAGATATGGCAGATGGATGTGAAAACAACTTTCCTTAATGGAAACCTACTCGAGGACGTGTATATGATACAGTCTAAGGGTTTTACATCGGTTGATAAAACCAAGGTATGCAAATTGCGACGGTCCATATATGGATTGAAGCAAGCATCCAGGAGCTGGAATATTCGTTTTGATGAGATGATCAAAAAGTTTGATTTCTCACAAAATCCAGACGAACCTTGTGTGTACAAGAAGGTTAGTGGGAGTGTAGTCGTGTTCCTAGTATTGTATGTCGATGACATATTACTTATAGGAAACGATGTTTCAATCTTACAGTCAGTTAAGGTTTGGTTATCCAAGACATTCTCCATGAATGACCTAGGAGAAGCAACCTACATCCTCGGGATTAAGATCTATAGAGATAGATCGAAACGGTTGCTTGGTCTTTCGCAGTCTACATACATAGACCGAGTGCTAAAGAGGTTTAGCATGTCGGAATCCAAGAAAGGTTACCTACCCATCAAGCATGGGGTACACCTTTCGAAGTCTATGTGTCCGCGCACAGAAGACGAGAGGATTTGCATGAGTAAGATTCCCTATGCATCCGCAATAGGATCTATCATGTATGCTATGTTATGTACGAGGCCCGATGTATCGTATGCTCTGAGTGTCACGAGCAGATACCAGTCTGATCCAGGAATGGATCATAGGGTGGCTGTTAAGACGATCCTTAAGTACTTAAGAAGAACTAAGGATGTGTTCCTAATATATGGAGAAGGGGACATGGTGATACGCGGGTATACGGATGCCAGCTTCTAGACAGACAAGGATGATTCCAGGTCTCAGTCTGGATACGTGTTCACTCTGAATGGGGGTGCAGTGAGTTGGAAAAGTTCCAAACAAGACACTGTAGCGGATTCTACCACTGAGGCAGAATACATTGCAGCTTCGGAAGCAGCAATGGAAGCGGTTTGGATCAAGAAGTTCGTTTATGAACTTGGTGTGATTCCAGCCATTGTTGAAGCAATACCGGTCTACTACGACAACAATGGAGCAATTGCACAGGCGAAAGAGCCAAGGTCTCATCAACGATCCAAACATGTGCTTCACCGCTATCATCTTATCAGAGAGATCATCAGTAGGAACGAAATACAAATCGAGAAAATTCCCACTGAAAGGAACTTAGCGGATCCTTTGACTAAAGCATTACCTCAAAGTAAGTTTGAGGGTCATGTTAGTGCTTATGGTATTGGATACCGTAGCGATTGGCATTAGACCAAGCTGTTAGTAATATATGAGAGATGTCCTAAGGCAATCGCCTTATGTATGAACCATTTATATGATAAATGAAGATTCACTATTTGAGTATACATGTTTCATGTATTTGATTGGATCTTAAACTCATTTACTGAATGTCCACGATACGATTCATAGCATGAGAAAATTTGTGATTGGATCACAACTAGTGAGTATCTCTACATGTGTAATTGTGATGTATCGGAATTATCCCTAGTCGATGAATTGATGGATTTGAACACCATCAATTCTGTCGAGACTAGCACGAGATATACTCCTTGGTGTATCCAAGCAGCTGATTCTCACTGGCTGGAGACATTGTGATGTCCAGAGTTGATCGTGGATGCTAGTCATGGTAACTAGTTCATCGGAATGACCAGCCGTAAGACTTCATATGGTTCTCTGCATATATAGATATGTCAATGAAGTTCTTACTGTAGCTTAAGTGCGATGTTCCTTTGACTTGCGGTATTCAAGTCATCTTGATCATGGAGACTTATGCTTTGACATCTTAAGCAAGCATCTCTAAGGAGATGTGGACCCGGGATGATTGGGTATAAGTCGAAGTGATCGAAGGTGTTTGAATAGCCTATAAAGGATTCACTACTCCTTGCGAGGAGATGTATACCCATGGTCTCTCATTGGATTGTTACTAAAGTCTTTGGCCAAAGCATTACATGTTTAGAGTAAGGTACTCTTCGATACATGTGGAGAACTAGAACTGTGAGGGACGAAGGAAATGATACTTGACGAGTCACTTAGTGGGGACTGACACTATAGACCATGTCCTGAACCAAGTGGGTATAAGATGAGTGAAGGGAATGGGGCACGATTCATTCGAGCTACTGAAGGGTTTCATAAATAATTCTGGATCAACCGTTGATCTTTTCGGTTAATTGGGGATCATGATGTACTACTAGGTGCCACTCATGATCGTTCTATAATTAATGGTTAATTATAGAAGGCCAACATAAACCGAGAACCTATTTGGTCACACGCACAACGAGCGTAATCCGAAGGATTTAAAACGAGCTTGAGAATGAGATTCTCAGACCGAGAGAAACTAGGTTTAGTTGGACCAAACAAGAAGCGAGCATGAAATCGTTTCAGTCGCAATGGAAGCGTGAATGGGCCGTGTCTTATGAAGACATATTAGATGAACCAAAATGGTTTGGTTCTAATCCAATGGAGGAGAATAAACCAAAGGGTTTGATTTATTTTAAACGAATGAACCAAAAGTTGGTTCGGTTCGTTTTAACTTAAAATAAACCATCATGGTTTGGTTTATTTTAACTTATATTAATGGAGCGGGTTAGCGGGCCTTATGGTTATGATCCAATAACCATTAAGAGAATTAGTTCTCTATAAAAGAGGGCATAAACCCTAATCCAAAACCCTAACCAAGTTTTGGCCGCCCACCTCTCCCTCCTCTTCATCTATTCGGCGCCAACACCCATTGCCGCCGCCCAACTCCTTGTGCCGCCGTCCAAATTGTTGCCAGCGTCCAAGCTTCGGCCGGTGATCCTCCGGCAACTCTCCGGTGATCTCCTTTGGGTTTGGCATCAAGGTGAGCTTCATCCTACCTTTTTGCCTGGCTCTAATTCCTCCACCAAAGCTGTCCAGTTTTCTGGAAAGCTTGTTTCCCTCTCGTCGGAGCGTCGTTTGGACGACGGTTGGAGCTCCGACAGCGCCTAACTTGCCGGGGATTTGATCTCCGGTAATCCTCTGAGGTGGAGGACGAAGGATTCGTCAAACGGTTGACGAATACCTCTCCGGAGAAGCGAGTCTTGAGGACTTGTTTTTGGATCCGAATTTGGATTCGGATCGTGATCATCTCTCGATCACGTCGTCTTCAACACGAGGCTAGTAACCCGTACGAAGACGAAGCTCGTGTCTTTGTGAAGTCATCCCGAAGATACTCGGCGTGGATACGGATAGAGACGATTCTAGCAAGGATCGTTCCGGTTGATGCCGTTCCCGCTACACGTGATACGAAAGGTATACGTAGTTAAATTTCCTTTTATTGCAAAATTTAAATTTACGGTTATGTCTACACATGTTGTACTATGCATGCGTGTGATGTGTGTGTTGTAATAAATATAGATTTATTATTTTTATTTCTTCCGCTGTGCACATGTTTGCGAAACATGTTCGAACACACACTCGCCGCGGTGCCGGAAACCCAACAGAGGAACCTCTCACAAGGCTCTTACAATAATAAGAACAGAATAAAACAAGCAAATACAACCAAATACAAAAAGCAAATGAATAGATGTTATAGATTTAGGGCTTTTGAATGCTTGCTCGTAGATCGCTTTGGGATGACTTTAAAGGCCCTAAAATGCAGCAACACCTCCCTTCAAATCACCCCTAAAATCTCCAAGAGAATTGTGCAAGAATCATATCTGAAGAAGCCCTAAAAGCCCCTTCTTATAGATCTGCATCGAAGCCTTCCGAGCACAACGGTCATCTCGCCATTCGAGGCACCGCCTCAACTGCGACCCCAGTCGAGGCGCCAGTCGAGCCACCTTGCTTCTGTGCTGTCGTCTTCATACCTGTGTTGAAATCAGTCGAGGCACCAGTCGCGTCCTCCAGTCGAGGCACTGCTTCGACTAGCCTCCAGTCGAGGCACGGCTTCGACTGGCCTCCAGTCGAGGCACTGGTCGAGCGTGCCTCGCCTCTGAGCTTCCTTCCAGACCGTCATGTCGAGGCACCAGTCGCCACCTCCAATCGAGGCGCCGCCTCGACTGATACTCTAGTCGAGGCACTGGTTGAGCCCAACTTGCTTCTGTTTGCCTACAAACGAAGCCCAGTCGACTGATCCAACCTAGCAGTCGACTGTTATACCTCTACAATGAGGTTTAACACCCCAAGTATGATCCCTTCATACTTGATACTAACCCTAAGCCTAGACCTAAGCCTTCAACCCACTTTCATCAGCCTCACGCCTCCCGGATCCCTCAAGTCCGTGACTCTTCATCCTTGCGCTTGCTTTCAAGTGCTTCCATCGGCTCTCGTCATACTCTCGGGTCTACCTTTGTCAAGAGACCTCGCCTCCGGGACTTCCGTTTTGCCAAGCTCGATCTCCCTTATCAGCCGGGTCTTCCTTTGCCAAGACTCCTCGTCTGGGACTTCACTGCCAAGAGGCCTCGCCTCCGGGACTTCACTGCCAAGACTCCTCATCCGGGACTTCATTCACCAACTCCCCATCGATCTTTCCTACACCAAGTGTCCGGTCTCCCTTGACCGACTTGGATTTTCCCTTGCCAATCCATACTTGGACTTCTCCTTGTCAAGTCACCAAACTTGGACTTCTCCAATAGTCTTCCTCATATGACCTTGGATGTCCCATACCATCCACTAGTCATGTGGTCACGCCACATTGTGAACTATTATCGAACATCAAAACTCTACTCGAGTTCCACTCGAGTCTGGTCAATCATGACCTGGGTCGATTGCACCAACAATTTCCCCCTTTTTGATGTTTGATAATACCGTTAAGTTATGTTATCCCATAAACCCAACTTGACACTTCTTATGCCAAAGCATCACAAAGTGTTCCCAATCTAGAATTTCAAATTTTGAAATTTTTGGGGTTTTGTGTATATTAGGGTATTCTAAGTTAAAGGGTTAGGGTATCCTAAGTTAAAAGCCTAACTTAGGTATCCTACGTTAAAAGCCTAACTTAACCCCCTTGCATTTCTCCCCCTTCTTGACACACATCAAAAAGTCCACCAAGGTTCTCAATGTCTCATTTTCTAATGAGATTCTTCCTTATCCTCCTTGGTCATTCTTCTTAGTGATCTATCACTAGATGAAAATCAAACTTTCATTTTCCCCCTTTTTGTGATAAACCACCATCCATCATGCCTAGATGGATAATTATCCCCTTAAAATCTTACTCCTCCTAGACCATTGCACCAACAATGTCTTGGAGAGTTCCTAAGCCAATAGAAACCTTAAACACTAGAAAATTAGGATAAAAGTTTAGATTTGAACTTTCACAACCATTAAATTTTGATTTATACTCCAATTCATTTCCAATAAAAATCTCACCATTTCAATGCTTGTTTAAGCACATTAGAGGTGTAGGAGTAGTTATCTAGCCTAGGGTTATGATCAGATGGCTTAACTAAACATTGATAAGTCAAAACAGTGCTAACAGTCGACTGAGAAAGGCTTCAGTCGAGTGGAAGCAGCTTAAATTTCAGAAATCGAATTTTCAGACCAACTTCAGAAATGCATAAATAATTCTAGAAAATTCAAAAAATCATGAAATTTCAACCACACATTACTTATGCCAAACAATATTGGGGAAAAATAGTTTTCTATGAAAATAACTTTTAAATTAAAATAATGAAACAAAGTTCAAAAGCATTGAAACTTTCAATGTTTTAAGCCAACTTTGTTTCAATCTTTTCAATGTGATTGCTATCAGAAGATAGGTTTCACCAAGGTTTTTCAAAATAATTTTTAAATGTTTTCAAAACTTTAATTTCAATCATGGTCTATGGGCTAAGTATACATGACTTGTATACTAGCTTTCCTCATGATTTATACCTATGATTGAGATGAGTTTGAGTTTATCTAGATGCAACATCTATGCACCTTAAACTTTACTCATTTCCTAGAATCTCACATGTGTCTAGAGTGTATCAATACACACACATGTCAATTTGATGTGAGATGTGAGTTTTGGTTATACCTATACTAAGGTCTCATGCATTTTCTAGGCAACACTATTTGATTCCCTTATAAATGAGACTTCAAATCATGTCATTGTCCTTAATTTTATTAATGCATGAATGATGATTATGACATAAATGATAGCATAATTAACCATGTGTTAATAATCATGATGTTATGACATATAAATAAAATTTAAACATACATGACATTAAACATTAATCCTAAGCATGATCATGATATTTTATATGATAAGAAGTAAATATGATGTCATGACATGTATATGACAATTAAAGCATGACAAATAAAGTATAAAGGTATATAATACCTAATTGTTAAGCCCAAATTTCCATTTGTAGGATTAAATCTATATTTGTCATATAACAACTTATCTCCCTAGTGTGCCAAAAACCCAAAATGACACACTATGATCTTTAACCCTAATTGTGCCAATTTGATCAAATAATTTTTTTTTTCAACTTCCATAAATTATATTGGCACATCCTAAAAACCTTTAGGATATAAGATTCAATCTTATTTCTAAAGTACCCAATTACCATGGAAATAGCCTAAAGTGTCAACTTAGCTATGGTTAGGTTAACTACCCCACCAATTCAAGTTGACACATTCTAACCCATTTCGCGTGAATCGATCACGCTCCTAGGAATCCAATATCTATTGGAGCTCCTTGAGTTAACAAGGTATTCACTAGGGATAACTTCCCTATATACCTTCCTTATGACCCTCCTAGGCTTGGAAGCCTTGGTCTTTTTTGTCTTGTCAAGGTTAACCCTAGGGATTACTTCCCTTGTAACCTTGTTAGTGGCTTTCCTAGATTTCATTGAAACCTTAGCCACTAGACACTTACCATGGTCAACTCTAGGGATGACTTCTCTTGTGACCTTGGCTTTCCTAGACTTAGAACTTATTCCATAACTATGTGGAACACTATGGTAGGTTGGCTTATCTACCTTGGACCTAAGCTTGTGACCCAAGCCTTGCTTGTCCTTAGATGCACCTTGCATCCTATAGCCTAAGTTTTGTTCATTTGACCCATTCATCATATTTTTCATCTTTTGAAGTTTTTTTTCTAATTTTTCAAGCCTTGACCTCAAAGCTTGATTTTCATCTTCTAATATCTCAAGTTTAGATTTTTCATTGACTCTTGAGATATTCTTTTTCCTAGGCATATGTCTAAACCATTTAGGGTTGATGCCTAGGTTATTGTTCTCTACCTTCCTATCCTTAGGTAAGGTTGATCTAGCATTGTCCTTAGTTAAATTGACATGCCTACCACCTAAACAATAAAATCTATTTTTAACATGCATTTTGTCATGATGAATAGCAAGTGCATTAAAGTTATGAGCATGCTTTGTAACATTACGTAAAGGAAGAGCATTATTTAAAATTACCTTAGGGTTTGCCTTAGCTCCCCCTACACTTGAACCTCTCCTTTTCCCTTCCGTGGGTGACTCCCCCTAGGACATTGGCTCCGGTAATGTCCCCGTTTGTGCCACTTGAAGCATACTATATGCTCCTTGTTCTTATGAATTTGGGCTCCAACTTCCTTTGATTTTTCTTTGGCCCTTGGTGTCGGTTGAGCCTTCTTGATTCTTTTTGAGCATTTACTCTTATAGTGCCCTACTTCCCTACACTCAAAGCATGTTATATGACTTTTATCTTTAACAATTGCATTTAAGTTACCTTCTTAAGTGATTGGAGACTTTTGGACTTCTTCTTCATTTCTCCCCGAGGTAGAAGGCTCCTCTTGCTCTTCCTCCGGGGTTGAAGATTTAACCTCCCCCTCAATCCTTGGCATGGAGGTTTCCATAATTTCCTCTTCGGATTTTTCCTCATCTTCTTGAATCATGGAAGTTTCACCATTGAGCTCAGCAAACTTTCCCCATAATTCTTTTGCCTCCATGAACTTCCCTAATTCACACAAAACATTGTTAGGTATTAAATTAACTAAAATATCCAATACCTTCTCATTTGCCTCAAATCTTTGGACTTCCCCTCAGTCCATTTACTCCGGTCTAGAGCTCGTCCCTTTTTGTCCGTTGGAATCTTGAACCCTTCGGTTAGTGCAAACCACTCCTCTATGTTCATTTGAAAGAAGAATTCCGTCATCGTCTTCCATTGAGAAAATCCTCCGAAACCATATGGCGGTGGAAATCGAACATCACGTCCAAATCCATCCTCAAATTCCATCTTCTCTAGCTTTAGCTCCCTCGGCGATTAGTCTGATTGAAGACCACTTGTTGATATTGGTGCGTCTTATTCTTCTTTAGAGAAAAACCTTGCTTTGATACCACTTATTAGGACCGTTGGCGTCGCTAGAAGGGGGGGGGTGAATAGCTTTTTGCGTCGATTTCGTTCGCTTGATGGATTTTGATCGTCGTGCTTATCGACAATTGTTAGTATGCAACGGAAACACAAATACAAATACAGATACACATACAAAACACACAGCAAGCACAACACTAGGATTTTACGTGGTTTGGAACCCTAGTTCCTACTCCACGGGCGAGCCCTAGCGGACTCTAGTGATGCACACCACCACTATACCACTTCTCCTTCTCGGTGAACACACCGGAGGTGGAGGAACCTCTCACAAGGCTCTTACAACAATAAGAACAGAATAAAAAAAGCAAATACAACAAATACAAAAGAAAATGAATAGATGTTACAGATTTAGGGCTTTTGAATGCTTGCTCGTAGATCGCTTTGGGATGACTTTGAAGGCCCTGAAATGTAGCAGCACCTCCCTTCAAATCGCCCCTAAAATCTCCAAGAGAACTGTGCAAGAATCGTATCTGAAGAAGCCCTAAAAGCCCCTTCTTATAGATCTGCATCAAAGCCTTCCGAGCGCAACGGTCATCTCGCCAGTTGAGGCGCCGCCTCAATTGCGACCCTAGTCAAGGCGCCAGTCGAGCCACCTTGCTTCTGTGCCATCGTCTTCATACCTGTGTTGAAATCAGTTGAGGCGCTGCCTCGACTAGCCTCCAATCGAGGCATTGGTTGAGCGCACCTCGCCTCTGAGCCTCCTTCTAGACCATCGAGTCGAGGCACTAGTCGCCACCTCCAGTCGAGGCGCCGCCTCGACTGATACTCCAGTCGAGGCACTGGTTGAGCCTAGGTTGCTTTTGTTTGTCTACAAATGAAGCCCAGTCGACTGATCTAACCTAGCAGTCGATTGTTATACCTCTACAATGAGGTTTAACACCCCAAGTATGATCCCTTCACACTTGATACTCACCCTAAGCCTAGACATAAGCCTTCAACCCACTTTCATCAGCCTCACGCCTCCCGGATCCCTCGAGTCCGTGACTCTTCATTCTTGTGCTTGCCTTCAAGTGCTTCTATCAGCTATCGTCATGCTCTCGGGTCTACCTTTGCCAAGAGACCTCGCCTTTGGGACTTCCCTTTTTCCAAGCTCGATCTCCCTTATCAGTCGGGTCTTCCTTTGCCAAGACTCCTCGTCTGGGACTTCACTGCCAAGAGGCCTCTCCTCCGGGACTTCACTGCCAAGACTCCTCGTCCGGGACTTCATTCACCAACTCCCCGTCGATCTTTCCTACACCAAGTGTCCGGTCTCCCTTGATCGACTTAGATTTTCCCTTGCAAAGTATCCATACTTGGACTTCTCCTTGCCAAGTCACTAAACTTGAACTTCTCCAATAGTCTTCCTCATATGACCTTGGATGTCCCATACCATCCACTAGTCATGTGGTCACACCACATTGTGAACTATTGTCGAACATCAAAACTCTACTCAAGTTTCACTCGAGTCTGATCAATCATGACCTGGGTTGATTGCACCAACAATTGTTAGCCTAACTTAAATGTATTGTCAAACAAAAAAAGGGGGAGATTTTTGGTGCAATCGACCTAGATCACAATTGATCGGACTCGAGTTTGACTCAATTTGTATTTTGATGTTTGACAATGAGTTGACCATTGTTTGACAATAAGTTGACTATATAGTTGACATGGGGTTGACCATATGATGGAGAAGTCCAAATGGGACACTTGGCAATTGGAAAGTCCAAGTCTTGTGTACAAGCAATTGGGAAGTCCAAGTCTTGTCTACTTGGAAATTGGGAAGTCCAAGCATGGGTCTTAGCAATTGGAAAGTCCAACATGGAGTTGGCAAGGGAAGTCCAAGGGTGTAATATTGGCGACGTAAAGTCCAAGTTGTAGTCTTTGTGGCATAAGTCTAATGTTTGGCGGCGTAAAATCCAAGCGTGTGTCTTGGTTGCGTAAGCCCAAATGTACCTTGGCAAAGTAGACCTGCTTAGCATGACAATAGCCGATGGAAGCACCTAATGTTGGGTTTCCCCGGTACCATGGCAAGTGTGTGTTCGAACATGTTTCGTAAACATGTGCACAGCGGAAGAATTAAAAATAATAAATCTAATTTATTACAACACACACACCACACGCATGTAAGATACAATATGTGTAGACATAATCGCAGTTTCAAATTTTGCAATAGAAGGAAATTACCTTAGTTATACCTGACGTATCACGTGCAGTGGGAATGACATCAACCGAATCAACTCACACTAGAGTTGCCTCTATCCGTATCCACGCCGAGTACCGTTGGGATAGCTTCGCCAAGCTACAAGCCTCGTCTTCGTAGGAGTCACTAGCCTCGTGTCGAAGACGATGTGATCGAGAGAAGATCACAATCCGAATTAAAATTTGGATGCAAAAATGAGTCCCCAAAACTCGCTTCTCCGAAGAGGTATTTGTCAACCGATTGATGAATCCTTGGTCCTTCACCTATGAGGATTACCGGAGATCCAATCCTCGACAAGGAAGTCACTGTCAGAGCTCCAAACGCCATCCAAACGACACTCCGACAAGAAGGAAATAAGCTGTTCAAAAACTGGACAACATGGTGGAGGACTTGGCGCCGACCAAAGGAAGAGGGTCGGCTGGTCCTTGGTCACCGAAGCCAAGGAGGGTGGCCGCAGGATCGCCGGAGGGTGGTTGGCAGCAACTAGATGCCAGTGACACAAGGTTGGACGGCGGCACAAGCTTGGGCGTGGCTTCCTTGGGCGGCGACTTCCTTGGGTAGCGACAAGGAGAAGAGAGGGAGAGGAGAGGAAGAGAAGTTTCCAAAAATAAAACTTAGGGCTCTCCAGACCTCTAGCCGCGCTTTTATAGAGCGCATGTTTCTTAACCATCAAGAAACCTTTCCTTAGAGTTATTGGTTCATAACCAAAACCCATTAACCCGCTCCAATAACTTAAGTTAAAATAAACTGAACCGAGTTGGTCTATTTTAAGTTAAAATGAACCGAACTAACATTGGTTCATTCGTTTAAAACAAACCAAACCACTTTGGTTAATTTCCACCATTGGATTAGAACCAAACCAATTTGGTTCATCCATCATGTCTTCATAAGACTCGGCCCATCCATGCTTCCGTTACGACTGAAACGATTTCATGCTCGCTCCTTGTTTGGTCCAACCAAACATAGTTTCTCTCGATTTGAGAATCTCATTCTCAAGATCATTATAAATCCTTCAGATTATGCTCATTGTGCGTGTGACCAAATAGGTTCCCGATTTATGTTGGCCGTCTATAATTAACCATTAATTATAGAATGATCATGAGTGACACCTAGTAGTACATCATGATCCCCAATTAATCGAAAAATCAACGGTTGATCCCAGAACCATTTCTGAAACTCTTCAACAACTACAATGAATCGTGCCCCTTTCCCTTCACTCATCTTATACCCATTTGGTTCAGGACATGGTCTATAGTGTCAGTCCCCACTAGGCTGACTACGTCACACCTAGCCCAAATATCATTTCCTCATCCTACGAATTCTAGTTACTGCACATGTATCCTAGAGTACCTTACTCTAAACATGTAATGCTTTAGCCAAAGACTTTAGTAACAATCTGACAAAAGGCTAAGGGTATACATCTCCTCGCAAGGAGTGGTGAATCCTTTATAGGCTATACAAACACCTTCGGGCATTTCGACTTATACCCAATCATCCCGGGTCCATATCTCCTTGTAGATGCTTGCTTAAGATGTCAAAGCATAAGTCTCCATAACCAAGATGACTTGAATACCCCAAGTCAAAGAAACATCGCACTTAAGCTGCAGTATGAACTTCATTGACATATCCATATATGCAGAGAATCTTATGAAGTCTTACAGCTGGTCACTTCAATGAACTAGTTACCATAACTAGCATCCACGATTAACTCCGGACATCACAATGTCTCCAGCCAGTGATAATCAGCTGCTTGGATACACCAAAGAGTATACCTCATGCTAGTCTCGACAGAATTGATGGTGTCCAAATCCATCGATTCATCGACTAGGGATAATTCAATACCTCTCAATTACACATGTAGAGATACTCACTAGTTGTGATCCAATCACAAATTCTCTCATTCTGTGAATCGTATTGTGGACATTCAGTAAATGAGTTAAAGATCTAATCAAATACATTCAAACATGTATACTCAAATAGTGAATCTTCATTTATCATATAAGTGGTTTAAACATAAGGAGATTGTCTTATAATACCTCTCATATATAACTAACAAAATCCCACTTGGCCTAATGCCAATCGCCATGGTATCCAATACCTTAAGCCCTAACATGGGCCTAAAACTTACTTTGAGGTAAGGCCTTAGTTAAAGGGTCCGCTAAGTTCCTTTCAGTGAGAATCTTCTCGAATTGTATTTCCTTCCTACTGATGATCTCCCTGATCAGATGATAGCGGTAAAGCACATGTTTGGATCGTTGATGAGACCTTATCAAGTTCAGAGATGAACTTCTTGATCTAAACCGCTTCCTTTATTGCTTCCAAAGCTATAATGTATTCTTCCTTAGTGGCAGAATCCGCTATAGTGTGTTGCTTGAAACCTTTCCAACTTATTGCGCCTCCATTCAAGGTGAATACATACCCAGACTTAGACCTGGAATCATCCTTGTCTGTCTGGAAGCTGATATCCATATACCTGTGTATTACCATATCACCCTCTCCATATATTAGAAACACATCCTTAGTTCTTCTTAAGTACTTAAGGATTGTCTTAACAGCCGCCCAATGATCCATTCCTAGATCAGACTGGTATCTTCTCATGACACTCAGAGCATACGATACAACGAGCCTCATACATAACATAGCATACATGATAGATCTTATTGCCGATGCATAGGGAATCTTACTCATGCAAATCCTCTCGTCTTTTGTGCACAGACACATAGACTTCGAAAGGTGTATCCCATGCATGATGGGAAGGTAACCTTTCTTGGATTTCGACATTCTAAACCTCTTTAGCACTCGGTCTATATATGTAGACTGTGAAAGACCAAGCAACCATTTCGATCTATCCCTATAGATCTTAATCCCGAGGATGTAGGTTGCTTTTCCCAGGTCTTTCATGGAGAACGTCTTGGACAACCAAATTTTAATTGACTGTAAGATAGAAATATCGTTTCCTATATGTAATATGTCATCGACATACAATACTAGGAATACGACTGCACTCCCACTAACCTTCTTGTACACACAAGGTTCGTCCGGATTTTATGAGAAATCAAACCTTTTGATTATCTCATCAAAATGAATATTTCAGCTCCTAGATGCTTGCTTCAATCCATATATGGAACATCGCAGTTTGCATACCTTGGTTTTATCAACTGATGTGAAACCCTCAGCCTGTATTATATACACGTCCTCGAGTAGGTTTCCATTAAGGAAAGCTATTTTCACATCCATCTTCCATATCTCATAATCATAATGAGTCGCTATGGCCAAGAGCATCCGAATGAATTTAAGCATAGAATCAGGTGAATAGGTCTCGTCATAATCAACATCTTGTTTTTGACGATACCCTTTCGCCACCAATCTAGCCTTATAGGTAATCACATTACTATCCATGTCAATTTTCTTCTTGAAAACCCACTTGCACCCTATAGGCTTTATGCCTTCAGGTGGGTCAACCAAGTTCCAAACTTGATTTTCATACGTGGAATCCATTTCCGACTTCATGGCGTTAAGCCATGTATCCCTTTCTGAACTTTTCAGAACTTCTTCATAACTGATAGGAACCTCATCATCAATGAGTAACACATCGTTAGATTCACTTACGAGAAATCCATATCTCTCAGGAATGTTACGTGTTCTACTAGATCTACGAAGATGTGGTGTCCCAATAGGTCCAGTCGATGGCTCATCACTATGAGTTATCGATTGTGGTGCTTCACCAGGTATCTCATCAATGTCTATTGGAGTCTCTTGAGCCTCCTCAAGCTCAATGACACTCTCACTATTTTCTTGCAAGAGAAACTCTTTATCTAGAAACATAGCATGCCTTGAAACAAACACCTTTTGTATCACAGGATGATTGAATTGGTAACCCCTCGTTTCCTTAGGGTATCCAATAAATAGACATTTATCAGACTTAGCATCTAGTTTTTCTGATACAGTCCACTTCACATAAGTAGGACAACCCCATATCTTCAAGTAAGATAAATGAGGTTTTTTTACTATTCCATATCTCATATGGAGTAGTAAAGACTACCTTGGTCAGGACTCTGTTTAACAAGTAAACAACAGTCTGAAGTGCATAGCCCCAAAAGGACTTGGAAAGATTCGCATGATCTATCATCGACCTGACCATGTCCAACAAGGTCCAGTTTCGCCTCTCAGACACACCATTAAGCTGTGGTCTATACGGCGGAGTCCATTGAGATAATAAACCATTGCCCCTTAGATAATCCAGAAACTCTTGACTCAAGTATTCACCACCTCGATCCGATCGAAGTATTTTAATACTCTTTCCAAGTTATTTCTCTATTTCATTTCTGAATTCTTTGAACCTTTCAAAGGCTTCAGATTTGTGTTTCATCAAGAATACATACCCAAACCGTGAGTGATCATCGGTGAAGGTAATGAAGTAGCTATAGCCTCCTAGAGCTTGAGTTGTCATAGGTCTGCATACATCAGTATATATTAGACCAAGCAACTCTCCCACCGGTTCACCTTTTCTCATAAAAGGTAACTTAGTCATCTTGCCTTTTAAGCATGATTCACATGTATCGTATGAATCTAATTCAAACGATTCCAGAATTCCACATCGGTGTAATTCGGACATGAGTTTCTTGCTTGCATGGACAAGACGACAATGCCACATGTAGGAGTCTAATTGATTATCCTTTCGAGCACTATTGTTGCTCGCTTCAATATTGAAAATGTCACTGGATATGTCCAACGTATAAATACCATTGCTTAAAATTCTAGTCCCATAAAGAACGCCATTCAAAGTTATGTAACAACAATTGTTACTAAAAGTTAAATGGTACCCATTTCTATTTAAACAAGAAATAGAAATGATGTTCTTTATCATCAAAGAAACATAAAAGCAATTGCCCAGTTCTAAGACAAGTCTTGTAGGGAGTTTCAACAAATATGTTCCTATGGCGAGTGCAACAACCTTTGCTCCATTCCCAACACGTAAATTTGACTCTCCCTTGACGAGTCTTCTTCTATTCCTTTGCCCATGTATGTTATTACATATATGTGAACCACACCCGGTATCCAATACTCAAGTGTCTAAGGAAATAGAATGACAATCAATAACGAAGATATCTGAAGAAGATGAGGCATCTACTGCTTTATTCTTCTTCACGGACTCAAGATAAATCTTGTAGTTTCTTCGCCAATGACCCTCCTTGCCACAATGATGACAAGTGCCCTTTTGAGCTGGTTCTATCTTTTTAGCTTTTTTCTTCTTCCCCTTCTGCTATTCCTTTGACTTCCTCTTAGAACCTTTCTTTGAGGAATCAACTCACAACACCGTCCCCTACTCATGCTTCACAGAAGGCTCCATAGTCTTCAGCATGTTGAGCAGTACCACAGATGAACCTTCTTGCATCTCAGAGGTGAAGAGGAGCTTGGAGACTTCGAACATTTCAGATCTCACTTGCTCATCAAACAACTCATAAAGATGAAGGACTATGGTATGAGCATCCATATGCTCATGCTGCTTCCGTAGCTTGGGTACCATCACGACTAGCATGATGCAACTCACTTGTTCAGAATCACTCACATGTTTCTGATAAGCCAACAATTGGTCCAAAATTGCATTATCACTAGGACGGGCAGGAAGAGGCTCTTCGAGGACATACGCAAGTTTTTTCACCTTGAGAACAATTCTCAAGTTTCTAAGCTAGTCCAAGAAGTTCAGCCCAGTCAATTTATTCGAATTCAAAATAGAGCACAAATTCAAAGACAACATGATCAAGCGATTAACCTAGAAATACAAAATCGAGCATATATGAGAAAGATGGAAAAATGCATCAACATACATTTACAAATCCCATTCATTTTTTGAATTTTAAAACCCCAAAATCACTTCGGGAGATCGTAGGTCCATCTCCGAATGGACTGATATCCAACATAGATATGAACAACCTTGGATAGAGTCCAACAAGTCATTCATAACTACAATGGTAGGTATCAAGTATACCGATTGCATATCACATATATGCAACTATCACAATGTGCTATCAACTAATTAAATGTTCACACATACATTGGGTTGTTAACTCATTAACAAGTATGCATCATATGCATAGCACCCAACTTCACCTCCCTTCACATTGACCTTGGAGAGAGTCCAACAAGTCGATGCTCCAGCTTAAAGCCAACCCATTAATCAAGAAATAGCTTTAATATGATTAGAGCGCATTCAACTAATTAGCCCAGCTTGGAGAGAGTCCAACAACCAAAGCTAACGATTGACCTCTGACTCTTACCATATTAGTATTAAACTATTCCATGGTTTGAACATGTTCAGGTTCGAGCTGGGCTTGGAGAGAGTCCAACAACCCAAACAAGAAACATAACTCTGATTCTAACCATATTAATAGAAGGTATGGCTGTAATATTGTGCAAGCGTTTTAATGTCTCATCCTCTTTGCATGCAAATAACTATTATCTACATGACATGACATACATGACATACATCTACATGTCATGACACGCATGCCATAATGATATGCATCTAATGCAATTACATGACATACAATTATGACATGTACAAAATTTTTTTTATATGTCATAACTATTTATGGAAATAAAATATGTTTGAGATTTGATTCCCCAAATCAAATCATGATTAAATTAGGAAACAAATTTCCAAATCTAATAACATATTTTATTTATGGAAAGTGTTAATTAAGGAAAGTCAAATTTAATTTAGGAAACAAATTTCCTAAATTGTCAAAACTATTTATGGAAATAAAATATGTTTTAGATTTTATTCCCCAAATCAAATCATGATTAAGTTAGGAAATAAATTTCCAAATCTAATAACATATTTTATTTATGGAAAGTGTTAATTTCTATAAATACTTCTAAACTTTCCAAAAGTAAAAGATTTCTATAAATACTTCTAAACTTTCTAAAAGTAGAAAATTTCCATAAATACAATTATGACTATCGAAAAATAATTTTATGATTATGTCAAAACACAACCTGGGCTATGATACCACTTTTGGGTTTCCCCGACACCGCGACGAGTGTGTGTTCCAACATGTTTCGTAAACATGTGCACAACGGAAGAATTAAAAGCAATAAATCTAATTTATTACAACACACACACCACACATATGCAAGATACAACATGTGTAGATATAATCGCAGTTTCAAATTTTGCAATAAAAGGAAATTATGCTAGTTATACCTAACATATTATGTGCAGCGGGAATGACATCAACCGAAGCAACTCAAGCTAGAGTTGCCTCTATCCGTATCCATGCCGAGTACCGTCGGGATAGCTTCGCCAAGCTACAAGCCTCGTCTTCGTAGGAGTCACTAGCCTCGTGTCGAAGACGATGTGATCGAGAGAAGATCACAATCCAAATCAAAATTCGGATGCAAAAATGAGTCCCCAAAACTCACTTCTCCAAAGAGGTATTCATCAACCGATTGACGAATCCTTGGTCCTCTACCTATGAGGATTACCGGAGATCCAATCCTCGACAAGGAAGTCACTGTCGGAGCTCCAAACGCCGTCCAAATGACACTCCGACAAGAAGGAAACAAGCTGTCCAAAAACTAGACAGCTTGGTGGAGGACTTGGCGCCGACCAAAGGAAGAGGGTCGGCTGGTCCTTGGTTACCGAAGCCAAGAAGGGTCACCAGAGGATCGCCGGAGGGTGGCTGGCAGCAATTAGACGCCGGCGACACAAGGTTGGACGGCGGCACAAGCTTGGGCGTGGCTTCCTTGGGAGGTGGAAAGGAGAAGAGAGGGAGAGGAGAGGAAGAGAAGTTTCCAAAAATAAAACTTAGGGCTCTCCAAACCTCTAGTCGCACTTTTATAGAGCGCATGTTTCTTAACCATCAAGAAACCTTCTCCTTAGAGTTATTGGTTCATAACCAAAACCCATTAACCCGCTCCAATAACTTAAGTTAAAATAAACCGAACTGAGTTGGTCTATTTTAAGTTAAAATGAACCGAACCAACTTTGGTTCATTCGTTTAAAACAAACCAAACCACTTTGGTTTATTTTCCACCATTGGATTAGAACCAAACCAATTTGGTTCATCCATCATGTCTTCATAAGACTCGACCCATCCATGCTTCTGTTGCGACTGAAATGATTTCATGCTCGCTCCTTGTTTGGTCCAATCAAACCTAGTTTCTCTCGATCTAAGAATCTCATTCTCAAGCTCATTTTAAATCCTTCGGATTATGCTCGTTGTGTGTGTGACCAAATAGGTTCCCAATTTATGTTGGCCGTCTATAATTAACCATTAATTATAGAATGATCATGAGTGGCACCTATGGTATATCATAATCCCCAATTAATCAGAAAATCAACAGTTGATCCCAGAACCATTTTTGAAACCCTTCAGCAACTACAATGAATCGTACCCCGTTCCCTTCACTCATCTTATACCCACTTGGTTCAGGACATGGTCTATAGTGTCAGTCCCCACTAGGCTAACTACGTCACACCAAGACCAAGTATCATTTCCTCATCCTACAGATTCTAGTTACTGCACATTTATCCTAGAGTACCTTACTCTAAACATGTAATGCTTTGGCCAAAGACTTTAGTAATAATCCAACGAGGGGCCAAGGGTATACATCTCCTCGCAAGGAGTGGTGAATCCTTTATAGGTTATTCAAACACCTTCGGACATTTCGACTTATACCCAATCATCTCGGGTCTACATCTCCTTGGAGATACTTGCTTAAGATGTCAAAGCATAAGTCTTCATGACCAAGATGACTTGAATACAACAATTCAAAGGAACATCGCACCATTGTCAAAGCATAAGTCTTCATGACCAAGATGTCAATGCAGTAAGAACTTCATTGACATATCCATATGCAGAGAACCATATGAAGTCTTACAGCTGGTCACTCCAATGAACTAGTTACCATAACTGGCATCTACGATTAACTCCGGACATCACAATGTCTCCAACCAGTGAGAATCAGCTGCTTGGATACACCAAAGAGTATACCTCGTGCTAGTGTCAACAGAATTGATGGTGCCCAAATCCATCAATTCATTGACTAGGGATAATTTCAATACATCACAATTACACATGTAGAGATACTCACTAGTTGTGATCTAATCACAAATTCTCTCATGCTGTGAATCATATTGTGGACATTCAGTAAATGAGTTTAAGATCTAATCAAATACATTCAAACATGTATACTTAAATAGTGAATCTTCATTTATCATATAAATGGTTTAAACATAAGGTGATTGCCTTAGGACACCTCTCATATATAACTAACACCTGAAGGCTAGCGTATGGATGAACAAGTCATGGATGACTTGGATGGATCCGATAGGTGTGAGACTGATAGAGGTGGCTAGTGTTAGGGATCTTTGGAAGGCTAGAGGGGGTGAATAGCCTCTTTTCGTTTCTACAAAAAAGGTTAGTGGAAGCAAAACAAATACTAAACGAAATTGAGAAGCTAAAACACAATCGCTAACAAGAGAGATTTTACATGGTTCGGAGATTAAGCTCCTACTCCACGGCGATCCTTAAGGTGGATCAATCCAAGCAATTCTCCACTAAAAAGCTTTCTCTTACAAGACCCTCCTCTTCTTACAAAAGATGAAGATGAAGATTAGAGAGGAGGGGGATTAAAAGCACTTAAAAAGCATAGAAAAAACGTGGGAGCTTGAGAGTATGGTTGGAATATAAGCACTAGCCTCCTCAAGCACCCCATGACCTCTTTTTTTAGAGAAGTGGCTGATTTTCCCATTGAGCCTCGATCAATCACTGATGGTCTCCATCAGTCGACTACTGTTGTAGCCAAAGCAATCCAATGACTTTTGACAAGTCGGATTCGCGATCGTCACTACCCAACGGGAAGCTGATCAGTCGACTGATCATACCATCAGTCGACTGATTGAGTAACCAATCGAGTGCTCCAAGTGATCACTCGACTAGAGAACTCTCTGTGTCAAAATTCACTTATAGCGAATCATCGCTAGGTATAGAAGCGCATCGATGGGTGGATCGACCGCAAACCGCAGCGGATCTGCTCGACCATAGAATCGATCATCATCGAGGATCGATCACCAATCGGAACAAGTCACCAGTCGACTGACACACTTCAAGTATGATAAATTCATGCTTGAAGTAAACTCCCTAGACCTAGACTCAACCTTCTAGCTCTTCCTTTAGCCTTGCACCTTCAGGATCCCTCCAAGTCTGCGACTCCTTCATCCTTGCGCTTGCTTCCAAGAGATTCCATCGGTTTCGTCATGTCTTGGGTTTCTCTTTTGCCAAAGGACCGCTTGGACTTTATGCCGCCAAGACTACATGCTTAGACTTACGCTGCAAAGACCTTGCCTTTGGTCTTACTTTGCCAAGGTTCGCTTGGACTTTACGCTGCTAAGACTACATGCTTGGTCTTATGCCACTAAGACCTTCCCTTGGACTTCTTTGTAGTAGATCATTGGAAGCTAGAGGGGGGGGCGTGAATAGCTTGTTTTTTGTTTCTACAAAAAGATTAGCGGAAGCACAAACAAAAACAAACAATAATAAAGGAAATGAAAACACAATGCTAACACAAATCCTTTACGTGGTTCGGAGATAACGCTCTTACTCCACGGCGATCCTTAAGGTGGATCAACCCTAAGGAATCTCACTATGAAACTTTCTTTTACAAGCAACCCTCCTCTTCTTACAAAGAATGAAGATCAAGTTTAGAGAGGAGGAGGGGAATTAAAGCACTAGAAAGCTTGGAAAATTCATGGAGGCTTGAAAGGATGATCACAAAGTAAGCATTAACCCCTTCAACCACCACAAGCCCTCTTTTTATAGAGAGAGGGCTGTTTTTCCCGTTGGGCCACGATCAGTCGACTGATGTACAACATCAGTCGACTGCCGCCGAAACCAACGGCTTCTGACTAAGCAAATCTGCGGAGATATGCAGTCGTAATTTCCAACGACTGCCTGATCAGTCGACTGATCACTTCATCAGTCGACTGATGAAGCGATCAGTCGAGTGATCACCGCGTGAAGTTGAGTGAGACTCTATTCTGTGTCCGCTGCTGCATGATCGATTGGGCCGATATTGGCAATGATCGATGGTGACATCATCACGTTACGACTAGGCAATGATCGTTTCTTGCTTGGCTACGACTCGAGCACCTTAACAGTCGACTGATACATCGTGTCAAGTATGAATAATTCATACTTGAATTGACTCCCTAGACCTAGACTCAACCTTCTAGCTCTTCCTTAATCCTTGCGCCTCCAGGATCCCTCCGAGTCCACGACTTGTTCATCCTTTGAGCTTTGCTTCCAAGAGCTTCCTTTGGTTTTGTCATGTCTTGGGTTTCCCTTTGCCAAAGTGCGCTTGGACTTTATGCCGCCAAGACTACATGCTTGGTCTTACGCTGCCAAGACTTGCCTTTGGACTTCCTTTGCCAAGGTCCGTTTGGACTTAACACCGCCAAGACTACATACTTGGTCTTATGCCGCCAAACCTTTTCCTTGGACTTCTCTTGCCAAGATCATACTTGGACTTTGCCTTTACCAAGTCTTCATACATGGATTTCCCTGTCACTTAAACACGTTCACAATTAAATCACAAAGTATTACCTAACTTAGATGATTATCCAAACATCAAAACAAATAAATGCTTGGGGCATTGTTGCACCAACAATCTCTCCCTTTTTGATGTTTGGCAATCATTTAAGTTAGGTCTTTAAAACATGCACATAATCATATTTTCAATATGAATTCTAACTTAAACATTCCTTCTCCCCCTTTGACATACATCAAAAAGAGAAGGATTCATAAATTTCATAAAAGGATTAAATTTGTTGTAATCTTGAACTAAGGTATAAAATTGAAATTAAGCTCCCCCTTAATCCAAGATATGGTTCATGATGAATGAATAACTTGTGGAGCAAAGCCTAACAAAAGATTGAAGGTTAAATCCTAACTTTGCACCAACAATGTAAGTTTGGGGATGAAAAGATATATATTATGAAACTCCCCCTAAAACATCGCATCAAACAATCCTAAAAACTTGTTTATACTGAATATTATCATACCATAGTTTTAGGACATTCAAAGATACACTTAAATGCAGGAAATAGAGCTTTTTATCAGAAAATACAGTGTGTCAGTCGACTGGTTTCTGACGTAGTTGACTGATATTCCTGAAATCTGAATTTCAGCCTTTTCATCCCAACTTCAGAAATGCGTTAGAAATTCTAGAAACCTCAAAAAATCACAAAATTTTGTGTGCACATTTCTGAAATCATCCTTTATCAAGAAAAAATAATTTGAAAAATATATGTTTTCCATATTTCAAGATTGATACAAACTTAGAAACTAACAAAAGTTCTAATGTTTTTGCAAACTTTGTATCACTTTTGTGTTCCACTTGAAAACTGTGTTTCAAAATATGATAAACATAGTTTAAATCATATTTTATTTGACATTTACAATCATATTCTTGGAGCTATATGCACATCAATTGTGTATAAGCCTTCCCAATGATTGGTCCAATGAAGTATTAATGTCTCTAGATGGCACTTTGGTCCAAAATAATGCATCATAACAAGCATGATGAACCAAGTGCATCTTCCTACCATCTCACATGTTGTCTAAGTGGCTCAATACAAAAATCATGGTTTCTTAGGGATTTTGTGAGATGCTTAAAGGTATAAATCCTAGGATTTCTATAGGATCATGCAAATCTACACCTTTATTCAACTAAGCACATCCCAAGTTCTCTCCTAAGTGATGAAAATTCTACTTCGGGGAGAGGCTTGGTAAAGATGTCGGCTAGGTTGGACTTATATTCAATGTAATTAAGCTCAATGTCCCCCTTAGCCACATGATCTCTAATGAAGTGATGTTTCACTTCAATGTGCTTAGTCCTAGAGTGATGCACCAGATTTTTGGTCAAATTTATGGTGCTCACATTATCACAAAATACTTTCATGTTGGAGTAAGATAGCTCATAGTCCTCTAAAGTAAGCTTCATCTATAGAAGTTGAGCTACACAACCACCCATAGCCATATATTCGGCCTCGGTGGTGGATAGGGCAACACAAGGTTGCTTCCTACTACTCCAACTAACTAGAGAGGACCCAAGGAATTGACATCCACCACTAGTACTCTTCGAATCCAATTTGCAACCGGCATAATCGGAATCGGTGTACCCAACCAAATCAAAAGACCTAGTCCTAGGGTACCATAGTCCTACATTTAGTGTGCCTTTAATATATCTCAAGATTCTCTTAACGACAACTAAATGAGATTCTTTAGCACATGATTGGTACCTAGCACACATACCAACCGCAAATAATATATCAGGACTACTAGCGGTTAGGTACAAAAGGCTACCAATCATACTCCTATAGAGTGTAAGGTCAATTTGTTTTCCTTCATGATCACTATCTATTTTTGTATTGGTTGCCATTGGAGTTGAAACTACCTTAGCATTTTCCAAACCAAACTTCTTAATCATTTTCTTAGCATATTTGGTTTGTTTAACTCATTTTCCATATTCTTAATAAAGTCTTGAAGAAGTTCATCATTTGTTGACCCAAAGATAAAGTCATCAACATATACTTGGGCTGTAAAGATGTCCTTTGATGTTGACTTTATAAATAGAGTTTGATCTACACTACCCTCTTAAAGTCCTTAGAGATTAAGAAAGATGATAATCTTTCATACCAAGCCCGGGGAGCTTGTTTCAAACCATAAAATGCTTTCCTAAGCTTGTATACATAGTTTGGATAATCCATATTCTCAAACCCGGAAGGTTGTTCTACATATACCTCTTCCTTAATAAACCCATTTAGGAATGTCGATTTAACATCCATTTGATGGAGTTTGAAACCCATATAAGAGGCATACCCTAATAGGATCTTAATAGACTCTAATCTAGCAACCGAGGCTATGTTTCATCATAGTCAAGTCCTTCAACATGATTAAAGCCCCTTACAACTAACCTTGCCTTATTCCTAGTAATATTTCCTTGGTCATCTAGTTTGTTCCTAAAGACCCATCTTGTAGTAATGATGGTGTTGTCATTAAGTCTAGGAACTAACTCTCATACTTGACTTCTTTCAAATTGAGCCAATTCATTTTGCATTGCTAAGATCCAATCCGGATCAAGTAATGCATCTTTGATTATTTTGGGCTCAATTTGAGAGATTAGGACTATATGACTAGAGGGATCCCTATGAAATGATCTAGTCCTAACTCCTTGAGATAATTCACCTACAATTTGATCTAGAGGGTGATTTTGATGAACTCTTATTGTTCTAGGAGGTGTATTAATTTGAGTTTGATCATGTCGGAATCCAAGAGAGGTTTAGCATGTCGGAATCTAAGAGAGGTTTCCAACCATTGTTGAAGCAATACCGGTCTACTGCGACAACAATGGAGCAACTGCACAGGCGAAAGAGCCAAGGTTTCATCAACAATCCAAACATGTGCTTCGCCACTATCATTTGATCAGAGAGATCATTAGTAGGAAGGAAATACAAATCGAGAAAATTCCCACTGAAAGGAACTTAGCGGATCCTTTGACTAAGGCATTACCTCAAAGTAAGTTTGAGGGTCATGTTAGAGCTTATGGTATTGGATACCATAGCGATTGGCATTAGGCCAAGTGGGAGTTTGTTAGTAATATATGAGAGATGTCCTAAGACAATCGCCTTATGTTTGAACCATTTATATGATAAATGAAGATTCACTATTTGAGTATACATGTTTTCATGTATTTGATTAGATCATAAACTCATTTACTGAATGTCCACGATACGATTCACAACATGAGAGAATTTGTGATTGGATCACAACTAGTGAGTATCTCTACATGTGTAATTGTGATGTATCAGAATTATCCCTAGTCGATGAATTGATGAATTTGGACACCATCAATTCTGTCGAGACTAGCACAAGGTATACTCATTGGTGTATCCAAGCAGCTGATTCTCACTGACTGGAGACATTGTGATGTCTGGAGTTAATCGTGGATGCTAGTTATGGTAACTAGTTCATTGGAGTGACCAACCGTAAGACTTCATATGATTCTCTGCATATATAGATATGTCAATGAAGTTCTTACTGCAGCTTAAGTGTGATGTTCCTTTGACTTGCGGTATTCAAGTCATCTTGGTCATGAAGACTTATACTTTGACATCTTAAGCAAGCATCTCTGAGGAGATGTGGACCCGGGATGATTGAGTATAAGTTTTAGTGATCGAAGGTGTTTGAATAGCCGATAATGGATTCACCACTCCTTGCGAGGAGATGTATACCCATGGCCTCTCGTTGGATTGTTACTAAAGTCTTTGGCTAAAGCATTACATGTTTAGAGTAAGGTACTCTTGGATACATGTGTAGTAACTAGAATCCGTAAAACGAGGAAATGATACTAGGGCTAGGTGTGACGTAGTCAACCTAGTGGGGACTGACACTATATACCATGTCCTGAACCAAGTGGGTATAAGATGAGTGAAAGGAATGGGGCACGATTCATTGTAGCTGCTGAAGGGTTTCAGAAATAGTTCTGGATCAAACATTGATCTTTTCGGTTAATTGGGGATCATGATGTACTACTAGGTACCACTCATGATCATTCTATAATTAATGGTTAATTATAGACGGCCAACATAAACCGAGAACCTATTTGGTCACATGCACAACGAGCGTAATCCAAAGGATTTAAAACGAGCTTGAGAATGAGATTCTTAGACCGAGAGAAACTAGGTTTGGTTGGACCAAACAAGGAGCGAGCATGAAATTGTTTCAGTCGCAATAGAAGCATGGATGGGCCATGTCTTATGAAGACATGATGGATGAACCAAATTGATTTGGTTTTAATCAAATGGTGGAGAATAAACCAAAGGGGTTTGGTTTGTTTTAAACAAATGAACCAAAAGTTGGTTCGGTTCGTTTTAACTTAAAATAGACCAAATCGGTTTAGTTTATTTTAACTTAAATTAATGGAGCGGGTTAACGGGTTTTGGTTATGAACCAATAACCATTAGGAGAATTTGTTCTCTATAAAATAAGACTCAAGGGTTTAATGAGAACCCTAATCCAAAGTTTCCGCCCCTCTCCCCTAATCCTCTTGTGGTCGGCGCCCAAACCCTAGCCGCCACCCACCTCTTGTTCCGCCATCCAAGTTATTGCCGGCGTCCAAGCTTCAGCCGGCGATCCTCCGGCGACCCTCCGGTGATCTTCCTTGTCTCCGGCGACAAGGTGAGCACCTAGCTTCCTTATTTGGCCGACGCTAATCCTCCACCAAAGTTGTCCAGTTTTCTTGACAGCTTGTTTATTTCATGTCGGAGCGTCGTTTGGACGACGTTTGGAGCTTCGACAGCGACTTCCTTGGCAAGGATTCGATCTCCGGTAATCCTCATAGGTGGAGGACGAAGGATTCGTCAAACGGTGGGCGAATACCTCTCCGGAGAAGCGAGTTTTTGAGGACTCATTTTGAATCCGAATTTTTGATTCGGATTGTGATCTTCTCTCGATCACATCGTCTTCGACACGAGGCTAGTGACTCGTACAAAGACGAGGCTTGTGACTTTGTGAAGTCATCCCAAAGATACTCGGCGTGGATACGGATAGAGGCGATTCTAGCGAGGGTCGCTCCGGTCAATGTCTTTCTCATTACACGTGATACGTTAGGTATATGTAGAATAATTTCCTTTTATTGTAGAATTTGAAATTACAGTTATGTCTACACATGTTGTACTATACATGCGTGTGGTGTGTGTGTTGTAATAAATTAGATTTATTATTTTTATTTCTTCCGCTGCGCACATGTTTACGAAACATGTTCGTACACACACTCGCCGCGGTGCCGGAAACCCAACAATATTACCTTGATCATCTAATTTGTTCCTAAAAACCCATCTTGTGGTAATGATGGTACTATCATTGGGTCTAGAAACTAACTCCCATACTTGACTCCTTTTAAATTGAGTCAATTCATCTTGCATTGCTAAGATCCAATCCGGTTCAAGTAATACATCATTGATTGATTTGGGCTCAATTTGGGAGATAAGAGCTATTTGACTAGAGGAAGCTCTATGGAAGGATCTAGTTCTAACACCTTGAGATAATTCTCCTACAACTTGGTCAAGAGGATGATTTTGATTAATTCTTAATGTTCTAGGAGGTGTATTAAATTTATTTTGATCTTGGTTATCCTCAATTCTTCTTTCATCATCCGAATCTCCTCTTGCTCCCCCCTTGATTATTACTCACTAATCCTCCCCCTTAATTATTACACCCTAAGGTCAAGTCTTGAAATTTTTGGGTAATCTCTTGATTTTTGTTATTGATATCATTATCAATGGGGGATTTCCTAGGGTAAGTGGTAGAGGTTTCATCAAATTGAACATTTGAGGATTCCTCAACCTTTTGAGTTCTCTTGTTATAAACTCTATACCCTCTACTAGTGGATGAATATCCAACTAGGATTCCCTCATCCGCTTTGGATTCAAATTTACCTAAATTCTCTTTGGTATTTAAGATGTAAGTTTTACATCCAAAGACATTAAAATAGTGAATTGTAGGAATTGTGCCATTCCATAATTCAAAGGGTGTTTTTTCTAAAAACCTATGTATGAAAACCCTATTTTGGATATAGTAAGCGGTATTAATCGCTTCTGCCCACAAATAGCTAGGCAGTGAATATGCATTAAGCATAGTCCTAGCCATCTCTTGTAGGGCATGATTTCTCCTTTCTACCACCCCATTTTGTTGGGGTGTTTTAGGACAAGAGAATTTATGCTTGTACCCTTGTTCTAAGCAAAATTTGGAGAAATTAGAATTCTCAAATTTTCCACCATGATCACTACGGATCGGGTTGATTTTGAGACTTCTTTCATTCTCTACTCTTTTACTAAAACCTATGATTATTTCTAGGGTTTCATCCTTATGTTTCATAAAATATACCCATGTAAATCTAGAAAAATCATCAACTATAACTAAGTAATATTTACTACCATTTAAAGAAGGAGTACTATGACAATTAAATAAATCTAAATGCAAAAGTTCTAAAGGTAAAGACATATTAATTAAGGTTTTACCCTTATGTGATGACTTTGATTGTTTTCCTTCTTGACATGCATCACACATCTTGTCCTTGAGATATTTGACTTTTGGCAAACCCTTGACTAGCTCCATCTTGGCTATCTTGGCAATATTTTTCATGTTGATGTGCCCAAGCCTCCTATGTCATAATCAACTTTCTTCTTCTTTTGCCATAAGACACTTAAGAGAAATGTTAGAAGCATAGGATAAATCAACATAATAAATATTTGATTTCCTATATCCTACTAACATGCAATCATTTAATGTCTTATGTCTTATAAAGCATTTAGAAGAGTTAAATTGAATATCAAAGTTGACATCACATAATTGACTTACACTAAGCAAGTTGAATTTCATAATTTTAACTAACAATACTTTATGAATAGCAAGATTTGGGGATACCTCAATTGTGTCTTTTCCTAGAATTTTAAGTTTCCCACTATTTCCAAAAGACACGGTCCCCTTGCTAATGTGGTTGATTGTGGAAAGTTTGCTCTCATCACGGGTCATATGTTTTGAGCAACCACTATCAACAATCCATAAGCTTGGTCCTTCTACCTATACAACATGAAAAATACAAGTCTTAGACACCCAAATCTTAGGACCGGTAGCATTAACTACATAGCTCTTAGGAACCCATGCCTTTCTAACCTTGCTTCTAATGGTTGATTTCCTACTAACTGATGCACGCGATCGCGACCTCAAATATCGTGACGAAGGCCGTCGAGGACTCAAAGTGCGCGCTCACGCTCAACGCCTGCAAGTGCACGAATGTCGTCAAGTAATAAAAGATTTATCGATCCCACAGAGACTGGGATTCAAATATCAGTATGTTCAGTGGTTGTAATCGTTCGGACATAAACTCCAAGGGGTTTTGATTGGTGAGGGCTGTCGGTGGACTATACTCTATACGGTGTCACACGGAGGAGGAAAGGAGTGTGTCGAGGTCTTCAAAGGTGATTCTAGGACTTCAGTTTCTCTTGTGTGTCAAAAAACAATGCTGTCAATTGGCGTTGTCTAGACGTTTAGCTATGGTTTTGGGGAAGAGACATCATACACTCTCCTGAAGAGCCACTGCATCTGCCGGGAGCTATCTCCGCCTAGAAGGATGGGATAGACGGTACGAGGATGCCAAATCAATCCCTACGATGAACCGTGTCCGGTTCCATTGCATCCTTCTACCCATGGTTACAGGAGATCAGGTTTACCCCAAGGTTCCTTGTATCAAATCCCTTAAAACTTAGATGCGAGGGTTGTCATCCCTCGTATCGCCTAAGTACAGCAGGTAGAAAACCAAACACACAAAGATAAAGTAAAAAACAACTACCAATTGCCAAATTAAACTCAAAGGCAAAATTTAACATGAACCAACATTGTAATGTGCAAACAAGCTACTCCCTAATTCTAGAATCGAAAGAACTACTCCATGTATATGAAGGAAGAATCACAAAGCATGTTTATGTTCGAATACATAGGGAATATAACGCAGGAAAAAAAGATTACAATGCTTTCGTGGTCTTCTCTCCGGTGTTAAAGTGCAAGGCGTGGACCTCCGACGACGTCCCTCCTCTCCGTTGCGAGTTCCCGAAGCGTTTTAGGACTTCGGCGTGCCATCCTAGCCGCCATGCCTCCCCCTAGGGTTTGAGAGCCCTAGGGCAGCTCCCTCGTGATCCCCCGCCTTTTGGATGAGTTTCCTATATATAGAGGCGGCTCCGACTTTCCATAAATGCTGGAAAAACCATATTTCCTTGAATTCACAGTGCCGCCACACGACCGTGTGCAAGGCTGGAAAACAAGTGAAATCTCGGTTGAAAATTGAGCTGGAAAAAGGCACGACCGTGTGTTTTCACACGGCCTAGCCGTGTCTTTTTTTGGAGCCTCCATTTTGATCCGTTTTGATTCGGAAACATGCCCAAGTCTTGGGACATGACTAGTGCGTGTTCCCTAAGGTCCGTGCTCCACAAATTACTCCATTTTTGCTCCAAAAATATGCCGTTTTCCCATGAAATGCTATCATGCACACAAAAGTACAAAGAGTAGACCTCCGAACCAGAAAATAGGAAATACATGCAAAATAGAGTGACATATGTATGAAACTAACATAAAATGTAATGAGATGTGAGTGAAAACTACTCCTAAAACCATATATGTTTTGCTCACATAACTTCCCCTAGACATAAATCTTTGCTTGTCCTCAAGCAAACCTCAGTGTCATGAAATTTTTTTAACAAGATATTGTTCCATACTTAGCATGTTAACTAAATTTATCAAGTGGTATTTGCAATCAAAGCAAAATAAATATGTTCTAGAAATTCACTAGGTTAGCTCCTCGTGCTCGTGCTAAGCGAATCATTCTTAGGGGATACTCGTTCCATGGTGAGTTAAATTGTCATTCTATAGCTTTCCTAAGGTCTCCGACTCTTAAGCACTTACCTGCCCAAAGCGAGGGTCATTCCCTAGATCTAGCACAAAGTCTCAAAGGCGTGCTCGGTATTGAGAGAAATTGGTAGGTGTTTCCCCAGTAACCTAACTCGGTCTCAAAGGGGCACCTAACCATTTCCACCCACGACAACTGTTTTTTTATCCCTCATAATCTTCTCTCTCTTTTTTTTCCTTTTTTTTTATTTTTCATTTCTTTTTTTTCTCTCTCTTTTTTATTTCTCTTTTCTTTTCTCTCTTTTATTTTTTGGCTCACTGGGATTTTGATTTTTCCGAATGGGCTTACACAATCCGAGCATCTCTAGTAACTAAAATGCTAAACCTAGAGTCACCTATGGATTCCAAAGTACTAGACTACTGAGATGAATCATAACTAGGTATGTACTAGATTCTCCCTTTCAGAGTGTTCGACATGTGTAGGTGTAAAAATAAAAACTAATCAGTGTAAGTCTAGAACATTCATTAGAACATATAAAATAAAATACCACGAGATAAATGAAGTTAAACTACCTATGGAAACAACTCATGTAAGTAACTTTAACAAAAATACTACTGAGGCAGCTTTACAGATAACAAAATCTAAGTGTCGAAAGAAACTCAACAACCTATGCATGAACAAATCAATGCTAACAATAATGCAAATATCAAGAAAGAAACTACTGCTAGAAACAAAATAAGTTTGGGGTCCCCCCCAGACTTATACTAAATAATACCTCTAATATTATGGACGAGGTGGAAAGTCTGGGAGCCTCGGCATCTTAGGATCCTAGGAGAACCTGCTACTGAGCTGTTGATGCCACATGTACATGTGGTCGATCTGAGAGCTGGTGGATGCAGCGACTGCTCGGTGCTTCTCCTCCCTGGCCCACTATGCCTGCTGGGCATGCATGTGCTGTCGCATCTCCTGGCGGTAGATAGCCTCATCCTGGCAACGAGCATCCTCCTCCTGGAAGTATATGCGGGCCTCGTCATATAACTCCTCAACCCACTGGAAGTTCTCCTGTAAGCTTGTAAACTCCGCCTACGTATAGGAGCTATGATCATCCCATCACTGCCCCTGCATCTGCTGCTCAGCGTATATGTCATCGAGGCGTGATCGGAACTTCGAGAAATCATAGGCAGAAGTACCTGCAACCTGCTCAAAAGTAGGAAAAGAAAACAGTGCAGGTGTAGGCTTTTCACGTGGACTAGGGGGTGTTAGTAATATATGAGAGATGTCCTAAGGCAATCGCCTTATGTATGAACCATTTATATGATAAATGAAGATTCACTATTTGAGTATACATATTTTATGTATTTGATTGGATCTTAAACTCATTTACTGAATGTCCACGATACGATTCACAGCATGAGAGAATTTGTGATTGGATCACAACTAGTGAGTATCTCTACATGTGTAATTGTGATGTATCGGAATTATTCTAGTCGATGAATTGATGGATTTGGACACCATCAATTACCGAGACTAGCACGGGTATACCTTGGTGTATCCAAGCACCGATTCTCACCGGGCCGAGACATAGTGATGTCCGAGTTAATCGTGGATGCTAGTTATGGTAACTAGTTCATTGGAGTGACCAGCCGTAAGACTTCATATGGTTCTCTGCATATATAGATATGTCAATGAAGTTCTTACTGTGGCTTAAGTGCGATGTTCCTTTGACTTGCGGTATTCAAGTCATCTTGATCATGGAGACTTATGCTTTAACATCTTAAGCAAACATCTCTAAGGAGATGTGGACCCGGGATGATTGGGTATAAGTCGAAGTGATCGAAGGTGTTTGAATAGCCTATAAAGGATTCACCACTCCTTGCGAGGAGATGTATACCCAAGGCCTCTCGTCGGATTGTTACTAAAGTCTTTGGCCAAAGCATTACATGTTTAGAGTAAAGTACTCTTCGATACATGTGCAGTAACTAGAATTCGTAGGACGAGGAAATGATACTTGGGCTAGGTGTGACGTAGTCAGCCTAGTGGGGACTGACACTAATAGACCATGTCCTGAACCAAGTGGGTATAAGATGAGTGAAGGGAATGGGGCACGATTCATTCGAGCATCAAGGGTTTCGTAAATAGCTCGATCAACCGCTGATCTTTTTGGTTAATTGGGGATCATGATGTACTACTAGGTGCCACTCATGATCATTCTATAATTAATGGTTAATTATAGACGGCCAACATAAACCGAGAACCTATTTGGTCACACGCACAACGAGTGTAATCCAAAGGATTTAAAACGAGCTTGAGAATGTGATTCTCAGACCGAGAGAAACTAAGTTTGGTTGGACCAAACAAAAGCGAGCATGAAATCGTTTCAGTCGCAATGGAAGCGTGGATGGGCCGAGTCTTATGAAGACGTAATGGATGAACCAAAATGGTTTGGTTCTAATCCAATGGAGGAGAATAAACCAAAGGGTTTGGTTTATTTCAAACGAATAAACCAAAAGTTGGTTCGGTTTGTTTTAACTTAAAATAAACCATCATGGTTTGGTTTATTTTAACTTATCTTAATGGAGCGGGTTAACGGGATTAATGGTTATGATCCAATAACCATTAAGAGAATTAGTTCTCTATAATTTTTGGCCGCCCACCTCATCTCCCCTTTTGAGTTGGCGCCAACTTCTCTTGCCGCCCAGCCCAGAGCTCCTCCAACCGGCGTCCAGAAGGCTGCGTCCGTCCTCCTCGCCGGCGTCGAGCTGCTGCCGAAAGAGTTCCGGCGATCCTCCTTAGGTTTGGCATCAAGGTGAGCACTTGGCTTCCTTGTTTTGGCCGGCGCCTACTCCTCCACCAAGCTGTCCAGTTTTCTGGACAGCTTCTTCTCCTCTCGTCGGAGCGTCGTTTGGACGACGGTTAGAGCCCCGACAGCGGATAACTTACCGGGGATTCGATCTCCGGTAATCCTCTGAGGTGGAGGACGAAGGATTCGTCAATTGGTTGACGAATACCTCTCCGGAGAAGCGAGTTTTGAGGACTTCGCTTTTGGATCCGAATTTGGATTCGGATCGTGATCATCTCTCGATCACGCCGCTTCAACACGAGGCTAGTAACCCGCACGAAGACGGCTCGCGGGCTTAGCGTAAGTCATCCCGAGGAACTCGGGCGTGGATACGGATAGAGAGATTCTAGCGAGAATCGCTCCGGCTTGATGCCGTTCTCGCTACACGTCATACGAAAGGTATAACGTAGATAAATTTCCTTTTATTGCAAATTTAAATTTACGGTTATGTCTACACTTGTTGTAATATGCATGCGTGTGTTGTGTGTGTTGTAATAAATAGGAGTATTTATTATTTTATTGCTTCCGCTGTGTTCATGTTTACGAAACATGATCGAACACACACACGCCGCGGTGCCGGAAACCCAACAGTGGTATCAGAGCCCAGGTTGTGTTTCGACATAATCGTAAAAATAGTTTTGCGATAGTCATAATGTATTTCTGGAAATTTTCTAAATTTTGGAAATTTAGAAGTATTTATGGATATTTTTCAATTTTGAAAAGTCTAGAAGTATTTATCGAAATCTTCCACTTTTGGAAAGTTGTAAGTATTTATGGAAATTGATATTTTCCATAAATAAAATATTTGATTAGATTCTGGAAATTTGTTTCCTAATTTAATCATGATTTGATTTGGGAAATCAAATCTTAAAATATTTTATTTCCATAAGTAGTTTTAATGATTTAGGAAATTGGTTTCTAAATAGATTTTCCTTAATCAAATAATTCCATGAATAAAATATGTGATTAGATTTGGAAATTTGTTTCCTAATTTAATTATGATTTGATTTGGAGAATCAAATCTTAAACATATTTTATTTCCATAAATAGTTATGACATATAAGGAAATTATATACATGACATAATTGTATGCCATGTAATTGCATTAGATGCATAACATTATGCCATGCGTGTCGTGACATGTAGATGTATGCCATGTATGTCATGCCATGTAGATAATAGTTATTTGCATGCAAAGAGGATGAGACATAAAACCCTTAATCAATATTAAAGCCTACACCTTCCATTAATATGGTTAGAACCAGAGTTCCGCTTCTTGTTTGGGTTGTTGGACTCTCTCCAAGCCCTCGAACTCAATATGTTCAAACCATGGAATAGTTTAATACTAATATGGTAAGAGTCGAGGTCAATCATTAGCTTTGGTTGTTGGACTCTCAAGCTGGGCTAATTGGTTGAATGCGCCTAACCATATTAAAACTATGTCCCGATTAATGGGTTGGCTTTAACCCGAGCATCGGCTTGTTGGACTCTCTCCAAGGTCGATGTAAAGGGAGGTGAAGTTGGGTGCTATGCATATGATGCATACTTGTTAATGTGTTAACAACCCGATGTATGTGTGAACATTCAATTAGTTGATAGCACATTGTGATAGTTGCATATACGGGATATGCAATCGGTATAGAAGATACCTACCGTTGTAGTTATGAATGACTTGTTGGACTCTCTCCAAGGTTGTTCATAACTATGATGGATATCAGCCCATTCGGAGATGGACCTACGATCTCCCGAAGTGATTTTGGGGTTTTTGAAATTCGAAAAATGAATGGGATTTATAAATGTATATTGATGCATTTTAAAAAATCATCTTTCTCATATATGCTCGTTTTGTATTTCTAAAATTGATCATGATGTGTTTGAATTTGCATTCCATTTTGGATTCAAATAAATTGACTGGGCCAAACTTCTTGGACTAGCTTAGAAACTTGAGAATTGTTCTCAAGGTGGAAAAGTTTGTGTATGTCCTTGAAGCGCCTCTTCCCACCCATCCTAGTGACGATGCAACTCTGGACCAATTGTTGGTCTATCAGAAACATGTGACTGATTCTGAACTGACAAGTTGCATCATGCTAGCCGCGATGGAACCCAAGCTACGAAAGCAGCATGAGCATATGGATGCTCATATCGTAGTTCTTCATCTTTATGAGTTGTTTGATAAACAAGTGAGATTCGAAGGTTCAAGTCTCAAGCTCCTCTTCACCTCTCGAGATGCAAGAAGGTTCATCTCGTGGTATCGCTTCAACATGTCAAGACTGTGGAGCCTTCGAGAAGCATGAGCAGGGGACGGTGTTGTTAGTTGATTCCTCAAGAAAGGTTCTAAGAGGAGTCAAAGGAACAAAGAAGGGAAGAAGAAAAAGGCTAAAAAGGCGTAACTAATTAAAAGGGCACTTGCCATCATTATGGCAAGTAGGGCCATTTTGAAAGAAAGTGCAAGATTTATCTTGAGTCCGTGAAGAAGGATAAGGCATCGGATGCCCCATCTTCTTCAAATCTTCTATTGATTGTCATTCTATTTCCTCAAACACTTGGGTATTGATATCGGGTGTGGCTCACATATATGTAATGACATACATGGGCTAAGGAATAGAAGAAGACTCGCCAAGGGAGAGTCAAATTTACGTGTTGGGAATGGAGCAAAGGTTGCCGCACTCGCCATCGAACGTATTTGTTGAAACTCCATGCAGAGACTTGTCTTAAATCGACAATTGCTTTTATGTTCCTTCGATGATAAAGAACATCATTTCTATTTCTTGTCTAAATAGAAATGGGTTCCATTTGACTTTTAGTAACAATTGTTGTTACATAACTTTGAATGGAGTTCTTTATGGGACTGGAACTTTAAGCAATGGTATTTATACGTTGGACGTATCTAGTGACATTTTCAATATCGAAGCGAGCAACAAGCGTGCTCGAAAGGATAATCAAATAGACTCCTATATGTGGCATTGTCGTCTTGGCCATGTAAGCAAGAAACGCATGTCCGAATTACACCGATGTGGAATTCTGGAATCGTTTGAATTGGATTCATACGATACATGAATCATGCTTAAAAGGCAAGATGACTAAGTTACCTTTACGAAAAGGTGAACGAGTGGGAGAGTTACTAGGTCTAATACATACCGATGTATGTGGACCTATGTCAACTCAAGCATTAGGAGGCTATAGCTACTTCATTACCTTCACCGATGATCACTCACGGTTTGGGTATGTGTTCTTGATGAAACACAAGTCTGAAGCCTTTGAAAGGTTCAAAGAATTCAGAAATGAAGTAGAGAAACAACATGACAAGAGTATTAAAATACTTAGATCGGATCGAGGTGGTGAATACTTAAGTCAAGAGTTTCTTGATTATCTAAGAGACAATGGCATATTGTCTCAATGGACTCCGCCCTATACACCACAACATAATGGTGTATCTGAGAGGCGTAACCGGACCTTGTTGGACATGGTCAGGTCAATGATGAATCATGCAACTCTTCCCAAGTCCTTTTGGGGCTATGCACTTGCATATTGTTTACTTGTTAAATGTAATGCCAACTAAGGTAGTCTCAACTACTCCATATGAGATATGGAATAGTAAGAAACCTCATGTATCTTACTTGAAGATATGGGGTTGTCCTGCTTATGTGAAGCGGACTGTATCAGACAAATTGGATGCTAAGTCTGATAAATGTCTATTTGTTCGATACCCTAAGGAAACAATGCGTAACAAATACAAACATCCAGAGTAACAAAAGGTGTTAGTATCAATTCATCCTGTGTTTCTAGAGAAAAAGTTTATCTTGCAAGAAAATGAGTGTCGCGAGCTTGAGGAGGCTCGAGAGACTCAAATAGACATTAATGAGATACGGTGAAGCACAACAAATGACAACTCATAGTGATGAGCAATCATCCGACCTATTGTAACACCACATCTTCAGTAGATCCGGTAGAACACGCAATATTCCCGAGAGATATGGATTTCGTGAATCGAACGACGTGTTACTCATTGATGATGAGGAGCCTACCAGTTATGAAGAAGTGCTGACAAGTTCAGAAAGGGATAAGTGGCTTGGTGCCATGAAGTCGGAAATGGATTCCATGTATGAAAATCAAGTTTGGAACTTGGTTGACCCACCTGAAGGGATAAAGCCTATAGGGTGCAAGTGGGTTTTCAAGAAGAAAACCGACATGGATGGTAATGTGATTACCTATAAGGCTAGATTAGTGGCGAAAGGATATCGTTAAAAACAAGGTGTTGATTATGACGAAACCTATTCGCCTGTAGCTATGCTTAAATCCATTCGGATGCTCCTGGCCATAGCGGCTCATTATGATTATGAGATATGGCAGATGGATGTGAAAACAGCTTTCCTTAATGGAAACCTGCTCGAGGACGTGTATATGATACAGCCTGAGGGTTTCACATCGGTTGATAAAACCAAGGTATGCAAATTGCGACGGTCCATTTATGTATTGAAGCAAGCATTCAGGAGCTGGAATATCCGTTTTGATGAGACAATCAAAAAGTTTGATTTCTCACAAAATCCAGACGAACCTTGTGTGTACAAGAAGGTTAGTGGGAGTGCAGTCGTATTCCTAGTATTGTATGTCGATGACATACTACTTATAGGAAACGATGTTTCAATCTTACAGTCAGTGAAGGTTTGGTTATCCAAGACATTCTCCATGAAAGACCTGGGAGAAGCAACCTACATCCTCGGGATTAAGATCTATAGAGATAGATCGAAACGGTTGCTTGGTCTTTCACAGTCTACATATATAGACCGAGTGCTAAAGAGGTTTAGCATGTCGGAATCCAAGAAAGGTTTTCTACCCTGTTAGGTTTCCGGCACCGCGGCGTGTGTGTGTTCGATCATGTTTCGTAAACATGAGCACAGCGGAAGCAATTAAAAATAATAAATCTATATTTATTACAACACACACAACACACGCATGCATATTACAACAAGTGTAGACATAACCGTAAATTAAAATTTGCAATAAAAGAAATTATCTACGTTATACCTTTCGTATGACGTGTAGCGGGAACGGCATCAACCGGAACGATCCTCGTAAGAATCGTCTCTATCCGTATCCACGCCGAGCTCCTCGAGATGACTTCGCTAAGTCACGAGCTTCGTCTTCGTACGGGTTACTAGCCTCGTGTTGAAGACGACGTGATCGAGAGATGATCACGATCCGAATCCAAATTCGGATCCTAAAACGAGTTCTCAAAACTCGCTTCTCCGGAGAGGTATTCGTCAACCAATTGACGAATCCTTCGCCCTCCACCTAGAGGATTACCGGAGATCAAATCCCGTAAGTTAGGCGCTATCGAGCACTCAACCGCCGCCCAAACGACGCCCGACAACAAGAAACAAGCTGTCCAGAAAACTGGACAGCTTGGTGGAGGAATAGAGGCCGCCAAGGAGAGATGGAAGCTCACCTTATCACCGAACCTAGAGGAGATCACGGAGGGTCGGAGGTTCACCCTGAGCTTGCAATGACTTGGACGGCAATAAAGCATGGGCGGCACACCTAGGGTTGGCGCCGACTAGTGGAGGAGAGGGAGGGGGCGGCACAACTAGGTTGGGCGGCAACTCCAATTAGTGTTTTAGGATTAAGGTTTAAGCCCTATTTTATAGAGAACTAATTCTCTTAATGGTTAATGGATCATATCCATAAAGCCCGTTAACCCGCTCCATTAAGATAAGTTAAAATAAACCAAACCATGATGGTTTATTTTAAGTTAAAACGAACCAATCAACCTTTTGGTTCATTCGCTTAATATAAACCAAACCCTTTGGTTTATTCTCATCCATTGGATTAGAACCAAACCATTTTGGTCCATCCATTATGTCTTCATAAGACACACCCATCCACGCTTCCATTGCATCAAACAATTTCATGCTCGCTTATGTTTGGTCCAACCAAACATAGTTTTTCTCGCCCGAGAATCCCATTCTCAAGCTCGCTTTAAATCCTTTGGATTACACTCACGTGTGGTGACCAAATAGGTTCTCGGTTTATGTTGGCCGTCTATAATTAACCATTAATTATAGAACGATCATGAGTGGCACCTAGTAGTACATCATGATCCCCAATTAACCGAAAAGATCAACGGTTGATCCAGAACTATTTCCGAAACCCTTCAGCAGCTCGAATGAATCGTGCCCCATTCCCTTCACTCATCTTATACCCACTTGGTTCTGTGACATGGTCTATTGTGTCACCCCCACTAGGTCACTCACGCCACACCTAGCCCAAGTATCATTTCCTCGCCCTACGGATTCTAGTTACTCCACATGTATCAAGAGTACCTTACTCTAAACATGTAATGCTTTGGCCAAAGACTTTAGTAACAATGACGAGGCCATGGGTATACATCTCCTCGCAAGGAGTGGTGAATCTTTATAGGCTATTCAAACACCTTCGATCACTGACTTATACCCAATCATCCGGGTCCACATCTCCTTAGAGATGTTTGCTTAAGATGTCAAAGCATAAGTCTCCATGATCAAGATGACTTGAATACCGCAAGTCAAAGGAACATCGACTTAAGCCACAAGAAGAACTTCATTGACATATCTATATATGCAGAGAACCATATGAAGTCTTACTACTGGTCACTCCAATGAACTAGTTACCATAACTAGCATCCACGATTAACTCGACATCACAATGTCTCCAAACAAAGGAGAATCAACCGCTTGGATACACCAAGGAGTATACTGCTTAGTCTCGATGTAATGATGGTGTCCAAATCCATCAATTCATCGACTAGGGATAATTCCGATACATCACAATTACACATGTAGAGATACTCACTAGTTGTGATACAATCACAAATTCTCTCATGCTGTGAATCGTATCGTGGACATTCAGTAAATGAGTTTAAGATCCAATCAAATACATTAAACATGTATACTCAAATAGTGAATCTTCATTTATCATATAAATGGTTCATACATAAGGCGATTACCTTAGGACATCTCTCATATATTACTAACAGACTCCCACTTGGCCTAATGCCAATCGATACTTTATCCTATACCATAAGCTCTAAAATGACCCTCAAACTTACTTTGAGGTAATGGCTAGTCAAAGGATCCGCTAAGTTCCTTTCAAAGGGAATTTTCTCGATTTGTATTTCGTTCTCACCGATGATCTCTCGATAAGATGATAGTGGCGGCACATGTTTGATCGTTGATGAGACCTTGGCTCTTTCGCATGCAATTGCTCCATTGTTGTCGCAGATAGATCTGTATTGCTTCAACAATGGCGGAATCACACCAAGTTCATGAACGAACTTCTTGATCCAAACCGCCTTCGCTGCCGCCGCAATATATTCGCCTCGGTGGTAGAATCCGCATCTCTTGTTTAGGAACTTTTCCAACTCATGCGCCCCATTCAAGGTGAACACGATCCGATCGAGACTTGGAATCATCCTTGTCCTCGAAGCCGCATCCGTGATACCCGCGTATCACCATGTCCCCTTCTCCATATATTAGAACACATCGTTAGTTCTTCTCAAGTACTTAAGGATCGTCTTAATTCGCCAATGATCCATTCCCGGATCGGATTGGTATCCGCCGTGACACTCGTGAGCGCACGATACATCGGGCCTCGTATACATAACATAGCATACATAGATCCTATTGCGGATGCATAGGGAATCTTACTCATGCAAATCCTCTCGCCTTCTGGCGCGACACATAGACTTCAAAGGTGTACCCCATGCCCGATGGGTAGATAACCTTTCTTGGATTCCGACATGCTAAACCTCTTTAGCACTCGGTCTATATATGTAGATGCGAAAGACTACAAGCAACTGCTTCGATCTATCTCTATAGATCTTAATCCCAAGGATGTAGGTTGCTTCTCCCATCTTTCATGGAGAATGTCTTGGATAACCAAACCTTAATCGATCAGAAGATTGACACATCGCTTCCTATAAGTAATATATGTCATCAACATACAATACTAGAACACGATCGCACTCCCACTAACCTCTTCTTGTACACACAAGGTTCGCGATTTTGTGAGAAATCAAACTTTTGATTGTCTCATCAAAACGGATATTCCACTCCTCGGATGCTTGCTTCAATCCATAAATGGATCGCCGCAATTTGCATACCTTGGTTTTATCAACCGATGTGAAACCCTCAGTCGTATCATATACACGCCCTCGAGCGTGTTTCCATTAAGGAAAGCCGCTTACATCCATCTGCCATATCTCATAATCATAATGAGCTGCTATGGCCAGGAGCATCCGAATGGATTTAAGCATAGCTACAGGCGAATAGGTTTCGTCATAATCAACACCTTGTTTTTGACGATATCCTTTCGCCACCAATCTAGCCTTATAGGTAATAACATTACCATCCATGTCGGTTTTCTTCTTGAAAACCCACTTGCACCCTATAGGCTTTATGCCTTCAGGTGGGTCAACCAAGTTCCAAACTTGGTTTTCGTACATGGAATCCATTTCCGACTTCATGGCACCAAGCCACTTATCCCTTTCTGAACTTGTCAGCACTTCTTCATAACTGGTAGGCTCCTCATCATCAATGAGTAACACGTCGTTCGATTCACTTACGAGAAATCCATATCTCTCAGGAATATTGCGTGTTCTACCAGATCTACGAAGATGTGGTGTTACAATAGGTCCAACCGATTGCTCATCACTATGAGTTGTCGGCTGTTGTGCTTCACCAGGTATCTCATCAATGTCTATTTGAGTCTCTCGAGCCTCCTCAAGCTCGACGACACTCCCACTGTTTTCTTACAAGAGAAACTCTTTCTCTAGAAACACAGCATGCCTTGAAACAAACACCTTTTGTTCCACAGGATGATAGAATTGGTAACCCCTTGTTTCCTTAGGGTATCCAATAAATAGACATTTATCAGACTTAGCATCCAATTTGTCCGATACAGTCCGCTTCACATAAGCAGGACAACCCCATATCTTCAAGTAAGATACATGAGGTTTCTTACCATTCCATATCTCATATGGAGTAGTTGAGACTACCTTGGTAGGCATTCTGTTTAACAAGTAAACAGCTGTCTGAAGTGCATAACCCCAAAAGGACTTGGGAAGAGTCGCATGATTCATCATTGACCTGACCATGTCCAACAAGGTCCGGTTACGCCTCTCAGATACACCATTATGCTGTGGTGTATAGGGCGGAGTCCATTGAGACAATATGTCATTGTCTCTTAGATAATCAAGAAACTCTTGACTTAAGTATTCACCACCTCGATCCGATCGAAGTATTTTAATACTCTTGTCATGTTGTTTCTCTACTTCATTTCTGAATTCTTTGAACCTTTCAAAGGCTTCGGACTTGTGTTTCATCAAGAACACATACCCAAACCGTGAGTGATCATCGGTGAAGGTAATGAAGTAGCTATAGCCTCCTAATGCTTGAGTTGACATAGGTCCACATACATCAGTATGTATTAGACCTAGTAACTCTCCCACTCGTTCACCTTTTCCAGTAAAAGGTAACTTAGTCATCTTGCCTTTTAAGCATGATTCGCATGTATCGTATGAATCCAATTCAAACGATTCCAGAATTCCACATCGGTGTAATTCGGACATGCGTTTCTTGCTTACATGGCCAAGACGACAATGCCACATATAGGAGTCTATTTGATTATCCTTTCGAGCACGCTTGTTGCTCGCCGATATTGAAATGTCATGGATACGTCCCAACGATAAACACCATTGCTTAAAGTTCCAAATCCCATAAAGAACCTCATTCAAAGTTATGTAACAACAATTGTTACTAAACGTCAAATGGAAACCATTTCTATTTAAACAAGAAATAGAAATGATGTTCTTTATCAATGAAGAAACATAAAAGCAATTGTCCAGTTCTAAGACAAGTCCTATAGGGAGTTTCAACAAATGCATTCCAATGGCGACTGCAGCAACCTTTGCTCCATTCCCAACACGCAAATTTGACTCTCCCTTGACGAGTCTTCTTCTATTCCTTAGCCCATGTATGTCATTACATATATGTGAGCCACACCCAGTATCCAATACCCAAGTGTTTGAGGAAAAAAAATGACAATCAATAACGAAGATATCTAAAGAAGATGGGGCATCCGATGCCTTATTCTTCTTCACGGACTCAAGATAAATCTTGCACTTTCTTCGCAAATGGCTCTCCTTGCCATAATGATGGCAAGTTTCCTTTTGTGCTAGTTCTACCTTCTTAGCCCTTCTTCTTTCCCTTCTTGTTCCTTTGACTTCCTCTTAGAACCTTTCTTCGAGGAATCAACTAACAAAGACTGGCCCCCTCGCTCATGCTTCTCAAGACTCCACGCCTTCAAAGATATCGAGCAAGCATCACGAGATGAACCTTCTAGCATCTCAGAGGTGAAGAGGAGCTTTGAGACTTCAACCTTTCAATCTCACTTTCTCATCAACCAACTCACAAAGATGAAGGACTACGATATGAGCATCCATATGCTCATGCTGCTTTCGTAGCTTGGGTTCCATCGCGGCTAGCATGATGCAACTCATTTGTTCAGAATCACTCACATGTTTCTGATAGGCCAACAATTGGTCCAGAGTTGCATCGTCACTAGTCGGGAAAAGGCGCTTCGAGGACATTTGCAAGCTTTTCAACCTTGAGAACAATTTCAAGCTTCTAAGCCACCCATGAAGTTCTACTAATTTATTCGAATCCAAAATGGAACGCAATTCAAAGACATCATGATCAATCTTAGAAATACAAAACGAGCATATATGAGAAAGATGATTTTAAAATGCATCAATATACATTTATAAATCCCATTCATTTTTTGAATTTCAAAAACCCCAAAATCACTTCGGGAGATCGTAGGTCCATCTCCGAATGGGCTGATATCCATCATAGTTATGAACAACCTTGGAGAGAGTCCAACAAGTCATTCATAACTACGACGGTAGGTATCAACTATACCGATTGCATATCACGTATATGCAACTATCACAATGTGCTATCAACTAATTGAATGTTCACACATACATCGGGTTGTTAACACATTAACAAGTATGCATCATATGCATAGCACCCAACTTCACCTCCCTTTACATCGACCTTGGAGAGAGTCCAACAAGCCGATGCTCCAGGTTAAAGCCAACCCATTAATCAGGACATAGTTTTAATATGGTTAGAGCGCATTCAACCAATTAGCCCAGCTTGGAGAGAGTCCAACAACCAAAGCTAACGATTGACCTCTGACTCTTACCATATTAGTATTAAACTATTCCATGGTTTGAACATATTCGGGTTCGAGCCGGGCTTGGAGAGAGTCCAACAACCCAAACAAGAAACGGAACTCTGGTTCTAACCATATTAATGGAAGGTGTAGGCTTTAATATTGTTTAAGGGTTTTTGTCTCATCCTCTTTGCATGCAAATAACTATTATCTACATGGCATGACATACATGGCATACATCTACATGTCACGACACGCATGGCATAATGTTATGCATCTAATGCAATTACATGGCATACAATTATGTCATGTATATAATTTCCTTATATGTCATAACTATTTATGGAAATAAAATATGTTTAAGATTTGATTCTCCAAATCAAATCATAATTAAATTAGGAAACAAATTTCCAAATCTAATCACATATTTTATTCATGGAATTATTTGATTAAGGAAAATCTATTTAGGAAACCAATTTCCTAAATCATTAAAACTACTTATGGAAATAAAATATTTTAAGATTTGATTTCCCAAATCAAATCATGATTAAATTAGGAAACAAATTTTCAGAATCTAATCAAATATTTTATTTATGGAAAATATCAATTTCCATAAATACTTCCAACTTTCCAAAAGTGGAAGATTTCCATAAATACTTCTAGACTTTCTAAAATTGAAAAATTTCCATAAATACTTCTAAATTTTCAAAATTAGAAAATTTCCAGAAATATATTATGACTATCGCAAAACTATTTTTACGATTATGTCGAAACACAACCTGGGCTCTGATACCACTGTTAGGTTTCCGGCACCGCGGCGTGTGTGTGTTAGATCATGTTTCGTAAACATGAGCACAACGGAAGCAATTAAAAATAATAAATCTATATTTATTACAACACACACAACACACGCATGCATATTACAACAAGTGTAGACATAACCGTAAATTAAAATTTGCAATAAAAGAAATTATCTACGTTATACCTTTCGTATGACGTGTAGCGGGAACGGCATCAACCGGAACGATCCTCGTAAGAATCATCTCTATCCGTATCCACGCCGAGCTCCTCGGGATGACTTCGCTAAGTCACGAGCTTCGTCTTCGTACGGGTTACTAGCCTCGTGTTGAAGACGACGTGATCGAGATATGATCACGATCCGAATCCAAATTCGGATCCTAAAACGAGTTCTCAAAACTCGCTTCTCCGGAGAGGTATTCGTCAACCAATTGACGAATCCTTCGTCCTCCACCTCAGAGGATTACCGGAGATCAAATCCCCGGTAAGTTAGGCGCTATCGGAGCACTAACCGGCGTCCAAACGACGCTCCGACAACAAAGAAACAAGCTGTCCAGAAAAACTGGACAGCTTTTGGTGGAGGAATAGAGGCCGGCCAAGGAGAGATGGAAGCTCACCTTATCACCGAACCTAGAGGAGATCACCGGAGGGTCGCCGGAGGTTCACCGGCTGAAGCTTGGTCGCCGGCAATGACTTGACTACGGCACAAAGGTGGCGGCACACCTAGGGTTGGCGCCACTAGTGGAGGAGAGGGAGGGGTCGTCACAACTAGGTTGGGCGGCAACTCCAATTAGTGTTTTAGGATTAGGGTTTAAGCCCTATTTTATAGAGAACTAATTCTCTTAATGGTTAATGGATCATATCCATAAAGCTTGTTAACCCGCTCCATTAAGATAAGTTAAAATAAACCAAACCATGATGGTTTATTTTAAGTTAAAACGAACCGAACCAACCTTTGGTTCATTCGTTTAATATAAACCAAACCCTTTGGTTTATTCTCATCCATTGGATTAGAACCAAACCATTTTGGTCCATCCATTATGTCTTCATAAGACACGGCCCATCCACGCTTCCATTGCGACTGAAACAATTTCATGCTCACTTTATGTTTGGTCCAACCAAACATAGTTTCTCTCGGTCTGAGAATCCCATTCTCAAGCTCGTTTTAAATCCTTTGGATTACACTCGTTGTGCGTGTGACCAAATAGGTTCTCGGTTTATGTTGGCCGTCTATAATTAACCATTAATTATAGAACGATCATGAGTGGCACCTAGTAGTACATCATGATCCCCAATTAACCGAAAAGATCAACGGTTGATCCAGAACTATTTCTGAAACCCTTCAGTAGCTCGAATGAATCGTGCCCCATTCTCTTCACTCATCTTATACCCACTTGGTTCAGGACATGGTCTATTGTGTACGATCCCACTAGGTGACTACGTCACACCTAGCCCAAGTATCATTTCCTCGTCCTACAGTTCTAGTTACTCCACATGTATCGAAGAGTACCTTACTCTAAACATGTAATGCTTTGGCCAAAGACTTTAGTAACAATCCGACGAGAGGCCATGGGTATACATCTCCTCGCAAGGAGTGGTGAATCCTTTATAGGCTATTCAAACACCTTCGATCACTTTGACTTATACCCAATCATCCCGGGTCCACATCTCCTTAGAGATGTTTGCTTAAGATGTCAAAGCATAAGTCTCCATGATCAAGATGACTTGAATACCGCAAGTCAAAGGAACATTGCACTTAAGCCACAGTAAGAACTTCATTGACATATCTATATATGCAGAGAACCATATGAAGTCTTACGGCTGGTCACTCCAATGAACTAGTTACCATAACTAGCATCCACGATTAACTCTGGACATCACAATGTCTCCAGCCATTGAGAATCAGCTGCTTGGATACACCAAGGAGTATACCTCGTGCTAGTCTCGACAGAATTGATGGTGTCCAAATCCATCAATTCATCGACTAGGGATAATTCCGATACATCACAATTACACATGTAGAGATACTCATTAGTTGTGATCCAATCACAAATTCTCTCATGCTGTGAATCGTATCGTGGACATCTAGTAAATGAGTTTAAGATCCAATCAAATACATTAAACATGTATACTCAAATAGTGAATCTTCATTTATCATATAAATGGTTCATACATAAAGCGATTGCCTTAGGACATCTCTCATATATTACTAACATACCCATCAGGCATGGGATACACCTTTCGAAGTCTATGTGTCCGCGCATAGAAGACGAGAGGATTTGCATGAGTAAGATTCCCTATGCATCCGCAATAGGATCTATCATGTATGCTATGTTATGTACGAGGCCCGATGTATCGTATGCTCTGAGTGTCACGAGCAGATACTAGTCCGATCCAAGAATGGATCATTGGGAGGCTGTTAAGATGATCCTTAAGTACTTGAGAAGAACTAAGGATGTGTTCCTAATATATGGAGAAGGGTACATGGTGATACGTGGGTATACGGATGCCAGCTCCAGACAGACAAGGATGATTCCATGTTTTTGTCTGGGTATGTATTCACCTGGAATGGAGGCGCAATAAGTTGGAAAGGTTCCAAGCTTGACACTATAGCGGATTCTACCACTAAGGCAGAATACATTGCAGCTTTGGAAGCAGCAAAGGAAGCGGTTTGGATCAAGAAGTTCATCTCTGAACTTGATGTGGTCTCATCAATGATCCAAACGTATGCTTCGCCGCTATCATCTTATCAGAGAGATCATCAGTAGGAACGAAATACAAATTGAGAAAATTCCCACTGAAAGGAACTTAGCGGATCCCTTGACTAAGGCATTACCTCAAAATAAGTTTGAGGGTCATGTTCGAGCTTATGGTATTGGATACCGTAGCGATTGGCATTAGGCCAAGTGGGAGTCTGTTAGTAATATATGAGAGATGTCCTAAGGCAATCGCCTTATGTATGAACCATTTATATGATAAATGAAGATTCACTATTTGAGTATACATATTTTATGTATTTGATTGGATCTTAAACTCATTTACTGAATGTCCACGATACGATTCACATCATGAGAGAATTTGTGATTGGATCACAACTAGTGAGTATCTCTACATGTGTAATTGTGATGTATCGGAATTATCCCTAGTCGATGAATTGATGGATTTGGACACCATCAATTCTGTCGAGACTAGCATGAGGTATACTCCTTGGTGTATCCAAGCAGCTGATTCTCACTGGCTGGAGACATAGTGATGTCCGAAGTTAATCGTGGATGCTAGTTATGGTAACTAGTTCATTGGAGTGACCAGCCGTAAGACTTCATATGGTTCTCTGCATATATAGATATGTCAATGAAGTTCTTACTGTGGCTTAAGTGCGATGTTTCTTTGACTTGCGGTATTCAAGTCATCTTGATCATGGAGACTTATGCTTTGACATCTTAAGCAAACATCTCTAAGGAGATGTGGACCCGGGATGATTGGGTATAAGTCGAAGTGATCGAAGGTGTTTGAATAGCCTATAAAGGATTCACCACTCCTTGCGAGGAGATGTATACCCAAGGCCTCTCGTCGGATTGTTACTAAAGTCTTTGGCCAAAGCATTACATGTTTAGAGTAAAGTACTCTTCGATACATGTGCAGTAACTAGAATTCGTAGGACGAAATGATGACTTGCTATGTGTAAGTGAGTCGACCTTAGTGGGGACTGACTAATAGACCATGTCTGAACCAAGTGGGTATAAGATGAGTGAAGGGAATGGGGCACGATTCATTCGAGCATCAAGGGTTTCGTAAATACGGATCGATCAACCGTTGATCTTTTCGGTTAATTGGGGATCATGATGTACTACTAGGTGCCACTCATGATCGTTCTATAATTAATGGTTAATTATAGACGACCAACAGAAACCGAGAACCTATTTGGTCACACGCACAACGAGCGTAATCCAAAGGATTTAAAACGAGCTTGAGAATGTGATTCTCAGACCGAGAGAAACTAAGTTTGCTTCGACCAAACATAAAGTGAGCATGAAATCGTTTCAGTCGCAATGGAAGCGTGGATGGGCCGAGTCTTATGAAGACGTAATGGATGAACCAAAATGGTTTGGTTCTAATCCAATGGAGGAGAATAAACCAAAGGGTTTGGTTTATTTCAAACGAATAAACCAAAAGTTGGTTCGGTTCATTTTAACTTAAAATAAACCATCATGGTTTGGTTTATTTTAACTTATCTTAATGGAGCGGGTTAACGGGCCTAATGGTTATGATCCAATAACCATTAAGAGAATTAGTTCTCTATAAAAAAGGGTTTTAGGGTTTGTTAAGCCCTAATGAAGAGGCAACCCTAGTTTGGCCGCCCACCTCATCTCCCCTTTTGAGTTGGCGCCAACTTCTCTTGCCGCCCAGCCCATAGCTCCTCCAACCGGCGTCCAGAAGGCTGCTTCCTTCTTCCTCGCCGGCGTCGAGCTTCTGCCGAAAGAGTTCCGGCGATCCTCCTTAGGTTTGGCATCAAGGTGAGCACTTGGCTTCCTTGTTTTGGCCGGCGCCTACTCCTCCACCAAGCTGTCCAGTTTTCTGGACAGCTTCTTCTCCTCTCGTCGGAGCGTCGTTTGGACGACGGTTAGAGCTCCGACAGCGGATAACTTACCGGGGATTCGATCTCCGGTAATCCTCTGAGGTGGAGGACGAAGGATTTGTCAATCGGTTGACGAATACCTCTCCGGAGAAGCGAGTTTTGAGGACTCGTTTTGGATCCGAATTTGGATTCGGATCGTGATCATCTCTCGATCACGTCGTCTTCAACACGAGGCTAGTAACCCGTACGAAGACGAAGCTCGTGGCTTAGCGAAGTCATCCCGAGGAACTCAGCGTGGATACGGATAGAGACGATTCTAGCGAGAATCGTTCCGGTTGATGCCGTTCCCGCTACACGTCATACGAAAGGTATAACGTAGATAAATTTCCTTTTATTGCAAATTTAAATTTACGGTTATGTCTACACTTGTTGTAATATGCATGCGTGTGTTGTGTGTGTTGTAATAAATAGGAGTATTTATTATTTTATTGCTTCCACTGTGTTCATGTTTACGAAACATGATCGAACACACACACGCCGCGGTGCCGGAAACCCAACAGGGGGCACGACATGGCCATGTGAAATCACACGACCTGACCATCTGTGCCTCTGGAAGTCAGGTCACGACCATGTGAAAATACACTGCCTGACCGTATGCGACTCTGGAAATCAGGACACGACCGTGTGAAAACACATGGCCTGGCCATGTGAAAACACACGGCCTAGTTGTGTGAAAACACACGGCCTGGCCATGCACCCTTTGTTTCTTTTCTCGTGGTGCACAATGGTCTCATTTCTCTCACTCACTTCATCGTATAAACTTAAAATGACTTTTGTTTTTACCTAGTAAGTTCTTTCTAGTTCTAATTCAAATACAACACGCTAAATGAATATAAATCAAAGTTCAAAACAAACGAATGCAACAAACTAATAAGAAATAAACACAAAATCTAAACTTGGGTTGCCTCCCAAGAAGCGCTTTGTTTAAGGTCATTTAGCTCGACCTTATTCCTACGTTTCATTTGAGGCGTTTGAATCTTGCTCGTGGGGGAGCAAGATATTTGCTCACCTTATGCCTCCTCCCTTGTGATCCCTTATCACCATATCTCTTAAATCTTGCTCGTGGAGGGGTAAGATATTTATTGGCTGCCTTCCTTGGTTCGAGAGTGAACATGCTTATCTTCAAAGAATCATCAAGAGTTTGGTCATGATATTCTGTTGCATCAATATGCTGTAAATAATGTAACTCACCACAAATATTCTCACCAAATGATTTATTAGCGGATTCTATCATGTCGAATGAAATTTTATCATTACAAATCACTAGGTGGGATTTTTTATTGGTAACTAAAGTTTTGGTGAGGGTTAAGGCAAGCTCTTCTAGACCCTTGAGGTTAGGAGGTGTTTTGATTGAAGCAATGCACTCCTCGATTAAAGTATCAATTATACAATCCTCAAGTTCTCCTTCTAGTGGTGATTGAATGGATTGTCCTTCTTTACTTCCATTGTCATCTACATCCTCCTCATCCATTCGCTCAAAGTGAGTCTCTGTCATATTAGGTTTAATCCAGTCATCAAAGCCACCTTTTAGTCGTTTGGTTTCTTCTCTTGCTAGATCTCGTTCTATAATCTCCACAAATTGTTGGTTATGCTCCTCGCATTCCCTAGTAAAATTATCTAGCGGGGCTTTTAAGTGGGGACTTGGTTCTGGATAAAATTTGCATGGTGACTCATAGCTCTCGTTCTCATTTTGGAAACAATATTGAGTCTCTGTCTGCGAATGCCGCCGTTGGAATTCAGCGTTCGGCGCTTGTTCTGTTCGAATGAAATCTTCCATCATCTGCTCAAGTCGGGATTTAGGCGGACAATATCGAGGGTTTAAGTACCCAGGGTCATAACTATATGAATAGGAATCATCTTGTGGCCACTAGTTGTAATTGTAGGTGACATCTTGTTGTTCAAATTTTTGTTCAAATTGTGAAGGTTCGAATATATCTGGACAATTGTTAATGGTAAGCCATGTTTCACCACAATGTTCACAATAAATATTACCAAAACTTACAACATTCAATTGATCATAATCATGAGTAAAATCATGCATCATTATATGCAAGAAATTATAAATAAGGAAAGAGCAACTGAATAAACAAAATTAAAATAAAATAAAATGAAATAAAATAAAATAAAACAAGAAAAGTAAATCTATCCTAAGTCCGATCCAATTATCCACTTCTCGATTCGATATCGAATCTATCAGTCCCCGACAACGGTGCTAAAAACTTGATGCACGTGATCGCAACCTCAAATCTCGCGACGAAGGCCGTCGAGGACTCAAAGTGCACGCTCGCACTCAACGCCCGCAAGTGCATGAATGTCGTCAAGTAATAAAAGATTTATCGATCCCACAGGGACTGGGATTCGAATATCAGTATGTTCAATGGTTGTAATCGTTCGGACGTAAACTCTAAGGGGTTTTGACTGGTGAGGGCTGTCGGTGGACTATACTCTATACAGTGTCACACGGAGGAGGAAAGGAGTGTGCCGAGGTCTTCAAAGGTGATTCTAGGACTTCAATTTCGCTTGTGTGTCACAAAACAAAGCTGTCAATTGGCGTTGTCTAGACATTTAGCTATGGTTTTGTGGAAGGGACATCATATACTCTCCCGAAGAGCCACCTCATATGCTGGGAGCTATCTCCACCTAGAAGGACATGATAGACAGTACGAGGATGTTGAATCAATCTCTACAATGAACCGTGTCTAGTTCCATCGCATCCTTCTACCCATGGTTACAGGAGATCAGGTTTACCCCTAGGTTCCTTGTATCAAATCCCCTAAATCTTAGATACGAGGGCTGTAATCCCTCGTATCACCTAAGCACAGTAGGTAGAAAACCAAACATGCATAGATAAAGTAAAAAACAACTACCAATTGCCAAATTAAACTCAAAGGCAAAATTTAACATGAACCAACATTGTAATGTGCACACAAGCTACTCCCTAATCCTAGAATCGAAAGAACTACTCCATGTATATGAAGGAAGAATCACAAAGCATGTTTATGTTCGAATACAAAGGGAATAAAATGCAGGAACAAAAGATTACAATGCTTTCGTGGTCTTCTCTCCGACATTGAAGTGCAAGGCGTTGACCTCCAGCAGTGTTCCTCCTTCCCGTTGTGAGTTCCCGAAGCTTTTTAGGGCTTCGGCGTGCCGTCCTAGCCGTCGTGCCTCCCCCCTAGGGTTTGGGAGCCCTAGGGCGGCTCCCTCGTGATCCCCTGCCTCTTGGATGAGTTTCCTATATATAGAGGTGGCTCGGGCTTTCCATAAATGCTGGAAAAACCCTATTTCCTTGAATTCGCGGCGCCACCACACGACCGTGTGAATTTCACACGGCCTGGCATGTGCAAGGCTAGAAAATAGGTGAAATCTCGACTGGAAATTGAGTAGGAAAAAAGGCACGATAGTGTTTTCACACAGCCTGGTCGTGTGTTTTCACACAGACTGGCTGTGTGTTTTTCTGGAGCCTCCATTTTGATTTGTTTCGCTTTAGAAACATGCCCAAGTCTTGGGACAAGGCCAATGCGTGTTCCCTAAGGTCCGTGCTCCATAAATTACTCCATTTTTGCTCCAAAAATGCGCTATTTTCCCATGAAATGCTATCCTGCATACAAAAGTACAAAGAGTAGACCTCGGAACCAAAAAATAGGAAATGCATGCAAAATAGAGTGACATATGAATGAAACTAACATAAAATGTAATGAGATGTGAGCGAAAATTACTCCTAAAACCCTATATGTTTTGCTCACATCACTAACAAGGGAGGTAAAAGCTACTTCCTTCTCCTTAAGCCTATATCCTATTCCAGCCTTGTTGTAAATAGCCCTTTGATCCCTAAGTATCATGTCTAGGTATTTGGAGCCATTTGTAAATTTTTCTAAGCATGCTCTTAGTTCACCTATTTCTTTTCTTAGTTCATCATTTTCATTCCTAAGTGAATATGCATCATCACAAGAAATTTCTACCTCCTTAATTGATTTAATTTCTACTTTTAAATCCTTAATCCTAGACTTTGATTTATTTAGAGCATTTTGAAGACATGCAATGGTTTCATAAAGTAATTCTATCCTAGGAGAGTCTTTTACCTCATCGTCACTAGAAGACGATTCATCGCTTGAGGATGATGATGACTCCTCACTTGAGCTTCCGGCTTCATCTTCCAAGGCCATAAGTGATAGGTTGCATGTGACATGACACATTTCCTCCTCATTGGATGAACCTTCTAGGCTTTGTGTATCCCAAGTTTTGGCTACCATATCTTTCTTCTTCTTCTTCTCCTTGTCCTTCTTCTTCTTTTCCTTTTCCTCTTTTTTCTTTAGCTATGGGTAATTTGGCTTGATGTGCCCCTTTTTGTTGCAACCATGGTAAGTAACATTAGGAGTAGAAATTGAACTACTAGAAGTTTTACCTTTTGAGGATTAGAACATCCTCCTTGCATCCTTTTTGGTGAGCTTCCTTGATCTCCCACTAAACCTCTTCACATAGTGAGCCACCTCACTAGCCGATAGCTCCTCATCACTACTTGAAAACTCTTCCTGTGACTCAGATGATGAAGAGACTTCTTTCTTCTCTTTCTTCTTCTTGTCCTTCTTACCTACAAAAAGAGCTACACCTTTCTCCTTGGACGAAGTGTTAGCTTGCTCATGCAACTCAAATTCACAAAAAGTTCATCTAGTTTAACTAATGAAAGGTCCCTAGACACCTTATAATCATCTACCATTGATGCCCATAAAGTTGTTCTAGGGAAAGCTTGAAGTACATACCTCACAAGGTCTCGGTTGTCGACCTTCTCACCTATTACGTGTAGTCCATTGACTACTTCCTTGAATCGACCGTGCATTTGGCTCACAGTCTCATTGGTCTTCATGGTGAAGCTTTGGAGTTGACCTATCAATAGGTCTCTTTTGGCTCTTCTAGTCTCCTTTGATCCTTCATTTAATTCGATGAGCTTCTCTCAAAGCTCTTTAGCGGAGTTGAAGGGCCTAACCTTGGATAATTGCTCCTTTGATAGACCACATTGAAGTGTGGTTGTTGCTTTTGCATTTGCTTGCACATTCTTTGACATTTCCCTTGTCCAATCCTTGGTTAGTAGTGGCGCTCCAAACTCATCGACCGACTTCTCGAACCCATCTACAATACTAAATCAATTGTCAATATCATTCATAAGGTATTATTCCATCCTACCTTTCCAATATCCAAAGTCATTGCCGTCGAAGAATGGAGGCCTTACCGTGCTATACCCCTCTTGAAATGCCATCGATCGTGCTCCGATTGATTGTTAGATCTTCCGATGCGATCCGAGCTATGATACCACTTATTAGGGATCTTTGGAAGGCTAGAGGGGGTTAATAGCCTCTTTTTGTTTCTACAATAAAGGTTAGTGGAAGCAAAATAAATACTAAACGAAATTAAGAAACTAAAACACAATCGCTAACAAGAGAGATTTTACGTGGCTCGGAGATTAAGCTTCTACTCCATGGCGATCCTTAAGGTGGATCAATCCAAGCAATTCTCCACTAAAAAACTTTCTCTTAAAGACCCTCCTCTTCTTACAAAAGATGAAGATGAAGATTAGAGAGGAGGGGGATTAAAAGCACTTAGAAAGCTTAGGAAAAACGTGAGAGCTTGAGAGTATGGTTGGAATATAAGTACTAGCCTCCTCAAGCACCTCATGGCCTATTTTTATAGAGAAGAGGCTGATTTTCCTGTTGAGCCTAAATCAGTCGACTGATGGCCTCCATTAGTCGACTGCTACTGTAGCCGAAGCAATCCAACGACTTTTGATAAGCCGGATTCGCGATCGTCACTACCCAACAGGAAGCTGATCATTCGACTGATCATACCATTAGTCGAATGACTGAGTAACCAGTCAAGTGCTCCAAGCGATCACTCGACTAGAGAACTCTCTGTGCGAAAATCCACTTATAGCAGTCGACTGCTAGGGTATAGCAGTCGACTGATGGGTGGATCAGTCGACTGCTAAACCATGACAGTCGATTGTTTGACCACAGAATCAGCCGTCATCAGTCGAGTGACTGATTAGTCGACTGGAACAAGTCACCAGCCGACTGGCACACTTCAAGTATGATAAATTCATGCTTGAAGTCAACTTCCTAGACCTAGACTCAACCTTCTAGCTCTTCCTTTAGCCTTGAACCTCCAGGATCCCTCCGAGTCCGCGACTCCTTCATCCTTGCGCTTGCTTCCAAGAGCTTCCATCGGTTTCGTCATGTCTTGATTTCTCTTTTGCCAAAGGACCGCTTGGACTTTACGTCGCTAAGACTACATGCTTGGACTTACGCTGCCAAGACCTTGCCTTTGGTCTTCCTTTGCCAAGGTTCGCTTGGACTTTACACCGCCAAGACTACATGCTTGGTCTTACACCGCCAAGACCTCCCTTGGACTTCTTTTGCCAAGATCATACATGGACTTTCCTTTGCCAAGTCTTTACAATTGGATTTCCTATCACTTAACACGTTCACGCTTAGATCACAAAACATTGCCTAACTATAGATGATTATCCAAACATCTAAACATATAAATGCTTGGGGGCATTGTTGCACCAACAACTATAAGGCTTAGGTCTAGGCTAAAGGTGGTCTATCAAGTATGAAGGGATCATACTTGAGTTAAACCTCATGTTTGAGGTGTGTCAGTCAACTGGTGTTATGGATCAGTCGACTAGCCGAGTGCTTGACACTTGACAGCCTAGTCAACTTAGATAAGTTGACTGGGGTTACAAGCAGTTGACTGGCAGGAGTTAATTGATGCTCGACTACTGTTCGGTGGTCCAGTAGTCGACTGCTAGGGTTTAGTAGTCAACTATTCTACAGTAGTTGACTGCCATGAAGGGAAGTCGACTGTTCAAGGTGGACACGAGTACAGAAGCTTCAGTAGTCGACTGATCAGTCTATTGTCAGGCCAACAATCGACTGCTGGTAAGGGTAGTCGACTGCTAGTGTTTTCGTTAGAGTTTTTCCAGTGTGGATTGATCCATTGTGAGATAACGGCTACATGGGCAATCGACTGGTGCCTTATGGCAGTCGACTGTTAGGCGAAAATTAGCTCGAGTTGCAACTTTATAAGGAGCTCGAAAATGAGGATTTTGGCCATGGTTCTTGAGGCGATTTAAAGGGGAATTGCTGCTGTATTCCAGATCTTCAAGGCATTCCGCAAGCAACCAAAGATCAAGCATTCAAAGCATTCTTTGCAAAGTTTTCTTTACTTGTATTTCATTGTATTTGCTTGTATCTTTTGTATTTCTTTTGTAATCATTTGTACAAGGTTTTTCCATCTTTGGATTGTTTCGAGAAGGAGTGTATTAGTGGTGGTGTGCATCACTAGAGCTCATTTGAGCTCACCTCGTAGAGTAGGAGCCCTAGGTTCCAAACCACATATATCCTTGTGTTGATTGTGCTTGTGTGCTTGTATTTGTGTTCATATTGTATTTCTATATTCTGCTGCGTTAACAAGTTTTGTAGACAAGCACAAAAGCGATCGAATTCCAAGCGAATGAACGAATGCGCCATTCACCCCCCTCTAGCGCATCACCAACGGTCCTACACACATAATAGCATAACATATGCGAATAACATGCATAAAAAATATCACACACATGTACAACTCATAATCGTATGAGTAACATATAATAACATAATGCATGCAAATGACATGTATGATAATGTAAAAATATATGCAACAACCATAACTCAAGCATATGCAATATATTTATCCAACATATGCATCATATCACAAGTATATCCAATATGTGTATCCAACATGTGCAACACACATCATAAAGCATAATTGCCTACACACCTCGCTACCATGACCCCGGTATAGCCTGGGTGGCAAAATATGACAACTGCAACTAACTCTAGCTACCACTACTCTCGAGTGGACTGAGTGTCCAGTATGTATAATAGCTCCTCGCTACATACCATGAGGTCCCTGCTACTTGCAACTCTAGCTACCACTATCCATGAGTGGCCGAGTGGGCACGATAGGACAAACTGCAACCACCTCCTCCACCACTACCTCGAGTGGTCGAGTGAGCATATGCGACTGACTACTCTCTCAACCACAAGGGAGATATAGTCGAACATCATGCATGTAATGCGATGATGAACACAAAGTAAATAGTTCTCCTCACAAGTATAGTCACCGCTATACAACAATAATATGATCCTAACCAGGAGTCTAAATTGTAAGAAGCACATATAATACTAGTAGGTATAAATGATACCAAATAACATGGATAACATAGGAGATTGTATAAACATCAATAGATAATCTCTAAGATCAAGCAAATAAGTATCAACCTCAAGTAAGATAACTAGTGGAGTCAAGATAGCAAAACTAACATAATATTCGAGTTCATGTACTAAGATCAATGATCTATAAAAGTCAAAGAAGGAACTACCCACCTGATATGTAGAACGTTAGTTGTCTTCACATCCGAGTGTCTGTCTCAAATCACAATCATGAAATCAAAGAACACATGTATAACTAAGTTCTACTGCAGATCTAATAATAGTATCAAATGATTTATTAACCTATTTTTTAATCCATTAATCAACTTTCAATTGTACATGTTTAATCAATCCATCTTCTTAATTAATCAATTTATACCCAATTAAGCTATCAAGTATCAATCATCATCTTATCAACCAAATTAAGCCAAAATCCCCTTTCCAGCCACTTACTTAATCCACTAATTAATCAACCCTAATTCAATTAACCAATTAATCATCTAACAATTACACCAAGATCCAATTAATTCATAATTAACCACAATTAGGTACCCAACTAATTAAATCAAAATTCAATTCATAGCCTTACCTCTTCCCCCCTTCAATAACACGACCAGATCATGACGACCGTGGATGGGAGGAACCGACGAAAAGGATTGTGACAAATAGGTGTTGGTGCAACAATGCCCCAAGCATTCATGTGTTTTGATGTTTGGATAATCATCTAAGTTAGGCAATGCTTTGTGATCTAATTGTGAACATGTTTAAGTGACAGGAAAATCTAAGGATGAAGACTTGGTAAAAGGAAGTCCAAGTATGATCTTGGTAAAGGAAGTCCAAGGGATGGATTTGGCAGCGTAAGACCAAGCTTGTAGTCTTGGCAGCGTAAAGTCCAAGTGAACCTTGGCAAAGGAAGTCCAAGGGATGGACTTGGCAGCGTAAGACTAAGCTTGTAGTCTTGGCAGCGTAAAGTCCAAGTGAACCTTGGCAAAGGAAGTCCAAGGGATGGACTTGGCAGCGTAAGACCAAGCTTGTAGTCTTGGCAGCATAAAGTCCAAGTGAACCTTGGCAAAAGAAGTCCAAATTAAAGTCTTGGCAGCATAAGTCCAAGCTTGTAGTCTTGGTGGCGTAAAGTCCAAGCTTTTGGCAACCCAAGACATGACGAGGCCGAAGGAAACTCTTTAAGGCAGGCACAAGGCTGAAGGAAGAGTTAGAAGGTCAAGTCTAGGTCTAGGGAGTCAATTCAAGTATGAATTATTCATACTCGATTAGTATCGATGATCGATACGATGTAGCGAGCAATGATCGATAAGGTGCTCGATCGAACTGAAAATGGGACTATCACGATCGACCGACAGAACCGGCTACGATCGATAGGCAAATCGATTGTCTCACTTGACTCCTCGCGGCGATCACTCGACTGATCGCTTCATAAGTCAACTGATGAAGTGATCAGTCGACTGATAGGCCTCCCATTGAAAATGGCGGTTGCGAATCCCCGCGGATCCACTTTGTCAGAAGCCGATAGCTTCGACGGCAATCGACTGATGGTGAGCATCAGTCGACTGATCAAAGCTCAACGGGAAAAACATCCCTTCTTCTATAAGAAGAGGCCTTGGGGAGCTTGGTGAAACAAGTGCTCTCATTCCTAGCTACACCCTCGTGCTCACCAAGTTTTCTCTAAGTGTTTTTGTGATTCTAAACCTCCTCTTCTCTAGTCTTCATCTTCCATCATTGTAAAGAAGAGGAGTGCATTGTAAGACAAGGTTTCTCCACCTTGGTTCATCCAAAGGAGGATTTAGTGAAGCTTGGCTAGGGCTAATCCACCTTACAGATTACCGTGGAGCAAGAGCGTCATCTCCAAACCACGTACATCGGGTGTTAGCATTATATTCTTGTTTCTCATTCTTATTTGTATTTGTATTTGTATTGCTTCCACTAACATACTTTGTAGAAACAAAGAAAGGCTAATCACCCCCCCTCTAGCCATTACAAAGGTCTAACAAGTGGTATCAGAGCCCGGATAGCTTGGAAGATTTCACCATCAACCAAGGCTCAATGGCTCTTCAAGAGGGATATAGCACCACCAAGCCACCGCTCTTCGATGGGAGTCATAGGATGAAGTATTATCTAATGAGTAATATTGAGATTTGGCATAGCATTGTAGATGGCTTTGAGGAACCGGTGGATGAACATGGAAACCCTATTCCAAGCAAGGATTGGACAAGGGAAATGAATAGGAGGTTCGAATAAAATGCAAAGGCGGTACTCACCATCCAATGCGGTATTACAATGGAGCAACTCAACAAGGTGGGACCTTTCGAATCCGCCAAGGAGTTATGGGAAAAGCTCATTGAGCTAAATGAAGGATCCAAGGAGTTAAAGAGGGCCAAGAAGGACTTGCTAATTGGACAACTTCAAGCCTTCCAAATGAAGATGCATGAAACCGTAAGATAAATGCATGGAAGGTTTAAGGAGATTGTGAATGGACTCCACATCATAGGTGAGAGAGTTGACAACTGGGATTTGGTAAGGTACATTCTTCAAGCATTTCCTAGAACTTCTCTATGGACTTCTATAGTTGATGCTATTAAGGTAACTAGGGATCTTTCTCAAATTAAAATTGATGAATTATTTTGTGAGTTTGAATTGCATGAGCAAACTAACATGTCCTCTAAGGAAAAGGGTTTAGCTCTATTTGTTGAAAAGAAGGAAAAGAAGAAGAAAGAAAGGAAAGAAGTGTCATCATCATCAGAGCATGATTCAAGTAGTGATGGAGACTCGTCTAGTGAGATGACCCACTTTGTCAAGAAGCTCTATAGAAAATCAAAGGAGTTCAAGAATAGAGAAGCAAGGAAGGGGTCCCATTCTTCAAGAGGTAAGTTTAGTAGTAATTCAAATTTTAACAATAATGTGATTTGCCATGCTTGCAATAAGAAGGGGCACATAAAGCCAAATTGCCCGGAGCTAAAGAAGAAGGAAGAAAAAGAAACGAAAAAGAAGGATAAGAAGGAGAAGAAGAAGAAGGAGGCTATGATGGCTCAAACCACATGAGACACACTAAGTGTTGAAGATTCCTCCTCCGATGATGAGCTTTGCCATGTCACACGCCATGTGGCACTCATGGCCCAAGGAGATGACTCCGGTACATCAAGCCAAGAAGAAGACTCTTCAAGTGATGAATCGTCATCTAGTGATGATGAGGTAATAAACTCTCCTAAAGTTAAGCTTCTTTATAAATCAATTGCTTATCTTAAAGAAGCTCTAGATAAGTCTAAATCTAAGGTTAGAAGCATGAAGGTAGAGGTTAGTGACTTAAAGGCATGCTTAGAGAAATTTACGAATGGCTCAAAATATCTTGACATGCTCCTTAGCCGACAAAGAGTCGTTTACAACAAGGCCGGTATAGGATATAAGTCAAAAGAAAAAGAAGTTGCTTATATCTCATTGATTAATAGAAAAGCAACCATTAAGGGTAAGGTTAAGAAAGCATGGGTACCTAAGAAGTTTTTACTTAATGTTACCGGTCCTAATGTTTGGGTACCAAAAGATTGTGTTTTTCATGTGATTTAGGTAGGAGAGCAAGGTATGTGGATTGTGGACAGCGGTTGCTCAACACACATGACTGGGGATGTGAGCAAGTTCTCCACAATTAAGTATGTGAAGAAGGGAGCGGTGTCTTTTGGAAATAGTAGAAAACTCAAGATATTAGGTAGAGGTACAATTGAGGTATCCCCCAAAATCTTCATTCACAAAGTTTTACTAGTTGAAAATATGAAATTCAATTTATTAAGTGTTAGTCAACTTTGTGATGCAATCTACCATGTGTCTTTTGAATCTTCTAAATGCATGATTAGACATAAGGAATTAAATGATTGTATGTTAGTTGGATATAGGAAATCAAATATTTATTATGTTGATCTTTCATATGCTTCTAACATTTCTACTATGTGTCTTGATGAAAAAGAAGAAGAAAGTTGGCTATGACATAGGAGATTGGGGCACATCAACATGAAAAACATAGCCAAGGTAGCCAAGTTGGAGTTGGTCAAAGGGCTACCAAAGATCAAGTATGTCAAGAACAAAATGTGTGATGCATGCCAAGAAGGAAAACAAACAAAGATATCACACAAAGGTAAAACCTTAACGAATACCTCTTTACCGTTAGAACTATTGCATCTTGACTTATTTGATTGCCATAGTACTCCTTCTTTAAATGGTAGCAAATATTGTTTAGTTATAGTAGATGATTTTTCTAGGTATACATGGGTCTATTTTATGAAACATAAGGATGATGCTTTAAAAATAATCATAGGATTTAGTAAAAGGGTTGAAAATGAAAAGAGTCTCAAAATCAACTGGATCCGTAGTGATCATGACGGTGAATTTGAGAATTCTAAATTTTCACAATTTTGTTTAGAGCAAGGGTACAAGCATGAGTTCTCTTGTCCTAGAATACCCCAACAAAATGGGGTGGTGGAAAGGAGAAATCGTGCCCTACAAGAGGCGGCTAGGACTATGCTTAATGCATATTCTCTACCTAGCTACTTGTGGGCGGAAGCGGTTAATACCGCTTGCTATATCCAAAATAGGGTTCAAATCCATAGGTTTTTAGGAAAGACACCATTTGAATTATGGAATGGGACTATTCCCACAATTCATTATTTCAAAGTCTTTGGATGTAAAGTTTATATTTTAAACACCAAAGATAACTTAGGAAAATTTGAATCCAAAGCGGATGAGGAAATCCTAGTTGGATACTCATCTACGAGTAGAGGATATAGAGTCTACAATAAGAGAACCCAAGGGATTGAGGAGTCCTCCAATGTTCAATTTGATGAAACCACTAGTACCTACCCTAGAAAGTCCTCCATTGATAAGGATATTAATGACAATAATCAAGACATTACCCAAAAGCTTCAAAATTTGACCATAAGGGGTAATGATCAAGGGGGAGGAAGAGGAGATTCCGAGGATGAAAGGAGGGTAGAAGATAACAATGATTAATTTGAAACCCCTTCTAGAACCCCAAGAATTCATCAAGATCATCCACTTGACCAAGTAGTAGGAGATCTATCTCAAGGAGTAAGAACTAGGTCATTTCATAGAGCTCCTACTAGTCAAGTTGCTCTTATTTCACAAATTGAGCCCAAATCAATCAATGATGCATTACATGATCCGGATTGGATTTTGGCAATGCAAGATGAATTGGCTCAATTTGAGAGGAGTCAAGTATGAGAGTTAGTTCCTAGACCCAATGATAGCACCATAATTACTACAAGATGGGTCTTTAGGAATAAGCTAGATGACCAAGGAAATATCACTAGAAATAAGGCTAGGTTGGTTGCTAGGGGATTCAATCAAGTTGAGGGGCTTGACTATGATGAGACTTATGCCCCGGTTGCTAGGTTAGAATCTATTAGAATTCTCTTAGGGTATGCTTCCTATATGGGATTTAAACTTTATCAAATGGATGTTAAATCGGCATTCCTAAATGGTTATATTAAGGAAGAAGTATATGTAGAACAACCACTCAGGTTTGAGAACATAGATTATCCAAACCACGTATATAAGCTTAGGAAAGCATTATATGGGTTAAAACAAGCTCCCCGGGCATGGTATGAAAGATTATCATCTTTCTTAATTTCTAAGGATTTTAGAAGGGGCCAAGTAGATCAAACCTTGTTTATAAAGTCAACATTAAATGATATCTTTATAGCCCAAATATATGTTGATGACATTATTTTTGGGTCAACAAACGATGATCTTCTTCAAGACTTTATAAAAAACATGGAGAATGAATTTGAAATGAGTTTAGTTGGAGAGCTTTGATGGAAATTGCTTCGGAGGCTCATTGGCTCCCATGTCCCCGGATTAAAAATTTCACTAATGAAAACTAATCCGGATGGGATGAGTTTCCTAAGCACAACCAATTCGTCGTCGTGCTAACGACTTGAGCGATCGCTTGAACAAACTAGTTGTTCAAGCAACAAAACTCTTCTAGTCGGTTAGCCGTGGAAGAGACGACGGACGGATCGCCGGTTTTTGTGTTTATCTTCCGGGTCCATGATTATACAAATACATATGGATGTAGACATGTATAATCAACACATACAAACATATTAATAAGAACATGCAAAGATCAATAATAAAAGTTGTAAAACTTTTATACCTCTCGATCTTCTATCGTATGTCCTAATCTCCTTGTAGACTTCGTGTGGGCAAAGATCCTCCACAAGTTGAAGCTTCCTAGATAATGTTCTTCCCTTCCTTGCTCGCTCCGAACAAAGAGAAGAACCAAACAAAACACCTTCTCCTATCTAGAACCGACCACCAAGCCAAGGAGCTTGATATAGCCGCCGGCCAAGGAGAAGAGGAGGAATAGGTTGAGCGCCGGCCAAGGTAGAGGGGAAGATGGAGTGGGCGCCGGCTACACCTTAGGAAGAGAAAGGAAGCAAACCCTAATCTCCCACCTTGTTGCCGCCCAAGCCAAAACCCTAACCTTAATCCTTTGGGCACCGGCCAAAGCAAGGAGGAAGATGGAGTGGGCGCCGGCTACACCTTAGGAAGAGAAAGGAAGCAAACCCTAATCTCCCACCTTGTTGCCGCCCAAGCCACAAGCCAAACCCTAGCCACCCAAGGGACAAACCCTAATCCCTCCTTGGATTTCTTGCCGCCCAAACTCTTGAGAGGAAAAACCCTAATCTTCCAAGCATTAGGTTGCCGCCCAAGCCTTAGCCCTCTATTTATAGAGTTGGGCTTAAACATCCTTTAATCTCCACCGTCGGATCTAGGGATTTAATCTCCACCGTCGGATCTAGGGTTTCATCCCAACCGTCGGATCTAGGGTTTCATCCCAGTGTCAGGAGTGTTATCAGTGATACGTCCGTGTCAGGAGTTCCAGCGCTCAACATTCCCCAGTTTAGCCTTCGACATGCCCCGTTCAAAGCGCTGACACGGCCGACGTATCAAAACAACACAGGTGTGTTATCAGTGACACGTCCTTGTCAGGAGTTCCAGCGCTCAACACACCCTAGTTCAGCCTTCGACATGCCCCATTTAAAGCGCTGACATGGCTGGCGTATCAAAACAACACAGGCGTGTTATCAGTGACAAGTTCGTGTCAAGAGTTCCAACGCTCAACACGCCCCAGTTCAGCCTTCAACACGCCCCGTTCAAGCACAACACGGTCGGTGGGAAATACGCGACATGCCTGTACCCTCATTTGGCATGGGCGTGTTGTCCTGATTCCATATTTCCTTTTCTGCACGAAGCCGCGATCTTCGTCTCAATTAAAAGAAAATATTTTGCCTTAATTAAAGAGGAGGCCAAGGCTATAAAAGAAGAGATATTCTAATCCTAAGGGAGGACGGCGGAGGGTCAAAAGGACGACAGAAGAAGGAAGGGAACGACGACAGAGGAACACATATGACACTAAGTATCATAATTTCTTTCTCTAGCAATTCTTGTTCGACCATGGAGTAGTGTCTTGTAATCTTAGGATGGGGGAGTAGCCCTTGACGATTTATGATGGATGATGTAATCTATACTACTTGAATTATTGTTTGTTTTGATCTGTTTTTGGATTCTTATTGATAAACCTAAGGAGCTAAGGGGAAGTACCTAACAGTGAACCCAAGTTCCCGAAACCCAGAACCAACTAAGGATAAACTTCTGTCAAGTAGCGGTAGTGTATCTATGAGGGCTTGCGGGGGTCTCGTGACAGGTCCCCTTAGCTGATTATGGTCCCGTGTGCAAACCTATCATGAAAAGGAAATTTAGACTCTAAAGGAACTCTTATGGACTTAATGGATCTATCAAATCCAGTTTTTACCAAGTAACGGAGGTAAGACTAGGGAGGTTTGTGGGGGTCTCGTGACAGTCCCTTAGTGATTATGATCCCCTACGCCAATACCGTGTGAGTAAATTGAGTTTGATAGGTACAGTTAGCGTAGACCTCGAAAGGGGCCGTTGATTTACCTTAGGATAAATTCCATCAAAACGACTCTAATAGGGGTAGGAAAGAATTAAATCACCTTATAAATCGTCGACGTGGTGAAACCCATATCCTGAGATTCTCCTCAACTATTGACTTTTAGGTCGTTCTTCTCATTCGTTGTTCTTGACTGCTCAGTTTCTTTACTTAATCCATAAATTGATTGACTAGATAACTTGGTATCATGATAATTCGGTAATTGTCCCAATCCCTGTGGGATCGATATTTTTATTACTTGACGACAACCGTGCACTTGCGAAAAATAACACATCAGCCACCCGATGGATCGGAACCACACAAACTTGATCCATCAATGATGTTCCATTCCACTAGAGGATCATCATTGAATTACCTCACCAACCCTCAAATTAATATGGGCTCCATATATTATTTGTACATCCATCTCCCCGTGTTTAAGATATCGAATGCCCGTCAATTAATTGATTTACTGACCATCAATCAATTAACATCTAACTCCTCGAGTAGTACCACTCAACCTTATCATCATGTTGACTAAGTCAACCTGCAGAGTTTACATGATGAACCTTATGAGCTCCTCAAGGGGACATCATCAACCTAATATATAGGACACAGTTTCCTCCTATAACTAACGACACACCATGTAAATAATATCATTTCCCAACTTACCGGACATATTGATTTAATCCATAGAAAACTCACCCTTTGGTAAATCAAAGAAATAAATACTAAGTACATGTGCCCGTTATTATATCGGGATTAAGAGCATGTACAACATAATATCCGAGGTCCGATTCAATTATGTAGTCAGTAATAAATTGAATCACCTCTATGTCGGTCCTGCTCAATACACCTAAGTGTACTAGTGTAACTCTATGGTGAAGACAAACCAATACCAATCTACACTACAACCATGCCAATGGTTTGTCCAAAACCATCTTGGTTGTGAGCCTCTACTTATATTCTACAAGGGACTGATAACATGATCTTCTGTGCCACACCAAGCACCATGTTATCTACAATGTAGAGTATTAGACAATATGCACACATATAATAAATATAAAGTGCAAGCAATGATCATGTGATTCTTATTTCAAAATAAAATGTTCATACAAAAAGAGTTAGGCTTTCAGTATACATTCCAACAATCTTCCACTTATACTAAAAGACTATGCTGTCCTCATACTGCCATACATCTGATTCTTTTTCCCTCCACATGCCTATCAAAGCGCTCACTAGAAGGGCCTTAGTGAAAGGGTCTACCAGGTCATCCTCTGATGCAATCTAGGCGACAACAACTTCTGCCTCCTTTACGATTTCTCGTATCAGGTGGTACTTGCGCTATATGAATTTACTTACCTTATGGGCTCGTGGTTCCTTCGAGTTTGCAACTGCACCATTATTATCACAATAAATTGTGATATTTCTGGGCAAACCAGGAATCACATCCAAGTCCATCAGAAAGTTCCTGAGCCACACAACTTCTTTGGCCGCCTAAGAGGCTGCCACATACTCAGCTTCCATGGTGGAGTCCGTCACGTATTTCTGCTAGACACTCCTCCATACAATGGCTCCACCTCCCAAAGTAAATACAAAACCCGAGGTAGACTTACTGTTATCCCTATCAGATTGGAAATTGGAATCCGTGTAACCCACAGGGAGTAATTAGTCTGCCCGAAAAACTAGCATATAATCCCTAGTCCTTCTCAGGCACTACAATATATGCTTTACTACAGTTCAATGTCCCTGTCCTGGATTACTCTGATATCTGCTGACCATGCCCACGACATAGCAGATATCGGGTCTCGTACATAGCATCGTATACATGAGGCTTCCTACTGCCGAAGCATAAGGAACCACCTTCATCTCCTCTATCTCCTCAGATGATCTAGGATACATCTCCTTAGATAAAGGAACTCCATGCCTGAAAGGTAGAAAACCTTTCTTGGAGTTTTGCATGCTAAAACGATCCATTATCGTGTCTATGTATGAAGCTTGGGATTAGCACACTAACCTTGATCCCAAGGATGTGTCCCACTTCTCCCAAGTCCTTCATATCAAACTGTTTGGACAACCATACCCTTACGTCTGATAACACTCTGATATTGTTGCCAACTACCAAAATATTATCTATGTATAGTACAAGAAATACCACTACGCTTCACTACATCTCTTGTATACACAAGACGACACAAGTTAAGTTTATATTGTTATCTCACGAGCTAAATCAAGTGTGCAGAAAAGTACTAAAGCTGGAGCTGAAGGCTAGCGACACCCGGAGGAAGCCGTGGTGGTCGGGCGACACTTGAGTGAATTCGGAGGGAGCCGAAGGAATCGAGTGGAAGGCCGGAAGCAAGAGCTACTATCGAGGTAAGCTCGTGTGAGTGAGAGATTGTAAGGTCGTGTCCTCTTTACGGGGACGACCGTAGGCGACGATTCGACTAAGACTTCCTGTGGAAGGTCTAGGTCGAGATCGGACGGTTAGAAACCGTCGTATTTATCATTTTCCGAGCTAATCTCTTACTGCAGGAAGTGGTTAGCCGGGATCGACTCAGGACATTAGGCCGATCATTATTATCGATCATGATGATCATCGATCTATCATCATCGATCGATGAGACATCGATCGATGGCGGCGATTCGGCTTTGCGCTAGGTCAAAAGCGGATAACGTTTGACGCGGCCACTTTCGCGATAAAATTTGGAAAAATCCATGATCCACCTCCAAAGAAATAGGAGACAAATTCAGAGGCTAAAGTCTATAAAAGGAGGAGGATTCATCTCCAAATCACATCAATTATTCATCAAGTGCTCCTCTACAACGCCAACGCTCAACACCGCCATAACGCCGACGCGAATAACCTCGAGATCTTCTTCGCTTCAGCAGCAGATTCAAGTAATATTTTTGATATTATATTCTCGTGTTTTTATCTTCATAACGAGGTGAGGTAGGCTTGTTGCCTCATCCTCGTGTATTCGGTTTTTGTAATCGTTGTCTCCTACCTCCAACGAGGAGGAGACGTTTTAGTGCTTTGCCCTCCGTACGCGGTCTAGGACCGATAGGGCCTTGGAGTAGCAACCACTGGGTTGTGAACCAAGTAAAATAAACGTGTTCATTTATTTTCCGCTGTGCTTACTTTGCGTATTGAACGAACGAAAAAGAAAAGATTTACGATCGCTATTCACCCCCCCCCCCCTCTAGCGACGCTTCTCGATCCAACATATAGTACAAGAAATACCACTACGTTTCCGTCACATCTCTTGTATACACAAGACTCATCCGGACTTTGAATAAATCCATAAGTCTGAATTTACCTCATCAAAGCGGATGTTCCAAGACCTCGAAGCTTGTTTCAATCCATAAATGGACCGATTAAGCTAACATACAAGATGCTCTTTGCCCTTAGCAATGAATCCCTCTGGTTGCTTCATATAGATGTTCTCCTCAAGACTTCCATTAAGGAAAGTTGTCTTGACATCCATCTGCCACACCTCATAATCCACATGAGCTGCTATGCATAAGAGCTCCCAGACCTGATTTGAATCCATAGATTCAATCTCAGTATTCATTGCACTTTGCAAAGATGCTGCATCTATATCTTGGATTGCCTCGTCATATGTCCAGGGATCAGGTTCATGTTCGCCAAGGACCAAATCGGAAGATTCTCCCAAGAACATGAATCTATTAGGCTATCTCACAACCCTCCCTCTACGACGAGGTATCACCTGTGTATCCTCTGTGACACGCGGTGCAGTGACATGTGGTATATCCTCTTGTACCGATGGTACTGAAGTCGGGACATCCCCTGTCAACTCCTCAAGAACAATCCTACTCGTGGGTTTGTGGTTCATCACATAGTCCTCCTCTAGAAATCTGGCATTTGTACTAACGATCACCCTCTGATCTCTAGGACTATAAAACAAACCACCCTTCGTTCCCCTAGGATAGACAACAAACAAGCGCACTTCTGTGCGAGGTTCCAACTTACCAGCATCAGCCTTCAGCACATGTGCTGGACTCCCCATATCCGAATATGTCTTAGACTAGGTTTTCGCCCAGTCCACAACTCTGTGGAAGTAGAAGGCACTAATTTAGATGGAACCAAGTTCAGAATGTACACCACCGTATCTAGAGCATATCCCCAGAACGAATCTGGCAAGTCAGAATAACTCATCATCGATCTAACTATCTCCATAAGAGTCCTATTCCTTCGCTCTGCTACACCGTTCTATAGGGGTGTGCCAGGTGCAGACAATTGGGATTGAATCCCAACCTCTGATAAGTAGTTCCTAAACTCTCCCAAGAGGTACTTACCACCACGATCAGATCGTGGTGTCATCCATATCTTGAATAATCATCTATGAAAGAGACGAAATATTCGAGACTACCTCTTGCCTAGATAGTCATAGGACCACACAAATCAGAATGAACCATTCCTAACACATCTTTGGCTCTATACCCCTTGGCCTAAAAAGGCCTCTCGGTCATTTTACCTTCCAAGCAAGATTCGCAGGTTGGGAGATCCTCCACCACTAATGAACCCAAAGGTCCATCAGTTATCAACCTTTGAATTCTACTCAGGTTAATATGACCAAGCCTTAGATGCCAAAGATATGTTTTGTTCATCTTCGAAGGTTCTTTTCTCTTATTAGAATTAGAAGATGAGTTATAAACTTCAATTTGCATCGTGGGAGGTTTTTGGATCAAGTGTTTACAAATTTCCTATCAATGTACCTGAACAGATATTTTCCCTATTCCTTTTTATAATAACTCTATCATTAAAAGAAATAGAATATCCATCCATAAACAATTTAGAAACCGAAATTAAATTCTTTCTAAATAAAGGTACATAAAGGGAATTTTCCAGAACCAAAATTTTATTTTTCTTAAGAGATAAATAAAACTTCTCCCACTGCAATAGCCACCACCTTCATGGCATTGCCCAAGTAAATGGTACTCTCCCCTTTAGCTAGTCGTCGGGTTTCCTGGAACCCCTGCAAAGTGTTGCAGACATGATTAGTGGCTCTCGTATCTACACACCAGGTGCCGATAGATAATGCCTCTAACCATGTTTCAATGACTGGACCAAAGGATATACATTTGTTCTTGCTTCAGATTGGGATAATCCTTCTTCTTATATCCAGTCTGCTTGCAAGTGAAGTACTTGCCTTTCGGCTTCTTCACTCCTCCTTGAGATTCTCCCACCACCTTTGCTCCACCTTGTTTCTCCTTCTTCTTGCCTTTCGGCTTAGAAGTAGAAACCTTTTTGAGCAACCATGGCTTGAGGACACTCTTTGAAGAGTGCATACTTGTACTTCTTAGCAGATAAGACAATATGTAGATTCTTTTCCAATCAACATTATTTGGGTACAGTAAGTTTATTTCCTTTAGTATCATAGTAAGTGGACTGAAAGTCATTTTTGAAAATCCTAAGAATCACAATGATCAAAATATTAGATTTCAAATATTATTGATTCCTCAAAACACCGAGAATATCGCATGCCACGATAGTGTGGACGTATACGAATTCTACATTTGTAAGAGGAGGTTATACCCATTAATTTTACTATCTTGTCAACCTTACTTTTTGACAAATAAAATTAATAGTTGGTTCCTCTTTGGCCCTACAAATAAAAGCAGTGACTCCGATGGGGAGGATACTTTTAATTTGCATCTAAGTGTGCACCATTACACGATACTAAGGGAACTATCTCGGATTATGTGCCTTACCGATGTGGAAGTACACACGCTCCTAAATAATTTCCTATAACCATTATTTGACCTAGTGATCCATAAACAAACTCATCCGATGGGGAGGAAGGCACTCAGAGCCGGCACACAAGTTTGTTGCATCACACGTCAAATTGTAATGGAGGCCGCGGGAATTAATTAAAATATCCCTCTCCCACTTAGTAAATTGAAAATGAGGAATTTTCAAGCACACACAACATGCATATAAAACAAATCAGCAATAAATATGGAAAAAATCAGAATTTTCCCAACTATTATGTCATTGTTCTAAATCAACCAATACCTCAAAACACCGAGAATATCGCATGCCACGATAGTGTGGACGTATACGAATTCTACATTTGTAAGATGAGGTTTTACCCATTAATTTTATTATCTTGTCAACCTTACTTTTTGACAAATAAAATAAATAGTTGGTTTCTCTTTGGCCCTACAAATAAACGCAGTGACTCCGATGGGGAGAACACTTTTTATTTGCATCTAAGTGTGAACCATTACACGATACTAAGGGAATTATCTCGGATTATGTGCCTTACCGATGTGGAAGTACACATGCTCCAAAATAATTTCATATAACCATTATTTGACCTAGTGATTCGCAAACAAACCCATCTGTTGGGGAGGAAGGCACTCAGAGCCGACATGCAAGATTGTAGCATCACATGTCAAATTGTAATGGAGGCCGCGGGAATTAATTAAAATATCCCTCTCCCACTTAGTAAATTGGAAATGAGGAATTTTCAAGCACACACAACATGCATATAAAACAAATCAGCAATAAATATGGAAAAAATCAGAATTTTTCCAACTATTATGGCATTGTTCTCCAATATGTGTCCCGTCGTGTTGCAACCTCGTCCTCTCCACTTTTTCCGTGCGCAAGCCACAAAAGAGATCCGAGCCGAGATATATCATTTTAATTTACATCCATCGATCCTATACTCCACGAAGGAGTGTACAAACTATCTAGATCGAAAGTAAACTAAAATGATCGGCTAAACAATTCCGTATTTAATTACAAAAATTAAATACTAATCTAGCCTCGTCAACCCCGAGGATTCAAATGATATACATACAATCACATACACACATATAGCCATAATAGTCGGATCTTATGCCTGCAACCAAAAAGTTAGCCTACGCACATCCTACTATTATCCGACATACTCAATATATGATAAGTGCGTGAAAGTAACCGAATCAAAAACACACAAAACCGAAAACCGTGGCTCTGATACCATTTGATGGAAATTGCTTCGGAGGCTCATTGGCTCCCATGTCCCTGGATTAAAATTTTCACTAATGAAAACTAATCCGGATGGGATGAGTTTCCAAAGCACAACCAATTCGTCATCGTGCTAATGACTTGAGCGATCACTTGAACAAACTAGTTGTTCAAGCAACAAAACTCTTCTAGTCGGTTAGCCGCGGAAGAGACGACGGACGGATCGCCGGTTTTTGTGTTTATCTTCGGGGTCCATGATTATACAAATACATATGGATGTAGACATGTATAATCAACACATACAAACATATTAATAAGAACATGCAAAGATCAATAATAAAAGTTGTAAAACTTTTATACCTCTCGATCTTCTATCGTATGTCCTAACCTCCTTGTAGACTTCGTGTGGGCGAAGATCCTCCACAAGTTGAAGCTTCCTAGATCACGTTCTTCCCTTCCTTGCTTGCTTCGAACAAAGAGAAGAACCAAACAAAACTCCTTCTTCTATCTAGAACTGACCACCAAGCCAAGGAGCTTGATATAGCCGCCGGCCAAGGAGAAGAGGAGGAATAGGTTGAGCGCCGGCCAAGGTAGAGGGGAAGATGGAGTGGGCGCCGGCTACACCTTAGGAAGAGAAAGGAAGCAAACCCTAATCTCCCACCTTGTTGCCGCCCAAGCCAAAACCCTAACCTTAATCCTTTGGGCGCCGGCCAAAGTAAGGAGGAAGATGGAGTGGGCGCCGACTACACCTTAGGAAGAGAAAGGAAGCAAACCCTAATCTCCCACCTTGTTGTCGCCCAAGCCACAAGCCAAACCCTAGCCACCCAAGGGAAAAACCCTAATCCCTCCTTGGATTTCTTGCCGCCCAAACTCTTGAGAGGCAAAACCCTAATCTTCCAAGCATTAGGTTGCCGCCCAAGCCTTAGCCCTCTATTTATAGAGTTGGGCTTAAGCATCCTTTAATCTCCACCGTCAGATCTAGGGATTTAATCTCCACCATCGGATCTAGGGTTTCATCCCAACCGTTAGATCTAGGGTTTCATCCCAACCATCGGATCTAGGGTTTCATCCCAACCGTCGGATCTAGGGTTTCATCCCATCCGTCGGATCTAGAGATTTAATCTCAACCGTCGAATCTAGAGATTTAATCTCAACCTTCGGATCTAGAGTTTTATGTTCCATCATTGGATCTAGGCTCCATGAGGTTTATGTTAGGCTACGATAGGGACCATGAGGAGGAGTTGGATCTTGGCCACCCGATGGATCGGAACCACACAAACTTGATCCATCAATGATGTTCCATTCCACTAGAGGATCATCATTGAATTACCTCACCAACCCCCATAAATTAATATGGGCTCCATATATTATTTGTACATCCATCTCCCCATGTTTAAGATATCAAATGTCCGTCAATTAATTGATTTATTGACCATCAATCAATTAACATCTAACTCCTCGAGTAGTACCACTCAACCTTATCATCATGTTGACTAAGTCAACCTGCAGGGTTTACATGATGAACCTTATGAGCTCCTCAAGGGGACATCATCAACCTAATATATAGGACACGGTTTCCTCCTATAACTAACGGCACACCATGTAAATAATATCATTTCCTAACTTACCGGGCATATTGATTTAATCCATAGAAAACTCACCCTTTGGTAAATCAAAGAAATAAATACTAAGTACATGTGCCCGTTATTATATCGGGATTAAGAGCATGTACAACATAATATCCGAGGTCCGATTCAATTATGTAGTCAGCAATAAATTGAATCACCTCTATGTTGGTCCTGCTCAATACACCTAAGTGTACTAGTGTAACTCTATGGTCAAGACAAACCAATACCAAGCTACACTACAACCATGCTAATGGTTTGTCCAAAACCATCTTGGTTGTGAGCCTCTACTTATATTCTACAAGAGACTGATAACATGATCTTCTGTGCCACACCAAGTACCATGTTATCTACAATGTAGAGTATTAGACAATATGCACACATATAATAAATATAAAGTGCAAAAAATGATCATGTGATTCTTATTTCAAAATAAAATGTTCATACAAAAAGAGCTAGGCTTTCAGTATACATTCCAACAAGCTTAACTTTTTCCTAGAGTTACAAGTCAAGCAAACCAATGAAGGGATTCATATTTATCAAACCAAATATGCAAATGAAATGATCAAAAAATTTGGTTTGGAAAATGCCAAAATTGTAACCACTCCTATGGCCACTAGCACTAGAATAGATAGTGATCATGATGGTAAATCAATTGATCTTAAACTTTATAGGAGTATGATTGGTAGCCTACTATACCTAACTGCTAGTAGACCCGATATCTTATTTGCGGTAGGTATGTGTGCAAGATACCAATCTTGTGCTAAAGAATCACATTTAGTAGCCGTTAAGAGAATTTTAAGATATATTAAAGGCACCCTAAATGTAGGACTTTGGTATCCTAGGACTAAATCCTTTGAGTTGCTTGGCTATACCGATTCTGATTATGCCGGTTGCAAATTGGATAGGAAGAGTACTAGTGGTGGATGCCAATTTCTTGGGTCCTCCCTAGTTAGTTGGAGTAGTAGGAAGCAACATTGTGTTGCTTTATCAACCACCGAAGCCGAATATGTGGGTATGGGTGGTTGTGTAGCTCAATTACTTTGAATGAGACATACTCTTGAGGACTATGAGCTACACTACTCTAACATTAAAGTTTATTGTGACAATGTGAGTACCATCAACTTGACCAAAAATCCGGTACGTCACTCTAGGACCAAGCACATTGAAGTGAAACATCACTTCATAAGAGATCATGTAGCAAGAGGGGACATTGAACTTAATTATGTAGAATCTAAGTCCAACCTTGCAGATATCTTCACCAAAGCTCTTCCCGAAACCGAATTTTCATCATTAAGGAGAGAGCTTGGTATGTGCTTTGTAGAGTAAAATTCTAGTTTTGCATGATCCCATATTCATATGTTAGCCTTATACCTTGATGCATCTCACAAAAGCCTTAAGAAACCTTGATTCTTGTATTAAGACACTTAGGAACATGTGAGATGATAGGGAAGGTGTGCTTGGTTCATCATGCTTGTTATGATGCATTACTATGAGCCAATGACACACCTAGAGACATGAATACTTCATGGACCAATCATTGGGAAGGCTTGTATTCAAGTAATGAATACATAGCTCCAAGAACATGATTGGAAATATAAAATAAAACATATTTTAAACTATTTTTATCATATTTTGAAAAACAATTTTCAAGTGGAACACAAAAGTGATACAAAGTTTACAAAATTTTTAGCACTTTTGTTAGTTTCCAAGTTTGTATCAATCTTGAAATCTGTAAAACATATTTTTTTCAAACTATTTTTACTTAATAAAGTATGATCTCAGAAATATGTACACAAAATTTTGTGATTTTTTGAGGTTTCTATAATTTCTAACGTATTTCTGAAGTTGGGATGAAAAGGTTGAAATTCGGATTTCAGGCATAGCAGTCGACTGATACACTGTGTTTTCTGATAAATAGCTCCATTTTATGATATTTAGTGTATCTTTGATGTCCTAAAACTATAGCATGATAATATTGGGTATAAACAAATTTTTAGGACTGTTTAATGCAGTGTTGTAGGGGGAGTTTCATAATATATATCTTTTCATCCCCAAACTTACATTGTTGGTGCAAAGTTAGGACTTAGCTTTCGAACTTTTGTTATGCTTTGCTTCAAATGTTACTCACACATCATGAAGCATATCTTGGATTAAGGGGGAGCTTAATATCAATCTTATACCTTAGTCCAAGATACAACAACTTTAATTCTTTCATGAAATTTATGAATCCTTCTCTTTTTGATGTATGTCAAAGGGGGAGAAGGAATATTTAAGTTAGAATTCATATTAAAAATATGATTATATGCATATGGTAAAGACCTAACCTAAATGATTGCCAAACATAAAAAAGGGGGAGATTGTTGGTGCAACAAAGCCCCAAGCATTCATGTGTTTTGATGTTTGGATAATCATCTAAGTTAGGCAATGCTTTGTGATCTAATTGTAAACATGTTTAAGTGACAGGAAAATCCAAGGATGAAGACTTGGTAAAAGGAAGTCCAAGTATGATCTTGGTAAAGGAAGTCCAAGGGATGGATTTGGCAGCGTAAGACCAAACTTGTAGTCTTGGCAGCGTAAAGTCTAAATGAACTTTGGCAAAGGAAGTCCAAGGGATGGACTTGGCATCATAAGACCAAGCTTGTAGTCTTGGCAGCGTAAAGTCCAAGTGAACCTTGGCAAAGGAAGTCCAAGGGATGGACTTGGTAGCGTAAGACCAAGCTTGTAGTCTTGGCAGCATAAAGTCCAAGTGAACCTTGGCAAAAGAAGTCCAAAGTAAAGTCTTGGCAGCGTAAGTCCAAGCTTGTAGTCTTGGCGGCGTAAAGTCCAAGCTTTTGGCAACCCAAGACATGACGAGGCCGAAGGAAACTCTTTAAGGCAGGCGCAAAGCTGAAGGAAGAGTTAGAAGGTCAAGTCTAGGTCTAGGGAGTCAATTCAAGTATGAATTATTCATACTTAACTAGTATCAGTCAACTGATACGATGTAGCAGTCGACTGATAAGGTGCTCGACTGAGTCAGGATGAAAATTGGACTATCAGTCGACTGACAGGAATCGACACTCGATTGATAAGGCAATCAGTCGATTGCTAATTCAGGAAGTCGACTGATCAAGTCGAAAATGGGCATAGAATGGGGTCTCACTCGACTCCTCGCAGCGATCACTCGACTGATCGCTTCATCAGTCGACTGATAAAGTGATCAGTCGACTGATAGGCCTCCCATTGAAAATGGCGGCTGCGAATCCCCATGGATCCACTTTGTCAGAAGCCGTTAGCTTTGACGGCGGTCGACTGATGGTGAGCATCAGTCGACTGATCAAAGCTCAACGGGAAAAACAACCCTTCTTCTATAAGAAGAGGCCTTGGGGAGCTTGGTGAAACAAGTGCTCTCATTCCTAGCTACATCCTCGTGCTCACCAAGTTTTCTCCAAGTGTTTTTGTGATTCTAAACCTCCTCTTCTCTAGTCTTCATCTTCCATCATTGTAAAGAAGAGGAGTACATTGTAAGACAAGGTTTCTCCACCTTGGTTCATCCAAAGGAGGATTTAGTGAAGCTTGGCTAGGGCTAATCCACCTTACGGATTTCCGTGGAGTAGGAGCGTCATCTCCGAACCACGTACATAGGGTGTTAGCATTGTATTCTTGTTTCTCATTCTTATTTGTATTGCTTCCGCTAACATACTTTGTAGAAACAAAGAAAGGCTAATCACCCCCCCCTCTAGCCATTACAAAGGTCTAACAATAGGAGGCGGCTGGCTTGAGAGGTGGGCGACAACAAAGAGGGCAGCGACGATACCGTCACTCGTGATGGAGAAAGGCAGACCACGTTGGTTCATTGCTCGCAGCTGAGGCAAGTGGCGGACCATGGCATGGAAAGCCGTCGACGCTCACTGCCATCGAAATCGACGGGCACAACTATGGAGAGTCGGCGATGCAGGAGGCTCATGACTATGCACACTGCACCAAAGAGGCAAGCGGCGTCGGCATCAGCTTTGGTCGTGGGGCGACGACCATCGTGTGTAGGGAGGCTGTGACACGTGGAGAAAAGAAGGCACTAGAAGGAGGAAGAGGGCAGCGATCATGTCAGTGAGCTGCAATAATCGACAACATGGAGGGCGGCGATGAGCTGGCTCGGAGAAGGGAAAAGGGCGACGACGATGAGGAAGAGAAAAGAGGAATCGGGAGATTTGGGATGGGAGAGGGGAGATGGAAATAAGGAAAAATAACTTAGGTTTCTTATTATTATTATTTTTTTAGTTGACACTAGATCGAGGTCATAAACTCTTTCCCCATAAAATCTCTTAAAAATATGATTTAAATCCTGAAAAATTCTTGAAAATTCCTCTAAAATTCTATAAGATAATTTTTTAATTAACAAGTGTTATTTTATTATTATTTTATTATCATATTTAACACACCAATTCCCATTTGGACTTCTAACCACTAAGTGTCTGATCTTCTTTGACCGACTTGGATTTCTCACTCGCTAACTCTCAGTTGAACTCCTAACCACCAAGTGTCTGGTCCTCTTTAACCGACTTTGATTTCTACTTGTCAATATCCGATTGGACTTCACTCATCAAGTCTTTGGTCAACCTTGACCAACTTGACTTCTCGCTCAATCTTGACACTACCATCCATCATGGTCATCCTGACCAAATAATGATTATATCAACACTCTCATCCATATATGACTATGGATGTCCCATACCATCCTATAGTCATATCCTCAATCATATTGTCAAAAATTAAAACTCAAGTCCAACTCAAATCTCACTCGAGCTTAGTCAAACTCGACCTGAGGTTGATTGCACCAATGATCTCCTCCTAACAACCTCTCCATTTTTTATGTTTGACAATATCATTAAGTTAGGCAAACCCACAAGCCCAACTTGCCTCTTCCTATATCAAAGCATAATGAAAGTTTCCTAGCTTAAACTTTTCATCCCTCACTTGACATATTATCAAAAAAGTCTTTAAAAAACTTTTATCTCATTCTCCATTTAAATCCTTCATTTTCCCCCTTTCTTCAAATCAAAGTCTTACTCTTATCCCCATGAGAGGACCAAGTGGCTAGCATGGATGGTAGATTTACCCCAAGGAGCAACGGTTAATTCTCGGGAGCTGCAAAGGTTTTTGGGGTGCCTACCCTCCTGCCGTGTTAGTTCTTAGTGAAACAAAAATATCCCTCATGATTTACCTCCCATCATCTAGCTGTGGGACCGACGATGAGGGGCGCTTGGGGTGAGGGTTGGTGCAATCGGCCCAGGTCACGATTGACCAGACTCGAGTTTGACTCGAGCAATATTTTGATGTTAGACAAAACATATGACATGTGATTGTCATGGGAAGACCAAGTGTGTAGCCTTGGCCACATAAGTCCAAGTGTGTAGCCTTGGCGGTGTAAATCCAAGCATGGGGCTTGGCATTGGAAGTCCAACATGGAGTTAGCAAGGGAAGACCAAGTGTGTAGCCTTAGCCACGTAAGTCTAAGTGTGTAGCCTTGGCGGTGAAAATCCAACATGGGTTGGCATTGGCAATGGGAAGTCCAAGTGTGTAGCCTTGGCCACGTAAGTCCAAGTGTGTAGTCTTGGCCGTGAAAGTCCAAGTTATGGGGACTTGGCATTTGGTATAGACACCGAGAGCATGATAATAGCCGAACGAAGCACCTGAAGGCTAGCGTATGGATGAACAAGTCATGGATGACTTGGAGGGATCCGTGCATGGATGTACAAGTCATGGACGACTTGGAGGGATCCGATAGGCGCGAAAGCTAGTAGAGGTGGCTAGAAGGCTTAGGTCTAGGCTAACGGTGAGTCAAATGCTCAAACATGTTGTTTGAGGTTTTACTCGATGATCGGATGCTCAAACAACTTGTGTTTGAGGTTTTACCCGACAACAATCGGCTGGTGGCATGTTCCAGTCGACTGGTGAGAGTCGACTAGCGTTCGACTGTGTTGAATTCCATGGCAGTCGACTGATGGCTTTAGTAGTTGACTGTCATGGATGGCAGTCGATTGTTGGTCAAGGACGCGAGCATAGAACACTCGATAGCCGACTGATCAGTTGGCTACGGGGCTAGTAGTCAACTGCCAGTGTATTCGTTGGCTGGATTCCAACGTGGATTAAAGCGTTGTCTCACAACGGCTACTGGAGCAGTCGACTGCTAGGCGCGAAATCAACCCGAGACAAGCATAAAAGGAGGAGCTTGGGGAGGATTTCCACAACCGTTTTTGGGGAGATTTTGGAGGGAAATTGCTGCTGCATTTCAGACCTTCAAGAGCAACCAAAGAAAGCAACAAGCAAGTGATTAAAGCAAGGTGCTGTAAAGTTTTCTTTACTTTTATTTCATATTGCCTTTGTATTTTGCTTGTGCTTTTGTATTACATCTTGTAATTGCTTGTACGAGGTTTCTCCACCTCTGACTTGTTGTCGAGAAGGAGCTTGTTAATGTCATGTGCATAACTCGAGCTCGTTGAGCTCCCCCCGTGGAGTAGGAACCCTAAGATTCCGAACCACGTATATCGATTGTGTCCTGCGTGGTGTATTTGTATTTTGTATTTGTATCTATTATTTCTGCTGCACATATTGACGATCATTGTAGACAATCATGCAAGAATGATCGATTCCCGTCAAGCATCGAATCTGGCTATTCAACCCCCTTCTAGCCGGGTCACGATCCTCCAATAAGTAGTATCAGAGTGAGGAGGTTGTCATCGGACTCACCGCCGCGACAATCAACCAAAATGGTCGGCATCAACATCCAACCACCGAAATTAGAAGGAGAATTCTCATGGAGGAAGAAAAGGATGGAGGTATATTTCGAAACCGATTTCGATATTATGTTAATAATGGAAAACAGTTTTGAAGTACTTAGGGATGAAGAAAATAAGCCGATGGAAAAATCAAGATGGACCGAGGAGCAACGGTGACAATTCAAGACAAATGTGAAGGAGGGAAACTTCGCTTCCCACTTCAACTCGGTCGCTTGTTCATGGCAATCCCTTCTATGTCCCCAGATAAAAAAAAATTTATCCTTGACAATAGGGATTACCCAAGCAACCGTGTCATCGTCGTGCTATTCGATTAGAGTAGTCACTTGAACAAACTTGTTGTTCAAGTAACCAACCTCTATTCTATGAATAGTCACGAAATAGACGATGTACGGATCATCGACTTTTGTGTTTATGTTCGGGGTCCAAGTTATATTAGCCACAAAATAGAATATATAACATTCATATAATTGAAAAACAAATATAAACATGTTACAAAAGAAAAAAGACAATCGATATACCTCTCGATCTTCTATTGTATGACCTTCCTTCTTTTGGACGTCGTGTGGGCGACGATCTACCAAAAGTTGAAGCTCCTAGATCACCAATCTTCCTTCCTTGCTCACTCCGAACAAGAGGAAGTATAGAAACAAGACCCTTCTCCTTCCTTTAGCAAACCAACAAGCACCAAGCAAGATGCTTGCAGTCGGCCAAAAAGGAAGAGGGATGAGAAGGAGGGATGCCGGCCAAGAGCTCCAAGGGAGGACCCTATGTAACGCCCGTAAAATTCCTAGCAATTTTACAAGAATTTTTGGCTTGATGATCATGGGCTTTATGTGGGTTTTTTTTCCAAAAATAAAAGAAATAAGCCAAAAAGGGGTGCAAGGCCTAGGAATTGAACCCCAAACCTCTAGAGATAGCCAAACCCTATAGATGCACCCACTAACCAGAAGCCCAATAGGACTACATCATTAGATGAAAGGGGGGGGATTATAGATAAGTGAGATAAAGGTAAATGAAGAGGCATGGAAGAAGAGAAGAGAAACTTCTCTTCCTCCCTTTATAAAGAAGAGGGAAGGTTCTAATTTGCCACTTCCTCTCTTCTTCTTCTTCTTCTCACCGAATTCTAGCTCCCTCTCCACCTTTGGCTGAACCCTATCCAAGCAAGAGAAGGCTAGGTTTTGATCTTCCTTAGGTCATCTTCCCCACCCAAAGCAAAGCGAAGGATGTAAGTATCCCTCACCTGCATACGAGTAGCTTCGTTTGATGTTTTATAAAAGAAATCTATATGTAATATTCGGCCAAGCTATGATTTTAGGTTTCCATGAAGTTATATGCTATGTTTTAGTAACTAGATGATGATGTAGGATGGAAAAAGGGTTTAGGTTAAAAGCTAACCCTAATGGCCACCAAGACCCATTCGGCCAAGCCATGCTTTTAGGGTTTCAATGAAGTTTCATGCTATGTTTTGGTAACTATATGATGATGTTAGGAGTTAAAATGAATTAGGACAAAAGCTAACCCTAATGGCCACCAAGACCCATTCAGCCAAACCATGCTTTTAGGGTTTCAATGAAGTTTCATGCTATGTTTTGGTAACTATATGATGATGTTAGGAGTTAAAATGAATTAGGACAAAAGCTAACCCTAATGGCCACCAAGACCCATTCGGCCAAACCATGCTTTTAGGGTTTCAATGAAGTTTCATGCTATGTTTTGGTAACTATATGATGATGTTAGGAGTTAAAATGAATTAGGACAAAAGCTAACCCTAATGGCCACCAAGACCCATTCGGCCATGCTTTTAGGGTTTCAATGAAGTTTCATGCTATGTTTTGGTAACTATATGATGATGTTAGGAGTTAAAATGAATTAGGACAAAAGCTAACCCTAATGGCCACCAAGACCCATTCGGCCAAACCATGCTTTTAGGGTTTCAATGAAGTTTCATGCTATGTTTTGGTAACTATATGATGATGTTAGGAGTTAAAATGAATTAGGACAAAAGCTAACCCTAATGGCCACCAAGACCCATTCGGCCAAGCCATGCTTTTAGGGTTTCAATGAAGTTTCATGCTATGTTTTGGTAACTATATGATGATGTTAGGAGTTAAAATGAATTAGGACAAAAGCTAACCCTAATGGCCACCAAGACCCATTCGGCCAAGCCATGCTTTTAGGGTTTCAATGAAGTTTCATGCTATGTTTTGGTAACTATATGATGATGTTAGGAGTTGAAATGAATTAGGTTAAAAGATAACCCTAGAAAACCCTATGGACCATTCGGCCAACCTATGCTTTTGGGTGACTAAATGAAGTTTTAATCCATGTTCTTTATGCAAATGAAGTTGTTGTTATGCTAAATGAATTAGGTTAAAAGATAACCCTAGAAAACCCTATGGACCATTCGGCCACCATGAACCTTGGATGATTAAATGAAGTCTAATCCAAGTTTTATGTGCATATGAAGTTGTTGTTAAGTTAAATGAATAGGTTAACATGTGTTTTAAGTTGGGTGAATTCATGCTGACTTGTGATATTAAATAATGCTAGATGAAGATAACATGCCTTAGGTTAGTGTTTACTTACTTTGATGCCATGCCTTATGCCATGTCTATGTGTATGCGATATTTGAAATATGTTATGAAATGAAGTATGCTATGCTATGTTAATGCAATGAAGCATGATGTGTTATGAAATGAAGTATGCTATGCTATGTTAATGCAATGAAGCATGATGTGTTATGAAATGAAGTATGCTATGCTATGTTAATGAAATGAAGCATGATGTGTTATGAAATGAAGTATGCTATGCTATGTTAATGAAATGAAGCATGATGTGTTATGAAATAAAGTATGCTATGCTATGTTAATGCAATGAAGCATGATGTGTTATGAAATGAAGTATGCCATGCTATGTTAATGAAATAAGCTATGTTGTACAAATAAGCATATAAGTATTTTACCTTCTGCATGGCTTGTACCAAGACCTTAACAAGGTCCAAGAAGGGATGGGCTCCTAAGATGCCCTAGGTCGATGGAATAAGACTCGGGCCTAGGATGGGCTTCTATGTATGATTGCCCCTAGGTCGATGGAATAAGATTCGGGCCTAGTACGGGATGGGCTCCAAGATGCCTTAGGTCGATGGAGTAAGACTCGGGCCTAGGATGGGCTTCTACGCTATGACGATTGCCCCTAGGTCGATGGAATAAGACTCGGGCCTAGAAACCTATTAGGTTCGAGACTTGCTACCTCGGGCCTATTTAGGGATGCGCGCTATGATAATGAAGAAGTGGTACAATGTCGGGCCCAAATATGTTGAGATTTATGTTTACGTACCTAAAATATATGTTTTCAAAACATCCTGCATATGTTTACCTGCTGATTGTTATGTTTACATGCTTATGTTAGATACGTTACATGTTATGTTTGATGATATGATATGATGCTATGTTTACATGTTATGTTTGATGATATGATATGATGTCTATGTTTACATGCTTATGTTATATATGTTTACATGTTATGTTTGATGATATGTTAGGAATGTTTACATGCTTATGTTATATATGTTTACATGTTATGTTTGATGATATGTTAGGAATGTTTACATGCTTATGTTATATACGTTACCTGTTATGTTTGAGGATATGCTATGATGTTTATGTTACTAAGTTACACACGATGCATGTTATGTTGGTTAAGCATATATTCATGTTATGCCGCTAAGTTATGGATGATACATGTTATATTTACTTATGTTACTTATGCTACATGTTAAGTTGATGATGCCATGTATGTTACACATTATATTGCTTATATGTTATGAATGCTACATGCCATGATTAATGTCGATGTATGGTTTTTGTGAGTAGGACAGGATCTTACTAAGCCTATGTGCTTATAGTTTATCTTTCCCTCGTACTGCAGATAAGGGTAAGGGATGGATAAACTAATGGGAGCAGCAGGAGGGGCCAAATGTGTGTGGTAGTGGCATGGTGGAGAAGATCCGTTAGGTCTACATATATATGTGTTTACCTATGATGATGATGTCTATGGATGTCCTTATTATGCCTGCTTATGATGGTGTCGTTTAAGAACTTGAACTAAGCACTAAGTACCTATCTATGTTATGATGCATGTTCTATGCTAATAAGAAGAAGTAAAGAAGAAGTAAGAAGAAGTATCTATATATGCTATGATGCATGCTCTATGTAAAGAAGAAGAAGTATATATATATATACATATATGTCAATGTATGTGTATGTTTTAAAAAGAAAAAAAAATGTCTAAAGTCTTCCGCTGTATGTAATGTAAGTATGTACGGTCGCGTCACGCGCCGCCCCTCCGGACATTCAGGGTCTGGAAAAGGGCGGGCGTTACACCCTAAGCCTTGTTTCCATCGGCCAAGGAGAGGAGAAGAGCTAGCTTTGGACGTCGGCCAAGGGAGGGAAGGCTGGTATGGGCACCGACCACCAAGGGAGAAGAAGAAGATAAGGAAAAGCTTTCCTTATTTGGTAACGCCAACCCCAAACCCTAATCTCCAAGCTTGCTGCCCACCTTAGCCCTAATCCTATCTCTAATGGGATTCCGCCTTGCCACCCACCCCCTCCTCTCCTTTTATAGAGTTAGGGATAAGCCTTGTTTTAATCTCCACCATTGGTTCTAGGGATTTAATCTCAACCGTCGGATCTAGAGATTTGATCTCAACCGTCGGATCTAGAGATTTAATCTCTACCTTTGGATCTAGAGTTTTGTTTTCAACCATTGGATCTAGGCTTCATGAGGTATTAATAGGCTACAATAGGGACCATGAGGAGGAGTTGGATCTTGGCTACCCAATGGATCAAGCCCATATAAAGTCCAATCCATTAATGATAATCCAATCCACTAAAGGATTATCATTGATCTACCTCACCAACCCCCATAAGTTAATATGGACTCCATATATTATATGTACATTTTCTCCCCCTGTTTAAAATCTCGAATGTCCGTTGATTAATTAATTTACTGACCATTAATTAATCAATATCTAACTCCATGAGTAGTACCACTCAACCTTTTCATCATGTCGGACCAAGTCCACCTGCAGGGTTTACATGATGAACCTTATGAGCTCCTCAAGGGGACATCATCATCCTAATATATAGGACACGGTTTCCTCCTATAATCAATGACACACCATATAAATAATATCATTTTCCAACTTACCGAGCCTATCAATTTAATCTATAAATCTTGCCCATTGGTAAATCAAAGAAATGAATACTAAGTATATGTGCCCGTTATTATATCGGGATTAAGAGTATGTACAATATAATATCTGAGGTCCGATTCGATTATGTAGTCAACAATAAATTGAATCACCTCTAAGTCGGTCCTGCTCAATACAAACAAAGTGTACTAATGTGATTCTATGGTCAAGACAAACCAATACCAAATCACACTACAACCATACCAATGGTTTGTCCAAAGCCATCTCAGTTGTGAGCCTATACTTATACTTTACAAGGAGTCGATAACATGATCTCCCGTGTGACACCACACACCATGTTATCTACAATGTAATGTATTTGACAATATGCATCACCATAAATATGCAGACAATGATCATGTGATTTTTATTTCAAAATAAAGATGTTCATACAAAAGATAAACTTTTAAGTATACATCCCAACAATCTCCCACTTATACTAAAAGACTATGCTGTACTCAAACTGCCATACATCTGATCCCCATTCCCTCCACATGCCTATCAAAAGCTCTCGCATGAAGGGCCTTAGTGAAAGGATCTGCAAGGTTATCCTCCGATGCAATCTTAGCCACAACAACTTCTCCTCTCTTTACGATTTCTCGTATCAGGTGGTACTTGCACTCTATGTGTTTACTTGCCTTATGGGCTCGTGGTTCCTTCGAGTTTGCAACTGCACCACTATTATCACAATAAATTGTGATAGTTCTGGGCAAACCAGGAATCACATCCAAATCCATCAAGAAGTTCCTGAGCCACACAACTTCTTTGGCCGCCTCAGAGGCTGCCACATACAACTTCCATGGTAGAGTCCGCCACACATTTCTGCTTGACACTTCTCCATACAATGGCTCCACCTCCCAACATAAACACAAAACCTGAGGTAGACTTACTGTTATCCCTATCTGATTGGAAGTCGGAATCCGTATAACCCACAGGGAGTAATTGGTCTGCCTGGTAAACTAGAATATAATCTCTACTCCTTCTCAGGTACTTCAATATATGCTTTACCGCAGTCCAATGTCCCTGTCCTGAATTACTCTGATATCTGTTGACCATGCCCGCAGCAAAGAAGATATCTGGTCTCATACATAACATCACATACATGAGGCTTCCTACTACCGAAGCATAAGGAACTGCCTTCATCTCCTCTATCTCCTCAGATGTTCTAGGACACATCTCCTTAGATAAAGGAACTCCATGCCTGAAAGGTAGAAAACCCTTCTTAGAGTTCTGCATGCTAAAACGATCTATATGTTAGTAATTTATGAGAGATGTCCTAAGGCAATCGCCTTATGTATGAACCATTTATATGATAAATGAAGATTCACTATTTGAGTATACATGTTTAATGTATTTGATTGGATCTTAAACTCATTTACTGAATGTCCACGATTTATACGATTCACAAGATGAGAGAATTTGTGATTGGATCACAACTAGTGAGTATCTCTACATGTGTAATTGTGATGTATCTAATTATCCTAGTCGATGAATTGATGGATTTGGACACCATCAATTCTCCGAGACTAGCACGAGGTATACTCCTTGGTGTATCCAAGCACCGATTCTCACCGGCCGAGACATAGTGATGTCCGGAGTTAATCGTGGATGCTAGTTATGGTAACTAGTTCATTGGAGTGACCGTAAGACTTCATATGGTTCTCTCGCATATATAGATATGTCAATGAAGTTCTTACGTGGCTTAAGTGCGATGTTCCTTTGACTTGTGGTATTCAAGTCATCTTGATCATGGAGACTTATGCTTTGACATCTTAAGCAAACATCTCTAAGGAGATGTGGACCCGGATGATTGGGTATAAGTCAAGTGATCAAGGTGTTTGAATAGCCTATAAAGGATTCACCACTCCTTGCGAGGAGATGTATACCCATGGCCTCTCGTTTGATTGTTACTAAAGTCTTTGGCCAAAGCATTACATGTTTAGAGTAAGGTACTCTTCGATACATGTGCAGTAACTAGAATCCGTAGGACGAGGAAATGATACTTGGGCTAGGTGTGACGAGTCACTAGTGGGATCGACACAATAGACCATGTCCTCAACCAAGTGGGTATAAGATGAGTGAAGGGAATGGGGCACGATTCATTCGAGCTACTGAAGGGTTTCAGAAATAGTTCTGGATCAACCGTTGATCTTTTCGGTTAATTGGGGATCATGATGTACTACTAGGTGCCACTCATGATCGTTCTATAATTAATGATTAATTATAGACGGCCAACATAAACCGAGAACCTATTTGGTCACACGCACAACGAGTGTAATCCAAAGGATTTAAAACGAGCTTGAGAATGGGATTCTCAGACCGAGAGAAACTATGTTTGGTTGGACCAAACATAAAGCGAGCATGAAATTGTTTCAAATGCAATGGAAGCGTGGATGGGCGGTCTTATGAAGACATAATGGATGGACCAAAATGGTTTGGTTCTAATCCAATGGATGAGAATAAACCAAAGGGTTTGGTTTATATTAAACGAATGAACCAAAGGTTGGTTCGGTTCGTTTTAACTTAAAATAAACCATCATGGTTTGGTTTATTTTATCTTATCTTAATGGAGCGGGTTAACGGGCTTTATGGATATGATCCATTAACCATTAAGATAATTAGTTCTCTATAAAATACGCCCAACACCTGGCCCAATCTATTGGCCGCCCAACATCTTGTTGCCGCCCAGCTTGGTGCAGCCTTCCAACTTGTTGCCGCCAAGCTTCAGCCGGTGAACCTCCGCGACCCTCCGTGATCCCCTAAAGGTTCGGCATCAAGGTGAGCTTTTGTCTCCTTGTTTTGGCCGGCGCCTATCTCCTCCACCAAGCTGTCCAGTTTTCTTTCCTCTCGGAGCATCGCTTGGACGACGGTTAGTGCTCCGACAGCGCTAACTTACCGGGATTTGATCTTGGTAATCCTCTGAGGTGGAGGACGGCGATTCATCAAACGGTTGACGAATACCTCTCCGGAGAAGCGAGTTTTGAGAACTGCTTTTGGATCCGAATTTGGATTCGGATCGTGATCATCTCTCGATCACGCCGTCTTCAACACGAGGCTAGTAACCCATACGAAGACGAAGCTCGTGACTTAGCGAAGTCATCCCGAGGAGCTCGGCGTGGATACGGATAGAGACGATTCTTACGAGGATCGTTCCGGTTGATGCCGTTCTCGCTACACGTCATACGAAAGGTATAACGTAGATAATTTTCTTTTATTGCAAATTTTAATTTACGGTAATGTCTACACTTGTTGTAATATGCATGTGTGTGTTGTGTGTGTTGTAATAAATATAGATTTATTATTTTTAATTGCTTCCACTTTGCTCATGTTTACTTAAACATGATCGAACACACACACGGCCATGTGTTTAAACCCAACAAAGGGTATCGAGCCTGTGTTGTGTTTCGACATAATCGTAAAAATGGTTTTGCGATAGTCATAATGTATTTCTGGAAATTTTCTAAATTTTGGAAATTTAGAAGTATTTATGGAAATTTTTCAATTTTGGAAAGTCTAGAAGTATTTATGGAAATCTTCCACTTTTGTAAAGTTGGAAGTATTTATGGAAATTGATATTTTCCATAAATAAAATATTTGATTAGATTCTGGAAATTTGTTTCCTAATTTAATCATGATTTGATTTGGGAAATCAAATCTTAAAATATTTTATTTCCATAAGTAGTTTTAAAGATTTAGGAAATTGGTTTCCTAAATAGATTTTCCTTAATCAAATAATTCCATGAATAAAATATGTGATTAGATTTGGAAATTTGTTTCCTAATTTAATTATGATTTGATTTGGAGAATCAAATATTAAACATATTTTATTTCCATAAATAGTTATGACATATAAGGAAATTATATACATGACATAATTGTATGCCATGTAATTGCATTAGATGCATAACATTATGCCATGCGTGTCGTGACATGTAGATGTATGCCATGTATGCCATGCCCTGTAGATAATAGTTATTTGCATGCAAAGAGGATGAGACATAAAAACCCTTAAACAATATTAAAGCCTACACCTTCCATTAATATGGTTAGAACCAGAGTTCCGTTTCTTGTTTGGGTTGTTGGACTCTCTCCAAGCCCGACTCGAACCCGAACATGTTCAAACCATGGAATAGTTTAATACTAATATGGTAAGAGTCAGAGGTCAATCGTTAGCTTTGGTTGTTGGACTCTCTCCAAGCTGGGCTAATTGGTTGAATGCGCTCTAACCATATTAAAACTATGTCCTGATTAATGGGTTGGCTTTAACCTGGAGCATCGGTTTGTTGGACTCTCTCCAAGGTCGATGTAAAGGGAGGTGAAGTTGGGTGCTATGCATATGATGCATACTTGTTAATGTGTTAACAACCCGATGTATGTGTGAACATTCAATTAGTTGATAGCACATTGTGATAGTTGCATATACGTGATATGCAATCGGTATAATTGATACCTACCGTCGTAGTTATGAATGGCTTGTTGGACTCTCTCCAAGGTTGTTCATAACTATGATGGATATCAGCCCATTCGGAGATGGACCTACAATCTCCCGAAGTGATTTTGGGGTTTTTGAAATTCAAAAAATGAATGGGATTTATAAATGTATATTGATGCATTTTAAAATCATCTTTCTCATATATGCTCGTTTTGTATTTCTAAGTTAATATATTGATCATGATGTGTTTGAATTTATGTTCCATTTTGGATTCAAATAAATCGATCGGGCCGAACTTCTTGGATCGGCTTAGAAACTTGAGAATTGTTCTCAAGGTGAAAAGCTTGTGTATGTCCTCGGCGCCTCTTCCCGTCATTCTAGTGACGATGCAACTTTGGACCAATTGTTGGCCTATCGTAAACATGTTAGTGATTCTCGAACAAATGAGTTGCATCATGCTAGCCATGATGGAACCAAGCTACGAAAACAACATGAGCATATGAATGCTCATATCGTAGTCCTTCATCTTTGTGAGTTGGTTGATGAGCAAGTGAGATTCGAAAGGTTCAAGTCTCAAAGCTCCTCTTCACCTCCGAGATGCTAGGAGGTTCATCTGCGTGGTATCGCCAATCATGTCAAGACTGTGGAGTCTTCTCGAGAAGCATGAGCAGGGGACTGTTGTTAGTTGATTCCTCAAGAAAGGTTCTAAGAGGAAGTCAAAGGAACAAAGGGAAAGAAGAAAAAGGGCTAAGAAGGTAGAACTAGAAAGGGCACTTGCCATCATTATGGCAAGGAGGCCATCTAAGAAAGTGCAAGATTTATCTTGAGTCCGTGAAGAAGGATAAGGCATCGGATGCCCCATCTTCTTCGTAAATCTTCTTATTGATTGTCATTCTATTTCCTAGACACTTGGGTATTTGATACTGGTGTGGCTCACATATATGTAATGACATATAGTGGGCTAAGGAATAGAAGAAGACTCACAAGGGAGAGTCAAATTTACGTGTTGGGAATGGAGCAAAGGTCTGACTCGCCATCGAACGTATTTGTTGAACTCTAGGACTTGTCTTAGAATCGACAATTGCTTTTATGTTCCTTCGTTGATAAAGAACATCATTTCTATTTCTTGTTTAAATAGAAATGGGTTTCCATTTGACTTTTAGTAACAATTGTTGTTATACATAACTTTGAATGGAGTTCTTTATGGAACCGGAACTTTAAGTAATGGTGTTTATACGCTGGACGATTCCAAAGGACATTTTCAATATCGGCGAGCAACACGCGTGCTCGAAAGGATAATCAAATAGACTTATATGTGGCATTGTCGTTTTGGCCATATAAGCAAGAAACGCATGTCCTAATTACACCGATGTGGAATTCTCGGAATCGCTTGAATTGGATTCATACGATACATGAATCATGCTTAAAAGGCAAGATGACTAAGTTACCTTTTACCGAAAAGGTGAACGAGTGGGAGAGTTACTAGGTCTAATACATACCGATGTATGTGGACCTATGTCAACTCAAGCATTAGGAGGCTATAGCTACTTCATTACCTTCACCGATGATCACTACGGTTTGGGTATGTGTTCTTGATGAAACACAAGTCCAAGCCTTGAAAGGTTCAAAGAATTCAGAAATGAAGTAGAGAAACAACATGACAAGAGTATTAAAATACTTCGATCGGATCGAGGTGGTGAATACTTAAGTCAAGAGTTTCTGATTATCTAAGAGACAATGGTATATTGTCTCAATGGATTCGCCTATACACCACACAAAGATAATGGTGTATCCGAGAGGCGAATCGACTGTTGGACATGGTCAGTCAATGATGAATCATGCAACTCTTCCCAAGTCCTTTGGGGCTATGCACTTCGCATACCGCTTACTTGTTAAATGTAATGCCTACCAAGGTAGTCTCAACTACTCCATATGAGATATGGAATAGTAAGAAACCTCATGTATCTTACTTGAAGATATGGGGTTGTCCTCGCTTATGTGAAGCGATCAGACGCATAAATTGATGCTAAGTCCGATAAATGTCTATTTATTGATACCCTAAGGAAACAAGGGGTTACTAATTCTATCATCCTGTGGAACAAAAGGTGTTTGTTTCAAGGCATGCTGTTTCTAGAGAAAGAGTTTCTCTTGCAAGAAAACAGGGGAGTGTCGCCGAGCTTGAGGAGGCTCGAGAGACTCAAATAGACATTGATGAGATACCGGTGAAGCACAATAAAATGACAACTCATAGTGATGAGCAATCAATCGACTTATTGTAACACCACATCTTCAGAGATCCGTAGAACACGCAATATTCCCGAGAGATATGGATTTCGTAAGTGAATCGAACGACGTGTTACTCATTGATGATGAGGAGCCTACCAGCTTATGAAGAAGTGCCGACAAGTTCAGAAGGGATAAGTGGCTTGGTGCCATGAAGTCGAAATGGATTCCATGTAAAACCAAGTTTGGAACTTGGTTGACCCACCAAGGCATAAAGCCTATAGGGTGCAAGTGGGTTTTTAAGAAGAAAACCGACATGGATGGTAATGTGATTACCTATAAGGTTAGATTGGTGGCGAAAGGATATCGTCAAAAACAAGGTGTTGATTGTGACGAAACCTATTCGCCTGTAGCTATGCTTAAATCCATTTGGATGCTCCTGGCCATAGCGGCTCATTATGATTATGAGATATGGCAGATGGATGTGAAAACAGCTTTCCTTAATGGAAACCTGCTCGAGGACGTGTATATGATACACCGAGGGTTTCACATCGCTGATAAAACCAAGGTATGCAAATTGCGACGATCCATTTATGGATTGAAGCAAGCATCCAGAGTCGAATATCCGCTTTGATGAGACAATCAAAAGTTTGATTTCTCACAAAATCCGCATTTAACCTTGTGTGTACAAGAAGGTTAGTGGAGTGCAATGTGTTCCTAGTATTGTATGTCGATGACATATTACTTATAGGAAACGATGTGTCAATCTTACACCGCTAAGGTTTGGTTATCCAAGACATTCTCCATGAAAGACTGGGAGAAGCAACCTACATCCTTGGGATTAAGATCTATAGAGATAGATCAAACGGTTGCTTGGTCTTTCGCAGCTACATATATAGACCGAAAGCAAAGAGGTTTAGCATGTCAATCCAAGAAAGGTTTCTACCCATCGTGCATGGGGTACACCTTTCAAGTCTATGTGTCCGCGCACGTAAGACGAGAGGATTTGCATGAGTAAGATTCCCTATGCATCCGCAATAGGATCTATCATGTATGCTATGTTATGTACGAGGCCCGATGTATCGTATGCTCTGAGTGTCACGAGCAGATACCAGTCTGATCCAGGAATGGATCATTGGGCGGCTGTTAAGACGATCCTTAAGTACTTGAGAAGAACTAAGGATGTGTTCCTAATATATGGAGAAGGGGACATGGTGATACGCGGGTATACAGATGCCAGCTTCCAGACAGACAAGGATGATTCCAGGTCTCAGTCTGGGTATGTATTCACCTAAAATGGAGGCGCAATAAGTTGGAAAGGTTCCAAGCTTGACACTATAGCGGATTCTGCCACTAAGGCAGAATACGTTGCAGCTTTGGAAGCAGCAAAGGAAGCGGTTTGGATCAATAAGTTCATCTATGAACTTGATGTGGTCTCATCAATGATCCAAACATGTGCTTCGCCGCTATCATCTTATCAGAGAGATCATAAGTAGGAACGAAATACAAATCGAGAAAATTCCCACTGAAAGGAACTTAGCGGATCCTTTGACTAAAGCATTACCTCAAAGTAAGTTTGAGGGTCATGTTGGTGCTTATGGTATTGGATACCGTAGCGATTGGCATTAGGCCAAGTGGGAGTCTGTTAGTAATTTATGAGAGATGTCCTAAGGCAATCGCCTTATGTATGAACCATTTATATGATAAATGAAGATTCACTATTTGAGTATACATGTTTAATGTATTTGATTGGATCTTAAACTCATTTACTGAATGTCCACGATACGATTCACAGCATGAGAGAATTTGTGATTGGATCACAACTAGTGAGTATCTCTACATGTGTAATTGTGATGTATCGGAATTATCCTAGTCGATGAATTGATGGATTCGACACCATCAATTCGTCCGAGACTAGCACGAGGTATACTCCTTGGTGTATCTAAGCAAATGATTCTCACCGGGCCGAGACATAGTGATGTCCGAGTTGATCGTGGATGCTAGTTATGGTAACTAGTTCATTGGAGTGACCACCGTAAGACTTCATATGGTTCTCGTGATATATAGATATGTCAATGAAGTTCTTACTGTGGCTTAAGTGCGATGTTCCTTTGACTTGCGGTATTCAAGTCATCTTGATCATGGAGACTTATGCTTTGACATCTTAAGCAAACATCTCTAAGGAGATGTGGACCCGGGATGATTGGGTATAAGTCGAAGTGATGAAGGTGTTTGAATAGCCTATAAAGGATTCACCACTCCTTGCGAGGAGATGTATACCCATGGCCTCTCGTCGGATTGTTACTAAAGTCTTTGGCCAAAGCATTACATGTTTAGAGTAAGGTACTCTTCGATACATGTGGAGTAACTAGAACTGAGGACGAGGAAATGATACTGGGCTAGGTGTGACGAGTCACTTAGTGGGGACTGACACAATAGACCATGTCCCGAACCAAGTGGGTATAAGATGAGTGAAGGAATGGGGCACGATTCATTCGAAGCATCAAGGGTTTCAGAAATAGTTCTGGATCAACCGTTGATCTTTTCGGTTAATTGGGGATCATGATGTACTACTAGGTGCCACTCATGATCGTTCTATAATTAATGATTAATTATAGACGGCCAACATAAACCGAGAACCTATTTGGTCACACGCACAACGAGTGTAATCCAAAGGATTTAAAACGAGCTTGAGAATGGGATTCTCAGACCGAGAGAAACTATGTTTGGTTGGACCAAACATAAAGCGAGCATGAAATTATTTCAGTCGCAATGGAAGCGTGGATGGGCAGTGTCTTATGAAGACATAATGGATGGACCAAAATGGTTTGGTTCTAATCCAATGGATGAGAATAAACCAAAGGGTTTGGTTTATATTAAACGAATGAACCAAAGGTTGGTTCGGTTCGTTTTAACTTAAAATAAACCATCATGGTTTGGTTTATTTTAACTTATCTTAATGGAGCGGGTTAACGGGCTTTATGGATATGATCCATTAACCATTAAGAGAATTAGTTCTCTATAAAATAGGGCTTAAACCCTAACCCTAACACCCTAATCATCAAGTTGCCGCCCAACACCTAGTTGCCGCCCAATCTATTGTGGCCGCCCAACATCTTGTTGCCGCCCAGCTTGGTGCAGCCTTCCAACTTGTTGCCGGCGACCAAGCTTCAGCCGGTGAACCTCCGGCGACCCTCCGGTGATCCCCTAAAAGGTTCGGCATCAAGGTGAGCTTTTGTCTCCTTGTTTTGGCCGGCGCCTATCTCCTCCACCAAGCTGTCCAGTTTTCTGGACAGCTTCTTCTCCTCTCGTCGGAGCGTCGTTTGGACGACGGTTAGTGCTCCGACAGCGGCTAACTTACCGGGGATTTGATCTTCGGTAATCCTCTGAGGTGGAGGACGAAGGATTCGTCAAACGGTTGACGAATACCTCTCCGGAGAAGCGAGTTTTGAGAACTCGTTTTGGATCCGAATTTGGATTCGGATCGTGATCATCTCTCGATCACGTCGTCTTCAACACGAGGCTAGTAACCCGTACGAAGACGAAGCTCGTGACTTAGCGAAGTCATCCCGAGGAGCTCGGCGTGGATACGGATAGAGACGATTCTTACGAGGATCGTTCCGGTTGATGCCGTTCCCGCTACACGTCATACGAAAGGTATAACGTAGTTAATTTCCTTTTATTGCAATTTTAATTTACGGTTATGTCTACACTTGTTGTAAAAGCATGCGTGTGTTGTGTGTGTTGTAATAAATAGGAGTATTTATTATTTTTAATTGCTTCCGCTGTGTTCATGTTTACGAAACATGATCGAACACACACACGCCGCGGTGCCGGAAACCCAACACTATAATGGTGTCTATGTATGAAGCTTGAGATAAGCACAATATCCTTTTCCTACGATCCCTTATAACCTTGATCCCAAGGAAGTGTCCCACTTCTCCCAAGTCCTTCATATCAAACTGTTTGGACAATCATACCCTTACATCTGATAACACCTTGACATTGTTGCCAAATAACAAAATGTCAACTACGTATAGTACAAGAAATACCACTACATTTCCGTCACATCTCTTGTATACACAAGACTCATCCGGACTTTGAATAAATCCATAAGACTGGATTACCTCATCAAAGTGAATGTTCCAAGACCTCGAAGCTTGCTTCAATCCATAAATGGACCGATTAAGCTTACATACATGATGCTCTTTGCCCTTTGCAATGAATCCCTCTGGTTGCTTCATATAGATGTTTTCCTCAAGACTTCCATTAAGGAAAGCTGTCTTGACATCCATCTGCCACACCTCATAATCCATATGAGCTGCAATGCATAAGAGAATCCGGATAGACTTAAACATGGCTACCGGCAAAAAGGTCTCCTCATAATCGATACCCTCTTTCTGAGTATACCCCTTCGCAACAAGCCTTGCTTTGAAGGTCTCAACCTTCCCATCTATTCCTCTCTTTCTTTTGTAGATCCACTTGTATCCAATGATTTTTACACCATCGGGTGGTTCTACTAGCTCCCAGACCTGATTTGAATCCATAGATTCAATCTCAGCATTCATTGCACTTCGCCAAGATACTGCATCTTTATCTTGGATTGCCTCGTCATATGTCCAGGGATCAGGTTCATGGTCGCCAGGGACCAAATCAGAAGATTCTCCCAAGAACATGAATCTATCAGGCTATCTCACAACCCTCCCACTACGATGAGGTATCACCTATGTATCCTCTGTGACATGCGGTGCAGTGACTTGTGGTATATCCTCTTGTATCGGTAGTACTGAAGAAGTGACTTCCCCTTTTATTTTCTCCAGAACAATCTTACTCATAGGCTTGTGGTTCATCACATAGTCTTCCTCTAGAAATCTGGCATTCGTGCTAACGATCGCCCTAAGATCTCTAGGACTATAAAACAAACCACCTATCGTTCCTCTAGGATAGCCAACGAACATGCATACTTCTGTACGAGGTTCCAACTTACCAGCATCTTCCTTTAGCACATGTGCTGGACTCCCCCCATATTCGAATATGTCTTAGACTAGGCTTTCGCCTAGTCCACAATTTTGTGGGAATAGAAGGCACTGATTTAGATGGAACCAAGTTCAGAATGTACACCGCCGTATCTAGAGCATATCCCCAGAACGAATCTGGCAACTAAGAATAACTCATCATCGATCTAACCATCTCCATAAGAGTCCTATTCCTTTGCTCTGCTACACCATTCTGCTAGGGTGTGCCAGGTGCAGACAATTGGGATTGAATCTCAACCTCTGATAAGTAATTCCTAAACTCTCCCAAGAGGTACTCACTATTAGGGCAATCTCTTTCCATGATTAGGTTTTGATGTGTGTGGCAAAGGGTTTAAGTTAGTTTGTTATGTTGATTTGATATGTACGTTGGAGTAGTGCAGGACTTAGTAATTCGTACATGGAGCCGTGGTGAGTTTTACATCTCATGACTCGGGCCTTGAGTCGGTGAAGGATAGCTTTGAGGAAGTCGTGCGCTTGGAGCATCCGAGGGACCGCCGGACGAGGAGCTTGGAGTGATGCCGGAGGAAGTAGACTTTGAGGCAAGAGACACGAAGGAGCATTGCAGAGCCGTGTGCCTGATGTTGGCGAGGGACGTGGCTGCGAACGAAGAGAACTTCGAAGGCGAGGGACTTCAAGGGATGAGAGTGAGCGAATGTAACCCGGGAAGGGGTAGCTCTTAGGTGAAACTTGGCCATTTGGCCAAGTGTCGGATGAGTTTTCCCGACACCAGTCGACTGCTCTAAGTCGATGGTTCGATCGACTAGTTTAAGTCCGACCGTTGATCACCGATCGTTTGCATGGGCGTGGATCGATGGCTTGATCACCGACCGCTAAGGGACGGCAGCGATCGATGACACGCGCACGGCACAGAATGGAGTCGATCTCATAGAGCACTCAACTGATTGACATCAGTCGACTGATGGGTGCCATCAGTAGACTGATGCCAATACCGTTGGATGGAATCCAATGTGGAAAGCAGCCGTTATTGGGCAACGGCTACAGGACCAGTCGACTGATCGAGGGCATCAGTCGACTCCTCCTGTGTCAACGGGAAGAAACCCTCTTCCTCTATAAAAAGGAAGGGGATGGAGCTTTGGGAGGCTAATGCTTATGCTCTAATACTCTCCCAAAGTTCCCTAAAGCTTTCCATCCTCTTACTTGAGCTTATTTCCATTATATTTGTAAGAGGAGTGTTTTTGTGTAAAGAGGTTACCTCCAACTAGCTTTGTGCAAAGGAGAGATCTAGTGGATAGATTGCGGAGTGATTTACCGAGGACGAATCGGGTCGTGGATTAGCGGCGTAGTCGTGAACCATGTTACATCCTTGTTAGCATTGTTTGTTTATCTTTTGCTTTGTCTATTTGTATTTGTATATTCCGCTTGCGCTAATCTTTTGTAGACGAGCAATTTACGACATCCATCGTACGAGGGCTATTCACCCCCCTCTAGCCGGCCAATCGATCCCCAACAAGTGGTATCAGAGCCAAGGAAAGCTTGTCGAGGACTAACCGCCACAACAAGCAACTTTCAAAATGGCCGGCTCCAACATCCATCCACCGAAGTTTGAAGGAGAATTCGCTTGGTGGAAGAAGCGAATGGAGGTATTTTTCGAAACGGATTTTGATATTATGATTACAATGGAATCCGATTTCATTTTGCCTAGGGATGAAGAAGGGAAGCCAATAGAGAAATCTAGGTGGACCAAAAAGCAAAGGGAAGAGCACCTTGCAAACTCAAAAACCAAGCACCACCTCTTCAATGTGCTCCCCCAACAAGAGATCAACCGAATTGGGGAATGCTCAAGTGCCAAGGAGATGTGGGAGAGATTGGTTGAACTTCATGAAGGCACTTCGGAAGCTAAACTTGCAAGGAGAGACCTCCTCCGCTCCCAATTATCCAACATAAAATTAGAAAAGGGAGAAAAGGTAATATCATTACATTCTAGGTTTAAAGAAATATTAATTGAGCTAACAAGTGTAGGAGAGAAGTTATCAAACCGGGATATGGTCATGAAGGCCATAGATGCCTTTCCCCGGTCCTCAAGATGGAGCTCCATGGTGGATTCATTTTACATCTCCAAGAACTTGGAAGTAAGTACCTTGGAGGAGTTTTTCTCAACAATGGAGCTCCACGAAACAAGGCTTGAAGGAATACAAGAAGAGCCAAGAATCCAACCTTCAAGAGGAGTAGCTTTGATAGTAAACAAGGGGAAGAAGAAGATAGAGATCCCCTCCTCCGATGATGATGAAGCCTCTACCTCCTCCATGGATAGCATGGAAGAAGCCTACATGGTAAGGAAGGTAAGGCGTGCATTTAAGAATTTTAGATTTGATAAATCTCATGATAGGAATAGAAGACCAAGGGGGAAGGTCATATGCTACAATTGTCAAGGAGAGGGACACATAAGGGACAATTGTCCCCTCCTAAACAAGAGCAAGGAAGAGAAGAAAAAGAAAGAAGAAAAGAGGAAGAAGAAGGGGAGCAAGAGAAAGGAAGAAGAAAAGAAGGCAAAAGAAAAAGGGAAGGCCATGGCATTCAAAGCAAAGACATGGGATGACCTTGCTTCCTCTTCCTCATCCGATGAAGAAGAGCATGTCTACTCTAACCTTGCATTGATGGCCTTCGATGACTTGGATTGCTCCTCCACCGAAAATGAAGAATCAAGCTCAAGTGGAGAGAGCTCAAGTGAAGGGGGAGCCTCCTCTACATCCTCATCCGAAGAAGAGGATTTGGTAAGTGAGGTAACAAATCTACCCCCTAAGCAAATTATGTCTATGATTTCTAGCCTCACTAAGGACTTATTTAGAGCCAAGAAAAAGAACAAAAGCATGCTTGACCAAATTAAGGAATTAGAGCAAAAATTAGAAAAAGCATGTTTTAATGATAATGATGATGATGTATGTTCACATGATAAATATATGCCATTTGATGTTAATGATGCATGCATAGAAGAAAATAGGGCTTTAAGGGAAAAGGTAGACTATTTGACAAAAGCCCTAGAGAAATTCACAATTGTCTCCAACACATTGAACATGATCATAGGGAGCCAAAGAGCAAGCTTTAACAAGAAAGGCCTAGGATACAAAGAAAAGAAAAATGAAAAGGCCTACAAGTGCCTAATTGCTAGGGGACAAGATAAAAAGAAGGTAATAGCTAGAAAATGGATCCCCAAGGAGTATTTAGTGAACCCAATAGGAAAGAACTTATTTTGGGTTCCAAAATCCATTTTTAAGGTTTAGAAAACCCCTAGGGTAGTCAACCATATGCAATTGACCTATATCATATTTTGGTTGACTTAGGATGGCGGGACAACATTTTTAAATAGTGTTAGGTGATGATAACGTGCCTATAAATAGTTAATAATGCTTAAATCATGATGATTAATGTAATTTCTATGTATGCTTGCAATCATGATTTATGATTTTGAAATTTGACACGTCATCATGTGAAATAGGGTTTAAATCATGCCTTAGGTGATATTTTGCTTATTATCATGATATAATACCTAATGCATGGTTATAATTTGATGAAAAACATGTATTTCATGATCATAATGTAGAATTCATTCATATATGTCATTATGATCATGTGGATTGTTAGGGTGATACTTAACCTTGATAGAATTGCATGAATATAATGGTTAAGTATATACAAATACCTCTAGGATGCATCTCACACTCACTATAGGCTACTTTGATTGAAAACTTAGCATGAGTGAGATGTTAGGATGATACAAATGTCCACTAATGCCTATGGCATTTAGATGGTCATTTAAGGTATCAAAATAGCAATAATAGACCAATCATGGGGAAGACTTATGTTTAATTCATAGACATATTGCCCAAAGATCATGGTTGGATATTTCATATGTTTTCAAAACAATTTTTTAATCTAAAATCTATGTATTCATATTTTGAAACAATTGGAACCAACACTAGGTGTTAAACTTGATACTAGAATGATCAAAAACCTAGTGGTTTTTAAAACTTTTGGATTTTTGTCAAATCTCTGGAAATATAATGGCTTTTCATGAAAAACTATTTTTCACTAATAAAGAATCTTACAAGAAATATGTTCCCCAAAATTTAATGATTTTTCGATTTTTTTGGAATTTTTAATGCATTTCTGAATTTCACCCCGGAAATCAGAATTCCTGAAAACAGTGTGCCAGTCGACTGGTAGTCTGAACCAGTCGACTGGTGACCTGATATTCCGAATAGTAAAGGCTGATTTCAGGTTTTAAAACAATTTTTGGAATTTTCCACCTATTAGACTTGATGCCATGAGTTTATAACTTAGTGTTAATCTTTTTGATGGTGTCAAAGGGGGAGAATTGATTATGTTTAAGTAAATTATGATAGAGGGAGAAATTTGTAGAGAGAGTTTCATGGATTAAGGGGGAGTTGCATGTTGCTATATCATGTTTATGTTTACATGCTTTCTTACCTTAGAAATTTTTATCAAATGTTTTTACCTAAGGCTACGTTTGGTATGGAGTAATGTAATCAACCTTGTAATGTAATCAAGGTTGTAATGTAATGTAATGTAATGTGTATTACATTACTGTGTTTGGTTAGCGATTGGTGTATAATCTTTGATTACAAAAGTGATTACATTCATTTGTTTGGTATCCATATTTGTTATAAGGAATGTAATTCATATTATTATAAAATGACAAAAATAGCCTTATAAGGTTGTCGCCGATCGCCGAAAAGCACCGGTGGGCGGTGGGCGGTGTTCGGTTGTCGGTCGGCCGGGCCGATCGTCGATCCGGCCAGCCGCCGCCGCCGGTGCCGCGCCGGCCGATCGCCCGCCGCGCCCGCCGGCCGGCCGCCATCGGTCATCGATCGTCGGCCGATCGGCCGCCGTCACGCCATCCGCCGATCGCCGATCGCCGCTCGCCGCGCCGGCCGTCGATGCGTCGGCCACCGTCTGTCGCCGCCGCGCCCGTGCCGTGTCGACCTCGAGAAGCAATTAGAAAAAATAAAAGAAGGACATATTTGTAAAGACAAATATTGAGTCCGTAATGTAATCAGATTACATCGCTTTTCCTTCGTAATCGAGATTACGGATCTTAGCTCTTATTTTGTAATGCGATTACATTACATTACATCTTTGAAATGTTAACAAACAAAGTAAATCATCTTGTAATTTAATCCGATTACATTACAAACTTAATTACCCCGTATCAAATGTAGCCTAACTTAAACGGATTGCCACACATCAAAAAGGGGGAGATTGTTAGGGCAATCTCTTGCCATGATTAGGTTTTGATGTGTGTGGCAAAGGGTTTAAGTTAGTTTGTTATGTTGATTTGATATATGCGTTGGAGTCGTGCAGGACTTAGTAATTCGCACATGGAGCCGTGGTGAGTTTCACATCTCATGACTTGGGCCTTGAGTCGGTGAAGGATAGCTTTGCGGAAGCCGTGCGCTTGGAGCATCCGAGGGACCGCCGGACGAGGAGCTTAGAGTGAAGCCGGAGGAAGTAGACTTCGAGGCAAGAGACGCGAAGGAGCATTGCAGAGCCGTGCACCTGATGCTGCCGAGGGACGTGGCCGCGAACGAAGAGATCTTCGAAGGCGAGGGACTCCGAGGGATGAGAGTGAGCAAATGTAACCCGGGAAGGGGTAGCTCTTAGGTGAAACTTGGCCATTTGGCTAAGTGTCGGATGAGTTTTCCCGACACGATCATCGGCCATGTCATGGCGGTTGGTACTCGCCCGATCGATAGTTCGATCGGTGGTTTAAGTCGGTGAATCAAGTTGATCGATCGATTGTCGGCATGGGCGATCGATGGTAAGCGATCAGTCGACTGCCAAGGGACGGAAGTCGACTGATGACACTGTGCACGGGCACAGAATGGAGTCGATCTCGTGGATCACTCGACTGATTGACATCAGTCGACTGATGGGTGCCATCAGTCGACTGATGCCAATACCGTTGGATGGAATCCAACGTGGAAAGCGGCCGTTATTGGGCAACGGCTACAGGACCAGTCGACTGATCGAGGGCATCAGTCGACTGCTCCTGTGTCAACGGGAAGAAACCCTCTTCCTCTATAAAAAGGAAGGGGATGGAGCTTTGGGAGGCTAATTCTTATGCTCTAATACTCTCCCAAAGTTCCCTAAAGCTTTCCATCCTCTTACTTGAGCTTATTTCCATTATATTTGTAAGAGGAGTGTTTTTGTGTAAAGAGGTTACCTCCACCTAGCTTTGTGCAAAGGAGAGATCTAGTGGATAGATTACGGAGTGATTCACCGAGGACGAATCGGGTCGTGGATTAGCGGCGTAGCCGTGAACCACGTTACATCCTTGTTAGCATTGTTTGTTTATCTTTTGCTTTGTCTATTTGTATTTGTATATTCCGCTTGCGCTAATCTTTTGTAGACGAGCAATTTACGACATCCATTGTACGAGGGCTATTCACCCCCCTCTAGCCGGCCAATCGATCCCCAACACTCACCACCATGATCAGATCGTAGTGTCTTGATACTTTTACCTTGACGTTTCTCCACATCATCCTTGAATTCTTTGAACTTGTCAAAGCATTCAGACTTGCAGCGCATCAAGTAAATATATCCATATCTCGAATAATCGTCTATAAAAGAGACGAAATACTCAAAACCACCTCTAGCCTGGATAGACATAGGACCACACAAATCATAATGAACCAATTCTAACACATCTTTGGCTCTATACCCCTTGGCCTTAAAAGGCCTCTTGGTCATTTTACCCTCCAAGCAAGATTCGCAGGTTAAGAAATCTTCCACCACTAATGAACCCAGAGGTCCATCAACTATAAACCTTTGAATTCTGCTTAGGTTAATATGACCAAGCCTAAGATGCCAAAGATATGTTTGGTTCATCTTCGAAGGGTCTTTTCTCTTATTGGAATTAGAAGATGAGTTATTAACTTCTATTTGCATCATGGGAGCTTTTGGTTTAAGCGTGTATAAATTTTCTATCAATGCACCTGAACAGATAATGTCCCTATTCCTTTTTATAACAACTCTGTCATTAAAAGAAATAGAATATCCATCCATAAACAATTTAGAAACTAAAATTAAATTCTTTCTAAATAAAGGTACATAAAGGCAATTCTTAAGAACCAAAACTTTATTTTTCTCAAAAGATAAATAAACGTCTCCCACTGCAACAACCGCCACCTTCGTGGCATCGCCCAAGTATACGATAATCTCCCCCTCAGCCAGTCGTCTGGTTTCCTGGAACCCCTGCAAAGTATTGCAGACATGATCGGTGGCTGCCGTATCTACACACTAGGTGCCGGTAGATAACACTGCTAAACATGTTTCAACGACTAGACAAAAAGATATACCTTTGTTCTGCTTGCGATTGGGGCAGCCCTTCTTGCAGTGTCCACTCTGCTTACAAGTGAAGTACTTGCCTTTCGACTTCTTTACTCCTCCCTGAGTTCCTCCCACCGCCTTTGCCCCAGTTTGTTTCTTCTTCTTCTTGCTTTTCAGCTTAGAAGTAGAAACCTTTTGGGTCACCATGGCATGCGCCTGAGCACTCTGACAAAATAGCCTCTCTATCGCCTGGAGTTCTGTCAGAAGCTCCGCTAATGAATACAACCTTTTATTCATGTTGTAGTTTAGGTGAAACTGCTCAAAACTCCTAGGTAGAGATTGGAGAATGATATCGACCTGAGTTTCCCCATCGATCTTAGCTTCGAGGACTTCCAACTCATTTAAATGAGCCATAATCTTGAGAACATGATCCCTCACGGGTGTTCCCTCGATCATGGTGGTCGTCATCAAGTTCCTCATGGCTTCCTGTCTAGCAGCCCGATTCTGGTGTCCGAAAAGCTCTTTGAGATTGAGCATCATGTCATAAGCAGTGGGTATGACTTGATGCTGATGTTGCAGTACATTTGACATAGATGCCAAAATGTAACACCGCGCCATCTCATCGGCCTTGATCCACTTCTTATAACTCTTCTTCTCCTTTTTCCCAAAATCATCCGCAGGCTTAGGAGGGCACTCTTCGAGGAGTACATATTTGTATTCCTCAGCAGTCAAGACAATGTCAAGATTCCTCTTCCAATCAACATAGTTGGGTCCAGTAAGTTTATTCTCTTTCAGTATCACAGCAAGCGGGTTGAAAGTCATTTTGAAAGAAAACCTAAGAATCACATAGATCAATACATTAGATTTCAAAAAAAATTTTGATTCCTCAAACAATAATATTTTAAAATCAACCAACACCTCAAAACACCGAGAATATCGTATGCCACAATAGTGTGGACGTATACGAATTCTACATTTGTAAGAGGAGGTTTTATCCATTAATTTTACTATCTTGTCAACCTAACTTTTTAACAAGTAAAATTAATAGTTGGTTCCTCTTGGGCCCTACAAATAAAAGCAGTGACTCCAATGGGGAGGATACTTATATTTGTATCTAAGTGTTCACCATTACTCGGTACCAAGGTAATTATCTCGGGTTATGTGCCTTCTGATGGGGAAGTACACATGCTCCTTAATAATTTTCTATAACCATATTTGACCTTGTGATCTGCAAACAAACCCATCCGACGGAGAGGAAGGCACTCAGAGCCGACGCGCAAGTTTGTTTCCATCACATGTCAAATCGTAATGGATGCCGTGGGAATTTATAAAAATATCCCTCTCCAACTTAGTAATTTGAAATTGAGAAATTTTCTAGACTACGACATGCATATCAAACAATAAGCAATAAATATGAAAAATAAAAATTTTCTAACTATTATGGCTTTTGTCTTCAATATGTCTCCCGTCGTATCGCCATCTCGTCCGCTCCTCCTACACCATGTACGAGCCATCCGGAGATCCGAGCTGAAAAAAATATTTTAATTTACGTCCATCGATCCTATACTCCACGAGGGAGTGTACATGAAATCTAGATCGAAAGTAAACTAAAATAGAAAGAGTGGCTAAACAATGTCGTATCTAATTTACAAAAATTAAATACTAGCCTCGTCAACCCTGAGGATTAAACAAAATATACAATTTCACACATACAATCACATACACACATATGGCCATAATAGTTGGATCCTATGCCTGCAACCAAAGAGTTATCCTACGCATATCCTACTATTATCCGACACATATAATATATGAAAAGTGCATAAAAGTAACCGAATCCTAAACACACAAAACCGGAAACCGTGGCTCTGATATCACTTGAAGGTGGGATACTTCGCTTCCCAGTTCAACTCGGTCGCTTGTTCATGGCAATCCCTTCTACGTCCCCGGATAAAAAAAAATTTATCCTTGACAAGAGGGATTACCCAAGAAACCGTGTCATCGCCATGCTATTCGATTAGAGTAGTCACTTGAACAAACTTGTTGTTCAAGTAACCAACCTCTATTCTACGAATAGCCACGGAATAGACGATGTACGGATCGCATCTTTTGTGTTTATGTTCGGGGTCCAAGTTATATTAGCCACAAAACAAAATATATAACATTCATATAATTGAAAAACAAATATAAACATGTTACAAAAGAAAATAGACAATCAATATACCTCTCGATCTTCTATTGTATGACCTTCCACCTTTTGGACGTTGTGTGGGCGATGATCTACCAAAAGTTGAAGCTCCTAGATCACCAATCTTCCTTCCTTGCTCGCTCCGAACAAGAGGAAGTATAGAAACAAGACCCTTCTCCTTCCTTTAGCCAACCAACAAGCACCAAGCAAGATGCTTGCTACCGGCCAACAAGGAAAAGGGATGAGAAGGATGGATGTCAACCAAGAGCTCCAAGGGAGGACCCTAAGCCTTGTTTCCACCGGACAAGGAGAGGAGAAGAGCTAGCTTTGGACATCGGCCAAGGGAGGGAAGGCTGGTATGGGTGCCAGCCACCAAGGGAGAAGAAGAAGATAAGGAAAAGCTTTCCTTATTTGGTGCCGCGAACCCCAAACCCTAATCTCCAAGCTTGCTGCCCACCTTAGCCCTAATCCTATCTCTAATGGGATTCCTCCTTGCCGCCCACGCCCTCCTCTCCTTTTATAGAGTTAGGGATAAGCCTTATTTTAATCTCCACCATTGGTTCTAGAGATTTAATCTCAACCGTCGAATCTAGAGATTTGATCTCAACCGTCGGATCTAGAGATTTAATCTCTACCTTTGGATCTAGAGTTTTATTTTCAACCATTGGATCTAGGCTTCATGAGGTATTATTAGGATACAATAGGGACCATGAGGAGGAGTTGGATCTTGGCCACCCAATGGATCAAGCCCACATAAAGTCCGATCCATTAATGATAATCCAATCCACTAAAGGATTATCATTGATCTACCTCACCAACCCCCATAAGTTAATATGGGCTCCATATATTATATGTACATTTTCTCCCGTGTTTAAGATCTCGAATGTCCGCTGATTAATTAATTTCTGACCATTAATTAATCAACATCTAACTCCATGAGTAGTACCACTCAACCTTTTCATCATGCCGGACCAAGTCCACCTGCAGGGTTTACATGATGAACCTTATGAGCTCCTCAAGGGGACATCATCATTCTAATATATAGGACACAGTTTCCTCCTATAATCAAAGGCATACCATATAAATAATATCATTTCCCAACTTACCGAGCTTATCAATTTAATCTATAAATCTCGCCCATTGGTAAATCAAAGAAATGAATACTAAGTATATGTGCCCGTTATTATATCAGGATTAAGAGTATGTACAATATAATATCTGAGGTCCGATTCGATTATGTAGTCAGCAATAAATCGAATCACCTCTAAGTCAGTCTTGCTCAATACACACAAAGTGTACTACTGTGATTCTATGGTCAAGACAAACCAATACCAAATCACACTACAATCATATCAATGGTTTGTCCAAATCCATCTCGATTGTGAGCCTATACTTATACTTTACAAGGAGCCGATAACATGATCTCCCGTGTGACACCACACACTATGTTATCTACAATATAATGTATTTGACAATATGCATCACCATAAATATGCAGACAATGATCATGTGATTCTTATTTCAAAATAAAGATGTTCATACAAAAGATAGACTTTTCAGTATACATCCCAACAAAATGTTAAGGTAACAATTATGCTAGTAAAATTGATACCTAACGTTATTTTATCTAGACTAGGTGAATATAGGGATGCGAAGGAATTGTGGAATAAATTGGTCCGATTCCATGAAAATTCTTAACCGACACAAGTAGAGAAGGAAGCCGAGGAAGAGTATTCATCCTCCCATGCTCAAGACGAAGAATCACCATCAACATCGGAGAATGTGGATGAATTGGAGGAAACCTCCACCTCTAGCATTGAGGGGGAGGAGAGATCTTCCATTTCGGAGCAAGAACAAGAAGAAGTGTCTACATCCGGGAGAAGTGAAGAACAAGAAGAAAATACCCCAAGTAACTCAAATGCAATTTATAAAAATAAGGATCACATAATATGCTTTGAGTGTAGGGAGAAGGGGCATTACAAGAGAAAATGCCCAAAATTGGCCAAGGAGAAAGCACCGACACTAAAAATTAACCAAAAGTCAAAGGATGTCGGAGTCCTCACTAAGAAAAGCAAAGAGCACATTGTGTGCTTCAAATACAACCAAAGGGGACACTACCGAAGTCAATGCCCTAGGGGGAAGAAGAAGGGGCAAGAAGGAGCTACACAAGTAGGGGGAGCTTCCAAAGCAAACCCTAAGGTATACTTTAATGCACCTTCTAGCTCTAAGATTAAGAAGCATTCTAGAAATTATGTTAATTCGCTTGCTATTGCCCATGAACATAAGCATGCTAGTAGGAATAGATATGTTAGCTTAGCGGCTAAATCCGATGAACTTACAACTAAGGACAAATCTAGGAACAACAACTCCAGACCTATTTTACCTAGGGAGTCCATTAGGAGGATAGAAGAAAATTTAGGCATTAACCCTAAGAAGGGTAGACACATGCCTAAGAAGAAGTCTCATTCCCAAAAGATTAATGAAAAATAAAAATTGGAAAAATTAGAATTAGAGAACCAAGATTTAAGGTCAAGGCTTGAAAATTTGGAGAAGACCCTAGCAAGAATTAAAAATTCAATTAAGGGGTCTAATGATCAAAATTTAAGACCTAGGAGACAAGAACCGTTTAAGGGCAAGAAAGGTTTGGGTCACAAACCTAAGTCCTACCACAATGTTCCATTTGATTATGGAACTAAATCTAGGTCTAGAAAACTGAGGTTAATAGGGAAGTTATCCCTAAGATTAACCATGGTATGTGTCTAGTGGCTAAAAATTCAGGAAAATCTAAGGTAGCCACTAAGAAGGTTACTAGGGAGGCAATCCCTAAGGTTAACTTAGGAAAGACCCAAATGACTAAGGCTTCAAAGCCAAAAAGGGTCATTAGGAAGCTATCTAGGGAAGTTATCCCTAGTGAATACCTTGTTAACCCAAGGAGCTCCAATAGGTATTGGGTTCCTAGGAGCATGATCGATGGGTTAGGGTGTGTCAACCCTAAGTGGATAGGTAGTTAACCTAATCATGGTAGAGTTGACACTTTAGGATGTGCCAATGTGCTTTGAGAAATTGAAAATTGATTAAATTGACACAATTAGGTCTTAGAAGTCATGGTGTGCCATTTTGGGTTTTTAGCACACTAGGGGGATAGTTGGTATTAAGGAAAAAATAGATTTAATCTTAGAAATGACAATTTGGGCTTAACACTTAGGTATTTTATACCTTATTATTTTATACTTGCCATGATTTATTTGCCTTGCCATGTCATGACATCATATTTATTTTTATCATATAAAATATCATGATAATACTTAGGGTTATCTAAATGTCATGTTATGCTTAAGTTTATATCACATGCCATGACATCATGATTATTGGCACATGCTTTTATTCTTGTCATCATTTATGCCATAATCATTATTCATGCATTAAATAAAATTGAGTTAAGGACTATGGAATGATTTGAAGTCTCATGCATAAGAGAATCAAATAGAGTTGCCTAGCATATGCATGAGACCCTAAATAACCAAAAGCCCACATCTCACTAGAACACTTGACTTGTATGTGTTTCATACACTTAGATACAAGTGAGATGTTAGGAAAAACAATTTAAGGTTTTAAAATCATTTCAAAACCATTTTGAAAAACCTTGGTGAAGTCTATCTTGTGATAGCAATCACCATTGAATGAGGTGATACAAAGTAGGGCTAAACATTGAAAATTTCAATGGATTTGAACTTTGTGCCAATCTCACTAGTTTATGGGTATTTTATTTTTCCAATATTTTTCACCCATAATGTTTGTTATAAGTAATGTACGTATGAATTTTTAAGATTTTTTAAAATACATATTTTTTACTTATGAATTTTTCAAAATTCAGTTCTGAAGTCTGATTTCTACACTATGCAGAAATCAGTTGACTGCCATGGATGGCAGTCGACTGGTGTCAATGGAAGTCAACTGGTGACTGTAAGAGTCGACTGTCAGAGCTGATTTCGGGTAAACAAGGTTTGTGAGGCCCATGTTCAGCTACTTTTCGGTTCCCTAACTTCTTCTAACCCTAGGATATGCTTTGGAGAGCATTAGAAAGGGTGGAAATCCATTGGAAATGGATTAGAAGAATTGTTTAGGGTGTGTATCAAATTAAGGGAGGTGAAAGGTCAATGTTGAATCTTTTCCCTTAATTTCGATTGCTTAGTGTTCCTATTGGCTTAGGGACTCTCCAAGGATATTGTTGGTGCAATGATCAAGGGGGAGAAAGCCTTTAGGGGGAGGTGATCCATCTTGGGATGATGGATGTGTTTTTAGACCAAAGGGGAGATTATAAGATCTCATTGGGATATGAGACATTGACACCCTTGAGGACCTTTTTGATGTATGTCAAAAAGGGAGAGAAGTTATCGATTGGAGTTAGTTGGAATTCTCAAAGGTGAGAATTGCTAATTGGGGATAATTGGTAGACTTGAGTTCATCTAACTCAAAGGTGTTTGGGGTTTTGTCAAACATCAAAAAGGGGGAGATTGTTGGTGCAATCGGGCTAGGTCACAATTGACCAGACTCAAGTTTGACTCGAGCGGTATTTTGATGTTAGACAAAACATATGACATGTGATTATCATGGGAAGACCAAGTGTGTAGCCTTGGCGGTGAAAGTCCAAGCATGGGGCTTGACATTGAAAGTCCAACATGGAGTTGACAAGGGAAGACTAAGTATGTAGTCTTGGCCACCTAAGTCTAAGTGTGTAGCCTTGGTGGTGAAAGTCCAACATGGGTTGAATTGGAAATGGGAAGTCCAAGTGTATAGCCTTGGCCACGTAAGTCCAAGTTATGGGGACTTGGCATTTGGTATAGACATCGAGAGCATGACAATAGCCTAAGGAAGCACCTGAAGGCTAGCATACGGATGAACAAGTCATAGATGACTTGGAGGGATCTGCGCATTGATGAACAAGTCATGGATGACTTGGAGGGATCCGATAGGTGCGAAAGCTAGTAGAGGTGGCTAGAAGGCTTAGGTCTAGGCTAAGGGTGTGTCGGATGCTCAAACATGTTGTTTGAAGTTTTACCCGATGGGCGGATACTCAAACAACTTGTGTTTGAGGTTTTATCCGATAACAGTCGGCTGGTGGTATGTTCCAGCCGATTGGTGAGAGTCGACTAGCGTTCGACTGCGTCGAATGCCATGACAGTCGACTGCCAACATTAGGCAGTCGACTTCCATTGGTTGGCAGTCGACTGATGGTAATGGTAGTCAACTGCTAGTGTATCTATTGGATGGATGCCAACCTAGATTAAGTCGTTGTCTCACAATGGCTACAGGAGCAGTCGATTGGGGCCTTATGGCAGTCGACTGCTAGGCACGGAATCAACCTGAGACAAGCATAAAAGGAGGAGCTTGGGGAGGATTTCCACAACTATTTTTGGGGAGATTTTGGAGGGGAATTGCTGCTGCATTCCAAATCTTCAAGAGAAAACCAAAGCAAGCAAGCAACAAGTGATCAAAGCAAAGTGTTGTAAAGTTTTCTTTACTTGTATTTCATATTGTATTTGTATTTTGCTTATACTTTTGTATTACATCTTGTAATTGCTTATACGAGGTTTCTACACCTCCGACTTGTTATCAAGAAGGAGCTTGTTAGTGTCGTGTGCATAACTCGAGCTCGTTGAGCTCACCCCGTGGAGTAGGAATCCTAAGGTTTCGAACCACATATATTTATTGTGTCTTGTGCGGTGTATTTGATTTTTGTATTTGTATCTATTATTTCTGCTGCGTATATTGACGATCATTGTAGACAATCACACAAGAATGATCGATTTTCGTCAAGCATCGAATCGGGCTATTAAACTCCCCTTCTAGTCGGGCCACGATCCTCCAATAGTGAGTGCATTACCTTTTGCCCCCAAAAGTCTTACTCTTCCTCCACGCCTCATTCTCCTTATTCAACCATCATCCTTTGATGGATAACCTCCCCTAAAGACTTGCTTCCCTTAATCATTGCACCAACAATATCTCTGGAGAGGTCCTAAGCCTATAAGAGATCCAAACTCTCCTATTTAACTCCCTAAAAATTCAACCTTAAACTTTAACATCCCTCAAAAGTTGGATTTCTATCCTATTTAACTCTCCTATCCATTTTCACTGAAAATCTTACCCCTTTAAATGCTTATCTAAGCATATTAGAGAGTTAGTAGTAGTTAAACTTCCCAGAGTTATGGTTAAATGACCAATCTAAACTTAATCAGCCAAAAACCACTCTAACAATTGACTGATTTCAGTAATTAGTCAACTAAATCCAGTACCAGCCGAATGGTTCATAAAGAAGTCGAATGGTTTCTGAATTTTCAGAAATTAAGATTTTAGATGAAATTCGAAAATACATAAGTAATTCTAGGATGTTCGAAAAATCATGAAATTTCATATAGACATTACTTATGTTAAATACAATGGGAAAAATAGTTTTCTATGAAAATATCCATTATTTTTAAAGAATGATATAAAGTTGAAAACTATTAAAAACTTCAATGTTTTAAGCAACTTTGTTACAATATTATCAATGGTGATTCCTATCAAAAGATATACTTCACCAAGGTTTTATAAAATGATTTTAAAAGTGTTTTCAAAATCTATTTTCAATCATGATCTAGGGGCCAAGTGTACATGACTTATATATTAGCTTTCCTCATGATTTCTTCATATGATTTGATGAGTTTGAGTTCATTTTGATGCAATGTATAAGCACCTTGAACTTAACTGATTATCCTAGCATCTCACATGTGTTTAGAGTATTTCAATACATGCACATATCATCCTATAATCTTTGTGAGATGTAGATTGGTTCTTCTCTAAGCTAAGAGATCATGCATTTCTATCTAGCATATCCCATTTAATCATCCTACCTAGGATATCAAATAATGTCGATTTCCTTAATTTCAATTGAGTAAATGCATGAATATGATTATGACATTTTGATTTTCATTATTTTCAAAAGAAAATCTATTATTCCTAAATGATGCATGATGTCATGATAAGTTAGAAATCAACCTAAACATTAATATGACATATTTTAAATAATCATGTGATACATGATATCATGACATAGAGTGTGTCACACAAGGCATGATAAATGTATAAAAATACAAAGGTATAAAGATACCTAAGTCTTGAAGCTAATTGTCATTATCTAGGATTTTGTCAAATACGAAACTTGACATAATAAAGTGTTAATTCCCTCTAGTGTGCCAAAACTCTCAACTTGGCACACCATTGATTCTAGCCTAATTGTGTCAATTATGATCGATTTTTCAAACTTCTATTTCCATTGGCATATCCTAAAATCTCTTAGGATCATCTTCTAAATTTATTTTCAATGTATAATTATACCTTGAAAATGATCTAGATTGTCAACTTTACTATGGTTAGGTTAACTACCTTTCAATTTTAGGTTGACACACCCTATACCAATCTAGTGTGAAAGGATCACACTCCTAGGAACCCAATACATATTGGAGTCCTTGGATATTCTAGGTATTCACTAGAGATAACCTCTCTTGATACATTCTTAGTGACTCTCCTAGGCTTCCTAGAAGCCTTAGTGATTGTACTCTCATCAAGGTTAACTCTAGGGATAGTTTCCCTTGTGTTGGCACAGAGAGCACCACTCCTTAGTTTTGATGTATGAACCATAGTTAAAGTTAGGAATAACTTATGATTTGATATATGTGTTAAGTGTGCAGGCTAACAGAAAAACCCTAGTAGGTCAGGCAGACCAAATACTAGGCAATAAGCATTTAAAGTTCTAGTAGGTCGCATTGACTGGATACTAGGCAGAAGCCTTAATAGATCAGGAGGACTGGACATAAGGTAGGAAGACTAGATGGGTCAGGAGATCATACATCTAGCATGAAGATGGATTGGGTCAGGAGACCAGACAATCGACATGAAGACCAGCTTGGTCAGAGAGACCGAACAGTTGGTAGAAGTCCTGGTGGGTCAGATCGGATGTCAAACATGGTAAGTCTGACTGTGAAGTCGGCAGGTATGCCTCGAGTGAAAAGGTGAGGCCGAGTCCTTTGTAGGGGGACAAAGCTAGGCATCGATCCAATGGATAGTCCACGTGGGACTAAGAAGTCGAGATTGGGCAGTATTATTACTGCCATTGCATTTCATACTGTATGTTTTTGCTAATCTCATTTTGTAGGGAACAGTCGACTGAAAGGTTTCTAGTCAACTGAGGTCCAGTCGACTGAGTATGGTCCAATCGACTGGGTACCTAGTTGGCAAGATAAGTTGGTAATTGATCGAAGATCTGGCAAACAAGATGGCAAGAGCTCCAGTCGATTGGGGAGGTCCAATCGACTGGAAAGGTAAATTTTCCAATGCAGAGCCAGGTGACCTGGAGTCAATTGGAACAGGTCCAGTCAACTGGGAAGGCCGATGTACCAAATCGACGGGATGATTTGGAGTCAACTGGAGGATGTTCCAATCAGCTGGAAAAGACTTATAAAAGAAATGCATGACCAACTTCAAAAAATAGATATCTATTACGTCCAAGTGTTCTTACAAGTGTTCTTCATCTGCAGAAGCTTCATCTCATTGCAACGCTGCAACTCCGACACTTCGTGCTCTATTTCCAAAGCTACTATAGTGTCAGTACATTTTAATTTGTTGTGGTAATTTCACTTTATGCACTTTAATTCAAAGAGAAGGTAGCTTGTTACCTTTCTCTTAATCTTTGTAAAAAGTGAACCCCTCTGAAGTCGAGAGTTCTCGAGTCAGAGGGCCATTTAGTGAATTGCCCATCGAGATAGCTCTTGGAGAGTTATGGGCCTTGGAGTAGCAACCCGGCTAGGGTTGTGAACCAAGTAAAAGATAATTGTCTCTTTATTTTTCTTTTTATTTAATTCTGCTGTATACTCTTGAAAAGAAAAGTTTGAAAGTTCTAAAATAAAATTTTTATATTCCAAGATTCACTCCCTCTCTCAGACAACTCCAATACTACAATTGGTATCAGAGCAGGGGCACTCCGAGTTTGGTGCAACTACCAACGAGAGAATTAGAAATTTTCTTTAATTTTAGTATTTTTGTCTTAGAATAATTTTTGCATTAGTTTTAATATTTTCTTTTGCACTAGAATAAAGTTTTTAATACTTGTCTATCTTGCTTTAGTATAAATTCAATTTTTTTTCACAAGTATAATATTGTTTCATTTGTGTAACTCTAGGAATATTTCTAAAAAGAAAGAAAAAATTAATTAAAAAATGAATTAATTAATTAAAATAAAAATAAAAATAAAAATCTATTTTTATAAAATTAATTATGTCATACTTAGAAGGGTACAACACCGTTCGCCCTCCTCTCTTTAACGGAGAGGACTTTTCCTATTGGAAGAGGCGAATGGAGTGCTTCCTGAAAACCAACCTCGAGGTGTGGTTTTCAATTAGGAAAGATTTTATTTCTCCGGTAGATGACTTGGGAGAGTTGTTAGATCTAGACAAATGGACCGCGGACGTCAGGAAATGAGCTCAAGTCGATTATAAGGTCCTGAACACCTTGCAATGCAAACTTACCAAAGAAGAGCTCAATAATGTCGGACCCTTTGAAAATTCTAAGAAACTGTGGAATAAGTTAATTGAATTATACTAATTCACTAATGACACTAGAATAGCTAAAAGAGATATGTTACTTAATAAACTATTTAATTGTATAATGCTTGAAAATGAAAATGCTAGTCAACTCCACACTAGAATAAAGGACATTCTAAATGTAATAGGTCATCAAATTGAAAATAGGGATGTAATTAGGTATACACTTAAGGCATTCCCGAGGAATGCCTTATGGACATCCATCGTTGATGCCTATAAGGTCTCCAGGGACCTTTCCTTAATTAGACTAGATGAACTATTTTGCAAACTCGAACTACACGGGCAAGCTAACTCGGGTCAAATCGAGAATGGTATTTCTTTAGTGGCAGGTTTGACTAAAAAGGAAAGAAAAACCAAGAGTGAGTCTGAAGATGAGTCGGACCTAAACAGAGAGGAAGAGATCGTAAACATGGTCCGGAAGATGTTCAACCAGAGAAAGATATTTACAAAGAAAGATGCCAAAAAGGTCATCAACAACAAGCCAAGACCTGGATCGGAAGTGACTTGTTACGAGTGCAACGGGAAGAGTCACTACAAGTCAAAGTGCGCAAATCTAAAAAAGAAAGAAAAACCTAAAAAGGAAAAGAAGAAGAAAGCACTCAATATGACTTAGGATGAATCATCTTCAAAAGAGTCAGATGCGAATGAAATCAGAGGAGTTTTGTAGCATTCATAGCCGAATCAAGTTATGAGATCGAATCAAGTTCCAAGTCTGAGAGAAGCCATAGATTTGCATCCATTTCCGAAGGACTAGACGAGGTAACTGTTGGGGATCGAAACGGCCGGCTAGAAAGGGGTGAATAGCCCTCTTACGATGTATGTCGTAAATTGCTCGTCTACAAGAGATTAGTGCAAGAGGAATATACAAATACAAATAGACAAAGCAAAAGATAAACAATAAAACAAATGCTAACACGATGGTATAACGTGGTTCACGGCTACGCCGCTAATCCACGGTCCGATTCGTCCAAGGTGAATCACTCCTTCAAAGCCAATCACTATTGGTCTCTCCTTTGCACCAAGCTAGGTGGAGGTAACCTTTACAAACAAGATCACTCTTCTTACAATAAGAATAGAGTAAAAGAAAGTAAGATGAGTTTAGAGCGTGTGGGGCACTTGGATGGTCGTTTTGAGTAAGAGCATTAGCCCCCCAAAGCTCCACACCCTCTCTTTTTATAGAGAGGAGGCTTTTCTTCCCGTTGGCCGCCACCAGTCGACTGCTGCCACTACAACGGTCTCCGAACACGTCGGATCCCGACCGTTGTAGTCCAACGGAACACTTGGCAAATGATCGATGGACTCATCACCGATCATCGCCTCGTGAGTCAATTGCTCACGGCCACGAGCGATTCTCGTACAAGCCTTCGACACCGATCACGCTTCAGAATGATTGATGGTCTTAGCCTTGATCGCCTACATATGGCACGATGGCCTCAAAATAGCCATTCGAAATGGCTAAGTTTCACCTAAGAGCTACCCCTTCCCGGGTTACATTCACTCACTCTCATCTCTCAGAGTCCCTCGCCTTCGAAGTTCTCTTCGTTCGCGGCCACGTCCCTCGGAAACATTAGGCGCACAACTCTGCAATGCTCCTTCGCGTCTCTTGCCTCGAAGTCTACTTCCTCCGGCTTCACTCCAAGCTTTTCGTCCGGCGGTCCCTCGGATGCTCCAAACGCACGGCTTCCGCAAAGCTATCCTTCACCTACTCAAGGACCGAATCATGAGATGTGAAACTCGCCACGGCTCCATGTGCGAATTACTAAGCCCTGCAAGACTCCAACGCACATATCAAACCAACATATCAACCTAACTTAAACCCTTTGCATCACACATCAAAACCTTATTATGGCAAGAGATTGCCCTAACAATCTCCCCCTTTTTGATGTGTGGCAATCCGTTTAAGTTAGGTAAAAACATTTGATAGAAATTTCTAAGGTAAGAAAGCATGTAAACATAAACATGATATAGCAACATGCAACTCCCCCTTAATCCATGAAACTCTCTCCCCCTATCATAATTAACTTAAACATAATTATTTCTCCCCCTTTGACACCATCAAAAAGATTAATACTAAAGTTATAAACTCATGGCATCAAGTATAATAGAAGGAAAATACCAAAACTTGGTCTAAAACCTGAATTCGGCCTTAACTAGTCTGATTTTCAGGTCACCAGTCGACTGCTATCAGTATGGCAGTCGACTGGCACAATGAATTCCGAAATTCTGATTTTCTGGGCGAAATTCAGAAATGCATTATAAATTCCAGAAAATTTGAAAAATCATGAAATTTGGGGAACATATTTCTTTTAAGTATATCTAGCAATGAAAAATAGTTTTTCATGAAAAGTCATTATATTTTCCGAGATTTTCCAAAAATCCAAAAGCTTTGAAAACCACTAGTTTTTGAACATGTTAGTATCCATTTTAACACCTAGTCTTGCTTTGGATTGTTTCAAAACATGAATACATCGATTTTAAAGTAAGAAATCATTTTGAAAACATATGAAATATCCAACCATGATCTTTGGGCAATATGTCTATGAATTAAACATAAGCCTTCCCCATGATTGGTCTATTATTGCTATTTTGATACCTTAAATGACCATCTAAATGCCATAGGCATTAGTGGACATTTGTATCATCCTAACATCTCACCCATGCTAAGTTTTCAATCATGGTAGCCTATAGTGAGTGTGAGATGTATCCTAGAGGGTATTTATACATACTTAACCATTATATTCATGCAATTCTATCAAGGTTAAGTATCATCCTAACAATCCTCATGATCATAAAGACATGTATGAATTAATTTCACATTATGATCATGAAACACATGTATTCATCAAGTAATAATCATGCATTAGGTATTATATCATGATAATAAGCAAATATTATCTAAAGCATGATTTAAACCTTTTTCTCATGATTATGTGCCAAATATCAATATCATAAATCATGATTGCACATATACATAGCAATTACATTGATTATCATGATTTAAGCATTATTAACTATTTATAGGCACGTTATTATCACCTAACACTATTTAAAAATGTTGTCCCGCCATCCTAAGTCAACCAAAATATGATATAGGTCAATTGCATATGGTTGACTATCTTAGGGTTTTCCTAACCCTTAAGGATGGATTTTGGAACCCAAAATAAGTTCTTGCCTATGGGGTTCACTAGATACTCCTTAGGAATCCATTTCCTAGCTATTACTTTCTTCTTATCTTGTCCCCTAGCAATTAGGCATTTGTAGGCCTTTTCATTTTTCTTTTATTTATAACCTAGGCCCTTTTTGTTGAAGCTAGCTCTTTGGCTCCCTATGATCATGTTCAAGGTGTTTGAGCCAATTGTGAATTTCTCTAGGGCTTTTGTCAAATAGTCTACCTTTTCCCTTAAAGCCCTATTTTCCTCTATGCATGCATCATTAACATCAAAAGGAATATAGTTATCATGTGAGCATGCATCATTTAATCTAGAAGAAATATTATCATCATTTAAACATGCTTTTTCTAGTTTATTTTCTAAGTCCTTAATTTGATCTAGCATGCTTTTGTTCTTCTTCTTAGCTCTAAATAAATCCCTAGTTAAGCTAGAAACCATGGAAACTATTTTCTTAGGAGTTAGATTCGTTATCATAGTTTCCATGTCCTTTTCTTCTTCTTCGGATGAGGAGGATGATGATGTGGAGGAGACTCCCCCTTCATTTGAGCTCTCTCCACTTGAGCTTGATCCTTCATTTTCGGTGGAGGAGCAATCCAAGTCATCAAAGGCCATTAAGGCCAAATTGGTGACAAAGGCATTCTCCTCTTCCGATGATGATGAAGAGGATGAGGATGGATCATCCCAAGTCCTTGCCTTGAGAGCTTTGGCCTTTCCCTTTTCCTTTGTCTTCTTCTCCTCTTTCTTCTTGCTCCCCTTTTTCTTCTTCTTTTCTTCTTTCTTCTTCCTCTCTTCTTTGCTCTTGTTTATGAGAGGACAATTGTCCCTTATGTGTCCCTCTCCTTGGCAATTGTAGCAAATGATTTTCCCCCTTGGTCTTCTACTCCTATCATTGGATTTATTAAATCGAAAACCTTTTAAAGCACGCCTTACCCTCCTTACCATATATGCTTCTTCCGTGCTATCCATGGAGGAGGATGAGGATGCTTCATCATCGGAGGAGGAGGGGATTTCCATCTTCTTCTTCCCCTTGTTTGCCATCAAAGCTACTCCTCTTGAAGGTTGGATTCTAGGCTCTTCTTGTATTCCTTCAAGTCTTGTTTCATGAAGCTCCATGGTTGAGAAGAATTCCTCCAAGGTGCTTACTTCTAAATTCTTGGAGATATAAAATGAGTCCACCATGGAGCTCCATTTTGAGGATCGCGGAAAGGCATCTATAGCCTTCATAACCATATCCCGGTTTGATAGCTTCTCACCTACACTTGACAAACCGGTTATAATTTCCTTGAAACGAGAATGTAAGGAAATTACCTTTTCTCCCTTTTCTAGTTTAATGTTGTTGAGTTGGGAGCGGAGGAGGTCTCTCCTTGCTAGCTTCGCCTCGGATGTGCCTTCATGAAGCTCAATTAGCTTCTCCCACATCTCCTTGGCACTTAGACATTCTCCAATTCGGTTGATCTCTTGTTGGGGAAGCACATTGAAAAGATGATGCTTGGCTTTTGAGTTTGCAAGGTGCTCTTCCCTTTGCTTTTTGGTCCACCTAGATTTCTCTATTGGCTTCCCTTCTTCATCCCTAGGCAAAACGAAACCGGATTCCATTGTAATCATGATATCAAAATCCGTTTCGAAAAATACCTCCTTTCGCTTCTTCCACCAAGCGAATTCCCCTTCAAACTTTGGTGGGTGAATGTTGGAGCCGACCATCTTTTGATGAAGTGCTTGTTGTGGCGGTTAGTCCTCGACAAGCGACTTGGCTCTGATACCACTTGTTGGGGATCGAAACGGCCGGCTAGAGGGGGGTGAATAGTCCTCTTATGATGGATGTCATAAATTGCTCGTCTACAAGAGATTAGCGCAAGCGGAATATACAAATACAAATAGACAAAGCAAAAGATAAACAATAAAACAAACGCTAACACGATGGTATAACATGGTTCACGGCTACGCCGCTAATCCACGGTCCGATTCGTCCAAGGTGAATCACTCCTTCAAAGCCAATCACTATTGGTCTCTCCTTTGCACCAAGCTAGGTGGAGGTAACCTTTACAAACAAGATCACTCTTCTTACAATAAGAATGGAGTAAAAGCAAGTAAGAAGAGTTTAGAGCTTGTGGGGTACTTGAATGGTCGTTTTGAGTAAGAGCATTAGCCCCCCAAAGCTCCACACCCTCTCTTTTTATATAGAGGAGGCTTTTCTTCCCGTTGGCCGCCACCAGTCGACTGTTGCCCTTGGCAGTCGACTGCCGCCACTACAACGGTCTCCGAACACGTCGGATCCCGACCGTTGTAGTCCAACGGAACACTTGGCAGTCGACTGATGGACCTCATCAGTCGACTGCTGCCTCCGTAGTCGACTGCTCAGTCGGCTACGAGCGATTATGTGGCCAAAACCTTTTGACGACGATTCATTCGCCTTGGCCGATCGATAATCTTAACTACATTCGACTCCCGACACTTAGCCAAATGGCCAAGTTTCACCTAAGAGCTACCCCTTCCCGGGTTACATTCGCTCACTCTTATCTCTCGGAGTCCCTCGCCTTCGAAGTTCTCTTCATTCGCTGCCACGTCCCTCGGCAGCATCAGGCGCATGACTCTGCAATGCTCCTTCGCGTCTCTTGCCTCGAAGTCTACTTCCTCCGGCTTCACTCCAAGCTTCTCGTCCGATGGTCCCTCGGATGCTCCAAGCGCATGACTTCCGCAAAGCTATCCTTCACCGACTCAAGGACCGAATCATGAGATGTGAAACTCGCCACGGCTCCATGTGCGAATTACTAAGCCCTGCAAGACTCCAATGCACATATCAAACCAACATATCAACCTAACTTAAATCCTTTGCCACACACATCAAAACCTTATTATGGCAAGAGATTGCCCTAACAGTAACTTCTCCATTAGAAGATAAATTATATAACATAATTGCATGCCTAGGTAGGATATTGGCTAAGTCCGAGAACTGAGTAGACTCACTCCTTAAGGAAGTTTAAGTACTTAAGGAGCAAGTAAACTCGAAGACTTCGACTTGCCAAGTTGAGGATAGAGACTCAACTCAAGTTGCAAAGCTTGAGGAAGAGAATTCGGTCCTAAAAAGGCAAGTAGGAGATCTTATCGGAATGTTGGAAAGGTTCACCTCGGGCTCCAAGTATCTAAACATGATGCTTGGATCTCAGCGAGCATGTACAATAAGTCTGGACTCAGACACAAAGCTAAATCCTCATATAAATCATACATGTCATTACTTAGCTGAAACGCTAAGAGTCGAGTCCAAGCATGGGTTCCTAAGGCTAGCTTTGTCACACCCCGAAAGTATAATTGTCTGTTGATCGGATAGTACCCTCTAGTGACAATATAAAATACAACACCGATACAAGGCCCATATAGGCGCTAACACCCATAGATCATATATCACAATAAAATAACATTGGCAAATAATAGAAATACAAAGATACAGACACACACCGGTGCAATTTTGACACAATCATAATCGAAAAACATAATAGAAATCAATACAACAACCAAAACCAAAACCATAATAGAAGTCAAATCCATAACACCACAACTATATACCAAAATGCGGAACCGATATAGAATAAAATCCAAAACATACAATCCACAATAATACAACACTAATATAGAATAAAATCCAAATGCTCGGTGTGAGATAGGATCAGCTGGTGGAGGTCAGAGCACCCAAGGAATTTTCTACCTGCTACTTGGGCGACAAAAAAACCCAGGGTCTGTAGTGGTGAGTATAAGACTCAATGGTATATGAAAGATAGTGCATGGACTAACTAAATATATGGAGATAAATAGGTATACAATCTTAAAGGTAATAACAAATAACCATTAATATAAAATAAGAAATGCATATACCAACCTGATCCACTAGATGTAATATAATGTACTGACTTACATTAAATCTTCAATGACAAAACTCATAACAACCTGAGCAAATATGCAACAACGTAACACGTACAAATAACATGCATGAATAATAACACACCTGTGATCAACTCATAATCATATGAATGACATATAATCAAATGTAAAAACTAACCTGGTCCATCTAATGCAGAATCATAATGTTAATTAAATGCACATAACAACCTGATCTAACTCATACCTAAATACTCCACATACAATAGTATAGAACATGCAAATGGTGTGTATGAAGATGTACAATCATATACAACATATCACAAGCATATGCAATATACATCAAACATATATATGGACCTCCACGACTATGCATATGCATGGTCATTTACCTGCACACCTCTACCGCGACCCCATGTGGCCTGGGTGAACAAAACATGACAATTGTCCCAACTGCAGCTACCACTACTCTCGAGTGGCTGAATGGGAAGTATGAGTAAGTAGCTATCTAGCCACATATAAGGGTCCCTGCAGCAAGCAACTCTAGCTACCACTACCCACGAGTGGATGAGTGCTGCACGACAGGACAAGCTGCATGCAACTCCAGCTACCACTATCCCACAGTGGCCGAGTGCTGCAGATATCACTGCTCATATCTTCTGCAACCCCTATCCCATAGTGGCCGGGTGGATAGGTATGACTGATGACCGTCTCAACCATAAGGAAGACATAGTCAATAGCATGCATGCAAAGTGATGATGACTCCAATGCATGTAAGCCCTCCGACATGCACACTACCTCACAGGGAGTCATAAACAATAGACATATGCACATATCATGCTAGGACCTCTAGTCTGTAAACAACACTCCACTTACGACACACTCAACCATCCACGGTAATCATGGTCGATAAGAGATGCCAAATGCAAGGTCATGCAATAAGACAACCAAGTCTACAGTTATAATATTTACCAACTCTAGTGGAATAACATGATAACTAGATCAAGGACTATAATTATACTCAATTACATGTGTTGGTGCAGAGGCACCAGATAATCGAACCTGTGTTTTGATTATGGCAAAGGCACAAAGTCAAGGTTATTTTTGTTGGTGCAATCGGCCCAGGTCACGATTGACCAAGACTCGAGCTTGACTCGAGAGATGTTTTGATGTTCGACAAAAACATATGACAATGTGATTGTCATGGGAAAGTACAAGTCTTGGGTACTTGGCATGGAAAGTCAAAGTGGTACACTTGGCATTTGGGAAAGTCCAAGCATGGGACTTGGCATGGAAAGTCCAACATGGGTTGGCAAGGAAAAGTCCAATCATGGTTCTTGGCAAGGAAAAGTTCAAGCATGGGTCTTGTCATGGAAAGTCCAACATGGGTTGGCAAGGGAAAGTCCAAGCTTTGTTGGATATTTGACGCCGCTAGAGGGGGGGTGAATAGCGTAGATGACCGTACGTAGATGGAAATCGTTCACGTGCTTGTCTACAATTCGTGTTAGCGCAGCGGAATAATAATAAAAGCAATACACGAAATACAATCACACACGAACACGATGATATAACGTGGTTCGGAACCACACGGTTCCTACTCCACGGATTGAGCTCTAACGAGCTCTAGCGATGCCAATGCAATCACTAATCAATAAACTCCTTCTCGACAACAAGTCGGAGGTGGAGAAACCTCGTACACAAGATTACAACAATAATCTAAAGAAATACAAGCAAATACAAAGGAAATGTAAAGAACACTTTACAAACTAGGGTTTGAGCGCTTTGCTTGTTGGTTGCTTGGATGAGGTTGAAGGGCCCTGAAATGCACCTGCAAATCGCCTTCAAATCGCCTCAAGTAAGCTCCCAAAAATCTGATTCTTGAGCCTTCCATGAACAGCTGCTTTTATCCTCCCTCCGATTTGGATTTCACGCGCGATCGCCATGAGTCCCCAGTCGACTGCCAACACTGTAGATGTGAGACAACGACTCAATCCACGTTGGACAAGTTCCAACGGGACTCTCACGATCGCGCCAACATTGGCGCGATCGCTAACGCGCCGTGCTCGGCCGATCGGCTACGGGCGTTCGTGCTCGACACTCGGCGGCAATGATTGCCATCCTCGGCGGTCGGCGTCGACATCGATCAGCGCTCCCATGAGCAGTCGACTGCCAGAGCCCTCAAAGCTCTCAAACGACAGTCGAACTCAAGTCGACTCCCGGCAGTCGAACCGGCCATAATACCAGTCGACTGCCAACCTCAAGAATGAGGTTTTAACCCAAGTATGGTGCCCCCATACTTGCTAGACCACCCTTAGCCTAGACCTAAGCCTTCTAGCCACCTCCATCAGCCTCACGCCTCTCGGATCCCTCCAAGTCATTCATGACTTGTTCATCCATCGCGCTAGCCTTCAGGTGCTTCCATCGGCTACTCATGCTAACGGTGTCTACACCACCAAGGCACATTGGACTTACGCCGCCAAGACTCCGCTTGGACTTTACGCCGCCAATATCAATCCCCTTGGACTTCTCAAATGCCAAGACTCAAGCTTGGACTTTCCCTTGCCAACCCATGTTGGACTTTCCATGCCAAGACCCATGCTTGGACTTTCCATTTGCCAAGACCCATGCTTGGACTTCTCATTTGCCAAGACCCATGCTTGGACTTCTCATGCCAAGTGCTCAAGACTTGGACTTTCCCAATTGCCAAGTGTCCCACTTGGACTTTCCATGCCAAGTACCCATGACTTGGACTTTCCATTTGCCAAGACCCATGCTTGGACTTTCCCATAATCACATGGTCAACCCTGGTCAACCATCAAGTCAATTATAACCTGGGTCGATTGTATAAACAATCTCCCCAACATATTAACCGACATTAATGTCAAACATCAATGTCAATCCTATGTCTAACATACTTTGTCAAACATCAAAACATCACTCGAGTCAAACTCGAGTCCTGGTCAATCGTGACCTGGGCCGATTGCACCAACAATCTCCCCCTTTTTGATGTTTGACAAAAACCAATCAAATCATGAGTTAGAACACTAACTCAAATCCCTTACCAATTATCCCAAATTGGTAGACACTCACCAAATGTTCTCCCCCAAACATTCAAGTGAAAATGTAAATCAAATCTTCTCCCCCAAACATTCTCCCCCTTTTTGACTAACATCAAAAAGGTTATCTCTCCAAGGAGGTCAATGTCTCATGTCCCAATGAGATCTTACAATCTTCCCCTTGATTTAAAAATATCTAGGATGTCTACCATCTTCCTAGTGATAAGTCCCATATCACTCAAGAGAGGCAATCCTATTCACTCTCCCAATTTCCAAATTGGGTACCAAAACTCATCAATTTTCCCAATTGATGATACTTTCCCAATAACTTCTCCTTTTCAAAGAGAAAAACACATCCATCATCCCAAGATGGATACCTCCCCCTAAAGGCTTGCTCCCCCTTGACCATTGCACCAACAATGTCCTTGGGGAGTCCCTAAGCCAATAGGAACTCTAAACCATCAAAATTAAGGTTGAAAATTCAACATTGAACTTTCCACCACCTCAAATTGATACTTTAACCTAACACCTCTCCAAATCCATATCCAATGAATTTTCACCCTTCATAATGCTTCCCAAAACATATCCTAGGGTTAGGAGTGGTTAGGGACCTTTACCATGGCTGAAAATGGGCTAAACAACCTCGTTAACCCGAAATCAGACCTGGTAGTCGACTCTGACGATGTCGATCGATTGCCACATACATCTGATCGCCACCAATGGCGGTCATTGTAGCTGAATTTTCCGAAATTCAACTATCAGAATCCAATTTTAGAAAATCATAACTAATTATACGTATATCGAAAAATCACGAAATTTGATACGTATAATACTTATGACCAAAACAATGGGTGAAAAGTGTTTGAAAAATATTTTACCCATAAAATAGTGAGTTTGATACAAAACTCAAAACCAATTAAATTTTCAATGTTTTGGCCCTATTTTGTATCAACTTCATCAATGGTGATTGCTATCAAAAGATAGACTTCACCAAGGTTTTCTAAATTGATTTTAAAATGATTTCAAAACCTTATTTTGGATCATATTCCTTGGGCTCTAAGTACATGACTTGTACACAAGCTTTCCCAATGATCCACCAATAAAATTAGATGAGTTTTGGTTCAACTAGATGCAAAAACCATGCACCTTGAACTCAACTCATATCCTAGCATCTCACATGTATCTAGGGTGTATAAATACACATACATGTAAATTGGATGTGAGATGTGGGTTTTGTTCTCCCTAAACTAGGGTTTCATGCATTTTTCTAAGGCAACCCTACTTGATTCCCTTATAGATGGGACTCCAAGTCATGCCATTGTCCTTAAATCAATTTCAATCAAATTATCTTAAATGCATGAGTGATTATGGCATTAGAGATGATATAGATAAATACATGCTCATAATCATGATGTCATGACATAATATGAAATCTAAAAACACATGACATTTAATCCTTAATCCTAAACATGAACATGACATATAAAATCATAGAAATAGGCATGATGTCATGACATGGCATATGACAATCAAAACATGGCATATAAAATATATAGGTATAGTAATACCAAAATTTTAAAATTAATTGCCATTTGATATAGTTAGATATATTTTGCCATATTATCATTAATCTCCCTAGTGTGCCAACAACCCAAAATGACACACTAACACTCTAAACCTAAATTGTGCCAATTTGACCATTTTATCAAGCTTCTCAAATAATATTGGCACACCCTAAAATCTTTTAGGATGATAATTCAAATCTATTTCCAAGGTATCCATAACCTTGAAAGCATCCTAAAGTGCCACCTTTACCATGATTGAGTTAACTACCCATCCAATCAAGGTTGGCACACCCTAAACCCATCTAGCGTGAATCAATCACGCTCTTAGGAACCCAAAACCGATTTGAGCTCCTAGGGTTAATTAGGTATTCCTTAGGGATAACCTCCCTAGATACCTTCCTAATGACCCTCCTAGGCTTATTAGCCTTGGTCATTTGGGTCTTACCTAGGTTGACTCTAGGGGTAACTCCCCTTGCAACCTTCTTAGTGGCCACCCTAGGTTTCCTTGAAACCCTAGCCACTAGACACACCCTTTGGTCAACTCTAGGGATGACTTCCCTATTGACCTTGGTCTTCCTAGACCTAGTTAGTGTTCCATAATCTAATGGAACACTATGATAAGCTACCTTAGGCTTAGGTTTGTGACCCAAACCTTGCTTGCCCTTGGTTGACTTTTGACTCTTAGGTCCTTGGTGTTGACTTTGACTTTTGGACCTTGACTTTTGATCATTTGACCCTTTAAATTGATTTTGTATAATTTTAAGGGTCTTCTCAAGTTTTTCAAGCCTTGACCTCAAGACTTGATTCTCCAATTCCAATTGCCCAATTGATTTTTGATTAAATTCTTGAGCATGGGACTTTCTAGGCATATGCCTAGTCCATTTAGGATTAACACCTAGGTGCTCTTGCACCTTTCTAATGGTCTCCCTAAGTAAAATTTTCTTAGAGTTATTTGACCTAGGTTTGTCCTTAGATAAATTGTTTTTAGGGACATTAGTCCCAAATTTCTCCTTTCTTGAAAAGTTTACCCTCTTGGCTCCTAAGCAAAATTCCTTACTTCTAGCATGCTCTTTATGATAAATAGCAAGACTATTAAAATTATTCCTAGCATGCTTTTGACTATAGGAATTAGAAAGAGCATTACTAAAATATACCTTAGGGTTAGCCTTAGCTCCCCCTACATGTGAAGCTCCATTTTGCCCCTTCTTCTCCCCCTTTGGGCATTTACTCCTATAGTGCCCCTTTTGATGGCACTTGAAGCAAATGATGTGCTCTTTACTTCTTTGACTTTGGGCACCAACTTCCTTGATTTTTGGCACGGGTGGAGTCTTCTTAACCCGTTTAGGACACTTACTCTTGTAATGTCCTTGCTCCCTACACTCAAAGCAGATAATATGAATTTTGTCATTATTTGAAATGCTCGAGTTACCTAGATCCGTGAAAGGTGCCGGAGTTGAATTTTGGGCTTCTTCATCTTGACCGGATGTTGAAGCTTCTTGGTATTGCTCTGGTGTTGAGGATGGTCTCTCCTCCTCAATTCTAGAAGTGGATGCTTCTTCCACTTCCTCCACCAACCCGGAAATTGACTCCCTATCAACTTCCGATTCTACTTCCTCTTCCTCTTTGGATGTTGATGATTTCTCAACCTCCAAGTCCTCACTTCCTTGTGAGGATGATGCATTAGCCTCTTCGGTCTCTTCCTCTTGGACCATTGATGGGCTTTCATGGAGCTTTGCCAAATCGCTCCATAGCTCTTTAGCATCCATGCATTCACCTAGGCTACACAAGAATTCATTTGGAATTAAATCAAAAATAAATTTGATTACCTTCTTGTTTTTCTCGAATCTTTGGAGTTGATCTTCACTCCATCTCTTTTTCTTGAGGAAACCACCTTTTGGTCCTCTGGGATACTCAAATCCTTCCATTAATAGAGACCATTCCTCAAGGTCTCTCATCATCAAAAACTCTTCAATTCTTCTTCAAGAATTGAAACCTTCTCGTCCATAGAATGAATAAGGGACCGGTGTGTTGATGTCCCATCCTAATTGATCTTGGACTTCCATCTTTTACCCTCTAGCGTCTTGCTCCCGGTTGTTAATCCGTTGAAGAGCCACCAGGCTCTGATACCACTTGTTGGAGATTTGACGCCGCTAGAGGGGGGGGTGAATAGCGTAGATGACCGTACGTAGATGGAAATCGTTCACGTGCTTGTCTACAATTCGTGTTAAGCCAATAATAAAAGCAATACACGAAATACAATCACACACGAACACGATGATATAACGTGGTTCAAAACCACACGGTTCCTACTCCACGGATTGAGCTCTAACGAGCTCTAGCGATGCCAATGCAATCACTAATCAATAAACTCCTTCTCGACAACAAGTCGGAGGTGGAGAAACCTCGTACACAAGATTACAACAATAATCTAAAGAAATACAAGCAAATACAAAGGAAATGTAAAGAACACTTTACAAACTAGGGTTTGAGCGCTTTGCTTGTTGGTTGCTTGGATGAGGTTGAAGACACTGAAATGCACGCAAATCGCCTTGTCGCCTCAGCTCCCCAAAAGCGATCGCAATCTTCCACGAACAGCTTCCTTTTATCCTCGCGTCGGTGGATTTCCGCTGCGATCGGCGCCATAAATCACCCGGTCATTGCCCAACCTTTGTAGATGTGAGACAACGGCTCGATCCACGTTGGACAAGTTCCAGCGGGACTCTCACGATCGGCGCCAACATTGGCGATCGGTATGCCTGCCGTAATCAGCCCGATCGGCTCACGGGCGTTAATGCTCGCACTCGGCCGTGATCGGCCCGCCATCCTTAGCGATCATTGCCGTCGGCTGATCGCTGCTCCCATGAAGCGGTCGGTGCCCAGCTCAAAGCTCTCAGCGGCGGTCAGAACTCAAGTCGACTCGGCGGTCGAACCGGCCATAATGCGGTCATTTGCCAACCTCAAAATGAGGTTTTAACCCAAGTATGGTGCCCCATACTTGCTAGACCACCTTAGCCTGAACCTAAACCTTACAGCCACCTCCATCGACCTCGCCTCCCGGATCTCCTCATTCACCGGCTTGTTCGTTCATCCATCGCGCTAGCCTTCGGTGCTTCCATCGGCTATGTCATGCTGTGTGTCACAAGGCACATTGGACTTACGCTGCCAAGACTCCGCTTGGACTTTACGCCGCCAATATCAATCCCCTTGGACTTCTCAAATGCCAAGACTCAAGCTTGTACTTTCCCTTGCCAACCCATGTTGGACTTTCCATGCCAAGACCCATGCTTGGACTTTCCATTTGCCAAGACCCATGCTTGGACTTCTCATTTGCCAAGACCCATGCTTGGACTTCTCATGCCAAGTGCTCAAGACTTGGACTTTCCCAATTGCCAAGTGTCCCACTTGGACTTTCCATGCCAAGTACCCATGACTTGGACTTTCCCTTGCCAAGACCCATGCTTGGACTTTCCCATAATCACATGGTCAACCCTGGTCAACCATCAAGTCAATTATAACCTGGGTCGATTGTATAAACAATCTCCCCAACATATTAACCGACATTAATGTCAAACATCAATGTCAATCCTATGTCTAACATACTTTGTCAAACATACTTTGTCAAACATCAAAACATCACTCGAGTCAAACTCGAGTCCTGGTCAATCGTGACCTGGGCCGATTGCACCAACAAGCTTGAGTCTTGGCATTTGAGAAGTCCAAGGGGTTTGATATTGGCGGCATAAAGCCCAAGCGGGAGTCTTGGCAACATAAGTCCAATGGTTGGCGGCATAAAGTCCAAGCGGAGTCTTGGCAGCGTAAGTCCAATGTGCCTTGGCGGTGTAGACACCGTTAGCATGACATAGCTGATGGAAGCATCTGAAGGCTAGCGCAATGGATGAACAAGTCATGGATGACTTGGAGGGATCTAAGAGGCGTGAGGCTGATGGAGGTAGCTAGAAGGCTTAGGTCTAAGCTAAGGGTAGTCTAGCAAGTATGGGGGAACCATACTTGGGTTAAAACCTCATGTTTGAGGTATGCCAGTCAACTGGTGTCATGTGGCAGTCGACTGGCGTGAGTCAACTAGGGTTTGACTGTAGGAATTGGCCTAGCGATCATCAGGTGGCGATTGATCGATTAGTCGAGCAATCGATCGATTGTTTGATCACCGACGGTGCTCGATTTTTGTCTGAGAATGGAGTCGACTCACCGGGCTTAGCGATCAGTAGAGGCTCGATTCGATGGCCATGATCAGTCGACTGATGATGGATCCGTTGGATTTTTCCAGTGTGGATCTAGCCGTTGTCTAACGACAACAGTGGCATCAGTCGACTGATGGTCCTGAGCAGTCGACTGATCGGCTATTTCTAGCCCAGGTTGAAGCTTTAAATGGAGCTCATGGAGGAGGATTTCACTAGCGTTTTCTTGAGGGCTTTTGGGGAGATTTGCTACTGCAAATCAGGGTCTCCAAGTGCAATTCAAGCAACCAAAGATCAAGCATTCAAAAGAGAAATTGTAAAGTAGTTTTCTTTACTTGCATTGTATTTCATTATTGTAATTGCTTGTATCTGTTTCTTATTGTTGTAAGAATATTTGTACGAGGTTTCTCCGCCTCCGACTTATGTCGAGAAGGAGTATTTGTGATTAGTGATTGCGTGTGCATCACTAGAGCTCAATCCGTAGAGTAGGAACCATTCGGTTCCGAACCACATTAAATACTTGTGTATTTGTGTGTTTGCGTATTTATCTATTTCATTATTGCATTATTTCTATTTCCGCTGCATGCTAACGAGAATTGTAGACGAACGCGATCGATTTCCATCGACGTAACGAATTCAAGCTATTCACCCCCCCTCTAGCTTCCAAGGATCCTCTACAAGTGGTATCAGAGCCCAGGGCTCTTCTACGGATTAACCGCTGGGAGCTAAAGAAGCTAGAGGGTGAAGATGGAGTTGGGAGAACAACTAGGTTGGGATATCAACACACCTATCCCTTATACCTTCTATGGACAAGAAGGGTTCAGACAATAGAAGGCGAGGATCGAAGACTTCCTAATGATAAGGGACTTTGAAGAATGGTCCATCTTAATGGAAGGAGTTGAATATCCAAGAGGACCAAAAGGTGGCTTCCTAAAAAAGAAGAAATGGACTGAAGAGCAAGTCCAAGCCTTCGAGAAAAATGATAAGCTAATGAAATTTTTGATTGACTTAATACCTAACAATATTTTGTGTATGTTAGGTAATTATATAGATGCCAAGGAGCTATGGAGCCAAGTGCCAAAGGTCCATGAAGATTCATTACCAGTTCAAGAAGAGGGACCATCACCGGCCTCAAGTGAGGATTTGGAAGTTGATAGGGAGTCAACCGCCAAATCGGTGGAAGAAGAAGAAGAATTGGAGGAGACCTCCACCTCTAGGATTGAGGGGGAGGAGATTAGGGCATCCTCAACACCGGAACAACAAGGAGAAACATCTACATCCGGTCGAGAGGAAGAGCAAGCTCAAGAGATCTTCACCACCACCCTAGGTAACTCAAGCAACATAATTTTAAATAAAATTCATATAATATGCTTTGAGTGTAGGGAGCAAGGACACTACAAGAGTAAGTATCCTAAACGGGTTAAGAAGACTCCACCGGCTCAAAAGATCAAGGAGACCGGAGCCTCAACCACCAAAAGCAAGGAGCACATTATATGCTTCAAATATAGTCAAAGAGGGCACTATAGGAGTCAATGCCCTTTGGGGAAGAAGAAAGGGCAAGAAGGAGCGACACATGTAGGGGGAGTCTCTAAGACAAACCCTAAGGTATATTTTAATGCATCTTATAGTTCTAGTTTAAATGTCAAAAAGCATGCTAGGAATAATTTTAACAATCTTGCTATTGTAAATGAAAAGCATGCTAGAAACAATAAATATTTTTGTCTAGCCGCTAAAAGTGTTAAGTTTAATAATAAGGAGAAATTTGGGACTAATGTTCCTAGAAAAACTCTTCCTAAGGAAAGCATTAGGAAAATAGAAAACTATTTAGGCATTAACCCTAAGAAGGGTAGGTATATGCCTAGAGGAAATGGTATTGCCCAAGGATTAAATCAAAATGCTAAAATTGGGCAATTAGAGGTTGAAAATCAAGTCTTGAGGTTAAGACTTGAAAAATTAGAAAAGACCCTTGCAAAGATGCAAAATCAAGTTAAAGGGTCAAATGGTCAAAGTCAACCAAGGGCAAGAAGGGTTTGGGTCACAAACCTAAGCCTAAGGTGGCTTATCATAGTGTTCCATTTGATTATGGAACACAAACTAGGTCTAGGAAGACCAAGGTCAATAGGGAAGTCATCCCTAGAGTTGACCATGGTGTGTGCCTAGTGGCTAGGGTTTCAAGGAAACCTAGGGAAGCCACTAAGAAGGTTGCAAGGGGAGTTACCCCTAGAGTCAACCTAGGTAAGACCCAAATGACCAAGGCTAACAAGCCTAGAAGGGTCATTAGGAAGGTATCTAGGGAGGTTATCCCTAAGGAATACCTAGTTAACCCTAGGAGCTCAAATAGGTTTTGGGTTCCTAAGAGCGTGATCGATTCACACTAAATGGGTTTAGGGTGTGCCAACTTTAAATGGAAGGGTAGTTAACCTAACCATAGTAAAGGTGACATTTTAGGTAATTTTCAAGGTTATGGATACCTTGAAAATAGATTTGATATTATGATCCTAAAAGATTTTAGGATGTGCCAATACATTTTTGGAATTATGAAAAATCAATTAAATTGGCACAATTTAGGTTTAGAGTCTTTAGTGTGCCATTATGGGTTTTGACACACTTGGGAGATTAGTAGAAATATGGAAAATTAGACAAAATAATATCAAATGGCAATTAATATTAAATTTTAGGTATTGTTATACCTATATCTTTCATTTGCCATGCTTTGTTTGCCATATAACATGTCATGACATCATATCTATCTTTAATCATTTAATATGTCATGATCATGTTTAGGATTAAGGTTTTAATGTCATGTGTTTTTAGATTATATCATCTATGCCATGATCATTTCATGCGTTTAATTTGATTAAAATTGATTTAAGGACAATGACATGACTTGTTGTCCCATTTATAAGGGAATCAAGTAGGGTTGCCTTAGAAAAATGCATGAAACCCTAGTTTAAGGTGAACAAAACCCACATCTCATATCACATTGACATGTATGTATATTTATACACCCTAGATACATGTGAGATGCTAGGATATGAGTTAAGTTCAAGGTGCATAGTTTTTGCATCTAGATGAACTAAAACTCATCTTATCTTAATTGTGGATAATTGAGAAAGCTTGTGTACAAGTCATGTACATTGAGCCCAAGGAACATGATCCAATATAGGTTTTCAAAAATATTTTAAAATCAATTTAGAAAACCTTGGTGAAGTCTATCTTTTGATAGCAATCACCATTGATGAAGTTGATACAAAGTGAGCCAAAACTTAGAAGTTTTTTTTCTTCGCTTTTGAATTTTGTATCAATTTTGATATTTTATGGGTAAAATATTTTTCTATCATTTTTCACCCATTGTATTGGTCATATGTATTATACGTATGAATTTTCATGATTTTTCGATATATGTATAATTATTTATAAATTTTTGATAATTGAAATTTGGAAATTTCATATCACCGACCGCTTGGTGGCCGATCGATGAGTAATGATCGATCTCCGATAAGAGTCGATCGCTAAGTCGATTTCGGGAAAACAAGGTTTGTTTACCCCATTTTCCACTACGGTAAAGTTCCCTAACCACTCGTAACCCTAGGATATGCTTTGGGAAGCATTATAAAGGGTGAAAATCCATTGGATATGGATTAGGAGAGGTGTTAGGTTAATGTATCAAATTTAAGGTGTGGAGAGTTCATGTTTGAACTTTTAACCTTATTTTTGATGGTTTAGAGTTCCTATTGGCTTAGGGACTTCCCAAGGACATTGTTGGTGCAATGGTCAAGGGGGAGCAAACCTTTAGGGGGAGGTATCCATCATGGGATGATGGATGATTTTTTTTCTCATGAGGGGGAAAATGGGATTGTGAGATACCCAATTTGGAAATTGGGAGAGTGTATAGGATTGCCTCTCTTGAGTGATATGAGACTTATCACTAGGAAGATGGTAGGCATCTTAGGTATTTTTGGACGAATGGGGAGATTGTAAGATCTCATTGGGACATAAGACATTGACCTCCTTGGAGAGAACCTTTTTGATGTTAGTCAAAAAGGAGGAGAACATATTGGGAGAATGACATCAATTGGGAAAATTGATGGGGATGATTGGTTTGAGTTAGATGGTCTAACTTAATGGTTTGTTTGGTTTTTGTCAAACATCAAAAAGGGGGAGATTGTTGGTGCAATCGGCCCAAGTCACGATTGACCAGGACTCGAGCTTAACTCGAGAGATGTTTTGATGTTCGACAAAAACATATGACAATGTGATTGTCATGGGAAAGTCCAAGTGGGACACTTGGCATTTGGGAAAGTACAAGCATGGGACTTGGCATGGAAAGTCCAACATGGGTTGGCAAGGAAAAGTCCAGGCATGGGTCTTGGCAAGAAAAAGTCCAAGCATAAGTCTTGGCATGGAAAGTCCAACATGGGTTGGCAAGGGAAAGTCCAAGCTTGAGTCTTGGCATTTGAGAAGTCCAAGGGGTTTGATATTGGCGGCGTAAAGTCCAAGCGGGAGTCTTGGCAGCATAAGTCCAATGGTTGGCGGCGTAAAGTCTAAGCGGAGTCTTGGCAGCGTAAGTCCAATGTGCCTTGGAGGTGTAGACACCGTTAGCATGACATAGCCGATGGAAGCACCTGAAGGCTAGCGCAATGGATGAACAAGTCATGGATGACTTGGAGGGATCTGAGAGGCATGAGGCTGATGGAGGTGGCTAGAAGGCTTAGGTCTAGGCTAAGGGTGGTCTAGGAAGTATGGGGGAACCATACTTGGGTTAAAACCTCATGTTTGATGTGTGTCAGTTGACTGGTGCCATATGGAAATCGACTGCTATGAGTCAACTAGGGTTTGACTATAGGAATTGGCCTAGCAGTCGATTGCCAGAGGTGGGCAGTCGACTGATTGGCCGAGCAGTCGACTGATTGTTTGATCAGTCGACTAGTGCTCGGTTTTTCGAGCACAGAATGGAGTTTGACTCGACTGTTGGGGTTAGCAATCGAGTGGAGGCTCGATTAGTCGACTGATGGTCATGATCAGTCGACTGATGATGGATCTGTTGGATTTTTCCAATGTGGATCTAGCCGTTGTCTCACGACAACAATGACATTAGTCGACTGATGGTCCTGAGTAGTCGACTGATTGGCGATTTCCAACCCAGGTTGAAGCTTTAAATGGAGCTCGTGGAGTAAGATTTCACCAGCATTTTTTTGAGGGCTTTTGGGGCGATTTGCTGCTGCAAATCAGGGTCTCCAAGTGCAATTTAAGCAACCAAAGATCAAGCATTCAAAAGAGCAATTGTAAAGTAGTTTTTTTTACTTGCATTGTATTTCATTATTATAATTGCTTGTATCTGTTATTATTGTAAGAATATTTGTACGAGGTTTCTCCGCCTCTGACTTATGTCAAGAAGGAGTATTTGTTATTAGTGGTTGCGTGTGCATCACTAGAGCTCTTTAGAGCTCAATCCGTGGAGTAGGAACCATTCGGTTCCTAACCACGTTAAATACTTGTGTATTTGTGTGTTTGCATATTTATCTATTTCGTTATTGCATTATTTCTATTTCCGCTGCGCGCTAACGAGAATTGTTGATGAACGCGAACGATTTCCATCGACGTAACGAATACAAGCTATTCACCCCCCCTCTAGCTTCCAAGGATCCTCTACAATTTTGTTATCTCACAAGCTGAATCAAGTGTGCAAAAATGCTAAGCTAAGTTGAAGGTCAGCGACACTCGGAGGAAACCGTGGTGGTCGGGTGACATCGGGAGGACTTCGGAGGGAGCCGAAGACCTTAGGTGGAGACCGGAAGCAAGGCTTCAAAGGTAAATGTTGAGGTAAGCTCGAGTGAGTAAAGTGAAGTGAGGTCGTGTCCTTCGTACGGGGACATTCTTAGGTGACGATTCGACCAAGACTTCCCATGGAAGGTCTATGTCGAGATCAGACGACAAGTGGTCATCGAATTCACTTATATTTCAAGCTAACTCTTTATTGTAGTCAAAAATTCTGGCCATTAGTTCAACCGGCCAAGGATCAGTTCAACTGGACAAGGATCAGTTCAACTACTGGGACATCAGTTCAAATAGCCAATGAATCAGTTAACCGCTGGTCAAGGATCAGCTTCGAGGAGAGTCAAAACTCATCCCTTTCTTCAAGGGTGAGATGACCATTGATGTAGGATCTTGATGTTCTTGAGGAGGGGACTTCTAGGGATATAAAATAAGGTCCATTCCTCACCATTTCATCAATTCTAAGTGCTCCAAATTGCTCCCGTAACGTCGCGACTCTCCAACAACTCTACGACGACGAAGTGCTACTGAAACACTGACGACCCAAGCTCAAGCTTCAACTCCTCAAGTCGTCGGTAATACTTAGAGTCGTCTACTTAGTATATTCTTTTTAAAGTTTATATTTTCGGAGCTTTAATCGTAAAGAGGAGAGGGGGAGTGTCCCTCTACCTCAAGGTTTTTGTATCTTCTTGTACTCGTTCACTCCTACCTCTAACGAGGAGGAGTATTATAGTTTATTACCCTCCGTACATGGTCTAGGACCGTTAGGGCCTTGGATTAGTAGCCGTAGGCTATGAACCAAGTAAATTCCTTGTGTCTTACTTTACTTTCCGCTGCACTAAACTCGTGTCTTTATCGAACGAAAAAGAAGAATTTGTTTTGCGCTATTCACCCCTCCTCTAGTGCTCAAATCGATCCAACAATATGTACTTATGCAACATCCATAGATCAAATATATATAGTATCTATAATCAACAATAGTGATGAAACGAGACTATAAAGATATCGAATAAGTATCTCAAAGTTCAACGGCTAAGTATCAAGCACAAGAATAAGTAGAGTGGAGTCAAGATAATCTCATCTATTATTAATAGAGTTCATGCACTAAGATCAAGATCTACAAGAGTTAAAGAAAAATCACCCACCTTGTATGTAGCTCGTGTTAGCTATCCACATGTACAAGCATCTATCACTAATCAAAGTCCAACTCTGAATCCATGGCACCAACTTCTTGATCCAAGTTCCTGGAATTTCACCACAATTTATCCAATATATATAATCCATAATAACACCTTTACACTATCTATTACACAACTATATCATAACCTACTTCATAATATATAAAATCAAAGCTTATCTCCCATCGTTCCAATCAACCATAGCTTATCTAAAACACACATCCATTCCTTGATTCAAAATGCTAATCACATATATGACTTAACTAAAAACCCAAATCATCATCCCATAATAACCCTTCTACTACCCAGTTAACAAAATCCTTTTCCATTTGCTATCAATCAATGAATCGACACAAAACATGATATACTTCCAATTAATAGATCCATACACAAACTCACCAAACTTAGATGTCATCGTTCAACTTCTTGCTCCCCAATTGATATCAAATCCATTACTGGCTACATCACAGATCTGAACCCATAGACCAATTCATAGATCGACCCATCTTACCTACAAATAAAAAATCCACAACTAACACCAAGCTCCCGATCTAACTCCTCTAATCTACACATTCCAAATTCCTTAATCCAATTAACCGATCAATGCAGAAATCTTACCCAAAATCAGAGATATGTAGGTTATAGAAATCCACCAGCTGCTCACTGTGGTGCCAACAACGATCTAAGCTGTGCATGAGGAAAGTAATCGGTCGTCGCTCTAGTGATGGCAAGGTCAGGCTCCTCCTTGATGATGAAGAAGGAGACAACAGTGACAAAACTGAGCTCCAGCATATACAAGCAGTAAAGGGGAGGACGACCCTTACTATCATTGGAATTTGAAGATGGGGCAGAGAGGAGGATTCGGGCGACAGAGGCTCCGTCACCAAGTTGGGCTTGCACGAATAAGGGAGGAGGGTGGTAGCCACGGAATGAGTGGCAGTCGACAACGACGAAGTGATAGTTGTAAGATACAGAAAATAAAATAATAATAATAATAATAATAATAATAATAATTCTTGTTAATTAGGAAAATACCCTATGGATTTTTCCAGGATTTTTTAGAAATTTTCTTGGACTTAAATGGAAATTTCTATGGTAGTTGCGGGAAAAGATTTAATAGGCTTTGGGAAAGCCTATTTGGGATAAATTAAATTTCATGATTCATGATTAGGAGTTAATTTAAACCTAACCTAGGTTTAAAATCTTATGGGTTTAATTTAATGAACCTAAGTTTAATTAAACCCGACCCGTTAATGGATCCGACTCGCTCCATTTCTTAAACGCCAAGCTACATTTCTCGTTGTCGCTCGTTATTTCCCGAGCATTTCTTTCTTCTATGGTTCCCGATTTCTTAATTCACCGTGACTATTCTTCTCTTTCCATTCTCGATCTCTTCTTCTGCTCCGCCCAAACATCTCCACCTCCACGCCACTCGCCGCGCCGCTCGTCGCCGCCGCGAGAGATCTGCTGCCCCAATGTCACAGCCTTGAAATCCTGATCCATTGACGCCACCACCTCCTTGCCTTGCTCTGCCGACCCGGACGGCAGCGAGCGTCGATAGCTGCCCTCTTCCACTGGAAGCCATCGCCTGCCTTGTCGCAGCTGCGGTTCTGCCTCTCTCGATCTCACTTGAGCGCTGGTTGTTTTTCCCCCTTCTTTGTTTCTTCTGGTCCGACGGCAACAAGTGTTGCCGCCCCATCACAGCTGCATCACCATCGCTCGACATCCGATGCTGCCACTTTACCGGAGTAAGTGATCTTGAGCGTGGATTGCTCCGAGGAACAGGGGATAGGAGGAGATTTACTGCCGGTGGAGATTTCGGGCCGGTAAGCTTGATCTAACCTTTTCTTTTCATCTGTCAATTGTTGTGTGTGATCTTTTTTGTGTATCAATGTGATTTGATCTAGACGTTGGGTTTTCTTTCGATGGAGCATGCCGAATGGTGCTGTTTGGGAGAATTGGCAGGCTATGATGGAGTGGATGGAGCTGGGTTAAGTTGAGAAGTTCAAATAGGGTTGGTTAGGCCCTTGAATTTGTGTAAACTGTGGGTTGTGGAATGAGCTGCTCTGTTCATGGCTGTGAATGGGCTATGTTCTATGTGGATGGGTCGGTGGCAGTGTGAAACAGAGGGGTGGATCGATGATTGTGGTCATGTGTTTATGCTACAACAGGTGTTGCTCATGGTGATTTGGTTGTGGGATATAGTATGTTGTTTTGTTTGGGATGGTTGTAATATTTATGCTATGAGAATGGTTGGGTGTGTTATCTCCACTTGAGATCAGGAGGTTGTGCAAGTGTTGATAAGGTTGGTGAGTTCAGATATGGGTGGTTATAAATACATAATAAGTTGTTAAGTGGCCGAATGGTTGATAGGGATTAATGTGGAGGATTGATTATGTTAATTGGATAACTAGATCAATCTAGTTGATCAGAATACGAAGTAGATGTAAGATTAGATTTGATCCTTCATTGTGTGCATGCACTTAACCATAATATTTGATATGTGCAGGACGTGGATACGAGACAGGTCCGCGGGCGTGAGGGCTTTATTATTATGAGCATTACAGTAGGTGGGTAATTTCCTACCATGGTCAGGTAATTGTCATTGCATGCAGATTTAGATATATGATCATATCACCTTGACTCCACTCTTATTTATTTTTGTTCTTGATACTTTATCTTTGGCCTATATTCTCTATTGTTGTTATCACATTTCCTTCATCATGATTAGGAGTTAAAGATGTGATGTAGGTAAATCTATAAATGCTTAGTAATGTGTAAATAGTGGAGTATAGATGATGACCTGATTTGTAAATTGGGAAAGAGGTCATCCGTAAGTAGGTAATGTCCTGAACGTAGGATTGATATCAATACCCTTATGTTGCTTGTTTACTACCGATCATGTATTGTGTAAATGGTCAGGTAAATTGTGATTAGTGTGTCGCTACGAACCGGTGATCCTAGCTTGTCATGATCAATTGAGTATGACTCTCTGTAGGATAGAGAGTTCATCGATCAGATTGGTATGACTCTCTACAAGATAGAGAGTATTATGATCAGTTGAGTACGACTCTCTGTAGGATAGAGAGTGTGTTGATCAGATTGGTACAACTCTTTGTAGAATAGAGTCTGTGGTGGATGTCTGTATGTGTGACTTTGCATTCATGTCATTTGCATGCATGCTAGCGACATGATCTCCCTTATGGTTGAGAGGGTCGTTAGTCATCCTACCTCCACGGTTGCTCATAGGAGGAGTAACCGGTGTGAGGGAAGAGCAATGTGGTGCCTCACTCTATCACTATAGACGGTGGTAGTTGGATTTGCATGCCGTTGTCCTTCATGTGTGGCACTCGACCACTCATGGGTAGTGACTGTCGGAGTGGCCAACAGTAGGGACCCCCGTCGTGTAGCTTGCTCTTTACGCTTATATGCTACTCGATCATACTGCCCACTCGACCACTCAAGAGTAGTGGTTGGTGTTGAGTTGGGACAGTTGTCATGTCGAGCCACCGAGGCCACACTGGGGTCGTGGTAGCTTTAGGGTGAGCCGGCATGACCATGCATGCTGAATTATTGTGTCTTATGGCATTTTGCATATTTCCATATATATACATATATGCATGTATATATATATGGATGATTGTGATTTGTGTATATATAGATGCAGTCTATATGTATGCTTATTATGATGTTGCATTTGTTTGTACTATGCTTATTGTATTTGTTTATGCATCATCATACATGCTACTGCATTTGCTATATGATGTGTGTGGGATACCTGTGTATGAGTTAGTCAGACTGTTGTATACCTTTGACCAATACCTTGAGATGATACGGGATGGACCCGGTTCATCGTTGTATTTTCCATAGGATGTTAGTATGGTGGTTTGTCGCTTATAGAGTTAGATTTATTCTACCATGTTATATATTGTGGATATATGCTCATGTTGGATTAGAGTAGCATAGCGGACTTTCAAGTATGTTTGCATTTTACGTTGTTCATTTGGTTAGACGGTATATGCATGTATATGTTTATTATACTGGTGTTTACTTGATGTACATGAATATTGTTGAATTACATGTGATATTTGTTATATCCATCTTCTTTCCTATTACCGCTGAGTTATACTCACCACCACGGACCCTGGGTTTTCCTGTCGCCCAGGTAATAGGTAGAAGTCTTTGTGACGGCTTGGAGCATCACTGGCTGACATCGTCTCATCTCACATTCGATGGTCTGAATTTTGGGTTTTCTGTATGTTTTGTTATGTACTTGGAGTTTTACGTGGGTTATGTGTTATGGACTTGTTATGTGATGTACACACTTGTGGATTCAGACTTTACCGATGTTTTCTTTATGTTGTGGTGTCAGTCATACCGGTATGCACTGTGTGTAGGTTGTGATGTCATGGTGTTAGTTTCCGCTGTGCTTTGTTATGTTTACATTTGTATATGTTGTCATTATTGCGGACGAATGGCCTTGTATAAACAGGATTTATTGCCATGTACAGGGGAGATGCTGTCTGTTTGTTTTTCGGCTGGGCATACTCTCAGGGCGTGATAACTCTATTGGTATCAGAGCCGAAGGTTCTGCGATGCCATACAATGATTTTATTTTTGAGTCTTGGATTCTCGGGAGTCGATTTATTTTTTAGTTTTGGTTTTCTGAGATGAGATAATAGCGGCCTGAGCTCCAAGCAGCCGAGGTAAGAATTCCATATAACTTATAGCCTAGTAGATACTTATCTAAACTTGATCAACAGGTGTATACAGTCAGAGTTATGACACCTGTACAGATTTATAGTAGGGGTCGTCCACCGAGGCGACCAACCGGAGTTACCTTTAGGGTTTATACTCTCAGTTTTGTTGGCTATGCATTTAATGTTTATAACAGGGAATAACAGGTAGTGCATTGGTTATTCTTCGTAATCGTGGTTTGAGTTGACCACGGGAACAACCTATTGAGTCGTTGAGTCTTGAACCTGTGTCAAAAAGGTGATTTACCTTTGAGAGTCGATTGATACCGAGTCGGAAAACAGGGGTCAAGTCATCACATTTCTTGTGGAAATCAAAGACTACAGTTATAGGGATTTTCATTAACGGTGCTAGTCAGATCATTACCTGTGGGGTAATGGACTAGGTGTGTATACTATTATTGCTACAACAAGCGGAGGGTTAGTATAAGGTGGTTCATAGGGATTTTGATCCCTGAGTTGTTCGTACTAGGTTGTATAATTTTGAAGGTACTTTTGAGTACTTAACTCGTGTTATACAGAGAAAGTAGAGTTATTTGCATACCATTATCGGGATCAAGCTGGTATTTGGTGGTAAATGCAGAAAATAACTTTTGGGGAATAATATATCACTTGATGATGGTTATGATGGAATGCTCGGAGGCTCGTCGGCTCCCATGTCCCCGGATTAAAATTTTCACTAATGAAAACTAATCCGGATGGGATGAGTTTCCTAAGCTCAACCAATTCGTCATCATGTTAACGACTTGAGCGATCACTTGAAAAAACTAGTTGTACAGAGGAGAGGGTATACGATGATGGTCGTATCTATTCGGTATTCTACAGTTGCAGTTCGTAGGATTAAGTGATGGGATCAGATGATCTAGGAAAATCCCCGGGTCATTCATCGTAGAAATGCGATCACTTTATCGTGGACTGTTGGATCTGATCTTGTTCTCTTTGGAGAAAGGCCGAGACCTGTAGGGAGCCTTTGGATCAGATCGACAGATAGTTGATCGTTCAGGGTATTACATTAGTTTACCCTTTGGGTTAATATATTGAGAGATACTTGTAGTTTATGTTAGTAATATATGAGAGATGTCTTAAGGCAATCGCCTTATGTATGAACCATTTATATGATAAATGAAGATTCACTATTTGAGTATACATGTTTTCATGTATTTGATTGGATCTTAAACTCATTTACTGAATATCCACGATACGATTCACAGCATGAGAGAATTTGTGATTGAATCACAACTAGTGAGTATCTCTACAAGTGTAATTGTGATGTATCGGAATTATCCCTAGTCGATGAATTGATGGATTTGGACACCATCAATTATGTCAAGACTAGCACGAGGTATACTCCTTGATGTATCCAAGCAGCTGATTCTCACTGGCTAGAGACATTGTGATGTCCGGAGTTGATCGTGGATGCTAGTTATGGTAACTAGTTCATTGGAGTGACCAGCCGTAAGACTTCATATGGTTCTCTGCATATATAGATATGTCAATGAAGTTCTTACTGTAGCTTAAGTGCGATGTTCCTTTGACTTGCGGTATTCAAGTCATCTTGATCATAGAGACTTATGCTTTGACATCTTAAGCAAGCATCTCTAAGGAGATGTGGACCCGGGATGATTGGGTATAAGTCGAAGTGATCGAAGGTGTTTGAATAGCCTATAAAGGATTCACCACTCCTTGCGAGGAGATGTATACTCATGGCCTCTCGTCGGATTGTTACTAAAGTCTATGGCCAAAGCATTACATGTTTAGAGTAAGGTACTCTTCCATACATGTGGAGTAACTAGAATCCGTAGGACGAGGAAATGATACTTGGGCTAGGTGTGACGTAGTCAGCCTAGTGGGGACTGACACTATAGACCATGTCCTGAACCAAGTGGGTATAAGATGAGTGAAGGGAAAGGGGCACGAATCATTCGAGCTACTGAAGGGTATCAGAAATAGTTTTGGATCAACCATTGATCTTTTCGGTTAATTGGGGATCATGATATACTACTAGGTGCCACTCATGATTATTCTATAATTAATGGTTAATTATAGATGGCCAACATAAATCGAGAACCTATTTGGTCACACGCACAACGAGCGTAATCCGAAGGATTTAAAACGAGCTTGAGAATGAGATTCTCAGACCGAGAGAAACTAGGTTTGGTCGGACCAAACAAGAAGCGAGCATGAAATCGTTTCAGTCGAAATGGAAGAGTGGATGGGCCATGTCTTATGAAGACATAATGGATGAACTAAAATGGTTTGGTTCTAATCCAATGGAGGAGAATAAACCAAAGGGTTTGGTTTATTTTAAACGAATGAACCAAAAGTTGGTTCGGTTCGTTTTAACTTAAAATAAACCATCATGGTTTGGTTTATTTTAACTTATATTAATGGAGCGGGTTAACGGGCCTTATGGTTATGATCCAATAACCATTAAGAGAATTAGTTCTCTATAAAAGAGGGCTTAAACCCTAATCCAAAAACCCTAACCAAGTTTTGGCCGCCCACCTCTCCCTCCTCTTAATCTATTCGGCGCCAACACTCATTGCCGCCGCCCAGCTCCTTGTGCCGCCGTCCAAATTGTTGCCGACGTCCAAGCATCGGCCGGTGATCCTCCGGCAACTCTCCGGTGATCTCCTTTGGGTTTGGCATCAAGGTGAGCTTCATCCTACCTTTTTGGCTGGCCCTATTTCCTCCACCAAAGCTGTCCAATTTTCTGGACAGCTTGTTCTCTTCTCGTCGGAGCATCGTTTGGATGATGGTTAGAGCTCCGACAGCGCTTAACTTACCAGGAATTCGATCTCCGGTAATCCTCTGAGGTGGAGGACGAAGGATTCGTCAAACGGTTGACGAATACCTCTCCGGAGAAGCGAGTCGTGAGGACTTGTTTTTGGATCCGAATTTGGATTCGGATCGTGATCATCTCTCGATCACATCGTCTTCAACACGAGGCTAGTAACCCGTACGAAGACGAGGCTTGTGACTTAGCGAAGTCATCCCGAGGATACTCGGCGTGGATACGGATAGAGACGATTCTAGCGAGGATCATTCCGGTTGATGCCGTTCCCGCTACACGTGATACGAAAGGTATACGTAGTTAAATTTCCTTTTATTGCAAATTTAAATTTATGGTTATGTCTACACATGTTGTACTATGCATGCGTGTGATGTGTTTTTGTAATAAATGTAGATTTATTATTTTAATTTCTTCCGCTGTGCACATGTTTACGAAACATGTTCGAACACACACTCGCCGCGATGCCGGAAACCCAACAGTGGTATCAGAGCCCAGGTTGTGTTTCGACATAATCGTAAAATTGTTTTACGATAGTCATAATGATATTTATGGAAATTTTCTACTTTTGGAAAGTTAGAAGTATTTATGGAAATTTTTCAATTTTGGAAAGTCTAGAAGTATTTATGGAAATCTTCCACTTTTGGAAAGTTGGAAGTATTTATGGAAATTGATATTTTCCATAAATAAAATATTTGATTAGATTTTGGAATTTTGTTTCCTAATTTAATCTTGATTTTATTTGGGAAATCAAATCTTAAAATATTTTATTTCCATAAGTAGCTTTGATGATTTAGGAAATTGGTTTCCTAAATTGACTTTCCTTAATCAACTATTTCCACAAATAAATCCTAATTTAATCATGATTTGATTTGGAGAACCAAATATTAAACATATTTTATTTCCATAAATAGTTATGACATATAATGAAATTTTGTACATGACATAATTGTATGTCATGTAATTGCATTAGATGCATATCATTATGTCATGCGTGTCGTGACATGTAGATGTATACCATGTATGTCATGCCATGTAGATAATAGTTATTTGCATGCAAAGAGGATGAGACATAAAAACCCTTACTCAATATTAAAGCCTACACCTTCCATTAATATGGTTAGAACCAGAGTTCCGTTTCTTGTTTGGGTTGTTGGACTCTCTCCAAGCCCGGCTCGAACCCGAACATGTTCAAACCATGGAATAGTTTAATACTAATATGGTAAGAGTCAGAGGTCAATCATTAGCTTTGGTTGTTGGACTCTCTCCAAGCCGGGCTAATTGGTTGAATGCGCTCTAACCATATTAAAACTATTTCTCGATTAATGGGTTGACTTTAACCTGGAGCATCGGCTTGTTGGACTCTCTCCAAGGTCAATGTAAAGGGAGGTGAAGTTGGGTGCTATGCATATGATGCATACTTGTTAATGTGTTAACAACCCGATGTATGTGTGAACATTCAATTAGTTGATAGCACATTGTGATAGTTGCATATACGTGATATGCAATCGGTATAGTTGATACCTACCGTCGTAGTTATGAATGACTTGTTGGACTCTCTCCAAGGTTGTTCATATCTATGATGGATATCAGCCCATTCGGAGATGGACCTACGATCTCCCGAAGTGATTTTGGGGGTTTTGAAATTCGAAAAATGAATGGGATTTATAAATGTATATTGATGCATTTTTAAAATCATTTTCTCATATATGCTCAATTTGTATTTCTAGGTCAATAAATTGATCATGACGTCTTTGAATTTGCGCACTATTTTAGATTCAAACAAATTGACTGGGCCTAACTTCCTGGACTAGCTTAGAAACCTGAGAATTGTTCTCAAGGCGGAAAAGCTAGCATATGTCCTTGAAGAGCCTCTTCCCAACCGTCCTAAGGACGATGCAACTCCAGACCAAATGTTGGTCTATCAGAAGCATGTGGCAGATTCTGAGCTGGCGAGTTGCATCATGCTAGCGGCGATGGTACTTGAGCTGCAAAAGCAGCATGAGCATATGGATGCTAATACTATGGTCTTCCATCTTCATGAGTTGTTCGATGAGCAAGCGAGATCCGAAAGGTTCGAGGTCTCTAGGCTCCTCTTCACCACGAAGATGCAAGAAGGTTCGTCTGTAGTACAGTTTGTGCTAAAGATGAACGGGTACATCGAGCGGCTAGCCACCCTCGGGTTTGTGATGGATCATGAATTAAGTATTGACTTAATTCTGCATTGTTTGCCCAAGAGTTTCTCACAATTTGTGATGAACTATCGGATGAACAAATTGGAATCCACTATTCCTGAGCTCCTCAATATGCTGAAGACTGTGGAGCCTTCTGTGAAGCATGAGGAGAAGGCGGTTCTGTTAGTTGATTCCTCAAAGAAAGGTTCTAAGAGGAAGGTAAAAGAATAGAAGAAAGGGAAGAACAAGAAGGCAAAGAAGGCAGAACCAGCACAAAAGGGCACTTGCCATCATTGTGGCAAGGAAGGCCACTGGCGAAGAAACTGCAAGATTTATCTTGAGTCCATGAAGAAGAAGAAGGCATCCGATGCCCCATCCTCTTCAGGTATCTTCGTTATTGATTGTCATTCTATTTCCTTAGACACTTGGGTATTGGATACTGGGTGTGGCTCACATATATGTAATGACATACAGAGGCTAAGGAATAGAAGAAGACTCGTCAGAGGGGAGTCAAATTTGCGAGTTGGCAATGGAGCAAAGGTTGCTACGGTTGCCATTGGAACTTATTTGCTGAAGCTCCCTAGTGGACTAGTCTTGGAACTGGACAATTGCTATTATGTTCCTTCTCTAATAAAGAACATTGTTTCTATTTCCTGTTTAAATAGAAATGGTTTCCATTTGACGTTTAGTAACAATTGTTATTATATAACTTTGAATGGCGTACTTTATGGAACTGGAACTTTCAGTAATGGCATTTATACGTTGGACGTATCCAGTGACATTTTCAATATCGAAGCGAGCAACACGCGTGCTCGAAAGGGTAATCAATTAGACTCCTATATGTGGCATTGTCGTCTTGGCCATGTAAGCAAGAAATGCATGTCCGAATTACACCGATGTGGAATTCTGGAATCGTTTGAATTGGATTCATACGATACATGCAAATCATGCTTAAAAGGCAAGATGACTAAGTTACCTTTTACTGGAAAAGGTGAACGAGTGGGAGAGTTAATAGGTCTAGTACATACTGATGTATGTGGACCTATGTCAACTCAAGCTTTAGGAGGCTATAGCTACTTCATTACCTTCACCGATGATCACTCACGGTTTGGGTATGTGTTCTTGATGAAACACAAGTCTGAAGCCTTTGAAAGGTTCAAAGAATTCAGAAATAAAGTAGAGAAACAACATGACAAGAGTATTAAAATACTTCGATCGGATCGAGGTGGTGAATACTTGAGTCAGGAGTTTCTTGATTATCTAAGAGACAATGGTATATTGTCTCAATGGACTCCACCATATACACCACAGCATAATGGTGTATCTGAGAGGCGTAACCGGACCTTGTTGGACATGGTCAGGTCAATGATGAATCATGTGAATCTTCCCAAAGTCCTTTTAGGGCTATGCACTTCAGACAGCTGTTTACTTGTTAAACAGAATGCCAACCAAGGTAGTCTCTACTACTTCATATGAGATATGGAAGAAACCTCATGTATCTTACTTGAAGATATGGGGTTGTCTTGCTTATGTGAAGCGGACAGTATCAGACAAATTGGATGCTAAGTCTGATAAATGTCTATTTATTGGATACCCTAAGGAAACAAGGGGTTACCAATTCTATCATCCTGTGGAACAAAAGGTGTTTGTTTCAAGGCATGCTGTGTTTCTAGAGAAAGAGTTTCTCTTGCAAGAAAATAGTGGGAGTGTCGTTGAGCTTGAGGAGGCTCGAGAGACTCAAATAGACATTGATGAGATACCTGGTGAAGCACAACAGCCAATAACTCATAGTGATGAGCAATCGGCTGGACCTATTGTAACACCACATCTTCGTAGATTTGGTAGAACACGCAACATTCCTGAGAGATATGGATTTCTCATAAGTGAATCGAACGATGCGTTACTCATTGATGATGAGGAGTCTACCAGTTATGAAGAAGTGCTGACAAGTTCAGAAAGGGATAAGTGGCTTGAAGCCATGAAGTCGGAAATGGATTCCATGTATGAAAACCAAGTTTGGAACTTGGTTGACCCACCTGAAGGCATAAAGCCTATAGGGTGCAAGTGGGTTTTCAAGAAGAAAACCGACATGGATGGTAATGGGATTACCTATAAGGCTAGATTGGTGGCGAAAGGATATCGTCAAAAGCAAGGTGTTGATTATGACGAAACCTATTCACCTGTAGCTATGCTTAAATCCATTCGGATGCTCCTGGCCATAGCGGCTCATTATGATTATGAGATATGGCAGATGGATGTGAAAATAGCTTTCCTTAATGGAAACCTGCTCGAGGACGTGTATATGATATAGCCTGAGGGTTTCACATCGGTTGAAAAAACCAAGGTATGCAAATTGCAACGGTCCATATATGGATTGAAGCAAGTATCCAGGAGCTGGAATATCCGTTTTGATGAGACAATAAAAAAGTTTGATTTCTCACAAAATCCAGACAAACCTTGTGTGTACAAGAAGGTTAGTGGGAGTGCAGTCGTGTTCCTAGTATTATATGTCGATGACATATTACTTATAGGAAATGATGTTTCAATCTTACAGTCAGTTAAGGTTTGGTTATCCAAGACATTCTCCATGAAAGACCTGGGAGAAGCAACCTACATCCTCGGGATTAAGATCTATAGAGATAGATCGAAACGGTTGCTTGGTTTTTCGTAGTCCATATATGTAGACCGAGTGCTAAAGAGGTTTAGCATGTCAGAATCTAAGAAAGGTTTCCTACCCATCAGGCATGGGGCACACCTTTCGAAGTCTATGTGTCCGCGCACAGAAGACGAGAGGATTTACATGAGTAAGATTCCCTATGCATCCGCAATAGGATCTATCATGTATGCTATGTTATGTATGAGGCCCGATGTATCATATGCTCTAAGTGTCATGAGCAGATACCAGTCTGATCCAGGAGTGGATCATTGGGTGGCTGTTAAGACGATCCTTAAGTACTTAAGAAGAACTAAGGATGTGTTCCTAATATATGGAGAAGGGGACATGGTGATACGCGGGTATACGGATGCCAGCTTCCAGACAGACAAGGATGATTCCAAGTCTCAGTCTGGAAACGTGTTCACCTTGAATAGGGGCACAGTGAGTTGGAAAAGTTCCAAACAAGACACTGTAGCGGATTCTACCACTGAGGCAGAATACATTGCAGCTTCGGAAGCAGCAAAGGAAGCGGTTTGGATCAAGAAGTTCGTTTATGAACTTGGTGTGATTCCGACCATTGTTGAAGCAATACCGGTCTACTGCGACAACAATGGAGCAATTGCACAGGCAAAAGAGCCGAGGTCTCATCAACGATCCAAACATGTGCTTCGCCGCTATCATCTTATCAGAGAGATCATCAGTAGGAAGGAAATACAAATCGAGAAAATTCCCACCGAAAGGAACTTAGCAGATCCTTTGACTAAGGCATTACCTCAAAGTAAGTTTGAGGGTCATGTTAGTGCTTATGGTAATGGATACCGTAGCGATTGACATTAGGCCAAGTGAGAGTCTGTTAGTAATATATGAGAGATGTCCTAAGGCAATCGCCTTATGTATGAACCATTTATATGATAAATGAAGATTCCCTATTTGAGTGTACATGTTTTCATGTATTTGATTGGATGTTAAACTCATTTACTGAATGTCCACGATACGATTCACAGCATGAGAGAATTTGTGATTGGATCACAACTAGTGAGTATCTCTACATGTGTAATTGTGATGTATCGGAATTATCCTTAGTCGATGAATTGATGGATTTGGACACCATCAATTCTGTCAAGACTAGCACGAGGTATACTCCTTGGTGTATTCAAGCAGCTAATTCTCACTGGCTAGAGACATTGTGATGTCCGGAGTTGATCGTGGATGCTAGTTATGGTAACTAGTTCATTGGAGTGACCAGCCGTAAGACTTCATATGGTTCTCTGCATATATAGATATGTCAATGAAGTTCTTACTATAGCTTAAGTGCGATGTTTCTTTGACTTGCGGTATTCAAGTCATCTTGATCATAGAGACTTATGCTTTGACATCTTAAGCAAGCATCTCTAAGGAGATGTGGACCCGGGATGATTGGGTATAAGTCGAAGTGATCGAAGGTGTTTGAATAGCCTATAAAGGATTCACCACTCCTTGCGAGGAGATGTATACCCATGGCCTCTCGTCGGATTGTTACTAAAGTCTTTGGCCAAAGCATTACATGTTTAGAGTAAGGTACTCTTCCATACATGTGGAGTAACTAGAATCCGTAGGACGAGGAAATGATACTTGGGCTAGGTGTGACGTAGTCAGCCTAGTGGGGACTGACACTAAAGACCATGTCCTGAACCAAGTGGGTATAAGATGAGTGAAGGGAATGGGGCACGAATCATTCGAGCTGCTGAAGGGTTTCAGAAATAGTTATGGATCAACCGTTGATCTTTTCGGTTAATTGGGGATCATGATGTACTACTAGGTGCCACTCATGATCGTTCTATAATTAATGGTTAATTATAGACGGCCAACATAAATCGAGAACCTATTTGGTCACACGCACAACGAGCGTAATCCGAAGAATTTAAAACGAGCTTGAGAATGGGATTCTCAGACCGAGAGAAACTAGGTTTGGTTGGACCAAACAAGAAGCGAGCATGAAATCGTTTCAGTCACAATGGAAGCGTGGATGGGCCGTGTCTTATGAAGACATAATGGATGAACCAAAATGGTTTGGTTCTAATCCAATGGAGGAGAATAAACCAAAGGGTTTGGTTTATTTTAAACGAATGAACCAAAAGTTGGTTCGGTTCGTTTTAACTTAAAATAAACCATCATGGTTTGGTTTATTTTAACTTTTATTAATGGAGCAGGTTAACGTGCCTTATGGTTATGATCCAATAACCATTAAGAGAATTAGTTCTCTATAAAAGAGGGCTTAAACCCTAATCCAAAAACCCTAACCAAGTTTTGGCCGCCCACCTCTCCCTCCTCTTCATCTATTCGGCGCCAACACCCATTGCCGCCGCCCAGCTCCTTGTGCCACCGTCCAAATTGTTGCCGGCGTCCAAGCATCGGCCGGTGATCCTCCGGCAACTCTCCGGTGATCTCCTTTGGGTTTGGCATCAAGGTGAGCTTCATCCTACATTTTTGGCCGGCCCTATTTCCTCCACCAAAGCTGTCCAGTTTTCTGGACAGCTTGTTCTCTTCTCGTCGGAGCGTCGTTTGGACGATGGTTAGAGCTCCGACAGCACCTAACTTACCGGGGATTCGATCTCCGGTAATCCTATGAGGTGGAGGACGAAGGATTCGTCAAACGGTTGATGAATACCTCTCCGGAGAAGCGAGTCTTGAGGACTTGTTTTTGGATCCGAATTTGGATTTGGATCGTGATCATCTCTCGATCACATCGTCTTCAACACGAGGCTAGTAACCCGTACGAAGACGAGGCTCGTGACTTAGCGAAGTCATCCCGAGGATACTCGGCGTGGATACGGATAGAGACGATTCTAGCGAGGATCGTTCCGGTTGATGCCGTTCCCGCTACACGTGATATGAAAGGTATACGTAGTTAAATTTCATTTTATTGCAAATTTAAATTTACGGTTATGTCTACACATGTTGTACTATGCTTGTGTGTGATGTGTGTGTTATAATAAATGTAGATTTATTATTTTTATTTCTTCTCTGTGCACATGTTTACGAAACATGTTCGAACACACACTCGCCGCGGTGCCGGAAACCCAACAGTTTATAGGTATCCTTGTCTAGAACATTTTTAGTTCAGATTAGAAGGGTTCCTTTACATCGACTTGTGGGTCGATGGTATCTCTACCATCAGGTGAGATGTCGACCAACAATTAAGAAGTTAAGGGATGCCCTTAGATTTTGATAGATATACCTTTACTGTAGACATATCCTTATGTATGGTTAAATTATTAAGATTATGGTATAATTATGTCTCTCGAATGTGCATATAATCCGATAGCATTCGGATGTAGTTTCGGATGAATTCCTAGGCTTGCCGCTGCATAGGCAAGTAGAGTAGGCGATCGAAATGATTGTGGAAATAGTTCCGGTATCGAAGATCCCATACCGGGTGATAATTTGATTGGTATAAGTGTTACTAAACACTATGAGAATTGGAAGAATGTAAGTTGCGATTACAGGTGGTGTTGGATGGGATATTTATCTGTCCCAATATTTTCTTGAGAAGATCTGGAACTCTTTGTTAAAAGAGAGATGGACCTTTGAGATTATGCATCGATTATCGATGATGGAATGCGATAGTTGTTGAAAGTGAATATCCTTCATTGTGGATAGATGATCTATTTAGATCAGCTAAGGACACCTGTATATACTCTAGGATTGATTTACGACTGGAGTGTTGATATTGTAGTGACATAATGTCATACAATTATCATTGTCGTTGTGATGATTGATATATCATCAGTGCAGAGTAAAGAGGATGCAGGGGTGTAGAGACGACAATTTCATACTTGATATGAATTTTTTTTTGGAGCTTTTGATTACGTTGTTAAACTTTTTAACGATTTAGACATCTATGGACTTGAGGAATCATGTATTTTGGACACGATTGGATCGGTTTGTGGTTGTTGGAGTTGCGTAACATGGCGACTGTTGATTGTGGTAGTTGGAGTTGCGCACTCGACCACCGTAGATGGTTGTTTTCTTGTATTGATTTGGTTATTCCTACGAATGTGGATGGGATGCTTTTAAGCGTTAGTATACCATAGACTTGTTTGACAAGGGTGATAATGGAAATCATTTAGTCAGAAGCTGGTGAAACCAGTTTACAGGACCTAGATGATGGTTAACTTTTGCATCAGTGTTAGTTAATCCTTTAGAAGGGTATTTTACGCAGATGCATTGTTTCAGGGATCAGAGCGAATCCGATATAGTTGCATGAGACATATCTTATGCCTACGTCAGTTGAGAAACTACGAGATAAGCTGTTAGGCACGTGACGTGGTTCTAGCAGATATGAGCTTGTGTAGTAGTGGTATGGAGCAGAAGTGCTCATGGAGTTTTAGCTAGCTACTATGTAGCTACTATAGAGTTGCTGAAACACGAACAGTTGCAATAAGGGAGATTAGTCGCTATGGTCTCCCATGCACTTACAGAGTGTGTGGTGGAGTGGATTTTGATGTTAGATGGACTTCTCTTCTGAGAAGATAATCCCCCATCTCTGATAAGGATAGTGGGTTCCGGAGTGGCATTATTTAAGGAAGAGTTGCTATAGGAAGCACATCATTCGAGATTAGCTATACATCCTGGTGGTACTCGAATGTATCGAGATTTGAAATGTTTATACTGGTAGGAATGGTATGAAGAGAGATATTGCAGACTTTGTTGTTCGATGTTTAGTATGCCAGCAGGTTAAGGTTGAACATCAAAAACCGCTAGATTGCTTCAGGAAATTCCGATTTCGGAATGGAAGTGGGAGCATATCACTATGGATTTTATTACGGGATTACCTAGAACCCATAAAGGACATGATGAAATTTGGGTAATTGGTGGTCGATTAACAAGTCCGCTCATTTTCTATCGAGTCGTAAGGTGAATTTGTGGAATCGCTTGCTAGATTTATACTGTAAGGAGATTTCCAGTTTCATGGAGTATCTTGAGTATATGTGCTACAGATATCGGAGGCGATATGAGAGCTAGAAAATAAGATTCGAGCTCAGTACCCCCACCTAGTTATTTGAGGTGTGTGATTTTCTTCAAGTACTTGAGCTGAGCAGTGTGGTATTGCTTACTCATCGTATTGGAGTAAGAAATTTGGGGATCAAATTTTTATTAGTGGGGAAGAATGTAAGATACCAAAAAAAATAAAATAATAATAATAATAATAATAATAATAATAATAATAATGCTTGTTAATTAGGAAAATACCATATGGAATTTTCCAGGAATTTTTAGAAATTTTCATGGACTTAAATGGAAATTTCTATGGTAGTTACGGGGAAAGATTTAATAGGCTTTGGGAAAGCCTGTTTGGGATAAATTAAATTTGATGATGCATGATTAGGAGTTAATTTAAACCTAACCTAGGTTTAAAACATTATGGGTTTAATTTAATGAATCTAAGTTTAATTAAACCCGACCCGTTAATGGATCCGACCCGCTCCATTTCTTAAACGCTAAGCTGCGTTTCTCGCCGTCACTCATTATTTCCCGAGCGTTTCTTTCTTCTACGGTTCCCGATTTCATAATTCTGTAACGCCCGTGAAATTCTAGCAATTTTACGAGAATTTTTGGCTTTATGAGGATGGTCTTTATGTAGGCCTTTTTGGAGAAATAAAAGAAAATAAGCCAAAAAGAGATGCAAAGCCTAGGAATTGAACCCCCCACCTCTAGAGATAGCCAAGCCTTATAGATGCACCCACTAACCATAAGCCCAATAGAATCATATCATTAGAGGAAAGGGGGAACCTATAGATAAATGGGAGGAGGGTAAATGAAGAGGCTTGACAAGGAGAAGAGAAACTTCTCTTCCTCCCCTTTATAAAGAAGAGAGAAGTTCCACTTGGCCACTTCTTCCTTCCTTCTTCCTCTTCTCTTCATTCTCACCGAAACCCCAAGCTCTTCTTCCTCCTTTGGCCGAGAGCTCCTTGCAAGCTAGGAGAGAGCTAGGTGACCTCCATTAGGTCATCTCCCCAAGCAAAGCGAAGGATGTAAGTTTTCCTCACTGCGCAGATATTAGTTTGATAGGGTTGGTTGCTTGAAAGAAATATGAAATTGTAGCCTTATAAGTTTCGGCCAACTAAGTTGGTGGGCTAGGATTCATGAAAATGCTACTAAGGGAGGTTTTTTATGGGTGATATGTTTCAAGTAGATACCTTTAGGAGACCAAAGTGCAAAGGTGATGACCCTATATGGTTCGCCACCCCAAGATTTTAGGGTTAGGGTTGCATGAACTTGATCCTAAAGTGATATTCTTGGTTGGTATGTTTCAAGTAAGACCCTTGGGTATCCACCATCCAAGATGAGGCCCTTGTAGGTTTCGGCCACCCTAGGTAATTAGGGTTAGGGTTGCATGAAAATATCCTAATGATGCTATGCTAGATGATAATGCTCATGAATAAATATTAGGTGGCAAGAACCCTAGTTGAGCCCCTTGTAGGTTTCGGCCACCCTAGGTAATTAGGGTTAGGGTTGTATGAAAATATCCCTAATGATGCTATGCTAGATGATAATGCTCATGAATAAATATTAGGTGGCAAGAACCCTAGTTGAGCCCCTTGTAGGTTTCGGCCACCCTAGGTAATTAGGGTTAGGATTGTATGAAAATATCCCTAATGATGCTATGCTAGATGATAATGCTCATGAATGAATATTAGGTGGCAAGAACCCTAGTTGAGCCCCTTGTAGGTTTGGCCACCCTAGGTAATTAGGGTTAGGGTTGCATGAAAATATCCTCATGATGCTAAGCTAGGTTATAATGCTTTATGAATGAATTTTTGGGGACCAAACCTAAGCTTGAGCCCCCTTACAAGTTTCGGCCAACCCATGGTTTTAGGGTTAGGGTTTCATGAAAACACCCTATATGTAATTGTGCTATGTGTATAGTTTTTAATATGACATGAACTTTGCTTGGGTGATGAATATGTTATGATTCAATGCAACATGAAATTAGGCTATGTGATGAGCATGTTTTACGATTTAATATGCCATGAATAAGCTTAGGAAATATACTTCCTGTTATGATGTAATGTGCCATGTAATATGCCATGATGAACATGTTGTGTGAAGTACTATGCCATGTATATGCTTCGGGAATGTGCTTCAAGTTATGGAGTATTGTGCCATGAAATATACCTAGGTGAAGAATATGTTTTGTGATTTAATATGTCATGAATATGCTTACGAAATATGCTTGTATGATGAACATGTTTATACTTTAGGACCCCTTTAGGGTACTCTTATGTTATGAATGCATGTGTCCTCATGATAAGATGGAGATGCTTCCCTTTCAAGTAGGGACCAAGAGCTCTCCTTATGACAAGATGGAGATGCTTCCCTTTCAAGTAGGGATCAAGAGCTCTCCTTAAGATAAGATAAAATGGAGATGCTTCCCTTTCAAGTAGGGATCAAGAGCTCTCCTTATGATAAGATAAGATTAAGATGCTTCCCTTTTTATGTTGGGGATCAAGAGCATTCTTTATATTATGTCCAGAAAAGAAAAGAATTAAGTATTTTACTTTGCAAGAGGTTAAGTACCCGACCCGTCAGGTGGTCGTTAATCAAATCCATAGGGACACAAGAAGACGTAAGAGGTCTTGCCCTGGTAAGACGTAAGAGGTCTTGCTCTAATAGGACTGGTGGCTCGCTACCCCAGCCTATTAGGGAACGCGCATTATGTGGTACTTAACCTGGGGCCCCCCAAACAAGTTATGATGATATTGAAGTATTTATAAGTATATGTTTTGAAAAGAAAAGACTTCTATGATATTGTGTATGCTTCTGTTAAATGCTCTGAATGCTTACGAACTAGGTTCTTTATGCATGCTAGATGTTATGAAGTTATGATGATGTTGAAGTATTTATAAGTATATGTTTTGAAAAGAAAAGACTTTTATGATACTGTGTATGCCTATGTTAAATGCTCTGAATGCTTACGAACTAGGTTCTTTATGCATGCTAGATGTTATGAAGTTACGATGATATTGAATTAATTATAAGTGTATGTTTGAAAAGAAAAGACTTCTATGATATTGTGTATGCTTATGTTAAATGCTCTGAATGCTTACGAACTAGTTTCTTTATGCATGCTAGATGTTATGAAGTTATGATGTTTAGAGTTAAGTCTAAGTATGTGGTGACTATGTACTTTATGCTAGTTAGAATTTATGATGTGGCGAAGGTTAAGGGTAAGGTTAAGAATACTTGCGACTATGTTCCTTCTGCATGATTAGGGTTTATGTTATTACAAATGTTTATGTTCAAGTTAACCAAATGCTTATGATTACGTTCTTTCATGCACGCTTAGTTTATGCAGTTATAACTCTCATGTTCAAAGTATGCCCTGCTTAGATTAATTATGCTTAACCTGCTTATGAACAATTCTATGCCATGCTTAGTTCTTTTTGTACTATTACCTGGATATGTTGTTGATTAGTGTTGCTATGAAATGCTTAGGTCATTTTCTATGCCAGCATGCTCATGTTATAATAGTTTGATGAAATCGTGGTTTTTGTGAGTAGGCAAGGATCTTACTAAGCTATATGCTTATAGTTTATGTTGTCCATATATAGATAAAGGAAGTCGCACTAGAGGGAGTGGCAGGGGGCCATGCGTGTGTGATAGTGGCATGGTGGAAGAAGACCCTTCACTATCTGCTATATTTATATGCTCTAAGAACAATTTAATTGCTTAGCTTATAAGACTTGTGTTTAATGAGTATCCCTTAATTTAAGAGGTTCGACATGTTAGAACTCATGAACGAATCCTTTCGTTATGCATGTTATGAAATAAGATAAGATATGTGGTCATGCTAATGATGAATAAGATAGGTGATGCATGTGCCAAAGAAGGTTTCAGTTATGATAACCTGTTTAAGCATGTAGACTTTGAACGGATCCATATGTAGTATGCTAATAAAAAAAAAATATATAGACCCAAGTAGCGCCGCCCTGAGAGCAGATAAGGGCGGGCGCTACAGGTGGTATCAGAGCGGGTTCACCTTTCCACTATCACACATCAAGCCTCCATCCTGCTATTTCCAAGTAAGTAACTTTATGCATACTGAGTTTCTTTTATAATGAAGAATGACTCCTATCTAGATAGAAATAATGCCTCATCATGTTTTAGTAGATTGGAATCACACTTGTGATCTAGATAGAAATAACACCTTATCATGTTTTAAGTAGATTGGAATCACACTTGTGATCTAGATAGAAATAATACCTCCTCATGTTCTAGTAGATTGGAATCACACTTGTGATCTAGATAGAAATAATACCTCATCATGTTTTAGTAGATTGGAATCACACTTGTGATCTAGATAGAAATAATACCTTATCATGTTTTAGTAGATTGGAATCACACTTGTGACTTAGATAGAAATAATACCTCATCATGTTTTAGTAGATTGGAATCACACTTGTGAACTAGATAGAAATAATACCTCATCATGTTTTAGTAGATTGGAATCACACTTGTGATCTAGATAGAAATAATACCTTATCATGTTTTAGTAGATTGGAATCACACTTGTGACTTAGATAGAAATAAGACCTCGTTATGTTTAGTATAATGGAACCGTACTTGTGATTGAGATGGCAACAATACCTTACCATGCTTTATATGATGGAAACATGTCTTTAACCTGGACATACCATTCCAAAAATTTGAAGATCGATTTTCGTAATTATCATGTGTCGTATATGCTCATATGAATTGAAATAAGCGGTTTAGTACGGGTTAGTCGGTCTTATCTTGACTTCATTTTTCAATTTCAGATGGCGGACGATGACTACCATGACCGTCGTGATGTGTCCGAAACCGATTGAGGAAGCTATTGAAGAGATAGTTTATAAACCCGATGGTGGGGTCGCGGACACATGAGGAGACTCGATGGTCTCTTTAGGAGACTCGGCGTGAGGAGTTTCCGATCGGATAATTATCGGATATGGGCCTTGGTACGCTCCCGCCAAACGATTTCATGGTAGTCAAGCATCACGTATGGGGCCGCTATGAAGGCGGATAACATATGCGAGTTGTGCCGAGCTCTGGAGCACAAGGTTCAAGAGAAGCCTGTGTGGTAGAGAATCCGGTGGTGGCCTCAAGAGGAAGGAAGAGGGTTCCGTAAATAATCAACTTAGTGGCGGTAGATTACCCTAGTGAGGCCAGGGAAGATAGGACTAAAAATAGTTACAACCGCACTAGGGTTTGTCCTAGTGGGAGTCATAATGAACTATCTTCTTAAGTAGTTTCATTTGTTCCAATTAGGAATAAAGAATGTTATATGTTAACATTATTCCTTCCGTCTCGAAGATATGAATAAAAGATGATGAGTCGTTCTTTTGAAATTAAAGATGAGTTCGCATGGGAAGTGTATGGTATAATTGATCAATGTTGGTAGACTGGAACATACGAATAATGAGTGGAAACAAAGTCCGTGCGCTTGATGTCCTTATCGATGCTATCTCAACCCTCAAAAGGGAAGTAATGAATTACGGAATAGAAATCATTTACGGGCAACTTTCCACCATGACTATAACGCACTGTTCGACGATATAAAGGAAAGCAAGATGGTGATTGGACATCCAAGTTCAAACAAGAAGTCTTGGAAGGAAGGGATAATGGATTCCGCATCACCGCGGCTTATTATACTTCCGGGATCGCCTATGCATTCGATCGATCCGTTACGAGAAGATACTCGAGGAATCCCATGGAACACCTTATACCATGCATCCTGGATCTAATAAAATGTATCAGGACTTAAGGGATAAATTTTGGTGGTCTGGCATGAAAAGGGATGTGGCTCGACGTCAACCTGTCCCGACCGCCATAAGGTGAAGGCGAGAACACCAAAACACGGGGATTACTGCCATCTGATTCCCGAGTGGAAATGGGAAGAAATTTCCATGGATTTCATCTGGGATTACCCGAGCGACAAATGGTTACGATGCTATATGAGACAAAGTCCGCCATTTCTGGCAATCAAGATGACCTATTCGGTTGAGCTAGCTCAATTATATGTTAAGGAAATTATCAAATTACATGGAGTGCCTAAGGCTATTATTGATGGCCGTTTTACCTCCCATCTCTGGGAATGTGTTCAGAAGGCTCTTGGCACTAAGTTGAGATTCAACACTGCATTTCATCCTCAGACCGACGGTCAGACGGAAAGAGTGAACCAGGTGCTGGAAGATATGCTGCGGGCCTGTGCTCTAGACTTTAAGGAGCTGTGTCGATATTTGTGCTCGTAATTTGCTTACAACATACAGCTACCATTGGAATGGCACCCTATGAAGCTCTATACGGGAGAAGATGCAGGTCTCCTATCTGTTGGTACGAGGGTGGTGAAAGGAGGGAAATGGGTCTTCAGGCCTATATTATTGACAATACCACCCGCGCTTATACTGCAGAATATCCATCGAGAATCGAAACCGCCAGGCCACAAAGAGCTATGCGGATATGCGGCGTAGACCATTAGAGTTCGAAGTCGGGGACCTGGTATTCCTCAGAGTGACCCCTATGAAGGGAGTGATGAGATTCGGAAGGAAGGGTAAACTGAATCCACGTTACGTGGGACCCTATCCGATATCACAGAGAGTGGGCAAGGTGGCGTACAAGCTGGAACTGCCCCAAGAGATGTCGGCTATACACAACGTGTTCCATGTCTCTATGCTCAAGAAATGCATATCCAGAGCGGACCAAGTGGTCGAGCCACAAATTGTACACGTTCAAGAGGACCTGAGTATCGGAAGTCGGCCTATCCAGATACTAGACCGAGATGTCAAGAGACTAAGGAACAAAGAGGTGCCCTTAGTGAAGGTCCTGTGGCAGAATTCGCAATATGAGGAGGCTACTTGGGAACGCGAGGAGGACATGAGGCAGAAGTACCCGGAATTGTTTTAAGTTTCGAGGACGAAACTTTTACAAGGTATGAGGGATTGTAACGCCCGTGAAATTCTAGCAATTTTACGAGAATTTTTGGCTTTATGAGGATGGTCTTTATGTAGGCCTTTTTGGAGAAATAAAAGAAAATAAGCCAAAAAGAGATGCAAAGCCTAGGAATTGAACCCCCCACCTCTAGAGATAGCCAAGCCTTATAGATGCACCCACTAACCATAAGCCCAATAGAATCATATCATTAGAGGAAAGGGGGAACCTATAGATAAATGGGAGGAGGGTAAATGAAGAGGCTTGACAAGGAGAAGAGAAACTTCTCTTCCTCCTTTATAAAGAAGAGAGAAGTTCCACTTGGCCACTTCTTCCTTCCTTCTTCCTCTTCTCTTCATTCTCACCAAACCCCAAGCTCTTCTTCCTCCTTTGGCCGAGCTCCTTGCAAGCTAGGAGAGAGCTAGGTGACCTCCATTAGGTCATCTCCCAAGCAAAGCGAAGGATGTAAGTTTTCCTCACTGCAGTATATTAGTTTGATAGGGTTGGTTGCTTGAAAGAAATATGAAATTGTAGCCTTATAAGTTTCCAACTAAGTTGGTGGGCTAGGATTCATGAAAATGCTACTAAGGGAGGTTTTTATGGGTGATATGTTTCAAGTAGATACCTTTAGAGACCAAAGTGCAAAGGTGATGACCCTATATGGTTCGCCACCCCAAGATTTTAGGGTTAGGGTTGCATGAACTTGATCCTAAAGTGATATTCTTGGTTGGTATGTTTCAAGTAAGACCCTTGGGTATCCACCATCCAAGATGAGGCCCTTGTAGGTTTCGGCCACCTTAGGTAATTAGGGTTAGGGTTGCATGAAAATATCCCTAATGATGCTATGCTAGATGATAATGCTCATGAATAAATATTAGGTGGCAAGAACCTAGTTGAGCCCCTTGTAGGTTTCGCCACCCTAGGTAATTAGGGTTAGGGTTGTATGAAAATATCCTAATGATGCTATGCTAGATGATAATGCTCATGAATAAATATTAGGTGGCAAGAACCCTAGTTGAGCCCTTGTAGGTTTCGGCCACCCTAGGTAATTAGGGTTAGGGTTGTATGAAAATATCCCTAATGATGCTATGCTAGATGATAATGCTCGTGAATGAATATTAGGTGGCAAGAACCCTAGTTGAGCCCCTTGTAGGTTTCGGCCACCCTAGGTAATTAGGGTTAGGGTTGCATGAAAATATCCCTCATGATGCTAAGCTAGGTTATAATGCTTTATTAATGAATATTTGGGGACAAAAACTAAGCTAGAGCCCCCTTACAAGTTTCGGCCAACCCATGGTTTTAGGGTTAGGGTTTCATGAAAACACCCTATATGTAATTGTGCTATGTGTATAGTTTTTAATATGACATGAACTTTGCTTGGGTGATGAATATGTTATGATTCAATGCAACATGAAATTAGGCTATGTGATGAGCATGTTTACGATTTAATATGCCATGAATAAGCTTAGGAAATATACTTCTGTTATGATGTAATGTGCCATGTAATATGCCATGATGAACATGTTGTGTGAAGTACTATGCCATGTATATGCTTGGGAATGTGCTTCAAGTTATGGAGTATTGTGCCATGAAATATACCTAGGTGAAGAATATGTTTTGTGATTTAATATGTCATGAATATGCTTACGAAATATGCTTGTATGATGAACATGTTTATACTTTAGGACCCCTTTAGGGTACTCTTATGTTATGAATGCATGTGTCCTCATGATAAGATGGAGATGCTTCCCTTTCAAGTAGGGACCAAGAGCTCTCCTTATGACAAGATGGAGATGCTTCCCTTTCAAGTAGGGATCAAGAGCTCTCCTTAAGATAAGATAAAATGGAGATGCTTCCCTTTCAAGTAGGGATCAAGAGCTCTCCTTATGATAAGATAAGATTAAGATGCTTCCCTTTTTATGTTGGGGATCAAGAGCATTCTTTATATTATGTCCAGAAAAGAAAAGAATTAAGTATTTTACTTTGCAAGAGGTTAAGTACCCGACCCGTCAGGTGGTCGTTTAATCAAATCCATAGGGACACAAGAAGGCGTAAGAGGTCTTGCCACAGTAAGGCGTAAGAGGTCTTGCTCTAATAGGATGGTGGCTCGCTACTGACCTATTAGGGAACGCACATTATGTGGTACTTAACACAGGGCCCCCAAACAAGTTATGATGATATTGAAGTATTTATAAGTATATGTTTTGAAAAGAAAAGACTTCTATGATATTGTGTATGCTTCTGTTAAATGCTCTGAATGCTTACGAACTAGGTTCTTTATGCATGCTAGATGTTATGAAGTTATGATGATATTGAAGTATTTATAAGTATATGTTTTGAAAAGAAAAGACTTCTATGATATTGTGTATGCTTATGTTAAATGCTCTGAATGCTTACGAACTAGGTTCTTTATGCATGCTAGATGTTATGAAGTTATGATGATATTGAAGTATTTATAAGTATATGTTTTGAAAAGAAAAGACTTCTATGATATTGTGTATGCTTCTGTTAAATGCTCTGAATGCTTACGAACTAGGTTCTTTATGCATGCTAGATGTTATGAAGTTATGATGATATTGAAGTATTTATAAGTATATGTTTTGAAAAGACAAGACTTTTATGATATTGTGTGTGCTTATGTTAAATGCCCTGAGTGCTTACGAACTAGGTTCTTTATGCATGCTAGATGTTATGAAGTTACGATGATATTGAAGTATTTATAAGTATATGTTTTGAAAAGAAAAGACTTTTATGATACTGTGTATGCCTATGTTAAATGCTCTGAATGCTTACGAACTAGGTTCTTTATGCATGCTAGATGTTATGAAGTTATGATGATGTTGAAGTATTTATAAGTATATGTTTTGAAAAGAAAAGACTTTTATGATACTGTGTATGCCTATGTTAAATGCTCTGAATGCTTATGAACTAGGTTCTTTATGCATGCTAGATGTTATGAAGTTACGATGATATTGAATTAATTATAAGTGTATGTTTGAAAAGAAAAGACTTCTATGATATTGTGTATGCTTATGTTAAATGCTCTGAATGCTTACGAACTAGGTTCTTTATGCATGCTAGATGTTATGAAGTTATGATGTTTAGAGTTAAGTCTAAGTATGTGGTGACTATGTACTTTATGCTAGTTAGAATTTATGATGTGGCGAAGGTTAAGGGTAAGGTTAAGAATACTTGCGACTATGTTCATACGCATGATTAGGGTTTATGTTATTACAAATGTTTATGTTCAAGTTAACCAAATGCTTATGATTACGTTCTTTCATGCACGCTTAGTTTATGCAGTTATAACGCTCATGTTCAAAGTATGCCCTGCTTAGATTAATTATGCTTAACCTGCTTATGAACAATTCTATGCCATGCTTAGTTCTTTTTGTACTATTACCTGGATATGTTGTTGATTAGTGTTGCTATGAAATGCTTAGGTCATTTTCTATGCCAGCATGCTCATGTTATAATAGTTTGATGAAATCGTGGTTTTGTGAGTAGGCAAGGATCTTACTAAGCTATATGCTTATAGTTTATGTTGTCCATATACTGCAGATAAAGGAAGTCTGCACTAGAGGGAGTGGCAGGAGGGGCCATGTGCGTGTGTGATAGTGGCATGGTGGAAGAAGACCCTTCACTATCTGCTTATATTTATATGCTCTAAGAACAATTTAAGACATTGCTTCCGCTTATAAGACTTGTGTTTAATGAGTATCCCTTAATTTAAGAGGTTCGACATGTTAGAACTCATGAACGAATCCTTTCGTTATGCATGTTATGAAATAAGATAAGATATGTGGTCATGCTAATGATGAATAAGATAGGTGATGCATGTGCCAAAGAAGGTTTCAGTTATGATAACCTGTTTAAGCATGTAGACTTTGAACGGATCCATATGTAGTATGCTAATAAAAAAAAAATATATAGACCCAAGTAGCGCTGCCCTGAGAGCAGATAAGGGCGGGCGCTACAAATTCATTGTGACTATTCTTCTCTTTCCATTCACGATCTCTTCTTCTGCTCCACCCAAACATCTCCACCTCCACACTGCTCGCCGCGCCGCTCATCGCTGCCGCGAGAGATCTGCTGCCACCCCGACGCTGCAGCCTTGAAATCCCGATCCATCGATGCAACTGCCTCCTTGCCGTGTTTTGCTGACCCAGACGACAGCGAGCGTCGATAGCCGCCCTCTTCCACTGGACGCCATCACCTGCCTCATAGCAGCTGTGGTTCTGCCTCTCCCGTTCTCACTCGAGCGCTGGCTGTTTTTCCCCCCTCTGTTTCTTCCGGTTCGACGATAACTGGTGTTGTCGCCCCATCACAACTACAACACCATCACTCGACATCCGATGCCGCCACTCTGCCGGAGCAAGTGATCTTGAGTGCGGATTGCTCCGAGATTTACTACCGGTGGAGATTTGGGGCTGGTAAGCTTGATCTAACCTTTTCTTTTCATCTGTCAATTGTTGTGTGTGACCTTTTTTTGTGTATCAATGTGATTTGATTTGGACGTTGGGTTTTCTTTCAATGGAGCATGCCGGATGGTGTTGTTTGGGAGAATTGGCCGGCTATGATGGAGTGGATGGAGCTGGGTTAAGTTGAAGAGTTCAAATAGGGTTGGTTAGGCCCTTGAATTTGTGTAAACTGTGGGTTGTGGAAGGAGCTGCTCTGTTCTTGGCTGTGTTCTGTGTGGTGTTGGAATCGTGCTATTTCTCGGAGGCTCATCGGCTCCCATGTCCCCGGATTAAAATTTTCAACAAATGAAAACTAATCCGGATGGGATGAGTTTCCTAAGCACGACCAATTCGTCGTCGTGCTAATGACTTGAGCGATCACTTGAACAAACTAGTTGTTCAAACAACTCAACTCTTCAAGTCGGTTAGCCGCGGAAGAGACGACGGACGGATCGCCGGTTTTTGTGTTTGTCTTCGGGGTCCATGATTATACAAATACATACAAATGTAAACTAGTATAATCAACACATGCTAACATAAAGAACATAAGCTAGCATATTAAATAAGAACATGCAAAGAACAATAATAAAAGTTATAAAACTTTTATACCTCTTGATCTTCTATCGTATGTCCTAACCTCCTTGTAGACTTTGTGTGGGCGAAGATCCTCCACAAGTTGAAGCTTCCTAGGTCTTCTTCAATCCAAAGAAAGAAGAACTCTCTTTCCCTTCTTGCTTGAGCCAACCACCAATCCACAAAGGATTGATGCCGCTGGCCCCAAGAATAGAGAGAATAATATGGAAACAACCAAGGAACCGAACTAGGGACAAACCCTAGCTTCTAGTGCCGCCGGCCAAGATGGAGTGAAGAGGAGAAAGGGAATATGTTGGACGCCGGCCACGGTGGAGGGAATAGAGGAAGGAGCTGGCCACACCCTAGGAAGAGGAAGAGCTCCTCTCCTATAGTTGCCGCCCAACTTCCTTGCAATCCCTAGCCGTCCAACCATAGGAGCCAAACCCTAATTAGGGTTTCCTCCTTAGGCTTTCTTGCCGCCCAACCAAGATGGAAGGAATAGATCTAGGAACCGGCCACCTTTCTTAGGAAGAAGAAGAACTCTTCCACAAGTTGCCGCCCACTTTCTTTCCATACCTTGGCCGCCCAACCATGGTGGAGAGAAGAGATCTAGGAGCTAGCCACCTTCAAGGAATAAGAAGAGATCTTCCACAAGTTGCCGCCCACCCTTCTTTTCTCACCTTGGCCGCCCAACCAAAGGAGCCAAACCCTAATTAGGGTTTCCTCCTTAGGGTTTCTTGCCGCCCAAGCCATCCAACTCCATCAACTATGCGCCGGCCATGGAAGAGGGGATAGAAGAATAGAATGTGAACCAACCAAGGTAGAAAGGTAGAAGGAAGGGACCGGCCATGCCTTAGGAAGAAGAAGAAACTCTTCTTCCACTTGTTGCCGCCCCATGCCTTTCTCCCAAACCCTAGCTGCCCAAAAGATTCTAAACCAACTAGGGTTCCTAGCCTCCAAAGGAAGCAAACCCTAATCCTCTAAACCATCCATGATTAATTACCCTTGCCGCCCACCTTAAGCCTATATATATATAGAGTTAGGTTTATGCCTTGGTTTAATCTCCACCGTCGGTTCTAGGGTTTTAATCCCAACCGTCGAATCTAGAGATTTAATCTCAACTGTCGGTTCTAGGGATTTAATCCCAACCGTCGGATCTAGAGATTTGTTTTCCATCATTTGATCTATACTTCATGAGGTTTATATTAGGCTACGATAGGGACCATGAGGAGGAGTTGGGTCTTGGCCACCCGATGGATCGGAACCACACAAACTTGATCCATCAATGATGTTCCATTCCACTAGAGGATCATCATTGAATTATCTCACCAACCCCCATAAATTAATATGGGCTCCATATATTATTTGTACATCCATCTCCCCGTGTTTAAGATATCGAATGTCCGTCAATTAATTGATTTACTGACCATCAATCAATTAACATCTAACTCCTCGAGTAGTACCACTCAACCTTATCATCATGTTGACTAAGTCAACCTGCAGGGTTTACATGATGAACCTTATGAGCTCCTCAAGGGGACATCATCAACCTAATATATAGGACATGGTTTCCTCCTATAATCAACGACACACCATGTAAATAATATCATTTCCCAACTTACCGGGCATATTGATTTAATCCATAGAAATCTCACCCTCTGATAAATCAAAGAAATAAATATTAAGTACATGATCCCGTTATTATATCGGGATTAAGAGCATGTACAACATAATATCCGAGGTCCGATTCAATTATGTAGTCAGCAATAAATTGAATCACCTCTATGTCGGTCCTGCTCAATACACCTAGGTGTACTAGTGTAACTCTATGTTCAAGATAAAACAATACCAAGCTACACTACAACCATGTCAATGGTTTGTCCAAAACCATCTTGGTTGTGAGCCTCTACTTATATTCTACAAGGGACTGATAACATGATCTTCTGTGCCACACCAAACACCATATTATCTACAATGTAAAATATTAGACAATTTTGCATAACTATAAAAATATGAAAACAATGATCATGTGATTCTTATTTCAAAATAAAGATGTTCATACAAAAGAACTAGGCTTTCAGTATACATCCCAACAATCTCCCACTTATACTAAAAGACTATGCTGTCCTCATACTGCCATACATCTGATTCCCCTTCCTTCCACATGCCTATCAAAGCTCTCGCCAGAAGGGCCTTAGTGAAAGGGTCTACCAGGTCATCCTCTGATGCAATCTAGGCGACAGCAACTTCTACCTCCTTTACGATTTCTCGTATCAGGTGGTACTTGCACTCTATGTGTTTACTAGCCTTATGGACTCATGGTTCCTTCGAGTTTGCAACTGCACCATTATTATCACAATAAATTGTGATATTTCTGGGCAAACCAGGAATCACATCCAAGTCCATTAGAAAGTTCCTGAGCCACACAACTTCTTTGGCTTCCTCAGAGACTGCCATATACTCAGCTTCCATGGTAGAGTCCGCCACGCATTTCTGCTTGACACTCCTCCATACTATGGCTCCACCTCCAAAAGTAAACACAAAACCTGAGGTAGACTTACTGTTATTCCTATCTGATTGGAAATCGCAATCCATACAACCCACAGGGAGTAATTGGTCTGCTCGGTAAACTTGCATATAATCCCTAGTCCTTCTCAGGCACTGCAATATATGCTTTTACCGCAGTCCAATGTCCCTGTTCTAGATTACTCTGATATCTGCTAACCATGCCCACGGCAAAGCAGATATCTTGTCTCGTACATAGCATAGCATACATGAGGCTTCCTACTGCTGAAGCATAAGGAACCGCCTTCAGCTCCTTTATCACCTCAGATGATCTAGGACACATCTCCTTAGATAAAGGAACTCCATGCCTGAAAGGTAGAAAACCCTTCTTGGAGTTCTGCATGCTAAAACGATTCAAAATCATGTCTATGTATGAAGCTAGGGATAAGCACAACAACCTTGATCCCAAGGTTGTGACCTGCTTCTCCCAAGTCCTTCATATCTAACTGTTTGGACAACCATACCCTTACGTCTGATAACACTTCGATGTTGTTGCCAACCACCAAAATGTCATCTACGTATAGTACAAAAATACCACTACGTTTTCGTCACATCTGTTGTATATACAAGACTCATCCGAACTTTGAATAAATCCATAAGACTGGATTTACCTCCTCAAAGCGGATGTTCCAAGACCTCGAAGCTTGCTTCAATCCATAAATGGACCGATTAAGCTTACATACAAGATGCTCTTTGTCCTTAGCAATGAATCCCTCTGGTTGCTTCATATAGATGGATTCCTCAAGACTTCCACTAAGGAAAGCTGTCTTGACATCCATCTATCACACCTCATAATCCATATGAGATGCTATGCATAAGAGCTCCCAGACCTGATTTGAATCCATAGATTCAATCTCAGTATTCATTGCACTTTGCAAAGATGCTGCATCTTTATCTTGGATTGCCTCGTTATATGTCCAGGGATTAGGTTCATGTTCGCCAGGGACCAAATCGGAAGATTCTCCCAAGAACATGAATCCTGCAGGCTGTCTCACAACCCTCCCACTACGACGAGGTATCACCTGTGTATCCTCTGTGACACGCGGTGCAGTGACATATGGTATATCCTCTTGTACCGGTGGTACTGAAGTCGGAACTTCCCCTGTCAACTCCTCAAGAACAATCCTACTCATGGGCTTGTGGTTCATCACATAGTCCCCCTCTAGAAATCTGGCATTCGTACTAACGATCACCCTCTGATCTCTAGGACTATAAAACAAACCACCCTTCGTTTCCCTAGGATAGCCAACAAACAAGCGCACTTCTGTATGAGGTTCCATCTTACGATTAGCCTTCAAAGACATGTCCGGACTCCCATATCCGAATATGTCTTAGACTAGGCTTTCGCCATCCACAACTCGTGGGAGTAGAAGGCACTGATTTAGATGGAACCAAGTTCGTAATGTACACCTTGTATCTAGAGTATATCCCTGTAACAACGGCAAGTCGTAATAACTCATCATCGATCTAACCATCTCCATAAGAGTCCTCTTCCTTCACGCTACACCATTCGCTCACTGGGTGTGCCAAAGTGCATAATTGGGATTGAATCCCAACCTCGATAAGTAATTCCTAAACTCTCCCAAGAGGTATTCACCACTACGATCGATCGTAGTGTCATCTTGAATAATTGTCTATGAAAAAAGACGAAATATTCAAAACTACCTCTTGCTGGATAGACATAGGACCATACGAATCGAGAATGAACCAATTCCAACACATCTTTGGATCTATACCCCTTGGCCTAGAAAAGCCTCTTGGTCATCTTACCCTCCAAGCAAGATTCACAGGTTGGGAGATCCTCCACCACCAATGAACCCAAAGGTCCATCAGCTATCAACCTTTGAATTCTGCTTAGGTTAATATGACCAAGCCTAAGATCCCAAAGATATGTTTGGTTCATCTTCGAAGGTTCTTTTCTCTTATCGGAATTAGAAGATGAGTTGTAAACTTCAATTTGCATCGTGGGAGTTTGTGGTTCAAGTTATAAATTTCCTATCTATGTACCTGAATAGATAATGTCTCTATTCCTTTTATAACAAATCTGTCATTAAAAGGAATAGATTATCCATCCATAATTTAGAAACCGAAAGCAATTCTTTCTAAATAAAGGTACATAAAGAAAATTCTTAAGAACCAAAAACTTTATTTTTCTCAAAAGATAAATAAAATATCTCCCACTGCAATAGACACCATCTTCATGGCATTTCCCAAGTAAATGGTAATATCCCCTTTAGCTAGTCGTCGGGTTTCCTGGAACCCCTGCAAAGTGTTGCAGACATGATTAGTGGCTCTCATATCTACACACCAGGTGCCGATAGATAATACTTCTAACCATGTTTTAACGACTGGACCAAAGGATATACATTTGTTCTTGCTTCGGATTGGGATAATCCTTCCAATGTCCATCCCGCTAGTAAGTGAAGTACTTGCCTTTCGGCTTCTTCACTCCTCCTTGAGATCCTCCCACCACCTTTGCTCCACCTTGTTTCTCCTTCTTCTTGCCTTTCGGCTAATAGGTAGAAACCTTTCTTGAGCAACCATGGCTTGAGGATACTCTTCGAAGAGTGCATACATGTACTTCCTAGCAGATAAGACAATATTTGGATTCTTTTCCAATCAATATTATTAGGGTACAGTAAGTTTATTTCCTTTAGTATCACAATAAGTGGACTGAAAGTCATTTTGAAAATCCTAAGAATCACATAGATCATTACTTTAGATTTCAAATATTATTGATTCCTCAAAACAATAAAATTCCGAAATCAACCAACACCTCAAAACACTGAGAATATCGCATGCCACGCAGTGTGGACGTATACGAATTCTACATTTGTAAGAGGAGGTTTTACCCATTAATTTTATTATCTTGTCAACCTTACTTTTTGACAAATAAAATTAATAGTTGGTTCCTCTTTGGCCCAACAAATAAAAGCAGTGACTCCGATGGGGAGGATACTTTATATTTGCATCTAAGTGTGCACCATTACACGATACTAAGGGAATTATTTAGGATTATGTGCCTTACCGCTGTGGAAGTACACACGCTCCTAAATAATTTCCTATAACCATTATTTGACCTAGTGATCCGCAAACAAACTCATCCGCAGGGAGGAAGGCACTCAGAGCCGACACACAAGTTTATTGCATCACACGTCAAATTGTAATGGAGGCCGCGGGAATTAATTAAAATATCCCTCTCCCACTTAGTAAATTGAAATTGAGGAATTTTCAAGCACACACAACATGCATATAAAATAAATCAGCAATAAATATGGAAAAATCAGAATTTTTCCAACTATTATGGCATTGTTCTCCAATATGCATCCCGTCGTGTCGCCACCTCGTCCGCTCCTCCTACGCCATGTACGAGCCATCCGGAGATCCGAGCCGAGAATAAAACCTATTTTATTTTACATCCATCGATCCTATACTCCACGAGGGAGTGTACATGAAATCTAGATCGAAAGTAAAATAAAATAAAGAGTGGCTAAACAATGTCGTATTTAATTACAAAAATTAAATACTAATCTAGCCTCGTCAACCCCGAGGATTAAAATAATAAATATTTACACACATACAATCACATACACACATATGGCCATAATAGTCGGATCTTATGCCTGCAACCAAAAAGTTAAACTACGCATATCCTACTATTATCCGGCACATATAATATATGAAAAAGTGCATAAAAAAAATTAACCGAATCCTAAACACACAAAAACGGAAACTGTGGCTCTGATACCATTTGTTGGAATCGTGCTATTTCTCGGAGGCTCATCGGCTCCCATGTCCCCGGATTAAAATTTTCAACAAATGAAAACTAATCCGGATGGGATGAGTTTCCTAAGCACGACCAATTCGTCGTCGTGCTAATGACTTGAGCGATCACTTGAACAAACTAGTTGTTCAAACAACTCAACTCTTCAAGTCGGTTAGCCGCGGAAGAGACGACGGACGGATCGCCGATTTTTGTGTTTGTCTTCGGGGTCCATGATTATACAAATACATACAAATGTAAACTAGTATAATCAACACATGCTAACATAAAGAACATAAGCTAGCATATTAAATAAGAACATGCAAAGAACAATAATAAAAGTTATAAAACTTTTATACCTCTTGATCTTCTATCGTATGTCCTAACCTCCTTGTAGACTTCGTGTGGGCGAAGATCCTCCACAAGTTGAAGCTTCCTAGGTCTTCTTCAATCCAAAGAAAGAAGAACTCTCTTTCCCTTCTTGCTTGAGCCAACCACCAATCCACAAAGGATTGATGCCCCTGGCCCCAATAACAGAGAGAATAATATGGAAACAACCAAGGAACCGAACTAGGGACAAACCCTAGCTTCTAGTGCCGCCGGCCAAGATGGAGTTAAGAGGAGAAAGGGAATATGTTGGGCGCCGGCCACGGTGGAGGGAATAGAGGAAGGAGCCGGCCACACCCTAGGAAGAGGAAGAGCTCCTCTCCTATAGTTGCCGCCCAACTTCCTTTCAATCCCTAGCCGTCCAACCATAGGAGCCAAACCCTAATTAGGATTTCCTCCTTAGGCTTTCTTGCCGCCCAACCAAGATGGAAGGAATAGATCTCGGAACCGGCCACCTTTCCTAGGAAGAAGAGGAACTCTTCCACAAGTTGCCGCCCACTTTCTTTCCATACCTTGGCCGCCCAACCATGGTGGAGAGAAGAGATCTAGGAGCTAGCCACCTTCAAGAAATAAGAAGAGATCTTCCACAAGTTGCCGCCCACCCTTCTTTTCTCACCTTGGCCGCCCAACCAAAGGAGCCAAACCCTAATTAGGGTTTCCTCCTTAGGGTTTCTTGCCGCCCAAGCCATCCAACTCCATCAACTATGCGCCGGCCATGGAAGAGGGGATAGAAGAATAGAATGTGGGCCAACCAAGGTAGAAAGGTAGAAGGAAGGGACCGGCCATGCCTTAGGAAGAAGAAGAAACTCTTCTTCCACTTGTTGCCGCCCCATGCCTTTCTCCCAAACCCTAGCCGCCCAAAAGATTCTAAACCAACTAGGGTTCCTAGCCTCCAAAGGAAGCAAACCCTAATCCCCTAAACCATCCATGATTAATTACCCTTGCCGCCCACCTTAAGCCTATATATATATAGAGTTAGGTTTAGGCCTTGGTTTAATCTCCACCGTCGGTTCTAGGGTTTTAATCCCAACCGTCGGATCTAGAGATTTTATCTCAACCGTCGGTTCTAGGGATTTAATTCCAACCGTCGGATCTAGAGATCTGTTTTCCATCATTTGATCTATACTTCATGAGGTTTATATTAGGCTACGATAGGGACCATGAGGAGGAGTTGGGTCTTGGCCACCCGATGGATCGGAACCACACAAACTTGATCCATCAATGATGTTCCATTCCACTAGAGGATCATCATTGAATTACCTCACCAACCCCCATAAATTAATATGGGCTCCATATATTATTTATACATCCATCTCCCCGTGTTTAAGATATCAAATGTCCGTCAATTAATTGATTTACTGACCATCAATTAATTAACATCTAACTCCTCGAGTAGTACCACTCAACATTATCATCATGTTGACTAAGTCAACCTGCAGGGTTTACATGATGAACCTTATGAGCTCCTCAAGGGGACATCATCAACCTAATATATAGGACATGGTTTCCTCCTATAATTAACGACACACCATGTAAATAATATCATTTCCCAACTTATTGGGCATATTGATTTAATCCATAGAAATCTCACCCTCTGATAAATCAAAGAAATAAATATTAAGTACATGTGCCCGTTATTATATCGGGATTAAGAGCATGTACAACATAATATCCGAGGTCCGATTCAATTATGCAGTCAGAAATAAATTGAATCATCTCTATGTTGGTCCTGCTCAATACACCTAGGTGTACTAGTGTAACTCTATGTTCAAGATAAAACAATACCAAGCTACACTACAACCATGCCAATGGTTTGTCCAAAACCATCTTGGTTGTGAGCCTCTACTTATATTCTACAAGGGACTGATAACATGATCTTCTGTGCCACACCAAGCACCATGTTATCTACAATGTAAAATATTAGACAATTTTGCATAACTATAAAAATATGCAAACAATGATCATGTGATTCTTATTTCAAAATAAAGATGTTCATACAAAAAAGCTAGGCTTTCAGTATACATCCCAACAAGTGGATGGGTCGGAGGCAGTGTGAAACAGAGGGGTGGATCGAGTTTGAGGTAAAGTGGTGTGGATCGATGATTGTGGTCATGTGTTTATGCTACAGAAGGTGTTGCTCATGGTGATTTGGTTGTGGTATATAGATGAGAATGGTTGGGTGTGGTATCTCCACTTGAGATCAGGAGGTTGTGCAAGTGTTGGTAAGGTTGGTGAGTTCAGATATGGGTGGTTATAAATGCATAATAAGTTGTTAAGTGGCCTAATGATTGATAGGGATTAATGTGGAGGATTGATTAGGTTAATTGGATAACTAGATCAATCTAGTTGATTGGAATACAAAGTCGATGTAATATTCGATTTGATCCTTCATCGTGTGCGTGCACTTAACCATAATATTTGATATGTGCAGGACGTGGATATGAGACAGGTCCACGGGCGTTAGGGCTTTATTATTACGAGCATTACAGCAGATGGGTAATTTCCTACACTGGTCAGGTAGTTGTCGTTGTATGCAGATTTAGATATATGATCATATTACCTTGACTCCACTCTTATTTATTCTTGTGCTTGATACTTTGTCTTTGGCCTGTATGCTCTATTGTTGTTATCACATTTCCTTCAACATGATTAGGAGTTACAGATGTGATGTAGGTAAATCTATAAATGCTTAGTAATGTGTAAATAGTGGAGTAAGGATGATGACCTGATTTGTAAATTGGGAAAGAGGTCATCCGTAAGTAGGTAATGTCCTGAACGTAGGATTGATATCAATACCCTTATGTTGCTTGTTTACTACCGATCATGTATTGTATAAATGGTCAGATAAATTATGATTAGTGTGTAGCTACGGACTGGTGGTCCTAGCTTGTCATGATTAGTTTAGTACGACTCTCTGCAGTATAGAGAGTGCGTCGATCAGATTGGTATGACTCTCTACAGGATAGAGAGTGTTATGATCAGTTGAGTATGACTCTCTACAGGATAGAGAGTGCGTTGATCAGATTGGTATGCCTCTCTGTACAATAGAGTCTATGGTGGATGTATGTATGTGTGACTTTGCATTCATGTCATTTGCATGCATGCTGGCGACGTGGTCTCCATTATGGTTGAGAGGGTCATCAGTCATCCTGCCTCCACGGTTGCTCATAGGAGTGTTGGTGCAATCGGCTCAGGTCATGATTGACCAGGACTCGAGCTTGGCTCGAAAGATGTTTTGATGTTCGACAAAAACATATGACAATGTAATTGTCATGGGAAAGTCTAAGTCTTAGGTACTTGGCATGGAAAGTCAAAGTGGGACACTTGGCATTTGGGAAAGTTCAAGCATGGGTCTTGACAAAGTAAAGTCCAAGCATGGGTCTTAGCATGGAAAGTCCAACATGAGTTGGCAAGGGAAAGTCCAAGCTTGAGTCTTGGCATTTGAGAAGTCCAAGGGGAATATTGGCGGCATAAAGTCCAAGGGTGAAGTCTTGGCAGCATAAGTCCAATGGTTGGCTGCGTAAAGTCCAAGCGGAGTCTTGGCGGCGTAAGTCCAATGTGCCTTGGCGGTGTAGACACTGTTAGAGTGACATAGCCGATGGAAGCACCTGAAGGCTAGCGCGATGGATGAACAAGTCATGGATGACTTGGAGGGATCCGAGAGGCGTGAGGCTAATGGAGGTGGCTAGAAGGCTTAGGTCTAGGCTAAGGGTGGTCTAGAAAGTATGGGGGAACCATACTTGGGCTAAAACCTCATATTCGAGGTGTGTCAGTCGACTTGTGCCATGTCGCAGTCGACTGGCCTGAGTCAACTAGGGTTTGATCAGGAATTGTTCTAGCTGATCGCCATAGGTGGGCAAATAATCGATTGGTCGAGCGATCGGCCCGATCTTGTGATCGAACCGGTGCTCGAGAAATCGAGCACAGAATGGAGTCTCACTCGACCACTGCGGCCAGCAGTTGAGTGATGGCTTGATCAGTCGACTGATGGTCATAATCAGTCGACTGATGATGGATCTGTTTGACTTATCCAGCGTGGATCTAGCCGTTGTCTCACGACAATAGTGGCATTAGTCGACTGATGGTCCCGATCAGTCGACTAATCGACTTTTTTTAGCACAGGTTAAAGCTATAAAAGGAGCTCGTGATGGAGGAAAAAGGCATGGTTTCTTAATAGATTTTGGGACAATTTGATGTTGCAAATCAGGGCCTCCAAGTTGATTTCAAGCAACCAAGTGATCAAGCATTCAAAGAGCAACTGTAAAGTAGTATTACTTGCATTGTATTTCATTATTGTATTTGCTTGTATCCATTTAGATTATTGTTGTAATCTATTGTACGAGGTTTTTCTACCTCCGACTTGTGTCGAGAAGGAGTTATTTGTGATTAGTGATTGCATTTGCATCGCTAGAGCTCTTTAGAGCTCGATCCATGGAGTAGGAACCGTTCGGTTCCGAACCACGTTAAATATCTTGTGTTTGTGATTATGTTTCGTGTTATTGCTTTTATTATTATTATTCCACTGTGCTAACACGATTTGTAGACACGATCACGATCGAATTCCATTATCGATACTAGCACGCGCTATTCACCCCCCTCTAGCGTCCAATCGATCCCCTACAAGTGGTATCAGAGCGAGGCCGCTCTTCAAGTTTAACAACAAAGGGAGCACACTAGAGGGTGAAGATGGAAGTTCAAGAGCAACTAGGATGGGATATCAGCACACGGATCCCTTTCACCTTCTATGGACAAGAAGGGTTTAGATAATGGAAGGCGAGAATTGAGGACTTCCTAATGATGAGGGACTTCGAAGAATGGTCCATTTTAATGGAAGGATATAGCTATCCAAGAGGACCAAAAGGTGGATTCCTCAAGAAAAAGAGATGGACCGAAGAGAAAGTCCAAGCCTTCGAGAAAAATGATAAGGTAATGAAGTTTTTAATTGATTTAATACCTAACAATATTTTGTGTAAGTTAGGAAATTATGTAGATGCCAAGGAGCTATGGAGCCAAGTGGCCAAGCTCCATGAAAGTCCATCACCGGTCCAAGAGGAAGGGACCGAAGAGGCAAATGCATCATCCTCACAAGGAAGTGAGGACTTGGAGGTTGAGAGACCATCAACATCCAAGGAGGAAGAGGAAGTAGAATCGAAGGAGACCTCCACCTCAAGGATTGAGGGGGAGGAGACTAGAGCATCCTCAACACCGGAGCAACAAGAAGAACCATCTACATCTAGTAGAGAGGAAGAGCAAGCTCAAGAGAACCTCACCTCCACCCTAGGTAACTTAAACACGGTAATTCAAAATAAAAATAATATTATGTGTTTTGAGTGTAGGGAACTTGGGCACTATAAGAGTAAGTGCCCAAAGAAAGTCAAGAAGACTCCTCCGACACCAAAAGTCAACACAAATTCAAAAGATGCCGGTGTCCCCACTAAAAGAAGAAAAGAGCACATCATTTTCTTCAAGTGCAACTCACAAGGGCATTACCGGAATCAATGCCCTAGGGGGAGCAAGAGAGTGAAAGAGGGAGCATCACAAGTAGGGCGAGCTAAGGCTAACCCTAAGGTATATTTTAGTAATGCTCCTTCTAATTCTTATAGTCAAAAGCATGCTAGAAATAATTTTAATAGTCTTGCTATTTATCATAAAGAGCATGCTAGAAATAAGTAATTTTTCTTAGGAGCTAAGAAAGTCAACCTTAGGAATAAGGAGAAATTTGGGACTAATGTCCCTAGAAAAGTTTTACCTAGGGAGTCTATTAGGAAAATAGGAGAGCACCTAGGTTTTAACCCTAAGTGGACTAGGCATATTCCTAGGAAAAACAATGTCCAAAGATTAGATCAAAATTCAAAAATTGGACAATTAGAAAAGGAAAATCAAGCTTTGAGGTCAAGGCTTGAAAAATTGGAAAAGACCCTAAATAAGATACAAAATCAATTTCAAGGGTCTAATGGTCAAAGTCAAGGGTCTAGGACTCAAAGTCAACACCTAGGACCTAAAAGACAAAAGTCAACCAAGGGCAAGCAAGGTTTGAGTCACAAACCTAAGCCTAAGGTGGCTTATCATAGTGTTCCATTTGATTATGGAACACAAACTGGGTCTAGGAAGACCAAGGTTACTAGGGAAGTTATCCCTAAGAGTAACCAAGGTTTGTGCGTGATTGATTGGGATGCGAACCTTGATGGGTTTAGGGTGTGCGAACCTTGATTGGGTGGGTAGTTAACTAAACCATAATAAAGGTGGCACATTAGGTTATTTTCAAGGTTATGGTTACCTTGGAAATACATTTGAGCTTTAATCCTAAAAGATTTTAGGATGTGCCAATATTATTTGAGAAGTTTGATAAAATGATCAAATTGACACAATTTAAGTTTAGAAGTTAGTGTGCCATTTTGGGTTTTTGGCACGCTTTGGGAGGTTAGTAGTAATATGGCAAAATAAATCTAATTATATCAAATGACAATTAATTCTAAAACTTAGGTATTATTATACCTATATATTTTATTTGCCATGCTTTGAGTGTCATATAACATGTCATGACATCATGTTTAATTTTTATCATTTATATGTCATGATCATGTTTTAGGATTAAGGATTAATGTCATGTGTTTTTAGATTTCATATTATGCCATGACATCATGATTATGAGCATATGCTTATTTATATCATCTATAATGCCATAATCACTCATGCATTTAAGATAATTTGACTAAAATTGATTTAAGGAAAATGACATGACTTGGAGTCCCATTTATAAGGGAATCAAGTAGAGTTGCCTTAGAAAATGTATAAAATGCTAGATTAGGGAGAACAAAACCCACATCACATTGACATGTATGTGTATTTATACACCCTAGATACATGTGAGATACTAGGATACGAGTTAAGTTCAAGGTGCATAGTTTTTGCATCTAGATGAACTCAAACTCATCTTATATGAGTGGTGGATCATGTTAGAAATATATGAGAGATGTCCTAAGGCAATCGCCTTATGTTTGAACCATTTATATGATAAATGAAGATTCACTTTTTGAGTGTACATATTTTCATGTATTTGATTAGATCTTAAACTCATTTACTGAATGTCCACGATACGATTCACAGCATGACAGAATTTGTGATTGGATCACAACTAGTGAGTATCTCTACATGTGTAATTGTGATATATCAGAATTATCCCTAGTCGATGAATTGATGGATTTCGACACCATTGATTCTGTCGAGACTAGCACGAGGTATACCCCTTGGTGTATCCAAGCATCTGATTCTCATTGGCTGGAGACATTGTGATGTCCGGAGTTAATCGTGGATGCTAGTTATGGTAACTAGTTCATTAGAGTGACCAGCCGTAAGACTTCATATGGTTCTCTGCATATATAGATGTCAATGAAGTTCTTACTGCAGCTTAAGTGCGATGTTCCTTTAACTTGCGGTATTCAAGTCATCTTGATCATAAAGACTTATGCTTTGACATCTTAAGCAAGCAATTCTGAGGAGATGTGGACCCAGGATAATTGGGTATAAGTCGAAGTGATCGAAGGTGTTTGAATAGCCTATAAAGGACTCACCACTCCATGCGAGGAGATGTATACCCATGGCATCTCGTCAGATTGTTACTAAAGTCTTTGGCCAAAGCATTACATGTTTAGAGTAAGGTACTCTTCGATACATGTGCAGTAACAAGAATCCGTAGGACAAGAAAATGATATTTGGGCTAGGTGTGACGTAGTCAACCTAGTGGGGACTGACACTATAGACCATGTCCTGAACTAAGTGGGTATAAGATCAGTGAAGGGAATGGGGCACAATTCATTCGAGATGCTGAAGGGTTTCAGAAATAGTTCTGGATCAACCGTTGAACTTTTCGGTTAATTGGGGATCATGATGTACTACTAGGTGCCACTCATGATCGTTCTATAATTAATGGTTAATTATAGACGACCAACATAAACCGAGAACCTATTTGGTCACATGCACAACAAGCGTAATACGAATGATTTAAAACGAGCTTGAGAATGAGATTCTCAGACTGAGAGAAACTAGGTTTGGTTGGACCAAACATGGAGCGAGCATGAAATTGTTTCAGTCGCAATGGAAGCGTGGATGGGTCTTGTCTTATGAAGACATGATGGATGAACCAAATTGGTTTGGTTCTAATCCAATGGAGGAAAATAAACCAAAGGGGTTTGGTTTGTTTTAAACGAATGAACCAAAGTTGGTTCGGTTCGTTTTAACTTAAAATAAACCATCATAATTTGGTTTATTTTAACTTAAATTAATGGAGCGGGTTAACGGGATTTTGGTTATGATCCGAAAACCATTAAGAGAATTTGTTCTCTATAAAATAGGGCTCAAGGGTTTTTGTTAAGCCCTAATCCTTGCAACCCTAAAGTTGTCGTCCACCCTCTCTCTCTTCTCCAAGTGGTCGGCGCCAACTTCTTGCCGCCGCCCACCACTGCCCAAAGCTCCTTGCTGGCGTCCAACAGCTGCCGTCCTATCCCCTTGCCGCCATCGAGCTGCTGCCGGAGGAGCTCCGGTGATCTCCTTTGGGTCCGGCGACAAGGTGAGCTTCAACCTTCCTTATTTGGCCGACCCCTATTCCTCCACCAAAGCTGTCCAGTTTTCTGGACAATTTGTTTCCTTCTTGTCAGAGCATCGTTTGGACAACGTTTGGAGCTCCGACAGTGGTAGCCTTGCCGGGGATTCGATCTCCGGTAATCCTAATAGGTGGAGGACGAAGGATTCGTCAAACGGTTGACGAATACCTCTCCGGAGAAGCGAGTTTTTGAGGACTCGTTTTGGATCCGAATTTTGATTCGGATCGTGATCTTCTCTCGATCACATCATCTTCAACACGAGGCTAGTAACCCGTACGAAGACGAGGCTCATGACTTTGTGAAGTCATCCCGAAGATACTCGGCGTGGATACGGATAGAGGCGATTCTAGCGAGGATCGCTCTGGTTGATTCCTTTCCCGCTGCATGTGATACGTCAGGTATACGTAGTATAAATTTCCTTTTATTGCAAAATTTGAATTTACAGTTACGTCTACACATGTTGTACTATGCATGCGTGTGGTGTGCGTGTTGTAATAAATTAGATTTATTATTTTATTCCTTCCGCTGTGCATATGTTTACGAAACATGTTCGAACACACACTCGCCGCGGTGCCAGAAATCCAACAGTGGTATCAGAGCCCAGGTTGTGTTTCGACATAATCGTAAAATTGTTTTGCGATAGTCATAATGGTATTTCTGGAAATTTTCTACTTTTGGAAAGTTAGAAGTATTTATGGAAATTTTTAATTTTGGAAAGTCTAGAAGTATTTATGGAAATCTTCTACTTTTGGAAAATTGGAAGTATTTATGGAAATTGATATTTTTTATAAATAAAATGTTTGATTAGATTTGGAAATTTGTTTCCTAATTTAATCTTGATTTGAATTGGGAAATCAAATATTAAAAATATTTTATTTTCATAAGTAGTTTTGATGATTTAGGAAATTGGTTTCCTAAATTGACTTTCCTTAATCAACTATTTCCACAAATAAAATATGTGATTAGATTTGGAAATTTCTTTCCTAATTTAATCATGATTTGATTTCGAGAATCAAATCTTAAACATATTTTATTTCCATAAATAGTTATGACATATAAGGAAATTTTGTACATGACATAATTGTATGCCATGTAATTGCATTAGATGCATATCATTATGCCATGCATGTCGTGACATGTAGATGTATGCCATGTATGCCATGCCATGTAGATAATAGTTATTTGCATGCAAAGAGGATGAGACATAAAAACCCTTACTCAATATTAAAGGCTACACCTTCCATTAATATGGTTAGAACCAGAGTTCCGTTTCTTGTTCGGGTTGTTGGACTCTCTCCAAGCCCGGCTCGAACACGAACATGTTCAAACCATGGAATAGTTTAATACTAATATGGTAAGAGTCAGAGGTCAATCATTAGCTTTGGTTGTTGGACTCTCTCCAAGCCAGGCTAACTGGTTGAATGCGCTCTAACCATATTAAAACTATTTCTCGATTAATGGGTTGGCTTTAACCTGGAGCATTGGCTTGTTGGACTCTCTCCAAGGTCGATGTGAAGGGAGGTGAAGTTGGGTGCAATGCATATGATGCATACTTGTTAATGTGTTAACAACCCGATGTATGTGTGAACATTCAATAAGTTGATAGCACATTGTGATAGTTGCATATATGTGATATGCAATCAGTATATTTGATACCTACCATCGTAGTTATGAATGGCTTGTTGGACTCTCTCCAAGGTTGTTCATATCTATGTCTATGTTGGATATCAACCCATTCGGAGATGGACCTACGATCTCCCGAAGTGATTTTGGGGTTTTTTGTAATTCGAAAAATGAATGGGATTTATAAATGTATGTTGATGCATTTTAAAATCTTTTTCTCATATATGCTCATTTTATATTTCTATGTTAATCTATTGATCATGATGTCTTTGAATTTGTGCTCTATCTTGGATTCAAATAAATTGACTGTGCCGAACTTCTTGGACTGGCTTAGAAACTTGAGAATTATTCTCAAGGTGAAAAGCTTGCGTATGTCCTCGAAGCGACTCTTCCCGCCCATCCTAGTGACGATGCAACTCCGGACCAATTGTTGGTCTATCAGAAACATGTGACTGATTCTGAACTGACAAGTTGCATCATGCTAGCCGTGATGGTACCTGAACTGCAGAAGCAGCATGAGCATATGGATGCTCATACCTTAGTCTTTCATCTTTATGAGTTGTTTGATGAGCAAGTGAGATTCGAAAGGTTCGATGTCTCCAAGATCCTCTTCACCTCTGAGATGCAAGAAGGTTCATCTGTGGTATTGCTCAACATGCTGAAGACTGTGGAGCCTTCTGAGAAGCATGAGCAGGGGACGGTGCTGTGAGTTAATTCCTCAAAGAAAGGTTTTAAGATGAAGTCAAAGGAATAGCAGAAGGGGAAGAAAAGGGCTAAAAAGGTAGAACCAGCTTAAAAGGGCACTTGCCATCATGGCAAGGAGGGCCATTGGCGAAGAAATTGCAAGTTTTATCTTGAGTTCATGAAGAAGAATAAGGCATCGGATGCCCCATCTTCTTCAGATATCTTCGTTATTGATTGTCATTCTATTTCCTCAGACACTTGGGTATTGGATACTGGGTGTGGCTCACATATTTGTAATGACATACATGGGCTAAGGAATAGAAGAAGACTCATCAAGGGAGAGTCAAATTTACGTGTTGGGAATGGAGCAAAGGTTGTTGCACTCACCATAGAAACATATTTATTGAAACTCTCTACAGGACTTGTCTTAGAACTGGACAATTGCTTTTATGTTCCTTCGTTGATAAAGAACATCATTTCTATTTCTTGTTTAAATAGAAATGGGTACCATTTGACTTTTAGTAACAATTGTTGTTACATAACTTTGAATGACGTACTTTATGGAACTGGAACTTTGAGCAATGACATTTATACGTTGGACGTATCTAGTGACATTTTTAATATCTAAGCGAGCAACAAGCGTGCTCGAAAAGATAATCAATTAGACTCTTACATGTGGCATTGTCGTCTTGGCCATGTAAGCAAGAAACGCATGTACGAATTACACCGATGTGGAATTCTAGAATCGTTTGAATTGGATTCATACGATACATGCGAATCATGCTTGAAAGGCAAGATGACTAAGTTACCTTTTACAGGAAAAGGTGAACGAGTGGGAGAGTTGCTAGGTCTAATACATACTGATGTATGTGGACCTATGTCAACTCAAGCTTTAAAAGGCTATAGCTACTTGATTACCTTCACCGATGATCACTCACGGTTTGGGTATGTGTTCTTGATGAAACACAAGTCTTGGATACATGTTCAGTAACTAGAATCCGTAGGACGAGGAAATGATACTTGGGCTAGGTGTGATGTAGTCAGCCTAGTGGGGATTGACATTATAGACTATATCCTGAACCAAGTGGGTATAAGATACGTGAAGGGAACGAGGCACGATTCATTGTAGCTGCTGAAGGGTTTCAAAACTAGTTCTGGATCAACCGTTGATTTTTTGGTTAATTGGGGATCACGATGTACTACTAGGTGCCACTCATGATCGTTCTATGATTAATGGTTAATTATAGATGACCAACATAAACCGAGAACCTATTTGGTCACACGCACAACGAGTGTAATCCGAAGGATTTAAAATGAGCTTGAGAATGAGATTCTCAGATCGAGAGAAATTAGGTTTGGTTGGACCAAACAAGGAGCGAGCATGAAATTGTTTCAGTCGCAATGGAAGCATGGATGGGTCGAGTCTTATGAAGACATGATGGATGAACCAAATTCGTTTGGTTCTAATCCATTGGTGGAGAATAAACCAAAGGGGTTTGGTTTATTTTAAACGAATGAACCAAAGTTGGTTCGGTTCATTTTAACTTAAAATAAACCAACTCAGTTCGGTTTATTTTAACTTAAGTTATTGGAGCAGGTTAATGGGTTTTGGTTATGAACCAATAACTCTAAGGAGAAGTTTTCTTAATGGTTATGAAACACGGGCTCTATAAAAATGTGGTTAGGTTTTTGGAGAACACTAAGTTTTATTTTGGGAAATAATCTTCATCTCCTCTCCTTCTCTTCTCCTTGGTGCCACCCAAGGAGTCCATGCCGCCAGCCACCTTGCGTCGGCGTCCAAGCTGCTACCGGCCATCCTCCGATATCCCTCTGGTGACTCACCTTGGTTCCGACGACCAAGGGTTGGACGACCATCCTCTTTGGCCAACGCAAATCCTCCACCAAGCTGTCCAATTTTTTTGTACAGCTTGTTTCCTTTCGTGTCGGAGCGTCGTTTGGACAACGTTAGGAGCTCCGACAGCAGCGACCTTGCTGGAGATTTGATCTCCCGTAATCATCAAAGGTGGAGGACCAAGGATTCGTCAATCGATTGACGAATACCTCTCCGGAGAAGCGAGTTTTGGGGACTCATTTTCGAATCCGAATTTAGATTCGGATTGTGATCTTCTCTCGATCACATCATCTTCGACACGAGGCTAGTGACTCCTACAAAGACGAGGATTGTAGCTTGGTGAAGCTATCCCGATGGTACTCGGCGTGGATACAGATAGAGGCAATTCTAGCGAGTGTTGCTCCAGTTGATGTCATTCCCGCTGCACATGATACGTCAGGTATAACTAGCGTAATTTTCTTTTATTGCAAAATTTGAAACTGCGATTATGTCTACACATGTTGTACTATGCATGTCTGTGATGTGTGTGTTGTAATAAATTAGATTTATTTCGTTTTAATTATTCCGTTGTGTGCATGTTTACGAAACATGTTCGAACACACACTCATCGCGGTGTCGGAAACCCAACAATGGTATCAGAGGCCAGGGTGTGTTTTGACATAATCGTAAAATTATTTTGTGATAGTCATAATTGTATTTATGGAAATTTTCTACTTTTGAAAGTTTAGAAGTATTGTTGGAAATTTTCTAATTTTGGAAAGTTTAGAAGTATTTATGGAAATCTTCTACTTTTGGAAAGTTTAGAAGTATTTATGGAAATTAACACTTTCCATAAATAAAATATGTGATTAGATTTAGAAATTTATTTCCTAATTTAATCATGATTTGATTTGGGGAATCAAATTTAAAACATATTTTATTTCCATAAATAGTTTTGATAATTTAGAAAATTTATTTCCTAAATTAAATTTGACTTTCCTTAATTGATACCTTCCATAAATAAAATATGTGATTAGATTTAAAAATTTATTTCCTAATTTAATCATGATTTGATTTTGAGAATCAAATCTCAAACATATTTTATTTCCATAAATAGTTATGATATATAAGAAAATTTTATACATGCCATAATTGTATGCCATGTAATTGCATTAGATGCATATCATTATGTCATGCGTGTCATGACATGTAGATGTATGTCATGTATGTAATGTCATATATATAATAGTTATTTGCATGCAAAGAGGATGAGACATAAAAACCCTTACTCAATATTAAAGCCTACACCTTCCATTAATATGGTTAGAACCAGAGTTCTGTTTCTTGTTTGGGTTGTTGGACTCTCTCCAAGCCCGGCTCGAACTCGAACATGTTCAAACCATGGAATAGTTTAATACTAATATGGTAAGAGTCAGAGGTCAATCAATAGCTTTGGTTGTTGGACTCTCTCCAAGCCAGGCTAATTGGTTGAATGTGCTTTAACCATATTAAAACTATTTCTTGATTAATGGGTTGGCTTTAACCTGGAGCATCGGCTTGTTGGACTCTCTCCAAGGTCGATGTGAAGGGAGGTGAAGTTGGGTGCTATGCATATGATGCACACTTGTTAATGAGTTAACAACCCGATGTATGTGTGAACATTCAATTAGTTGATAGCAAATTATGATAGTTGCATATATGTGATATGCAATCGGTATACATGATACCTACCATTGTAGCTATGAATAGCTTGTTGGACTCTCTCCAATGTTGTTCATATCAATGTTGGATATCAACCCATTCGGAGATGAACCTACGATCTTCCGAAGTGATTTTGGGGTTTTTGAAATTCAAAAAATGAATGGGATTTATGAATGTATGTTGATGCATTTTAAATCATCTTTCTCATATATGCTCATTTCGTATTTCTAGGTTAATCGATTGATCATGACATCTTTGAATTTGTGCACTATTTAGGATTCGAATAAATTGACTGGGACTAAATTCTTGGACTGGCTTAGAAATTTGAGAATTGTTCTCAAGGCAGAAAAGCTCGCATATGTCCTTGAATATCCTCCTCCCGCCCGTCCTAGTGATAACGCAACTCTGGACTAATTGTTGGCTTATCTGAAATATGTGAGTGATTCTGAACAAGTGAGTTGCATCATGCTAGCCGCGATGGTACCCGAGTTGCGAAAGCAGCATGAGCATATGGATGCTCATACCATAGTCTTTCATCTTTATGAGTTGTTTGATGAGCAAGTGAGATCCGAAAGGTTCGAAGTCTCCAAACTCCTCTTCACCTCTGAGATGCAAGAAGGTTCATCTGTGGTACTGCTCAACATGCTGAAGACTATGGAGCCTTTTGTGAAGCATGAGCAGGGGACAGTGCTGTTAGTTGATTTCTCGAAGAAAGGTTCTAAGAGGAAGTCAAAGGAATAGCAGAAGGGGAAGAAGAAAAAGGATAAAAAGGCATAACCATCTCAAAAGGGAACTTGCCATCATTATGGCAAGGAGGGCCATTGGCAAAGAAACTGCAATATTTATCTTGAGTCCATGAAGAAGAATAAGGTATCAGATGTCCCATCTTCTTTATATATCTTCGTTATTGATTGTCATTATATTTGCTCAAACACTTAGGTATTGGATACTAGGTGTGGCTCACATATATGTAATGACATACATGGGCTAAGGAATAGAAGAAGACTCATCAAGGGAGAGTCAAACATACATGGGCTGCACTTGCCATTGGAACGTATTTGTTGAGACTCCCTATAGGACTTGTCTTAGAACTAGACAATTGCTTTTATGTTTTTTCATTGATAAAGAACATCATTTCTATTTCTTATTTGAATAGAAATGGGTACCATTTAACTTTTAGTAATAATTGTTGTTACATAACTTTGAATGGCGTTCTTTATGGGACTGGAACTTTAAGCAATGGTATTTATACATTGGACGTATCCAGTGACATTTTCAATATCGAAGCGAGCAACAACCGTGCTCGAAAAGATAATCAATTAGCCTCCTACATGTGGCATTGTCGTCTTGGCCATGTAAACAAGAAACACATGTCTGAATTACACCAATGTGGAATTCTGGGATCGTTTGAATTAGATTCGTACAATACATGCGAATCATGCTTAAAAGGCAAGATGACCAAGCTACCTTTTACTGGAAAAGGTGAACCAGTGGGTGAGTTTCTTGGTCTAATACATACTAATGTATGCGGACCTATGTCAACTCAAGCTCTAGGAGGCTATAGCTACTTCATTACCTTCACCGATGATCACTCACGGTTTGGGTATGTGTTCTTGATGAAACACAAGTCTGAAGCCTTCGAAAGGTTCAAAGAATTCAAAAATGAAGTAGAGAAACAACTTGGAAAGAGTATTAAAATACTTCGATCGGATCGAGGTGGTGAATACTTGAGTCAAGAGTTTCTAGATTATCTAAGGGATAATGGTATATTGTCTCAATGGACTCCGCCGTATACACCACAGCATAATGGTGTATCTGAGAGGCGTAATTGGACCTTGTTGGACATGGTCAGGTCGATGATGAATCATACGAATCTTCCCAAGTCCTTTTAGGGCTATGCACTTCAGACAACTGTTTACTTGCTAAACAGAATGTCAACCAAGGTAGTCTCTACTACTCCATATGAGATATGGAATAGTAAGAAACCTCATGTATCTTACTTGAAGATATGAGGTTGTCCTGCTTATGTGAAGCGGACTGTATCAGACAAACTAGATGCTAAGTCTGATAAATGTCTATTTATTGGATACCCTAAGGAAACGAGGGATTACCAATTCTATCATCCTGTGGAACAAAAGGTATTTGTTTCAAGGCATACTGTGTTTCTAGAGAAAGAGTTTCTCTTGCAAGAAAATAGTGGGAGTGTCGTTGAGCTTGAGGAGGCTCAAGAAACTCCAATAGACATTGATGAGATACCTGGTGAAGTTCCACAACCGATAACTCATAGTGATGAGCCATCGACTGGACCTATTGTGACACCACATCTTCGTAGATCTTGTAAAACACGCAACATTCCTGAGAGATATGGATTTCTCGTAAGTGAATTAAATGACATGTTACTCATTGATGATGAGGAGCCTACCAGTTATGAAGAAGTTCTAAAAAGTTCAGAAAGGGATAAATAGCTTAACGCCATGAAGTTGGAAATGGATTTCATGTATGAAAACCAAGTTTGGAACTTGGTTAACCCACCTGAAGGCATAAAGCCTATAGGGTGCAAGTGGGTTTTCAAGAAGAAAACCGACATGGATGGTAATGTTATTACCTATAAGGCTAGATTAGTGGTGAAAGGGTATCATCAAAAGCAAGGGGTTGATTATGACGGGACCTATTCACCTGTTGCTATGCTTAAATCCATTCGGATGCTCCTGGCCATAGCGACTCATTATGATTATGAGATATGGAAGATGGATGTGAAAATAACTTTCCTTAATGGAAACCTACTCGAGGACGTGTATATGATACAACCTGAGGGTTTCACATCGGTTGATAAAACCAAGGTATACAAACTGCGACGGTCCATATATGGACTGAAGCAAGCATCCAGGAGCTAGAATATCCGTTTTGATGAGACAATCAAAAAGTTTGATTTCTCACAAAATCCGGATGAACCTTGTGTGTACTAGAAGGTTAGTGAGAGTGCAGTCGTGTTCCTAGTATTATATGTCGATGATATATTATTTATAGGAAACGATGTTTCTATCTTATAGTCAGTTAAAATTTTGTTGTCCAAGTCATTCTCCATAAAAGACCTGGGAGAAGCAACCTACATTTTCAGGATTAAGATCTATAGGGATAGATCGAAATGGTTGCTTGGTCTTTCGCAGTCTACATATATAGACCGAGTGCTAAAGAGGTTTAGCATGTCAGAATCCAAGAAAGGTTTTCTACTCATCAGGCATGGGATACACCTTTCGAAGTCTATTTGTCCACGCACATAAGACGAGAGGATTTGCATGAGTAAGATTCCCTATGCATCCGCAATAGGATCTATCATGTATGCTATGTTGTGTACGAGGCCTGATGTATCGTATGCTCTGAGTGTCACGAGCAGATACCAGTCTGATCCAGGAATGGATCATTGGGTGGCTGTTAAGACGATCCTTAAGTACTTGAGAAGAACTGAGGATGCATTCCTAATATATGGAGAAAGGGACATGGTGATACGTGGGTATATGGATGCCAGCTTCTAGACAGACAAGGATGATTCCAAGTCTCAGTCTGGGTATGTATTCACCTGGAATGGAGGTGCAATAAGTTGGAAAGCTTCCAAGCTTAACACTATAGCAGATTCTGCCACTAAGGCAGAATACATTGCAGCTTCGGAAGCAGCAAAGGAAGCGGTTTGGATCAAGAAGTTCAATTATGAACTTGGTGTGATTCTAGCCATTGTTGAAGCAATACCAGTTTACTGCGACAACAATGGAGGAATTGCACAGGAAAAAGAGCCAAGGTCTCATCAACGATCCAAACATATGCTTCGCCGCTATCATCTTATCAGAGAGATCATTAGTAGGAAGGAAATATAAATCAAGAAGATTCCTACTGAAAGGAGCTTAGAGGATCCTTTAACTAAGACCTTACCTCAAAGTAAGTTTGAGGGCCATGTTAGAGCCTATGGTATTGGATACCGTGGTGATTGACATTAGGCCAAGTGAGAGTTTGTTAGTGATATATGAGAGGTGTCCTAAGGCAATCACCTTATGTTTGAACCATTTATATGATAAATGAAGATTCACTATTTGAGTATACATGTTTTCATGTATTTGATTATATCTTAAACTCATTTACTGGATGTCCACGATATGATTCACAACATGAGAGAATTTGTGATTGGATCACAACTAGTGAGTATCTCTACATGTGTAATTGTGATGTATTGGAATTATCCCTAGTCGATGAATTGATAGATTTGAACACCATCAATTCTGTCGAGACTAGCACGAGGTATACACCTTGGTGTATCCAAGCAGTTGATTCTCACTAGCTAGAGACATTGTGATATCCGGAGTAAATCGTGGATGCTAATTATGGTAACTAGTTCATTGGAGTGACCAGCTGTAAGACTTCATATGGTTCTCTCCATATATGGATATGTCAATGAAGTTCTTACTACAGCTTAAGTGCAATGTTCCTTTGACTTGCGGTATTCAAGTCATCTTGGACATGAAGACTTATACTTTGACATCTTAAGCAAGTATCTCTGAGGAGATATGGACCCGAGATGATTGGGTATAAGTCAAAATGCCCGAAGCTAGTGGGGACTGACATTATAGACCATGTCCTAAACCAAGTGGGTATAAGATGCGTGAAGGGAACAGGAAATGATTCATTGTAGCTGTTGAAGGGTTTCAAAAATGGTTCTAGATCAACCGTTGATTTTTCGGTTAATTGGGGATCATGATGTAATACTAGGTGCCACTCATGATCATTCTATAATTAATGGTTAATTATTGATGGCCAACATAAACCGAGAACTTATTTGGTCACACACACAATGAGTATAATCTGAAAGATTTAAAACGAGCTTGAGAATGAGATTCTCAGATCGAGAGAAACTAGGTATATGTTGAGGTTGTAATGTCGATCGGAGGTGGATGGTTCTTCTTGAGGTTGCTCCGGTGTGAAAGGTGATCTAATATCCTCCCCCTCTTTTTTTTTTTTTTTTTTTTTTTGATTTACAAGTGGTATACAAGCTTCGCCCGACTAGTCCACTTGGCGAACCGGCCCTGCCCCACGGCCTCCGAAGAGTCTCCACCGGCCCACAAGGGTAAATCAGGAAGACGCGCCACCAAGTCGCCGTGAGGGGTTTAACGCCAATCGAGTCGCACCCACACCAACCCAGGTAGCGGGAACCCGCCTCCATGACCCAGCGAGTGGAAAGCGTGAATTCCCTCATGGCTGCGGCGAGGATCGAACCATGGCTTGCTCCAGGGACCCCTCAAGCTCTTACCGACGTGCCATTGCCCTGGGGGCTAAAACTGTGAAGGGTAAACTTTTTATAGTTCTTGCCTGGGAACTGAAGACCCCCTCATGAAACCCGAAGGATTTTGGCGACGGTTCATTGTCCTGCTCGGGCGTGCGGGTTTACCCTCGGACCTTTGCTCGTTGAACTTTCCGCACATATTAGTGGGAGTTGCAATTTCTGCTGACCCTTTGGGATCGAACGTGACCTCCGATTGGATACCTCCATGCGTTTGCCACTAGAGGCTAGCGCGCCAGTTAAAGCTGTGATGGGTAAACTTTTTATAGTTCTTGCCGCCGGCGAAGACCCCCTCATCGAAACCGAAGGATTTTTGGTGCGGTTGTGCACGGTTACCCTCGGACCTTTGCTCGTTGAACTTTCCACATATTCGTGGGAGTTGCAATTCTGACCCTTTGGGATCGAACCGTGACCTCCGTTGGATACCTCCATGTGCTTGCCACTAGAGCTAGCACGCCGGTAAAAGCGTGATGGGTAAACTTTTTATAGTTCTTGGCCGCACCGAAGACCCCCTCGTGAAACCGAAGGATTTTTGGTGAGCGAGCAGTTCCATTGTCCCTGTCAGGCGTAGGGTTTACCCTCGGACCTTTGCTCGTTGAACTTTCCGCACATATTCGTGGGAGTTGCAATTTACTGCGACCCTTTGGGATCGAACCCGTGACCTCCGAGGATACCTCCATGTGCTTGCCACTAGAGCTAGCACACTTGTAGTAAAAGCTATGATGGGTAAACTTTTTATAGTTCTTGCCCCGAAGACCCCCTCGAAACCCGAAGGATTTTTGGCGAGCGGTTCAATTGTCCTGCTCGGGCGTCAGGTTTACCCTCGGACCTTTGCTCGTTGAACTTTCCGCACATATTCGTGGGAGTTGCAATTCTGCTGACCCTTTGGGATCGAACCCGTGACCTCCGATTGGATACCTCCATGTGCTTGCCACTAGAGCTAGCACACTTCGGTTAAACTGTGATGGGTAAACTTTTTATAGTTGCCGCCGCCGGGCCCGAAGACCCCCCCTCATCAGAAACCCCGAAGGATTGTTGGTGACGGTTCAATGTCCTATCGGGCGTGCGGGTTTACCCTCCGGACCTTTGCTCGTTGAACTTTCCGCACATATTCGTGGGAGTTGCAATTCTGCGACCCTTTGGGATCGAAGCAGTGACCTCCGATTGGATACCTCCATGTGCTTGCCACTAGGGCTAGCGCACTTCGGTAAAACTGTGATGGGTAAACTTTTTATAGTTGCCGTCGCCGGGCCCGAAGACCCCCCCTCATCAGAAACCCCGAAGGATTTTTGGGCGAACGGTTCAACTGTCCTATCAGAGCGTACACGGGTTTACCCTCGGACCTTTGCTCGTTGAACTTTCCGCACATATTATTCGTGGGAGTTGCAATTCTGCGACCCTTTGGGATCGAACCCGTGACCTCCCGCTAATTATGGTAACTAGTTCATTGGAGTGACCAGCTGTAAGACTTCATATGGTTCTCTCCATATATGGATATGTCAATGAAGTTCTTACTACAGCTTAAGTGCAATGTTCCTTTGACTTGCGGTATTCAAGTCATCTTGGACATGAAGACTTATACTTTAACATCTTAAGCAAGTATCTCTGAGGAGATATGGACCCGAGATGATTGGGTATAAGTCAAAATGCCCGAAGCTAGTGGGGACTGACATTATAGACCATGTCCTAAACCAAGTGGGTATAAGATGCGTGAAGGGAACAGGAAATGATTCATTGTAGCTGTTGAAGGGTTTCAAAAATGGTTTTGGATCAACCGTTGATTTTTCGGTTAATTGGGGATTATGATGTAATACTAGGTGCCACTCATGATCATTCTATAATTAATGGTTAATTATTGATGGCCAACATAAACCGAGAACCTATTTGGTCACACACACAATGAGTATAATCTGAAAGATTTAAAACGAGCTTGAGAATGAGATTCTCATATCGAGAGAAACTAGGTATATGTTGAGGTTGTAATGTCGATCGGAGGTGGATGGTTCTTCTTGAGGTTGCTCCGGTGTGAAAGGTGATCTAATATCCTCCCCCTCAATCCTAGAGGTGGAGGCTTCTTCTAATTCCACCTCCTCTACCGATTCAAATGTTGACTCTCTATCACCATCCGAATCCTCAAGCTCTTGTGATGAAGATGTGCTTGCTTCTTCTTGAGCTTGAGAGGATGAGCACTCCTCATCTTCTTCTTCTTGGACCGATGATGAACTTTCATGATACTTTGCCAAATTGCTCCAAAGCTCCTTGGCATCCTTGTATTCAGCTAAGCTATACAATATATCGTTAGGAATCAAATCAACCAAGAATTTTATTACCTTCTTGTTTATCTCGAATTCTTGGATTTGTTCCCCGGTCCACTTCTTCATTTTGAGGAAACCGCCCTTTGGCCCTCTCGGATACTTGAATCCTTCCATCAATGTAGACCATTCTTCGAAGTCCCTCATCATAATAAAGTTTTCAATCCATGCCCTCCATTGCCTAAACCCTTCTTGTCCATAGAAGGTGTACGGGATCGAAGTGTTGGTATCCCATCCTAATTATTCTTCAAACTCCATCTTCTTCCTCTAGAGGTGCTCTCTTGGTTGTTAATCCTTGAAGAGCGACCTCACTCTGATACCACTTGTTAGGACTTGTGCGCTCGCTAGAGGGGGGTGAATAGCGATTCGGCATTGCTTGATGGAATTTGATCACGTTTGCTACAAAATGTGTTATACGCAGTGGAATATATATATATAACAAAAACAAATACACACAAGCACAATCACAACACCAAATATAACGTGGTTCAGAACCGAATGTTCCTACTTTACGGATTAGGCTCCAACGAGCCCTAGCGATGCCAATCACACACCACTACTCAATAACTCCTTCTCGGAACAATCCGGAGGTGGAGAAAACCTCTTACAATAGTTCTTAGAATAATAAGAAATGAATACAAGCTATTACAATGAAATACAACAAAAGAATGCAAAGAAAACTTTACAATCGATCTTTTTAAAGCTTGCTTATTTGGTTGCTTGAGTTGCACTTGGAGACCCTGAATTACACCAGTAATTCGCCCCGAAACTCCTGAAAGAACCATTGGCAAAAACCTCCTCCACGATCTCCCTTTAAAGCTTCTCCTTGGGCCGGATTCCAACTAGCAGTCGACTGATTGGGACCATCAGTCGACTACTCTTGTAGCCATTGTCTCACAACGACATGAGCCACATTGGATAAGTTCCAATGGATAGACCATCAGTCGACTGATCATGGCCATCAGTCGACTGATCTGTTGGTGCAACAATGCCCTAAGCATTTATATGTTTTGATGTTTGGATAATCACCTAAGTTAGGCAATACTTTGTGATCTAATTGTGAATGTGTTTAAGTGACAGGAAAATCCAAGTATGAAGACTTGGTAAAGGCAAAGTCCAAGTATGATATAGGGAAGAGAAGTCCAAGGAAAAGGTTTGGTGGCATAAGACCAAGCATGTAGTCTTGGCGGCGTAAAGTCCAAACGGGCCTTGGCAAAGGAAGTCCAAAGGCAAGTCTTGGTAGCGTAAGTTCAAGCATGTAGTCTTGGCAGCGTAAAGTCCAAGCGCACTTTGGCAAAGGGAAACCCAAGATATGACAAAATCGAAGGAAGCTCTTGGAAGCAAAGCGCAAAGGATGAACAAGTCGAGGACTCGGAGGGATCCTAGAGGCTCAAGGCTTAAGGAAGAGCTAGAAGGTTGAGTCTAGGTCTAGGGAGTCAATTCAAGTATGAATTATTCATACTTGACGAGTATCAGTCGACTGATACGATGTATCAGTCGATTGTTAGGGTGCTCACCGAGTCGGTGAAAAGGCGATAAGCGATCAATCGCCTAGTCATGTCGGGCCGATCGCCAAGCGGCGACGATCGATCGATCAGTAAACACGGGCACAACATGGAGTCTCACTCGACTGCGCACCGTGATCACTCGACTGATCACTGCATCAGTCGACTGATGGAGGGGTCAGTCGACTGATGAGTGTGTCGTTGGATGATGACATTTATGAATCCCGTGAATCTAGCTATTCAGAAGTCGTTAATTGCGGTGGCAGTCGACTAATGTTATACATCAGTTGATTGATGGTGGCCCAACGGGAAAAACAACCCTCTATAAAAAGAGGGCTTGTGGTGGTTGAGAGGGTTAATGCTTACATTGTGATCATCCTCTCAAGCCTCCACAAATTTTCTAAGCTTTCCTAGTGTTTTAATTCCCCTCCTCCTCTCTAAACTTCATCTTCATCCTTTGTAAGAAGAGGAGGGTTGTTGTAAAAAGAGAAAGCTTATTAGTGAGATTGATTAGGGTTGATCCACCTTAAGGATCGCCATTGAGTATGAGCGTTATCTCCGAACCACGTAAAAGCTTTGTGTTAGCATTGTATTTTCATTTCTATTACTATTGTTTTTGTTGTGCTTTCGTTAACCATTTTTGTAGAAACGAAAACAAGCTATTCACCCCCCCTCTAGCTTCCAAGGATCCCCTACAAGTGGTATCAGAGCCTGAATCGCATCAGAAGATCTAACAATCAACCGGAGCACGATGGCTTTTCAAGAGGGGTATAGCACGACGAGGCCACCATTCTTCGACGGCAACGATTTCAGCTACTAGAAATGTAGGATGGAATACTACCTTATGAATGATATTGATAATTGGTTTAGTATTGTAGACGGATTCGAGAAGCCGATCGACGAACATGGAGCGCCAATACCGACCAAAGATTGGACGAGGGATATGGCCAAGAAGGCACAAGCAAATGCAAAGGCAACGACCACACTCTAATGTGGTCTATCAAAGGAGCAATTGTCTAAGGTTGGACCTTTCAACTCCGCTAAAGAGCTTTGGGAAAAGCTCATCGAGTTGAATGACGGATCAAAGGAGATGAGGAGAGCAAAGAGGGACCTCTTGATAGGCCAACTCCAAAACTTTGCCATGAAGACCAATGAGACCGTGAGCCAAATGCACGGTCGCTTCAAGGAAGTAGTCAACGGACTACATGTGATAGGTGAGAAGGTCGACAACAGAGACCTTGTAAGGTATGTACTCCAAGCCTTCCCTAGAACAACCTTGTGGGTTTCAATGGTAGATGCCTACAAGGTCTCTAGGGATCTTTCTTTGGTTAAATTAGATGAGCTCTTTTGTAAATTTGAGTTGCACGAGCAAGCTAACACTTCGTCCAAAGAGAAAGGTGTAGCTCTTTTTGAAGATAAGAAGGACAAGAAAAAGAAGGAGAAGAAGGAAGTGTCCTCCTCATCCGAATCCGAGGAGGATTCATCTAGTAGTGAAGAAGAGCTATCGGCAAGCAAGGTGGCTCATTATGTAAAGAAATTTGGTGGGAGGTCAAGGAAACTCACCAACAAGGATGTGAGGAGGATGTTCCAATCCTCAAGAAGTAAGTCTTCTAGTAGTTCAACTCCTTCCTCTAATGTTGTTTGCTATGGTTGCAACAAAAAGGGGCATATCAAACCAAATTGCCCGGACTTAAAGGAGGAGGAGAAAGAAAAGAAGCATAAGGAGAAAAAGGAAAAGAAGGAGTAGAAGAAGAAGGAGGCAATGGTGGCACAAGCATGGGACACACTAAGCTTGGAGGATTCTTCCAATGATGAAGAGATGTGTCATGCCACCCGGAACCTTGCTCTCATGGTCTTGGAGGAGGAAGTCGGAAGCTCAAGTGAGGAGTCTTCATCCTCTTCCTCAAGCGACGAATCATCATTAAGTGATGATGAGGTAAGAGACTCCCCTAGGATAGATCTACTTTACAAAACCATTGCATGCCTTCAAAATGCCTTAAATAGATCAAAAACTAGGATTAAGGACTTAAAAGTAGAAATTAAGTCACTTAAAAATGTAGTACCACCTTGTGATGATGCATGTACACTTAGGAATGAGAATGATGAACTTAGGAAAGAAATAGGTGATTTACATGCATGTTTAGAAAAATTTACAAATGGGTCCAAATATCTTGATATGATTCTTAGGGACCAAAGGGCAATTTATAACAAGGTCGGCATAGGATACAAGCCTAAGGAAAAAGAAGTAGCTTTCACCTCTTTAGTTAGTAGAAAACCAACCATTAAGAGCAAGGCTAAAAAGGCTTGGGTCCCCAAAACTTATATAGTTGATGCTATTGGTCCTAAAATTTGGGTGCCTAAGGCTTGCATTTTTCATGTTGTATAGGTAGAAGAACCAAGCTTATGGATTGTTGATAATGGGTGCTCTAAACACATGACCGGTGATGAGAGAAAATTTTCCACCATCAACCACACTAGCAAGGGGAAGGTGTCTTTTGGAAATAGTGGTAAACTTAAGATTCTAGGAAAAGACACAATTGAGGTATCCCCCAACCTTGCCATTTATAAAGTGTTATAAGTTAAAAATATGAAATTTATTTTGCTTAGTGTAAGTCAACTATGTGATGCCAATTTTGATATTCAATTTGATTCTTCAAAATGTTTCATAAGACACAAAACTTTAAATGATTGCATGTTAGTAGGGTTTAGGAAATCAAATATATATTATGTTGATTTATCCTATGCTACTAATGCCTCTACTAAGTGTTTTATTGCAAAAGAAGAAGAAAGTTGGCTTTGGCATAGGAGGCTAGGGCACATCAATATGAAGAACATTGCCAAAATAGCCAAAATAAAGTTAGTCAAGGAGCTGCCAAAAGTCAAGTATCTCAAGGACAAAATGTGTGATGCATGCCAAGAGGGGAAGCAATAAAAAACATCACATAAAGGTAAAACTTTACTTAGTACCGCTTTACCTCTAGAACTATTACATATGGACTTATTTGATTGTCATAGTACTCCTTCCATGATTGGTAGTAAATATTGCTTAGTCCCCAGGGCAAATTTAGATGGCTAGTGTAGCGGTGTTAAGGCTTGAAAGGGCAAGGGGTCAATTCCTGGAGGTGAGAACCAGGCTACCGATGACTCCGCATTTCTACGCTAGCCACCTGGGACTTGATTTACCCCCCTCCACACGTAGGGGCAGCGATGGGGGGCCGCTAATGTGGCGGTTCAACATTTTTTTTAGTAAATATTTCTTAGTGATAGTAGATGATTTTTCTAGATTTACTTGGGTATTTTTCATGAAAAATAAGGATGAAACTCTAGGAATAATCATAGGATTTAGCAAGAGAGTAGAGAATGAAAGAAAACTCAAAATCAACCGGATCCGTAGTGATCATGGTGGAGAATTTGAGAACTCTAACTTCCCAACCTTTTGCCTAGACCAAGGGTACAAGCACGAATTTTCTTGTCCTAGAACACCCCAACAAAGTGGGGTTGTGGAAAGGAAAATTTGTGCCCTACAAGAAGGGCTAGGACTATGCTTAATCCATATTCTTTACCTAGCTACTTGTGGGCAAAAGCGGTCAACACCGCTTGCTATATCCAAAATAGAGTTTTAATTCATAGGTTTTTGGGAAAAACCCATTTGAATTATGCAATGGTACAATTCCAACAATTCACTATTTTAAGGTCTTTGGATGCAAAGTCTACATTTTAAACACCAAAGACAACCTAGGTAAATTTGAGTCCAAAGCGGATGAGGGAATCCTAGTTGGATACTCATCCACTAGTGTAGGATATAGAGTTTATAATAAAAGAACTCAAAAGATTGAGGAATCTTCAAATGTCCAATTTGATGAAACCTCTAATACATACCCTAGGAAATCCCCCATTGATGATGATATCAATGAAAAAAATCAAGAAATTACCCAACAATTTCAAGATTTAACTTTAGGGGGTAATGATCAATGGGGAGAATTAAATAAAGGGGGAGTAAGAGGTGATTCCGATGATGAAAGAAGAGTTGAGGATAACCATGATCAAAATCAACCTAATACACCTCCTAGAACAAAAAGAGTTCATCAAAATCACCCTCTAGATCAAATTGTATGTGAGTTATCTCAAGGAGTTAGGACTAGGTCTTTTCATAGAGATCCCTCTAGTCATATAGCATTAATCTCTCAAATTGAGCCCAAAACAATCAATGATGCATTACTTGATCTAGATTGGATCTTAGCAATGCAAGATGAGTTGGCTCAATTTGAAAGGAGTCAAGTATGGGAGTTAGTTCCTAGACCTAATGATAACACTATCATTAGTACAAGATGGGCTTTTAGGAACAAACTAGATGATCAAGGAAATATTACTAGGAATAAGCCAAGATTAGTTGCAAGGGGCTTTAATCAAGTTGAAGGACTTGACTATAATGAAACATATGCCCCAGTTGCTAGGTTAGAGTCTATTAGGATCCTATTAGGGTATGCCTCTTATATGGGTTTCAAACTCCATCAAATGGATGTGAAATCGGTATTCCTAAATGGGTTCATTAAGGAAGAGTTATATGTAGAACAACCTCCCAAGTTTGAGAATATGGACTATCCAAACCATGTATACAAGCTTAGGAAAGCTTTGTGTTAGTGCAGTGGGCACCTAAGTCAAACCTAAGTTTTGATTATAGCAAACGATACAAAGTTAAGCTTATATTGTTATCTCACGAGCTAAATCAAGTGTGCAGAAAAGTCTCAATGCTGGAGCTGAAGGCTAGCGACACCCGGAGGAAGCCGCGGTGGTCGGGCGATACTCGAGTTACTTCGGAGGGAGCCGAAGGAATCGAGTGGAAGGCCGAAAGCAAAAGCAACACGTAAGTATCGAGGTAAGCTCGTGTGTGCGAGCGTAAGTGAGGTCGTATCCTCTTTACGGGGATGATCTTAAGCGTAGATCCGACCAAAGACATCCCATAGATGGTCTAGGTCGAGATCGGATGGTCGGAGGCCGTCAAAATAATGTTTTCTTTGAGCTAACTTTGCCCTGCAGCTAGCATCAGTCGACTGCCAGCTTAGAGGACTCGACTGCCGTCAAACAGTCGACTGCCGAAGGTCAGCACTCGACTGATGCTGCCATCAGTCGACTGATGATGGTCATCAGTCGACTGATGGTCAATGATCAGATTCGAGGAGTCAAGGATTATCACCAAATTTCAAGGGAAGATGTGCTCAAATTTTATTGGCTAGGGTTCCTCTCGAAAAGGGGCTCAAAGGCTATAAAAGGAGGGACAAACCTAGGGTTTCATACAATTTTCTAAGTGCTCAAAAGCCTCCGTTATGCTGCAACTCTCCGACAATGAAGTCCTTCCATTCCGACGTCTAGGTTTAACTTTCCTTATTATTTTTGTACGTCGGTATTAGTTTTTTTTGTTATCAGTTTGTCATTTACATTTTCGGATCTTTTATCGTATACGAGGAGAGGGGGAGTGTCCCTCTATCTCAAGTTTTTGTGGTTCCTTCTTGTATCGATTAACTCTTACCTCTAACGAGGAGTTCCTTTAGTGCTTTTGCCCTCCGTACGTGGTCAAGGACCACTAGGGCCTTGGAGTAGTAGCCGAAGGCTACGAACCAAGTAAAACTTCATTGTCTTTATTTACTTTACATTTCCGCTTCAATTAATTAATTATCTCTCGAGTTTTATTGAACGAAAGAAAAAGAAAAGGTTTTTCGCTATTCACCCCCCCTCTAGCGAACCGCATCGATCCAACAATTGGTATCAGAGCCGGGGGTTGCTAAGATTTGGTGAAACCACCAATCTAGCCATTTTTCACAGATTTATTTTTCTTTTATTTCTGTTTATTTTAGATTTTTTCGCTTTGTTAAATCTACTCCCGCACTACTAATCCAAGACGCGAGTCTTGGTACTTTTTGTGTGTTTTTTTTCGTTGCTAGTTTTTCCTTCGTCTTCTTTTGTCTTTTGTTCTAATGGCCCATCTCGAGGGTTTTAGCACCACCTCCCGCTTTACAACGGAGATGACTTCCGTTATTGGAAGGGTCGGATGGAATGCTTTCTCAAAACCCAAATCGAGATGTGGATCATAATCCAAACGGGTTTCACACTTCCGACTAATGAAGTGGGTGACTCCTTGGATTATGATCAATGGACCATTGCGACAAAACGACAAGTCGAAGTCGACGCCAAGGAAACACAAATCCTTCAATGCGGCCTATCCAAGGAAGAGCTAAATCGCGTCGGCCCCTTCATAAGCGCAAAGGATCTTTGGACAAAGCTAATCGAGTTACACGAAGGATCGGATCAAGCTAAGGTTTGCAAACGTGATTTGTTATTCAATAAATTGTACACACTAAAAATGCAGGAACACGAGTCCGCGACGCAACTCCACGCCCGTGTCCAAGACATAGTCAACAACCTACACGCAATCGGGCAAAAGGTCGAAAACCGCGACCTTATAAGGTATGTCCTAAACTCTTTTCCGAGGACTACCTTATGGGCATCCATGGTTGATGCCTATAAGGTCTCCAAGGATCTTTCTAAAATTAGGTTAGATGAACTCTTTTCCGATTTCGAATTACATGAACAATCCAACTCGGAACCCGAGAGGGGTATAGCCTTGTTTGCAGGTTCAAAGAAGAAGAAAATCGCAAGCAAGCCACCACCAACCGAGGAGGAAGACGAGTCCGAAGAAGAAGTTGACCCAGAGTTGACTGCCGAACTAATGAACCTAGCTCGAAGGATAGCCAAGGGATGAAAGCGAACCATGACTCGACCCAACCAAGGTAAGCCTAAAAGTTCTAACATTAGGTGTTATGAGTGCAACAGGTTTGGACATATCAAGTCCGAGTGCCCCAAGCTCAACCACCAAGCACCTAAGCATAAGAAGGCCCTCAACGCGACATGGGAAGAAGCGTCATCCGAAGAAGACGAAGACCACGTCTTCATGGCGAAATCAATTGAGTCGGACACGGAGACCGAGCCTGAACTTGAGTCAGAACCTGAGGATGACTCGGACTACGAAGCTACCTTCAAGTCAAGCCACGGATACGCATCCGATTCAAAAGATACCCTTAAGGTGAGTCGAGCTTTATTTAATACTTTACATAATATGGTTAGGTTTTTGTCTAGGAAGTTAGCTAAGTCCGAGTCCAAGGTCGAGACCCTTGTTGAGGAGGTTAAACTCCTCAAACACGAGGTCTCCCTAACCTCTTCGACTAGTCGAGTTCAAGAGAAGGACTCAACTCGAGTTGAAAAGCTCGAAGTTGAGAACTCTCTCTGAAAAGTCAAGTCGAAGATCTTAGGAACACGTTGGAAAGGTTCGCCGGGATCCAAAGGACTTGACCTCCTACTTGGATCTCAAAGGGCCGTGTACAACAAGGCTGGACTAGGGTTTAACTCAAACACGACTAATAGGTCGTATATGTCGATTGTAAGTCGACATAAGAAACATGTCCAAGCATGGGTCCCTAAGAACTTTTTGATTTCAACTCTAGGATTCAACCCGTACTGGGTTCCCAAGGATCAAATCCACTATGTGGATAGACCGAACTGATTCAACGGTCTAGGGGGAGCCATTACAAAACATGTTTGTGCTTTAACTTAGAAATTGCATGTTTTAACTTAGAATGTTTGTGCTTTAAACTTAGAAATTGCATGCTTTAACTTAGAAAGTTTATACTTTAAAACTTGTGAACTCACTTAGAACATGAACATAATCAACTTCGAAAAGATTGAGCCCCGGGGAGCCTCTTTTCAAAAACATAACCAACTAAAATTCTTCGAAAAGATTGAGCCTCGGGGAGCCTCTTTTCAAAAATAACTAGTTAGACGAGGAAATAATTTTAGGTGAGTCAAGTCATCATTTTCTTGAAAATGGCTTTGTCTAAGGAAGTGGTCGATGATCCGATAAAAGAAGGCCCCTGTGCCTCGCCACGACCTGGAAGCCATGATCTTGAAAAGGTAAACTTGACAAGCCTAGGGTTAAATCCAAATCTAACATAAAATTACTTGAACCTAAATCCACTTAATCAACTTAATTGGAAGTCATCTCAAAAAAACACATAAGTATAACATGCTTGATCATATAGACTCCGGTGAGATGACCTAGGGTTAACAACTTACAACCAATTTTCTTAACAAAAATCTAACATCCAATCCAACCACCTTGTGTGTAGGATCAATGGATGTTGGACAGTGGTTGCTCCCGACACATGACCGGGGATCAACTCAAATTCGCAAAGCTTCGATTCAAACGACAAGGATCGGTAGCCTTTGGGAATAACGGCAAGCTCAAAATCATCGGATCAGGTGATATCGAGCTTAACACGAATTTTGTTATTAAAAATGTATTACTTGTAGAGAATTTTGAATATAACTTACTTAGTGTAAGCCAATTGTGTGATAATAACTATAAGGTTATATTTCTAGAAAATGAATGCGTAATTAATACCAACGAAACCTCTAAAACAATTCTTAAAGGAACTAGAAATAACAACATTTATACGATCAACTTAACCAACTCCTCAACTAAGTGTCTTATGACACGGCAAGAGGAATCATGGTTGTGGCACCGACGACTCGGTCACTCGCACCCAAGACTCGTCCACAAGATGAGTCAGAGTGGCTTAGTCAGAGGCTTACCCAACCTCAACAATTTGGTTAATAAAATCTGTAATGCTTGTCAACAAGGAAAACAACCTAGGACACAAAACAAGTTAACTAACCAAGAATGAACCTCAAGTGTACTTGAGCTCCTGCATATGGATCTATTCGATTCACATGGAGCCAAGTCTCTCAATAGAAGTCAATATTGCTTAGTCATAATTGACGACTACTCCAGGTTTACCTGGGTTAGGTTCATCAAACATAAAAATGATACCCTAGATCAATTAATCAATCTATTCAAATTAATCGAGAATCAAAAAGACCTTAAGGTTAAAAGACTTAGAAGCGATCATGGTGGTGAATTCGAAAATCAAAGGTTCATCGACTTCTGTAACCTAAACGGATACCACCATGAATTCTCTTGCCCTAGGACCCCTCAACAAAATGGCCTAGTGGAGCGGAAAAACCGAACTCTACAAGAAGCCGCTAGGACCATGTTGAATGAATACGACCTACCCGATAGGTTTTGGGCAGAAGCCGTTAGCACGGCTTGCTATGTCCAAAATAGGATCCTTATGGTAAAGAGGCACCTTAAGACCTCGTACGAGATTTATCACGATAAAATACCTAACATCAAGTACTTTAGGGTATTTGTGTGTAAGGTACATATCCTAAACACTAAGGATTACCTAGGGAAATTTACATCCAAAACCACGATCGGAATCATTCTAGGATACTCGACTACAAGTAGAGCTTATAGAGTATATAACCACGACACCCTTAGAGTCGAGGAGACTATCAATGTAGTATTTGATGAAGGACATGAACCTACAAAACCCCCGGCAACCCCAATTAGCGAGCCAATTCATACTAAACCTAACTCTGATCCGGAGATCAGGTCTAGTGTTAATCCTAACCTAGGTCAACCTAGTCACTCTATTGATCAAGTGATAGATGACTCCAACCAAACTAGTGTTCAACCAAGTCACCCCATTGATCAAGCATTAGGTGACACAAACCCAACCCAATCTAGGATTCAGACTAACCACCCTATCGATCAAGTGATAGGAGATCCTAATCTAGGAGTTCGAACTAGAGCATCCTATAGGAACCTTAGTCAAATTTCCTTAATTTCAAAGATAGAACCCAAATCAATTAAACAAGCTCTTCTTGATCCCGATTGGATTATTGCAATGCAAGAAGAGCTAGCCCAATTTACTAGGAATGAAGTGTGGGAGTTAGTATCGCCACCTAAAGACAAAACGATAATTGGAACAAGGTGGGTGTTTCGAAATAAGCTTGATGATAAAGGTGAAGTAGTTAGAAACAAGGCTAGGTTAGTCGCCAAAGGGTTTAGCCAAGTCGAAGGCTTAGATTACGATGAAACCTATGCCCCAGTAGCTAGACTCGAATCCATTCGAATGTTGCTAGCTTATGCCGCACATCGAGGATTTAAGCTGTTTCAAATGGATGTTAAGTCGGCATTCCTAAATGGATACATTAAAGAAGAAGTTTATGTCAGCCAACCCCCCGGATTCGAAAATCTAGATAAACCCGACCATGTTCTAAAACTTAAGAAAGCTCTCTATGGACTTAAACAAGCTCCTCGAGCTTGGTACGAGAGACTTTCAATCCATCTTAAGTCAAAAGGGTTTAACCAAGGCTTAGTTGACCCAACTCTCTTTGTAAAAACCTTAGGTAAAGAAATATTCATAGCTCAAATTTACATAGACGATATAATTTTTGGAACCTCTAACTCAGCCTTACTAAACGAGTTCGTTTCGCTCATGGAAAGTGAGTTCGAAATGAACTTGGTAGGCGAGTTAAGTTTCTTTTTAGGTCTACAAATTAAACAAACTAAGGATGGTATATACCTATATCAACAAAAATACACTAAGGAGTTAATTAAAAGATTTGGAATGCAAGACGCTAAGGTAATAAACACCCCAATGGCGATAAATGTTAACATAGGAGAAGACCTAGAAAGTAAGTCCATTGACTTAAAGTACTATAGGAGTGCAATAGGAAGTCTTCTATACTTAACTGCGAGTCGACCCGACATCCTATTCGCAGTAAGTATGTGCGCCAGGTTTCAAACCTGTGCTAAGGAGTCTCACCTAACCCTAGTTAAGCGTATCCTTAGATATCTAAAGGGTACACTTAATGTCGGTATTTGGTATCCTAGATCTACCGAGTTCGAACTAATCGGCTACTCGATTCGGATTATGCGGTAGTAAACTCGGCGAAAAGAGCACGCAGTGGTTGTTGTCAACTACTCTACCGAGTCTAGTGAGTTGGTGCGAGGAAGCAACATTGTGTTGCCTTATCTACCACCGAATACATCGCGATGGGTGAGTGTGTCACTCAACTTCTTTGGATGAAGCACACTCTCCGCGACTTTAAGTTAGACTTTACAAATACTAAACTTCACGTAGATAACATTAGTTCAATTAATCTTACAAAGAATCCGATATGTCACTCTAGGACCAAACATATAGAGGTCAAACACCATTTCATTCGAGAACATGTGGCCAACGGAGCCATACACCTCGAATACGTCGAATCGAAGTCTAACTTGGCAGATCTATTTACTAAACCCCTACCCGAAGCCGAATTTAGTCTACTAAGACGAAAATTGGGCATGTGTAGGTACATGCAAATTATATTTTCTTACTACTATTTCTTAACTTTCATTTTTGTTATGGAACTAGTATAGGACATACCTTAGATATCATGCACCTATAGATTTAAGGAGCCAATACATCTCACAACACATAGGACTAATGTGTTTGTGTACTTAGCCACGTAGATGGGTGTGAGATGTTAGGACCTTACTCCTGGTTCCAGATGTAGAGCTAGTGCATCGCTATGAACCACGGAGTATAATCATACATACTAACCGACTCTGACCAGGACTGGTTGATCCTTCATATCAATCAAGCCAAATATGAGCCGAACATTTTATAGATGAACTTATTTTCAGTATATTATTTTAAAAAAAAAAAGAAAAAAAATGTGGAACATGCTTGGACTTTAAATTTAACATTTGTCTTGTTTTCCACACACCCCTTACTCTTTTCGATATACGGCAAAAGGGGGAGAAAAAGGATAAAAGTTAAGGAGTCAAAATTTAATTTTTTTTGATAACTTAACTCTTACTTCATAATTTAACCAAAAGGCCAGGGTTAAGAAATCATTTGGTTTCTTAACTTAAAACTTATTTTAAACACTATGGCCAACATTAAGTAATTTCGGTTACTTAATTCTTTTTCTTAGTAGCAAATATCTAGGGGGAGAGTTAAAACCCTTTCTCAAGTACTCACCCTCGGTCAAGGGGGAGGATTCCTCAAGGGGGAGCACTTGAAAAAGGATTTTTATATACTCCTACTCATTCATGCATAATCTCATACTTATTTTTTGTCTTAACTTTGTATGTGGGTTTGCCATAAATCAAAAAGGGGGAGATTGTTGGTGCAGTGGGCACCTAAGTCAAACCTAAGTTTTGATTATAGCAAACGATACAAAGTTAAGCTTATATTGTTATCTCATGAGCTAAATCAAGTGTGCAGAAAAGTCTCAATGCTGGAGCTGAAGGCTAGCGACACCCGGAGGAAGCCGCGGTGGTCGGGCGATACTCGAGTTACTTCGGAGGGAGCCGAAGGAATCGAGTGGAAGGCCGGAAGCAAAAGCGACACGTAAGTATCGAGGTAAGCTCGTGTGTGCGAGCGTAAGTGAGGTCGTATCCTCTTTACGGGGATAATCTTAAGCGTAGATCCGACCAAAGACATCCCATAGATGGTCTAGGTCGAGATCGGATGGTCGGAGGCTAATGTTTTCTTTGAGCTAACTTTGCCCTGCAGCTAGCATCAGTCGACTGCCAGCTTGGAGGACTCGACTGCCACAAACAATGATCCGAAGGTCAAGACTGATCGAAGCCGCCATCACGATCGATGATGGTCATCCCGATCGATGGTCAATGATCAGATTCGAGGAGTCAAGGATTATCACCAAATTTCAAGGGAAGATGTGCTCAAATTTGATTGGCTAGGGTTCCTCTCGAAAAGGGGCTCAAAGGCTATAAAAGGAGGGCCAAACCTAGGGTTTCATACAATTTTCTAAGTGCTCAAAAGCTCCGTTACGCTGCAACTCTCCGACAACGAAGTCCTTCCATTCCGACGTCTAGGTTTAACTTTCCTTATTATTTTTGTACGTCGGTATTAGTTTTTTTTGTTATCAGTTTGTCATTTACATTTCCGGAGCTTTTATCGTATACGAGGAGAGGGGGAGTGTCCCTCTATCTCAAGTTTTTGTGGTTCCTTCTTGTATCGATTAACTCCTACCTCTAACGAGGAGGAGTTCCTTTAGTGATTTTGCCCTCCGTACGTGGTCAAGGACCACTAGGGCCTTGGAGTAGTAGCCGAAGGCTACGAACCAAGTAAAACTTCATTGTCTTTATTTACTTTACATTTCCGCTGCAATTAATTAATTATCTCTCGAGTTTTAACGAACGAAAGAAAAAGAAAAGGTTTTTCACTATTCACCCCCCCCTCTAGCGAACCGCATCGATCCAACACTTTGTATCATTTGAAGCAAGCTCCCCGGGCTTGGTATGAAAGATTATCATCTTTCTTAATCTCTAAGGACTTTAGGAGGGGTAATGTAGATCAAACTCTATTTATAAAGTCAACATCAAAGGACATCTTTGTAGCCCAAGTATATGTTGATGACATTATCTTTGGGTCAACAAATGATGAACTTCTTCAAGACTTTATCAAGAATATGGAAAATGAGTTTGAGATGAGTCTAGTTGGGGAACTAAATTTCTTCCTAGGATTACAAGTCAAACAAACAAGTGAAGGAATTTATATTTACCAAACCAAATATGCTAAGGAAATGATTAAGAAATTTGGTTTGGAAAATGCTAAGGTAGTTTCAACTCCAATGGCAACCAATACAAAAATAGATAGTGATCATGAAGGAAAACAAATTGACCTTACACTCTATAGGAGTATGATTGGTAGCTTTTTATACCTAACCGCTAGTAGACCCGATATATTATTTGCGGTTGGTATGTGTGCTAGGTACCAATCATGTGCCAAAGAATCTCATTTAGTTGCCGTTAAGAGAATCTTAAGATATATTAAAGGAACACTAAATGTAGGACTATGGTACCCTAGGACTAGGTCTTTTGATTTGGTTGGGTACACCGATTCCGATTATGTTGGTTGTAAATTGGATCGGAAGAGTACTAGTGGCGGATGCCAATTCCTTGGGTCCTCCCTAGTTAGTTGGAGTAGTAGGAAGCAACCTTGTGTTGCCCTATCCACCACCGAGGCCGAGTATGTGGATATGGGTGGTTGTGTAGCTCAACTACTATGGATGAAACATACTTTAGAGTACTATGAGCTATCTTACTCCAAAATGAAAGTATTTTGTGATAATGTGAGCACCATAAATTTGACCAAAAATACGGTGCATCACTCTAGGACCAAGCACATTGAAGTGAAACATCACTTCATTAGAGATCATGTGGCTAAGGGGGACATTGAGCTTAATTGTATTGAATCTAAGTCCAACCTATCCGACATCTTTACCAAGGCTCTCCCCAAAGTAGAATTCTCATCACTTAGGAGAGAGCTTGGGATGTGCTTGGTTGAATAAAGGTGTAGGTTTGCATTATTCTATAGAAATCCGAGGATTTATACCTTTAAGCATCTCACAAAACACCTAAGAAACCATGATTTTTGTATTGAGCCACTTAGACAACATGTGAGATGTTAGGAAGATACACTTGGTTCATCATGCTTGTTATGATGCATTACTATGAACCAAAGTGTCATCTAGAGACATTAATCCTTCATTAGACAAATCATTGGTAAGGCTTATGCACAATTAATGTGCATATAGCTCCAAGAATATGAATGGAAATGTCAAATAAAACATAATTTAAACTATGTTTATCAAACTTTGAAAAATAGTTTTCAAGTGAAATCCAAAAGTGATACAAAGTTTGCAAAATACTTAGAGTTTTTGCTAGGTTTCAAAATTGTATCATTTTCGAAATTTGGAAAACATATATTTTTTAAATTATTTTTCCTTTATAGAAATTTATTTCAGAAATGTGTACACAAAATTTTGTGATTTTTCGATCTTTCTAGAATTTTTGGCGCATTTCTGAAGTTGGGTTGAAAAATCAGAAAAATGGAATTCGGGTGTAGCAGTCGATTGCATCAGAAACTAGTTGACTGATACGCTGTGTTTTCTGAAAAATAGCTCTATTTCCTGGTGTTTAGTGTATCTTTGATGTCCTAAATCTATGGCATGATAATATTCATTATAAAGAAGTTTTTAGGACTGTTTGATGCAATGTTTTAGGGGGAGTTTCATCATATAGATCTTTTCGTCCCCTTAACTTATATTGTTGGTGCAAAGTTAGGATTTAACCTCCAATCTTTTGTTAGGCTTTGCTCCACAAGTTATTCATTCATCATGAATCATATCTTGGATTAAGGAGGAGCTTGATTTCAATCTTATACCTTAGTTCAAGATTACAACACATTTAATTCTTTCATGAAATTTATGAATCCTTCTCTTTTTGATGTATGTCAAAGGGGGAGAAGGAATGTTTAAGTTAGAAATCATATTGGAAATATGATTATGTGCATGTGTTAAGAAGGAATGTTTAAGTTAGAAATCATATTGGAAATATGATTATGTGCATGTGTTAAAGACCTAACTTAAATGATTGTCAAACATTAAAAAGGGAGAGATTGTTGGTGCAACAATGCCCCAAGCATTTATATGTTTTGATGTTTGGATAATCATCTAAGTTAGGCAATACTTTGTGATCTAATTGTGAATATGTTTAAGTAATAGGAAAATTCAAGTATAAAGACTTGGTAAAGGCAAAGTCCAAGTATGATCATGGCAAGAGAAGTCCAAGGAAAAGGTTTGGCGGCATAAGACCAAGCATATAGTCTTGGCAGCGTAAAGTCCAAACGGACCTTGGCAAAGGAAGTCCAAAGGCAAGTCTTGGCAGCGTAAGTCCAAGCATGTAGTCTTGGCGGCGTAAAGTCCAAGCGCACTTTGACAAAGGAAAACCCAAGACATGACAAAACCGAAGGAAGCTCTTGGAAGCAAAGCGCAAAGGATGAACGAGTCGCGGACTCGGAGGGATCCTGGAGGCGCAAGGCTTAAGGAAGAGCTAGAAGGTTGAGTCTAGGTCTAGGGAGTCAATTCAAGTATGAATTATTCATACTTAAGTAGTATCAGTCGACTGATATGATGTATCAGTCGACTGTTAGGGTGCTCGACTGAGTCAGGCTAAAAAGAGGACGAACAGTCGACTTCCTAGTCGTGTCAGTCGACTGATATCATCATCAGTCGACTGCCAAACGACAGCAGTCGACTGATCAGGGTAAACACGGGCATAGAATAGAGTCTCACTCGACTGTGCACCATGATCACTTGACTGATCACTACATCAGTCGACTGATGAAGGGATCAATCGACTGATGAGCGTGTCGTTGGATGATGATGATTATGAATCCCGCAAATCTGGATATTCAAAAGCCATTAACTACGGCAGCAGTCGACTGATGTTGTACATTAGTCGACTGATCATGGCCTAACGGGAAAAATAACCCTCTCTCTATAAAAAGAGGGCTTGTGGTGGTTGAGAGGGTTAATGCTTACATTGTGATCATCCTCTCAAGCCTCCTAGAATTTTCTAAGCTTTCCTAGTGTTTTAATTCCCCTCCTCCTCTCTAAACTTTATCTTCATCCTTTGTAAGAAGAGGAGGGTTGCTGTAAAAAGAGAAAGCTTATTAGTGAGATTGATTAGGGTTGATCCACCTTAAAGATCGTCGTGGAGTTTGAGCATTATCTCCGAACCACGTAAAAGCTTTGTGTTAGCACTGTATTTTCATTTCTATTACTATTGTTTTTGTTGTGCTTTCGCTAACCATTTTTGTATAAATGAAAACAAGCTATTCACCCCCCCCCCTTCTAGCTTCCAAGGATCCCCTACATGATCGGGTCATCACTCGACTGTCAAACCCTACCAGTCGACTTGGGAACCTTCTGTGCCTGAATACCCAACCAGCGATCGGTGATCTCTAGATCGATCGCTGATCGCTTCATCGAATGATCCAATCTTGCGATCGATTGCCAGGCCATTTCCCGATAGTCGAACTCAGGTCGACTCACATCAGTCAACTGACTATAGTCTCAGTCGACTGATACACCTCAAACATGAGGTTTTACCCCAAGTATGGTGCCCCTATACTTGCTAGACTATCCTTAGCCTAAACCTAAGCCTTCTAGCCACCTCCATCAGCCTCACGCCTATCGGATCCCGCCAAGTCTTCAATAACTTGTTCATCCATACGCTAGCCTTCAGGTGCTTCCATCAGCTATTGTAATGCTAATGTGATCTACACCTCCAAGGCACATTGGACTTATGCTGCCAAGACTCCACTTGGACTTTACGCTGCCAAACCATTGAACTTATGCTGCCAAGATTTCACCCTTGGAATTTACGCCGCCAATATTCTGTTGGTGCAGGGGCACTAGATAATCGAACCTGTGTTTTGATTATGGAAAAGACACAAAGTTAAGTTTACATCGTTATCTCACAAGCTAAATCGAGTGTGTAGAAAAGTACTAAAGCTGGAGCTGAAGGCTAGCGACACCTGGAGGAAGCCGCAGTGGTCGGGAGACACTCGAGTGACTTCAGAGGGATCCGAAGGAATCGAGTGGAAGGCCGGAAGCGAGAGCTACAAAGTAAGTATCGAGGTAAGCTCGTGTGAGTGAGAGATGATAAGGTCGTGTCCTCTATACGAGGACGACCATAGGCGGCAATCCGACTAAGACTTCCTGTGGAAGGTCTAGGTCGAGATCGGATGATTAGAAATCATCGCATTTATCATTTTTCGAGCTAACCTCTTACTGTAGGGAAGTGGCCAGGCTGGCAGTCGACTGCTGGACATTGGGTAGTCGACTGATGCTCATCAGTCGACTGATGAGAGGCATCAGTCAATTGATAGTGACGAATCAGCCTTTGTGCTAGGTCAAAATGGATAACGTTTGACGCAGCCACTTCGTGATAAAATTTGTACAACTTCGTGATCTGTTATGAAAGATGAGGAGACACATTCAGAGGCAAAAATCTATAAAAGGAGGGGAGGATTCCAACTCCAAATATCATCAAGTTTATTCTCAAGTGCTCCTACAACGCTAATGCTCCAACACCGTCATAACGCCGAAGCGACGATAAGTTCTCATCATCTTCGTCGGCAGCAACAACAAGTAACATATTCTATTGCATTCTTTTTTTTTTTATTCGTAACAAGGTGAGGTAGGCTTGTTGGCTCATACTCATACTTTCGGTTTTGTGATCGTTGTCTCCTACCTCCAACGAGGAGGAGACGTTATAGTGCTTTGCCCTCCCTACGCGGTCTAGGACCGTTAGGGCCTTGGAGTAGCAACCACTGGGTTGTGAAACAAGTAAAAAATAAACGTGTCTCTTTATTTTCCTCTGTGCTTACTCATGTATCGAACAAAAAGATTTACGGTCACTATTCACCACCCCTCTAGCGACGCTTCTCGATCCAACATATTCCCCTTGGACTTCTCAATTGCTAAGACTCAAGCTTGGACTTTCCCTTACCAACCCATGTTGGACTTTCCATGCCAAGACTCATGCTTGGAGTTTTCCTTGCCAAGACTCATGCTTGGACTTCCCTTGCCAACCCATGTTGGACTTTCCATGCCAAGACTCAAGCTTGGACTTTTCATGCAAAGTACACAAGACTTGGACTTTCCATGACAATGGTTAAACCATCGTCAAACATCAAATATGACCTGGGTCGATTGCACCAACAATCTCCCCAACACATGTCAGACATCAATGTCAAATATCAAAACATTACTTGAGTCAAACTTGAGTCTGGTCAATCGTGATCTGGGCCAATTGTACCAACAGATTTGACATTTATTGAACCAATAATCTCCCCAATAATTGTTACTTGGGTTATGTGTGATGTAGTTAGCCTAGTGGGGACTGACACATAGACCATGTTTTGAATCAAGTGGGTATAAAAAGAGTGAAAGGAACGAGACATGACTCATTGTAACTGCTGAATGGTTCAGAAGTGGTTCTGAGATCAATCGTTGATTTTTCGATTAATTGGGGATCATGATTACTACTAGGTGTCACTCATGATCATTTTATAATTAATAGTTAGTTATGACGACAACATAAACTGGAAATCTATAAAGTCACACGAACTATGAGTTTTTCCGAAAGATTTAAAATGAGTTTGAGAATTGGATTCTCAGATCAAGAGATAATAGATTTGGTTGGACAAGACAAAGGGTAAATATTGAAGGAATTTTGAAAGAAGGAAACATAGATGGTCAAGCGTTATGAAGATGGGTTGAACCCTCTTTTGTTTAATTCTAAACCAGATTGGTTTAGTTCAAATTAAAAGAGTTTTGGTTAACGAACCAAGTGATTTGGTTTTGAACAAACTTAAGGCTATTGGTATGGGTTGTAGGTTAATGTATGTGGGTTTTGAATTTGCTCATCTAACTCGATATGAGATATATATATTGGATGAGAAACCTAGGGTGGTAGAGCTCTCTTTTCTTCCTCTCCCCTCTTTCCACCCACCCCAAAAGTTGCCACCCAACTTGTTGCCACCGCATCCTTTGGCCGCCGATAACCACCTACGACCCTTTCGACTCCGACACTTCCTCCTCGACGAGTCACCTTCCATCAAAACTTGTTGCCTCCAATCAAGGAGATTGGACAACAAAGGAAAAGCATGAAAACCCCCTTTTTCCTCGCCGGACAATAACCCTCTTGTGTGGTTGTTCTCTCCATTTGGTGTCGTTTGGTTGCGTACGCCATTGGGCACCAAACTCTATCTTCGTATGCAAGGCTAGTATCTTTCTCCAAGACAAAACTCAGGCTTTGGAAGGCGTCTTGATGAAATCTCAATGTGGATACTAGTAGAGGTAAATTTTGGTGAGTTTGCAGGTTGATGTGATTCACACTTTGCGTCATCCGACAGATATACCTAGAATAAATGTTATTTTTTATTTGTTTCTTTAGTAAAATTTTATTTTGCAACTATGTCCGCACATATTGTTTCATGCATGCATTGGTGTCTGTGTGGTAATAAATTAGAAATTTATTATGCATTATTTCTACTGTGCACATTTGTGAAACGCATTTGAGCATGCATCCGCGTCGGGCTCCCCAATATTTCCTTGCCTTGCATCTGATCTTCAGACTTTCAAGGGCTTTTCCAACACTAGGGATCTAGTCCTTCTTGACCTGCTTGGACCTTCCTCTATGTGCCAAGTGTTCGATCAACCATAACCTACTTGGACTTCACACTTGTCAACTCCCAGTTGGACTTTCCATCACCAAGTGTCCGATCCTCCATGGCCTACTTGCATTTCTATCTTGCCAATGCCCTATTGGACTTCCGACCACCAAGTGTCTAATCAATCATGTCCCACTTGGATATTCCACTTGCCAACTCTTAGTTCGGCTTCCAACCACCAAGTGCCTCGTCTTCCTTGACCGCCTTTGATTTCTCACTCGCCAACTCTCAGTTGGACTTCCAACCACCAAGTGTCCGATCTTCCTTGACCGACTTGGATTTTTCACTCACCAACTCCCAATTGGACTTCTAACCACCAAGTATCTGGTCCTCCTTGATCGACTTGGATTTCTCACTCGCCAACTCCTAGTTGGACTTCTAACCACCAAGTGTTTGATCCTCATTGACTGACTTGGATTTCTACTTGTCAACATCCGATTGGACTTCACTCGTCAAGTCTCTAGTTAATGTTGACCTACATAACTTCTCATTCAACCTTGACACTATTGGACTTTCCGAGCTGCAAAAATCGCTTTTTGCATTGCAGAAACCTCGGAAGCCCAGCCATGGATCCGTACGAAGATATAAAAAAACTAAACATGTATGTGTTTAAGTAAAAACCTAGATCTACCATATATCTACGAGATGAGAGCGTTACCCTCGTAGTGACGCCCATCGCTTATCCCGCTCATCCAAATGCTTTATCGGAACTCAAGAGTGTCAAGTGTACACTCCTCTATTGGTATCCACATGGACAAATGGTGGAGAAAAATAACCTACAGTGTGCTAGCACTCCTTGAAAGTTTCGGCCAAGATAGGATGAGGGAAAGAGAGCTTGAGAAGAAGAAGATCCAAGGAAGAAGAAGATGGAGTTACACATCAAATGAATTTTCATTCATCAAGTAAAGTGGCTGGCCACTTCAATGGGTGGGGGTTACATGCATGCATGTAACTCCAAGAGCCAATGGTTCTTGGTCTCCATCATGAGGTGGCACCACATGATAAGTCCATGATGATGTGGAACATCATCATTGGCCGACCCCCATGCCAAGTCACCATGACATGGCAATTGGTTAAGTCAAAATTGACCATTCATCTTCCCTTTCAAGTCAAGTCATGACTCATTATTCCATGGTCACCAAATCTCAGGATTCAAGTCAATTCGATTAAAATAATCTATTCATTAATTTAATTGACAAAATCATATGCAAGGATCATTCAACACTGAATCAAATGAGCCAACATATAATCTAATTCGATTGTTTTAACCAATTGTCATCCCATGAACTTAATCCTGGGTTGTACTGTAGAACCAATCTCCATCTACAAGTGTGATAGCAATATGCAACTGAGGTTCTTGTAACGTTGGCAATGGTCCTAAACCGATTTAGGAACATAAGCAATGAGCGGTATCTAGCAACATATCATTGCTACCCAAGTTACAAGAATGTTGAGCTCCATCATCACCTTTGTGACTACTAATTGTGACTCTCACAATATTTGACAATGTCCCTCTATCCTTGACATCTAGATTGACCAATTGAGGCATAGACCGTGTCATCCTCGGTACAATCTATATCTTGAACTCCAAGTATACTCACTCTAATCAAATGATCTCAATATCTCATATTGACTCATTTGGACATGACCATGCACTTCGTGGTCTCACTCTATCAAGAATAACGATGTCACTCCCGTCATATAGGAGGGATAGATCCCATCTATATCACTCACATCCCTCCGTATAATTTGTTACATACCCAGTAATCACCTTTATAGCCCACCCATTTACGGGTGACGTTTGACGAAGCCAAAGTATGCAACTCCTTATGTAGAAAACCATGGTGACTTCAGGTCTAAGGACTAATAGTCATACTAATAGCCACATGAGAAAGTATATGACACTCATATAATGATCCATGATACTTTCTCATGACAGGTCATTCAGTATACATTCTCCAATGCATACCCATGTGTCAACATGATATCTCATATCCATGACTTGTGAGTTCAAGTCATCGTGTTGACCTACATGCTAGTCTCTACGCATTAACATTGTCCCTGAATGTTAATACTTGACTAGGAATGATTAAGAGTAGTGTTCTCTATATCATCTCATTATCGATTCAACCAATCGATTGATATAGATAAGAACCTTCTACTCAAGGATGTTATTATACTTAGTTATTTAGCACCAATACAAGTAAATATAATAACCATGCCTCTATAAATAGGAATATGATACAATAAAGTCCATACAACAATCATCACATGATTGACTATAGGACTTTTACTAACAATCTCCCACTAGTACTAGTGCCAATCATCGTAGTATCTAATACCCAATGACCTACCGTGACCATCATGCTTTTTTCTATGCCAAAGCCTTGGTCAAGGGATCTGTGATGTTAGCCTCAGTGGGTACTCTGCAAAACACAAACTCTGACTGTGATCTATAATCATCCTGGTCAGTTTGGAAGCTGGCATCACTGTAACCCTTTACAGCTAGCTCCTCATCGCCTCTAAATATCAAGAACTATTCTTTAGTCCTTCTCAAGTACTTAAGAATATTCTTGACTGCTATCCAGTGATGCTCACCTGGATTTGACTGGTATCTACTCATCATGCTCAAAGCATACGAGACATCAGGATGAGTACATAGCATGGCGTACATGATAGATTCTATGGCAGATGCGTAAGGGAACTTATCTATGCGGTCTCTCTCCTCTCTAGAAGAGGGACGTTGAGTCTTCGAAAGACTCACACCATGTGACATCGGCAGAAGTCCCTTCTTGGAATTCTGTATGGCAAACCGTAGTAATACGGTGTCAATGTATGTACTCTGAATTAGGCCAAGCAATCTCTTAGATCTATCTCTATAGATCTTGATGCCTAGAATACAGGCTGCTTCACCTAAGTCCTTCATTGAGAAGCACGTCCCCATCCAAGTCTTCATAGACTGTAGTGAAGGGATGTCATTCCCAATGTGTAGTATGTCATCCACATACAATACAAGAAAGACAACTATGTTCCCATTAACCCTCTTGTAGACACAGGGTTCATCTTCATTCTTGATAAAACTAAACTATTTAATCGCATCATCAAATCGAAGATTCCAGCTCCGAGAATCTTGCTTTAGCCCATAAATGGACCTTTGCAACTTGCATACTTTCCCATTATGCTATGGATCTACAAAACCCTCAGGTTGTGTCATGTACACATCCTCGAGCAAGTTTCCATTCAGAAATACGGTTTTGACATCCATCTACCAGATCTCATAATCATGGTATGCTACAATAGCAAGCATGATCCGAATGGACTTAAACATCGCCACTGGAGAAAAGGTTTCATCATAGTCAATACCATGAATTTGCTTGAAACCTTTAACCATCAATCGGCCCTTATAGGTATGTGTAAGTCCATCCATGTCAGTCTTTCTCTTAAAGACCCACTTACACCCAATGGGTTTAACCCCTTCAGGTGGAAAGTCCATACTTGGTTAGTGTACATGGATTCCATATCGGATCTCATGGCCTCTAGCCATTTCTCAAAATCTAGGCTCATCACAGCTTCCTGATAGGAGGTAGGCTCATTCTCAATGAGCATAACGTCATCATGGTCAGACAAGAGAAATGAGTATCTCTCAGCCGACGACGCACTATCGACCGCAAGAGGTAGGTCTACTGAATGTGGTTGTTCCACAACTCTTTGTGCAACAACCTCATCACCCACAACACTTTTGTGGTTCCTGCTCAACCTCCATCAAGGCCTCAGCTATGGTCCTTATCTTGAATTTCTTCAAGATCGAACGTATTCTACTAGTTTTTCTAGAAACAAAATTCCTTTCTAGAAAAACTCCAGTCTTTGCCACAAACACTTTGTGCTGACTGGGAATATAGAAGTGATATCCCTTAGTCTCCTTGGGATATCTAACAAAATAGCACTTATCGGATTTGGGTACCAGTTTGTCTGAGACTTGACGTCGAACGTAAGCCTCACAACCCCAAATCCTCATAAAAGACATCTTGTCCATATCGTATATGATGTCTTTATCACAACCTTGGATGGTACACAGTTAAGTGTGAAGGATGCTGTGTCAAGAGCATATCCCCAAAAAAATATAGAAAGATTTGTGTGACTCATCATAGATCGTACCATATCTAATAGGGTAAGATTCCTCCTTTCAGATACACTATTCCACTGTGGTGTTCCAGGAGGAGTGAGTTGGGATAGAATCCCACACTCAGCTAGATAGTCACGAAACTCATGGCTAAGGTATTCACCACCTCGATCTGATCGAAGTATCTTAATACTCTTGCCAAGTTGGTTTTGTACTTCATTCTTGAATTCTTTGAACTTTTCAAAGGATTCAGATTTATGTGTCATCAGATATACATAACCATATCTACTGAAGTCATCAGTAAATGTAATGAAGTACTTGTAATCACCTCTAGCAGCAACATTGAAAGGATCGCATACATCACTATGTATAAGTCCTAACAAGTCTATTGCTCTCTCGCTGTGTCCATTAAAGGGAGTCTTGGTCATCTTGCCTAAAAGGCAAGACTCGCATGTCTCATATGATTCAAAATCAAATGAGTCCAGCAGCCCATCCTTATGGAGCTGGGATAAGTGACTCTCATTTATGTGACCTAAGCGACAATGCCAGAGATAGATTTGGTTCAACTCATTTGACTTGAACCTTTTGATACTTATGTTATAGATGAGACTCTCTAAGTCTATAAAGTAGAGTCCGTTCATTAGAGGTGAACTACAATAGAACATATCATTTAAATAAACTGAACAACATTTATTCTTTATTATAAATGTAAATCCTTTCTTGTCTAAACAAGAAATCAAAATTATGTTCTTAGTTAATGCAGACACATAACAACATTCATCTAGTTCTAGTACAAGCCCAGTGGGCAGAGATAGATCATAAGTTCGTACAGCAACAACAACTCTTGCTCCATTGCCTACTCGTAGGTCCACCTCGCCCTTTGTCAATCCCTTGTTATTTCTCAGCACCTGCACATTGGTACAAATGTGAGATGCACATCCGGTATCTAATACCCATGATGAAGAAATAGATAGATTGACTTCTATAACATTTATACCTGAAGTAGAAGTCTCACTTCTCTTCTTCTTAAGATCTTACGCCCAAAGGTCCTACGCCTTCCTTGCAGTGGAAGCAAGTCCCTTCTTTAGCCACCCCTCCTTTCGGTTTCAGTTCCTTGCCTTTGCCCTTGGCTTGGGACTTTCCCATACCTTTAGGCTTGCCCTTGCCTTTCTTCTTATGCACCATCAAAATGGAGTTAGATTTTCCTTTCTTAAGGTTGAGCTCAGCAATTCTCAACATGCTGAGCATCTCAGGCACTGACATATCAATTTCATTCATATTGTAATTCATGACAAATTGATTGTAGCTTTGTGGCAAAGACTGCAAGATCAAGTCAGTGGACAGCTCTTGGCCAAGTGGGAATCCCAATCTTTGTAGGTTTTCTACGTACCCAATCATCTTGAGTACATATGGACCTACGGGAGTCCCATCTTGCATCTTGGACTGAAACAATGCCTTAGAGACTTCATATCTCTCATGCCTTGCTTGTCCTTGATATAGTTGACGAAGATGTCCAACCATATCATAAGCATTCATGAACTCGTGTTGCTTCTGAAGCTCAGAGTTCATGGTCGCGAGCATTAGACATGACACATCTAATGCATCATCTTGATGCTTCTTGTAAGCATCTTTGTCAGCTCGCGAGGCAGTGGCAGGAGGTGCCTCTGGAATGGGCTGCTCCAGGACGTACAGTTTCCTTTCTTGGGTGAGAATGATTCTCAGGTTCCTGTACCAGTCCAGGAAATTTGCTCCATTGAGCTTGTCCTTCTCAAGGACAGAACGCAGAGAGAGAGTGTTCGTGTTTGTCGACATAGTAATCTACAACATACAATGCAGAGAATTAATATCATATTCCTTTTATCATTTAATTAGGCCTTTAATCAAATGATGCTCCCACTGAATTATAGGAATTTTGTAGAATCGAGTTATGGATGTAGTCAAACCACATTACTAGATTCATACAAACTAGCTATAATTCTTGCGGGACAAGATCCACATCATACTACGCCTTGAGTTAGCTTTGGCTAAATCGTCCAAGACTTAGTATGATCGGTAGGTAACACATTATCGATTACATCTCTATGCAACTCTTGTTTATAGGATCAAGACCCACATTTACAAAAGACCTTGAGTTAGCTTTGGCTAAATCACCCAAGATTTAGTGTAAATGCGATCTTATACTATCTTTCCAACGGTTGGAATATGCCTATAGTTCTACTCGATCCAATTGAGTTAACTAGTTTTACTCAATCTAATTGAGCTTACTCTAACCCAAGTCGTGATAGGTGGGACCAAGATTGTCCCTCCGCACCCTACCAAGATAATATGCGTTGCTCTGCTTTGGTAGATTCAACAACTACAAATGATCGAGGTAGTGATAGGTATCAAGACTTGGTAGGCATTTTTCGAGTTGATTCGATTATGATCTAATCTAATCGTGAATGTGTATCATATATGCATCAAGGCATTTTTTATCCTACACTAGCATGCATCACATACATACAAGCATCATTCTAGCATGTATCATATACATACAAGAAAAATATCCTAGTATGCATCATATACATACAAGCATTATTCTACTAGCATGCATCACATACATACAAGCATAACAAATATATATATATATATATATATATATATATATATATATATATATATATATAAATATATATATATATATAAATATATATATATATCAACAAATATATATTTATATATATATATATATATATAATTAATTGTGATTAGGTCATGGTTCTACTACGATCTTCTCAAGCCAAGTAGATCGGACGGTCAACCTAGGTTTAGCGGCTTCTCCATGCGCTTCCTTGGACCGACATGTGTCGTTGCACTCCTTCTCGAATCTCGCTTCAAGTGGACCTTCCACCGCTCCATTTTGTACATTACAAACATGAAAATCTAGTTATATTCAAGTCTAAAACTATTTACAACTAGAATTTTAAAAGAAGAGGCACGACGCGCAGGTCGCATACCCTATACAACATGCACAACCACAAAAACGACACGCAGACCGTATTATGAATTACAACACATTTACATCCAATCATATTAGGGTTCTTGGGCCATGACCATTATAGAATTATACATAATTCTAAATTATGTATTTTACAGAAAATTTCTATAATTTTTCCTATTTATTTTTTCAATTTTATGAGTCACCTCTCCGTAACGGTCCCACTAAGCGGTTTCCGGGTGCGATCGTGGGATAATGCCCTTTTCGGGGATAGGGGCAGCGCCCCTACTCACAAAAATAAACTTTGCGAGTGTCCTTACTTGATCTTACAACAACTTAAGTCGCTGTCCCAAAAACCTAAAGTGAGAACTCGCCGTTTCGGAGAGTTTTTCTCGGTGGTTGAAGCCTACAAGCGTCCCAACACTCGTTGCTTCGACTCTTCGAGAAAAATACCCAAAAAATCTATAAAAATAGGAAATTTACAGAAACTTAAAAATCTGTAATTTTTATATCTAATACAAAAACTACAAATTTAAAATACATACATGCTTCACACGTGGCTCTGATACTAATCGCTATTTTCCGAGCCGCAAAACCGCTTTTGCGCATGGAAACCCTAAGCCCGCCACGGATCCGCAAGATATAAAAAATATAAACATGTATGTGTTTATAAAAACCTAGATCTACCTTAGATCTAAGAGATAAGAGTGTTACCTCGTAGCAACGCCTTCGCTTATCCCGCCATTCCAAAAGTGCTGGTGAACTCAAGAGTGTCAAGTGTACACTCTTCTATTGGTATCCACACGGACAAATGGTGGAGAAAAACAACCTAGAGTGTGATAGCACTCCTTGGAAGTTTCGTCCAAGATAGGATGAGGGAGAGAGAGCTTGAGAGGAAGAAGTTCCAAGGAAGAAAAAGATGGAGTTACACACCAAATGAATTTTCATTCATCAAGTAAAGTGGCTGGCCACTTCAATGGGTGGGGGTTACATGCATGCATGTAACTCCAAGAGCCAATGACTCTTGGTCTCCCTCATGAGGTGGCACCACATGATAATTCCATGATGATGTGGAACATCATCATTGGCCGGCCCCCATGCCAAGTCACCATGACATGGCAATTGGTTAAGTCAAAATTGACCATTCATCTTCCCTCTCAAGTCAAGTCAAACTTGACCTATTATCTCCCATGGTTGATCAAATCTAACCAGTTGATTCAAGTCAATTTGATTTAATGAATCTCTATTCATTAATTTAAATTGACTCAATGAATCAAATCTAAATTAGACTCATTCAACACTTGAATCAAATTGAGTCTAACTCAATTAGTCTAATTTGGATTACTCTTAATCCAATTTGGTTCATCCCATGAACCTAATCCTCATGGTTCATCATATGAACCTAATCTCCATCTAATTTCCCTTTTTGTGTGACCCTATAGGTTCTTGTAACGTTGGCAATGCTCCTAAACCGATTTAGGAACATAAGCAATGAGCGGTATCTAGCAACACATTATTGCTACCCAAGTTACAAGAATGTTGAGCTCCAACATCACTTTTGTGACTACTAATTGTGACTCTCACAATATGTGATAATGTCCCTCTATCCTTGACATCTAGATTGACCAATTGAGGCATAGACCGTGTCATCCTCGGTACAATCTATATCTTGAACTCCAAGTAGACTCACTCTAATCAAATGATCTCAATATCTCATATTGACTCATTTGGGCATGACCATGCACTTCGTGGTCTCACTCTATCAAGAATAACGATGTCACTCCCGTCATATAGGAGGGATAGATCCCATCTACATCACTCACATCCCTCCGCATAATTTGTTACATACCCAGTAATCGCCTTTATAGTCCACCCATTAACGGGCGATGTTTGACGAAGCCAAAGTATGCAACTCCTTATGTAGGGAACCATGGTGACTTCAGGTCTAAGGAATAATAGTCATACTAATAGCCACATGAGAAAATATATGACACTCATATAATGATCCATGATACTTTCTCATTGTGGGTCATTCAGTATACATTCTCTAATGCATACCCATGTGTCATCTTGATATCTCATATCCATGACTTGTGAGATCAAGTCATTGTGTTGACCTAAATGCTAGTCTCTACGCATTAACATTGTCCCTGAATGTTAATACTTTTCTAGGAATGATTAAGAGTAGTGTTCTCTATATCATCTCATTATCGATTCAACCAATCGATTGATATAGATAAGAACCTTCTACTCAAGGACGTTACTATACTTAGTTATTTGGTACCAATACAAGTAAATATAATAACCATGCCTCTATAAAGAGGAATATGATACAATAAAGTCCATACAACAATCATCATATGATTGGCTCTAGGACTTTTACTAACAGACACTACTATCCATCATGGTCATCCTGACCTAATGATGATTATATTAACATTCTCATCCATATAACAATGGATGTCTCATATCATCCTATAGTTATATCCTCAACCATATTGTCAAACATAAAACCTCAACTCCAAATCGAGTCTCACTCAAGCTTGGTCAACTTTGACTTGAGGTTGATTGCACCAACAATCTCCTCCTAACAAATTTATCCTTAGGATGTCAATGGACATCATGGCAAAACTGAAAACCTAGAATTGTCTCTCTAAATTGGTTTTCTTCAACTCTTTCATTCACTTTCTAAATTTTCTCAACCTTCGTAATTGATCTCCCAACTTTAGTTCATTTAGATAGCTTACTTTGCATTAAATCTAGTAATTTGCTTACAGTCCTATAGGACAATAATCTTTTTATTGTTTGACAATAATCGTTCACTTACGGATTTGGTACATCAATATGCGATTTTGATGGATGACTATGGAGAACTATTAGAAATGCAAAAGTGGACTGCATATATGAAGAAGAAGGGTCAAAACAACTTCAAGGCCCTAGACACCCTACAATGCAGACTAATGAATGAAGAACTCAACCGAGTTAGATACTTTAAAAACTCCAAGGACTTATGGGACAAGCTAATCGAACTTCATGAGTCACCTTTGGAAGAATTAGACGTAGAATAGCCAACACAAACAAGATTCATGCCATTAATTGCAAAGGAAGACCTAGCCGAATCTGAGTTTGAATCCGAATAAGAGTCTAGCCTAGGAATCGAGTCTGAATCCGAATCCAAGTCTAGCAACATATCAATATCTAATTTAGAATGTTCAAATAAGGTAAATTCTATTTTTGAAAACAAAATGCATAAAATAATTACAAGTCTAACTAGGAAATTAGCAAAATCCAAAGATCAAGTTATGTTGCTGCTTAAGGAAGTCAAAGTACTTAAGGAAAAAGTCAACTTGAAGTCTTCAACTTACTATATATTCAACATGGAAACTCAACTTAAGTTGCAAGACTTAAGGTAGAGAATTCCATATTGAAAATTCAAGTTGAGAAACTCAAGGACATGCTGAAAAAATTCACTTTGGGTTCCAATCTGAACATGATGCTTGAGTCACAACGAGCCATGTAGAACAAATTCAGGCTTAGATACAAAGTTAACTCAACCAATAAATTGTACATGTTTTTACTTAATCGAAATGTCAAAAGTTGAGTCCAAGCATGGGTCCCTAAAACTTGTTTGGTTAGCCGAGTAGGATCTAATCAATACTAGTTCCCCAAAGGTCAAGTTCATTATGTGAACCTATCAAAGTTACGATTCATGGGAAGCTAGTACTTTGTGTGTTTCCTTAATTAGGTAATTAACCAGCATGTTTGGTTATTTACTTATTGCTTAGTCTAGAATAGCTAGATAGGAAAAAAAAAGGTAGTATGATCTTGATAATTTGTATTAGAACTAAGTGAGTTGATAGTACGTTAGAGAAGCTCATCGAAATGTATGTCTAGATTGGATGAGGCGCATCCTACCTGGTGCACTGAGTTGAGTGGATCTATTTGAAACTAACTCAATTCTAAACTAGTTAGACAAAGATTTAATTCTAAGTTAATTAAGTATAAGTTTTCAATATTAGTTTTGTCTAAGGAAGTGATAATTATTTTGATATCAAAGAAGGCTTTTGTGCCTCACCATGACCTTGAAGCCGGTTTAGAAAATAAGCACTTTGTTCATCCAAAACTAAACTTATATCTAATCCAAGATCAAACACATTTTCATAAAATGGAATATCATCTCACATAACATATAAGGTTACCATGTATTGAAAACCTATACTGGATGAAATGAATAAGGTTAAATGAGCTAACTTAACTAAACTAATGAAGTTTTTACTAGTATCATTTTAGAGGAGCCTAAAAAGTGTTTTCAAAAATAATTTTTAAACTTACTTTTTCAAAAAATATTTTTAAACCTAATTCATTAGTATAGGTAACTAAACTAATGAATTATCTAGTGTTTATTTTTTTTTTTTGAAAAAAATAAGTTTAAAAAATATTTTTGAAAGATATCATAATTAAGTTCAAAATATTGTTGAATTATCATTTACAAAATTTTCAAATGTTTTAAAAAATTAAGATTAAAAGATTGAATTTTCAAAATTATAAAATGCTAAGTTTAAAATTATTATTGAAAATATTTAAAAACTATAATTCAAAATTTATCTTAAGTTCATACTCAAAATTATTTTACAAACCTTTAATTTACAAAATATTTTTTTAGGTTCAAATTTTGGTTTTATAATAGTCTTTAACATTAAAATTGTTCAAAATAAATTAGTCTTAAAATTTTTAAATGTAAGTTAAAAATTGAATCAAAATATCATATGACCATTAAATTTCAATTTGAAACGAACAATTTGAAACCTGGAAAATTTACTTAACATGTTAATGAGATGTTGATCTTACTTTAAAGGGGAGAGAGAAAAATTTAATAGTTGAAAGTTAACTCAAGCAATTTATTTGAACTTGATAGATTGTTAAAACTTTAGACATGGGGAGAGTCAAGAGTAAACTTGTCGATCTAAGAAATTAACTTATCTTAAAATTAGCATTTATCGTAAGTAAATTAGTTGAAGTTAAACTTGTTAATTAAATCTATACTTAACTTGTTTACTTCAAAGACGTATTGCAATGATGTTAATACTAGGATTCATGCTTGGAGTCTTTCGAAGATTATTACAAATGTTTATTGATTAGTAAATTTTATGATAATCATATAATTTTTTTCAATTCGGATTACTTACCTTTACTTCAAGTGCATTACTTTGCAAACATTTTTAAAACATACGAGTGAGAGTTTAGGTTTAAAGTTTTAAAATGAGTTTTTTTTTCAAAAGATTATAGTGTTAAAAAGTGTCCCTCTTCAAAATTTTGAAAAGATTTTTATTTTAAATCTTAGGGGTAGTTTTGAGAAAGTTTGAACTTGAAAAGTTGACATGGTTGTTAGTCTTTGATATGATGTTTTTTTTTTATATTTTGATGTACATCAAAGGGGGAGAGAGTGTGTTTAAAATTAGAACTAAGTGTGTTTGGGAATATAAGAATGCAATCAGAGGGAGGGTGCATGTGCATTTCATGGACTTTTTGTCACGCCCCGAGAGCATGCCGAGCCGAAAATCAAACGGATGACATCTCCCCTGTACGTGGCAACATTTCGGGTTAATACAAGGCCCGTAGGCCCACAATAACAACATAACATATAAATATGAAAACAACCACAACAACATAATAACTAAGTACAACAACTACACAGCGAAAACTTAAAACACAACAATATCAATCCAACACATGCATACCGGTATGACTAACACATCGCAACAACCCGGAACCTCGACAAAATCCGAATATACAATATGTACATCACGAAAACTCCAAAATACAATACACAACGGACGGAAAGCCCAAAACAAACACGAGAGCCTCAGAGGTGAGATGAGATGTCAGCCAGCGGTGCTCCAGGCCGTCACGAAGACTTCTACTTGTTACCTGGGCGACAGAAAAACCCAGGGTCCGTTGGAGTGGTGAGTAAAACTCAGTAGGTAATAGATAAACATGTATATATGTAATATCACATGTATTTCAATAACATAATCTAGAGGTACAATAGGTATATCAGCATAGTATATAAATACAAGCATATACTGTCTAACCAAATGAACAACGTAAAATGCAGACATACCTGAAGTCTGCTACGCTACTTTGATCCAACCTGAACATATATCCAACATATATATAAATGGAAGAGTAATACCAACTCATAATCTACTCATGCTACAAGTCAAGGTATATAATGGTCTGTCCAACACATATACCAGTATCCGACACAACCGTATAACATATGCAAGAAGTATGCATGAATATGATGTTGGGATCTCTTTATGCAAAATAGCATATGCGCAACGGAAAAATTAGGATCCCTTCCAAGTGATCCTTGCGAAAGAAAAACTCGTACAAAAATAAATTTCTCAAAAGAAAACCTATCTTATAGGAGAATTCTACCTTTGTTGCGTGCCCTTTGCAATCCCGCTTTTCCTTGGATGTGTTGGATCTTTTAGCACGTTCAAATGTTCGTGCCTCTATATGTATCCACACGAGCAAGCTCTTGTCTCACAAAAGAAAACTAGAAGATCTCTCCTTTACTTCTTGCTAGAGAAGTCCCTAAAGGAGAGGAAGGTAGGGAAGAAGAGAAAGGAAGAAGAAGACTACTCTTCTTGCTAGCTTACACTCACAAAACCACACAACAAAAGCCTCTCCCACCAAGCTCTCACCAAGCCTTAAGCTCCTACTCAACACTTTTTGCCGGCCACCCCATGGGGTGTTTTATAGGATTTGAAAAACCTTTCATCTCCTATCACATTCAATGCAATCAATGACATTGAAAGATAATTAAACAAGGAGTTATCCTCCTTGTTTTGGCCGGCCACATGTGGAGGAAATCCAAGGGTCAAAACCCTTTGTCTCCTTCCAACTCATCAAGCTTAGGTGGCATGCTTATGTGGCATGCTTAGGTGGCATGCTTATGTGGCATTCATGGATGTTGAATTAATCTTATTAATTCAATAAGCTTATGTTATCATATTGAATTAATCTCATTAAATCAATAAGGTAACATATTGAATTAATCATATTAAATCAATTAAGCTTAGCATATTGAATTAATCTCATTAAATCAATAAGCTAAAATTCTCATTAAGCTTAAAGTCCAAAAACCATTTTGTACTTAAGCTTATTCCCAAATTATTCTAGTCAAACTAGAATGCACTAATTCTTCTAATCATCATGCTCTTTGTGTGTGACCCTATAGGCTCTCATAACATTGGCAGTGGATCTAAACTCTTTTAGATACACAAGCAATGAGCGGCATCTAGCAATACATCATTGCTACCCAAGTTACGAGATAAGTCAAGATCCGACTAACCTTTCCGTGACTACTATAATGTATGATCGTGTCCTTCTATCCTTGATATCAGATTGACCAATGAGGCATAGACCGTGTCATCCTCGATCAATCTATGTGTTTCTTGATCCCTGAGTAAACTAACTCAAACAAATGACCTCAATATCTCATATTGATTCATTCGAGCATGGCCATGCATTTTAGTAGTTCTACTCAATCAAGGGGCCCACAGATATCACTCCCGTCATATGGGAGGGATAGATCCCATCTACATCACTCACATCCCTCCGCATAATTTGTTATATACCCAGTAATCGCCTTTATGGTCCACCCTGTTACGGGTGACGTTTGACGATACCAAAGTACATAACTCCTTATGTAGGGAACCGTAGTGACTTCAGGTTTGAGGACTATTCATACCAATAGTCACATGAGAAAGTTTATGACACTCATATGACGATCCATGAAACTTTCTCATGGCGGGTCAGTTCAGTATATATTCTCTAATATATACCCATGTGTCAACTTGATATCATATATCCATGACTTGTGAGATCAAGTCATCAATTGACCTACATGCTAGTCTTTATGTATTAATATTGCCCTTGCATATTAATACTTGACTAGGAACATTTAGGAAAGTGTTCTCTACAGCCTCTCATAATCAATTCTGCCAATTGATGTGCTGTAGATAAGAACCTACTTTTCTAGGGCATTATTATATATTTAATTTACCTGGCACAAGCAAGACGTAAATATATAATAACCAATCCTTTGCCTTTATAGAATATGATACAAAATGTTCCTTATTCAACCATCACATGATTGGTTCTAGGGCTATAACTAACATATGATGTACAAACAAGTGCAGCAAGCATAATACAATCAAATGCATCATCACAATAAGCATATATATATATATATACTGCATCTATATATGTATACTAATCACAATCATCCATATATATTTATACATGCATATATGTATATATATGGCATTATGCAAAAATGTCATAAGTCGGCAATGCAGCATACATGGTCATGTCGGCTCACCCTAAAGCTACCACGACCCCAGTGTAGCCTCGGTGGCTCGAGCATGACAACTGTCCCAACTCAACACCAACCACTACTCTTGAGTGGTCGAGTGGGCAGTATGATCGAGTAGCATATAAGCGTAAAGAGCAAGCTACACGATGGGGGTCCCTGCTGTTGGCCACTCCGATAGTCACTACCCATGAGTGGTCGAGTGTCACACACACGCAGGACTATGACACTCAAATCCAACTACCACCATCTATAGTGGTAGAGTGCGGCACCACAATGCTCTGCCCTCACACCGATTACTCCTCCTATGAGTAACCGTGGAGGCAGGATGACTGGCGACACTCTCAACCACAAGGGAGAGCTCTTCGCCAGCATGCATGCAAATGACATGAATGCAATGTCTCACATACAGACATCCACCATAGACTCTTTATTCTACAGAGAATCATACTAACCAGATCAACGCACTCTTTATCCTGCAGAGAGTCGTACTCAAGTGATCATAATACTCTTTATCCTGTAGAGAGTCATACCAATCTAATCGACGCACTCTCTATCCTGTAGAGAGTCGTACTTGTTGGGATCTTTGTAATGGATAGAGGGGGGTGAATAGCATGTGTTTGTTCATTGATGGAATTCGATCGAGATTGTGTCTACAAGTTTCGTTAGTACAGCTGAATATATATATAATAACAATAACGAAACACAATCACAACACAATAACACGAATATTTAACGTGGTTCAGAACCGAACGGCTCCTACTCCAGGGATCGGGTTCGCACGAACCCTAGCAATTCCAATCACACACCACTATAATAAAACTCCTTCTCGGAACAATCCGGAGGCGGAGAAACCTCGTACAATAATGATTACAACAATAATCAAATAGATACAAGAAAATATAATGAAATACAAATGCAAGTAAAGGAAAAAACACTTTACAAGAGATTTGGATTGCTTGATCTTTGATTGCCTTGAACTAGCTTTGAAGGACTGGAAAGCACCAACTTCCCCCTTCAATTTCGCCCAAGAAAATCGTTATCTTTTTCTCGATCACGAGCTCCTTATATAGCTTCAACCTGTGCTGGAAAAAGTCTATCAGTCGACTGCTCAGGACCATCAGTCGACTGATCACACTGTTGCTGTGAGACAACGGTGTAATCCACGCTGGAAAAATCCAACGACTAGGACATTAGTCGACTGATCATGAGCATCAGTCGACTGATGAGCCATCACTCGACTGCTCGTCCCAGCGGTCGAGTGAGACTCCATTTTGTGGCCAAAAACTCGAGCATCAGTCGACTGATCCCATGATCAGTCGACTGCTCGACCGATCAGTGCCAAGCTTTGGCAGTCGACTGTTTGGCCATTCCTTGCAGTCAAACCCTAGTTGACTCGGTCCAGTCGACTGCCACATGACACCAGTCGACTGGCACACCTCAAACATGAGGTTTTAGCCCAAGTATGGTGCCCCCATACTTGCTAGACCACCCTTAGCCTAGACCTAAGCCTTCTAGCCACCTCCATCAGCCTCACGCCTCTCGGATCCCTCCAAGTCATCCATGACTTGTTCATCCATCGCGTTAGCCTTCAGGTACTTCCATCGGCTATGTCATGCTAATGGTGTCTACACCGCCAAGGCACATTAGACTTACGCCGCCAAGACTCCGCTTGGACTTTACGCCGCCAACCATTGGACTTATGCTGCCAAGACTCCCGCTTGGAATTTACGCAACCAATATCAAACCCCTTGGACTTCTTATGCCAAGACTCAAGCTTGGACTTTCCCTTGCCAACCCATGTTGGACTTCTCAAATGCCAAGACCATGCTTGGACTTTCCCTTGCCAACCCATGTTGGACTTTTACATTGCCAAGACTCATGCTTGGACTTTTCATGTGCCAAGTGTCCCACTTGGACTTTTCATGCCAAGTACTCAAGACTTGGACTTTACCAAATGCCAAGTGTTCCACTTGGACTTTCCATGCCAAGTACCCATGACTTGGACTTTACCTTGACAATTACATTGTCATATATTTTTTTCGAACATCAAAACATCACTCGAGTCAAACTCGAGTCCTGGTCAATCGTGACCTGGGTCGATTGCACCAACAATCTCCCCCTTTTTGATGTTTGACAAAAACCAAAAAAACCATTTGAGTTAGACCATCTAACTCAAAAACTCCTTACCAATTATCCCAAAATGGTAATCTTATCTTTCTCCCCCTTTTTGACATACATCAAAAAGGTTATCTCTCCAAGGAGGTTAATGTCTCATGTCCCAATGAGATCTTACAATCTCCCCCTTGATCCAAAAATACCTAGGATGCCTACCATCTTCCTAGTGATAAGTCTCATATCACTCAAGAGAGGCAATCCTATTCACTCTCCCAACTTTAAATTGGGTCTCTCAAAATCCCATTTTCCTCCTCATGAGAAAAAAATACCATTCATCATCCCATGATGAATTCCTCCCCCTAAAGGCTTGCTCCCCCTTGACCATTGCACCAACAATGTCCTTGGGAAGTACCTAAGCCAATAGAAACTCTAAATCATCAAAATGAAGGTTAGAAATTCAACATTGAACTTCCCAACACCTTAAAATTGATACAAACCCTAAACACCTCTCATAATCCATATCCAATGGATTTTCACCCTTCATCATGCTTCCCAAAGCATATCCTAGGGTTAGGAGTGGTTAGGGACCTTAATCGCAGCTGAAATCGAGTTAAACAAACTTAGTTTTCCTACCAATCGATCATTCCCATCACCGATCGACACGGCTAAGCAACAATGAGTGATACTACACGCAATGCCGAGTCCAAATGTTGCCCATCAGTCGATCGCAGAGGTAAATGATCGATAATCAAAACCTGATTTTCAGATATCAGACTCGACTTTTGGAAATTCATAAGTAATTCTACGTAAATAAAAAAATCACGAAACTTGATACGTACATTATTTATCACACATACTATCGGAGAAAAATTTTGGAAAAATATTTTTACCATGAAAATAGGAGATTGGTACAAAGTTCAAAAACTATTAAAATTTTAAAGTTTTTGATCTACTTTGTATCAACTTCTACAATGATGATGGCTATCAAAATATAGACTTCACCCAGGTTTTATAAATTGATTTTAAAATGTTTTTGAAAACCTATTTTGAACCATGGTTTATTGGCTAAATATACATAACTTGTATATTAGCTTTCCTTATGATTCTTGGTGATAATTAAAATAAGTTTGAGTTCATCTAGATGCACTACCTATGCACCTTGAACCTAACTTATTATCCTAGCATCTCACATGTATCTAGGGTGTATAAATACACATACATGTCAATGTGATGTGAGATGTGGGTTTTGATTCATTTTATCTAGGGTTTCATGCATTTCCTAGGCAACCCTACTTGATTCCCTTATAAATGGGACTTCAAGTCATGCCATTTTCCTTAAATCAATGTTCAATCAAATTAATGCATGAAATGATCATGACATAGTGATAGCAAAATAAAAACATGACCAATGATCATGATGTCATGACATATGATGAAATTTAAAAACACATGACATTTAAAGTAATCATAACCAATGACATGACATGTTATATAATAAGATGAAATTTCATGTCATGTCATGATATAATAATTTTCATAAACCAATACATTAATACAAATACACACTCAAACACACATGATTTTCACAAACAGAAATTTCATTCAATTTAAAAGGATTTCAGTTTTTTTTTTTTTTTACATTCAAAATGGAGATTTGATATACTCAATCTCACTACAAAAATGAGAAACAAAAGAAAATCCTAACATCTTCTAGATCTAGTCGTCTGCAGGAGGTGGAGGTGGAGGAGGTTGCCAGCTCAAAGTCCAGGCCCGCATCATCTCATAAATATCGAGCCGACGCTGCTCGATACGGCTCTAGGACTCTACAATCTGCATATATCTCTCCTCCATCCGACCAAGACATGCGCCCATGGATGTTTGCCCTACTAAGAGCTCTGACAGCCTAGAGTCGACTGTCTGCTGATAGTCCTGGAATCTGGACTCCAGCTGGCCAAGACGATCTGATGGACCCGCCGCTGATGCATCTGCTGGCAGTTGATCCTCCTCATCAATGGCGTCTGCATCCTCATAGTCCTCTGCCGCCTCTCTGGGTACCAGAGGAGGCTCTCTGCGTGCCCTGGGCGGTGGTCGAGGCGCCAACTCCATTTGTCCACTCCCCATCCGTAGCTTCGCTAACGAGAAGTTGCGAATCGATATGCAGTCGTACACCTCAGAGAGCGCCCGTAGTGATCCCTGTTGGTGCAGGGGCACCTAAGTCGAACCTGTATTTTGATTATGACAAAAGACGCAAAGTCAAGGATATATCATTATCTCACGAGCTGAATCGAGTGTGCAGAAAAGTGCTAAAGCTAGAGCTGAAGGCTAGCGACACCCGGAGGAAGCTGCAGTAGTCGGGCAACACTCGAGTGACTTCGGAGGGAGCCGAAGGAATCGAGTGGAAGGCCGAAAGCGAAAGCGACACAATAAGTATCGAGGTAAGCTCGTGTGTGCGAGCGTAAGTGAGGTCGTATGCTCTTTACGGGGATGATCTTAAGCGTAGATCTGACCAACGACATCCTATAGATGGTCTAGGTCGAGATCGGACGGTCGACGACCGTCGGAATTATGTTTTTGTTGAGCTAACTTTGACTTGCAGCAAGCATCAGTCGACTGTCAGCTTGGAGGACTCATTGCCACAATCGATCGATCGCCGGAGGTCGGCCAATCGGGATGCTACCATCAGTCGACTGATGATGGCCATTAGTCGACTGATGGTCAAGGATCATCCTCGAGAAGTCAAGCTCTATCACCATTTTTCAAGGAGGTTTTGTGCCCAATTCCTATTGGTTGAAGACCCATTCGATAAGGGGCTTAAAGGCTATAAAAGGAGGGCTTGTCCTAGGGTTTTTCATCAATTAAAAAGCTTCCAAGTGCTTCCGATATGCTACGAGTCTCCGACATCCCTACGACGAAGCTCTGCCGAGACGACGACTCAAGCTCCAAGATTCAAGTCTTCAAAAGTCGTCGGTATAATCTTTAATTTGTATAAGTTGTTCTTATTTCGAGCTTTAAATCATATCAAGGAGAGGGGGAGTGTCCCTCTACCTTGAGTCTTTCTTGAGTTTTTGTATTCGTTTAACTCCTATCTCCAACGAGAAGGAGTTCGTTTAGTGTTTTGTCCTCCGTGCGTGGTCAAGGACCACTAGGGCCTTGGAGTAGTAGCCTTCGACTACGAACCAAGTTAAAAAACCCATTGTCTCTTCTATTTTAGATTTATCTTCCGCTGTGTCTACTCGTGATTTACCGAACGAATTCAAAGAAAAGTTTCTATCGCTATTCACCCCCCCCTCTAGCGATCCGCTTCGATCCAACAATCCCCTATGAATGTTGATGCCTACTGACTCTAACCATGCTGTGATAATGTGCCCAAAAGGCATATGCACTTTCCCTTGTACAGGGGAAATGAAATGCACAATGCAGTGAAACATGTTTAATGCAATGTTTATGTCTAACCTATTACGCATGACGTATAGTAGAAAGAGATGGGGAGGTCGAATCTTGGCCAGACCCTGAGTGACGATCGGAAGAAAACACCCAACAATGACCTTGTAGAGTACATTGTCAGGTGCAGATAACTCAGTAATAGGAAATAAATTCTGGGCTGGTGGACGAGGATGACCAAAAACATGCTCATGCATGGAGTCCAAAGAGATATGGTCAAATGGCTCGGGTAAAGGAGCATCAAAGGTAGGGTAGAAAATGAAGGTGTCATCCGATAGCTTACACTCGAGAAACTCCAGCAATATCACAGGAGTGAACTCTAAATCGCGTTTTGCAACACGAGTAGTGTAGGTAGGACCATCGTCTACCTTCTTTAGGTTCTGATAAAACTCCTTAAGGAGGTCATCGTTAATGGCATGTGTGCATAAGCCAATTTTCATGAGATGATAATATGCAAATATGTCTATGACATCACTACAGTAACGTGCAAAAAAGTCCCTATCGATGTACCTAACCAACATAGGTTGGTACAATCGTGATTCACCCTCGGGTGGATCATTTCTACGGGATCTCCTACATGAATGTAATGCAACAATATGAAATGCAAGGGCACCAATACACGATTACATTGTTATAGACTACAATGAAAAGGAAAAATTAGGATTCTTGAGTAAGAAAATTTTACTTCGGTGCCATTTGAAGGGGTGATGAGGGAATGCTCGGATAACGCTGAGGGGGCCGCCGGAAAGTTCACCGGAAGATTGGACGCCGGAACCCTAATCCGAAACGAAGAGATAAACACTGGAAATGAATGAACTAGGGTTGTGAGATAAGTGAAAACGCGAAAGGAACAACTTAGCTATCAAACCTAAGGCTTGGGCGGCTGGCACGGCCGGAAAGACTGGTCAGAGAGGAAGTTGGCGATCGGAGAGGAGAAGGAAAAATGAGAGGGCGTCGCATGAAGACGCCGAACCCTAGCGGTTCGGCGTTATAAAATCGCGACGCAATCGACTGATGTGAAGCATCAGTCGACTGATCGCAGTTTATTAGCGGGTATACCGAGCCGATAAATGATCGCTCCATTCGGTGAGCAATCGGCCGAGTCTTCGTATCGCGGTACGAGAATTAGTCGATCGATGTTGCTCATTAGTCGATCGTGATGCGATCATCACTGACCGCTCGTCGAGCACTCGATCGATGACCCTCGGCCTCGGTGAGAGCGATTACCATCGATCGATGTATCCCATCGATTGGATCGTGTGTGTAAATGAGTCCTAGAACCTCATTTGCTTGACTCACAATATCATGCTACAGTGTTATCAGTCGACTGATATCTGATTTCCAGTTCTGAAATTCAGAAAATCTTGATTTCTTTATCTAACTTATTCCATTTTCTCATGTTTAGTCTTGTATATCGACTATATTTATGTTATGCTTATATTCATGTATTTGTTAATGTATTTTGATATTTTATTTTATTCTAGCAAACATTAACATTCAATGGTTTCAAAATCCTAACATCTCACCCTTTCTAAGTGTTGAAATACACAATCAAGGTAAAAGACTTGTTTTGTGAGATGCAATCCACCCTAGACATTCCTTCCATGCAAACATATGGTGAAACACATGAAACATGGTAAGTACAAGACATCAAGGTGTATGACACTTGAGTATCACTCTTGATGTAACTTCTATACCTTAACACACTTCTCTTGATACATTCATTCCTAAAGTGTGCCAAAGATCAAAGTGACACATTACGACCTTTAAATCTAGATTGTGCCAATTCTATTGATTTTCATAATAAAAAAAATTGGCACATCCCAAAATCTTTTAGAATTAAAACTCAAATGCATTTCCAAGGTAACCATAACCTTGAAAATAACCTAAAGTGCCACCTTTACCATGGTTGAGTTAACTACCCATCCAATCATAGTTGGCACATTCTAACTCATTTAACGTGAATCAATCACGCTCTTTGGAACCCAAAATCTATTCGAGCTCATTGAATTAATTAGGTATTCCTTAGGGATAACCTCCTTAGATACCTCCTAATGACCCTCCTAGGCTTATTAGCCTTGGTCATGGCGGTCTTACCTAGGTTGACTCTAGAGGTAACTCCCCTTGCAACCTTGGTCTTCCTAGACCTAGTTTGTGTTCCATAATCAAATGGAACACTATGGTAAGCCACCTTAGGCTTAGGTTTGTGACTCAAACCTTGATTTCTCTTGGTTGACTTTTGTCTTTTGGGTCTTAGATGTTGACTTTGAGATCTTGACCCTTGACTTTGACCATTAGACCCTTGAAATTGATTTTGTATCTTATTTAGGGTCTTTTCTAGTTTTTCAAGCCTTGACCTTAAGGCTTGGTTCTCTAATTCTAATTGCCCAAATGATTTTTGATTAGGTTTTTGGGCATTACCATTTACCTTAAACATATATCTACCCTTATTGGGATTGATACCTAAATAACTTTCGATTTTCTTAATTGTTTTCCTAGGAATGACCTTTCTAGGGACATTAGTCCCAAATTTCTCCTTCTTTGAAATAGATCTAGAGTTACCATTCCTAGCATGCTTTGATTCATGAGTAATAGCAAAGTCATTTGAATTAATTCTAGCATGCTTTTGCTTAGAATTTAAAGAATGAGCATTATGAAAATATACCTTAGGGTTTGTCTTAGAGGCTCCCCCTACTTGTGAAGCTCCCTCTTTGGTCTCTTTGCTCCCCCTAGGACATTGATTCCTATAATGTCCTTTTGAATTGCACTTGAAGCATATGATGTGCTCCTTGCCTTTAGATGTTGGGGAACCGACATCCTTGACTTTTGGTGCCGGTGGAGCTTTCCTAACCTTCTTTGGGCATTTGCTCTTGTAATGCCCAAATTCCCTACACTCAAAACACATGATATGATTTTTATTAGAAATTGATGTGTTTGAGTTACCTAAGGCCATGGCGGAAACTCGAGCTTGCTCTTCCTCTTGACCGGAAGTAGAGGCTTCTTCTTGACTTGACTCTTGCTCCGAAGTGGATGGTCTAACTTCCTCCCCCTCAATCCTAGAGGTGGAGGTCTCCTCCAATTCTTTTACCTCCTCTTCCACTGATTCAAAAGTTGATTCCCTATCAACCTCTGAATCCCCACTTTCTTGTGAGGATGATGAAGCTTCCTCTTCGGTCTCCTCCTCTTCCAAGTCTTCTTGGACCGATTCGGGATTGTCGTAGAACTTGACCAACTTGTTCCTCAACTCCTTGGCATCCTTATAGCTTCCTAATCTAGACAAAATGTCGTTAGGTATCAAATTAATCAACATTTTTGTTACCTTAACGGTTGTCTTGAATTTCTGGCGTTGCTCCTCGGTCCATCGCTTCATTTTGAGGATTTCGCCGTTCTCTCCACTCGGAGCATCAAAACCTATAATCACGGCAAACCAATTTTCTATATTCGTCATTAGAAAATATTCCATTCTACCTTTCCAATACGCGAAATGTTCGCGATCGAAGGAAGGCGGAACGTTGATGTCATCACCCAATCTCTCCTTGAATTCCATCTTGTTCCTCTAGCTTCTTGACTCTGGGTTGTTAATCCATAGAAGAGCCCCGGGCTCTGATACCACTTGTTGGGATCTTTGTAATGGCTAGAGGGGAGTGAATAGCACGTGTTTGTTTGTTGATGGAATTCGATCGAGATTGTGTCTACAAGTTTCGTTAGCACAGCAGCATATATATATAATAACAATAATGAAACACAATCACAACACAATAACACGAATATTTAACGTGGTTCGGAACTGAACGGTTCCTACTCCACGGATCGGGTTCGCACGAACCCTAGCGATGCCAATCACACATCACAATAATAACACTCATTCTCGGAACAATCCGGAGGTGGAGAAACCTCGTACAATAATGATTACAACAATAATCAAATAGATACAAGCAAATATAATGAAATACAAATGCAAGTAAAGGAAAAAATACTTTACAAGAGCTTTGGATTGCTTGATCTTTGATTGCCTTGAACTAGCTTTGAAGGACTGGAAAGCACCAACTTCCCCCTTCAATTTCGCCCAAAAAAATCACTATCTTTTTCTCCATCACGAGCTCCTTATATAGCTTCAACCTGTGCTGGAAAAAGTCTATCAGTCGACTACTCGGAACCATCATTCGACTGATCACACTGTTGCTGTGAGACAACGGTGTAATCCACGCTGAAAAAATCCAACGGCTAGGACATCAGTCGACTGATCATGAGCATCAGTCGACTGATGAGCCATCACTTGACTGCTCATCCCAGCGGTCGAGTGAGACTCCATTTTGTGGCCGAAAACCCGAGCATCAGTCGACTGCTCGGTCGATCAGTCGAGTGCCAAGCTCCAGCAGTCGACTGTTTGGTCATTCCCCGCAGTCAAACCCTAGTTGACTCGGTCCAGTCGACTGCCACATGACACCAGTCGACTGGCACACCTCAAACATGAGGTTTTAGCCCAAGTATGGTGCCCCCATACTTGCTAGACCACCCTTAGCCTAGACCTAAGCCTTCTAGCCACCTCCATCAGCCTCACGCCTCTCTGATCCCTCCAAGTCATCCATGACTTGTTCATCCATCGCGTTAGCCTTCAGGTGCTTCCATCGGCTATATCATGCTAACGGTGTCTACACCGCCAAGGCACATTGGACTTACGCCGCCAAGACTCCGCTTGGACTTTATGCCGCCAACCATTGGACTTATGCTGCCAAGACTCCCGCTTGGACTTTACGCAGCCAATATCAAACCCCTTGGACTTCTCATGCCAAGACTCAAGCTTGGACTTTCCCTTGCCAACCCATGTTGGACTTCTCGAATGCCAAGATCATGCTTGGACTTTCCCTTGCCAACCCATGTTGGACTTTTACATTGCCAAGACCCATGCTTAGACTTTTCATGTGCCAAGTGTCCCACTTGGACTTTTCATGCCAAGTACTCAAGACTTGGACTTTACCAAATGCCAAGTGTTCCACTTGGACTTTCCATACCAAGTACCCATGACTTGGACTTTACCTTGACAATTACATTGTCATATATTTTTGTCAAACATCAAAACATCACTCGAGTCAAACTCGAGTCCTGGTCAATCGTGACCTGGGCCGATTGCACCAACAGTACTCAACTGATCATAATACTCTCTATCCTGTAGAGAGTCATACCAATCTAATCGACGCACTCTCTATCGTATAGAGAGTCATACTCAACTGATGGATGCACTCTCTATCCTATAGAGAGTCGTACTCATCTGATTATTACAAGCTAGGACCACCGGTCCGTAGTGACACACTAAGTATCATTCCTATGACCATTTACACAATACATGGTCGGTGGTAACATGCAACCTAAGAGTACTAGAACTAACCCAAGGTTCAAGACATTATCTACCTACGGATGACCTTTTTGCCCAATGTACAATCAGGTTGTCATCCGGACTTTACTATTTGCACTTAACTTAAACAATTTCTAAGTTACTTACATCACCTATATGTATAACTCCTAATCATGGTAAAACAAACGTGATAGAAGCAATGGAGTTAATAGCCAACGGTAAAGTATCAAGCATACGATAATAAGAGCAGGGTCAAGATAATATGAACATATAACATGCTCATATCTATGTCTAAATATGAATGCAATTACATCTATCGGACCAGGTAGGAAATTACCCACCTACTAAATAGCTCCGTGAAATAATATCTTCACGTCCGTGGATCTGCCTCGTATCCACGTCCTGCAAATATCATCATTCACAATTAAATTCAAGCACTAACATAAACGATCGGTAGGAAAAGGAATCTAACCCAATCCTAATCCCAAATCTTACCAATAGAACAACTCTATTCACTAACTACTAACCATCGATTCAACTACAACATCAGTTATAATTATCACACCATAACTGTAATTCAATCTAAATCTACACTTACCTTCTACAACGTCTTGATCCACCTTTGAAGTAGTAATCTATATCAATTAGATAGATAAGTTGAATCCTTACTCACTTTATCTTCATCAACAAAATCCATCACAAATCAAAGTCCTGCCATTGACAGTTAATTAGTTGCAAATCAAACTAATCAAATCCATATCTCAATCCACAACACTTACCTTATTCACCTACGTCATTGTTCTAATTCAAATCCAGCTTCTGTCCAAAGCACCAATATCGATTCACACATAGTTGAGCTCTCTCTCGAGTACACAACTCATCCACAACAAAACAATATCCAATTAGCTATCAACAATTTACGTTGAAGAATAGAAATCTGACAACATCTATAGATCAATCTAGAACTTACCCCAACTTCAATCCTCAGCTTACAGAACCATGGAGATCCCGATCGTAGCTGCCCATCCATATTAGAAACTTGTCATTACAAAGATCGCAGAATAACAGCTTGCGATCAAAAGGAAATGAAGACACAGCTGCAGCGGTCTTCCCTAAACTGCCCTTATATTTCTTCATCCGCTCATCGGAACACCACAACACACAAGGAAACCAAATCCAAAATCCCAGCTGCCATCGGAATGCTCAGCCCTGCTCAAATCTGATCTCCACGGTAGATTCAACAACCTCTACCATCAATCAAATCCCTAAAGAACAATTAACTCCAAATCAAATCAAGTTAACAACAACCACCACAGCATCAGGGACCATCACAAAACTCCGATCAGCGATGAAGGATAGCCTCGACTTACCCAATTCTGACGGTGATCCCGTTCACCGGCGAACTCCTTGCTGCCCTAACCCCACAGAACCGATCTAATGGCAGCGAATAACATGATTGAGGATGGATCTCCTTCAAAATCAGGGAAATGAGTTTAACCACTTACCTAACTACGACAGAGATCGTGAAGCATCGGAAATCAGGAAGGAATCGTCGCCGATCTCCGAACTCCTTGTGAAGGCACTCGCTCCCCTACAATGGCACACACCGGAATCCCGCACGAGGAAGCTACGATCGGTGGTCTTCCAGCGAGATGAACCTCCATCGCGAGCATGTCGACAACCGTGGATTTTGGAAGGGAAGAGGAGAAGACAAGCAGCTCTCTTTCTCCTCTCGCGCGCGACGGGAAGATGTAAGAAAACGCTCGAAAAGGAAGAGCCGACGAGAGTAAATACGGAACGGTAAAGAAACGGGTCGGCTTAAGCTTTTAAACGGATCCATTTAAGATAAATTAAACTTAGGTTAGGTTTAATTAATCCCAAAAGCTTTAACCTAGGTTAGGTTGATTTATCCCTAACCATCCATTTTTTTTTGACTTTTTAGCCATTTATTTGCGGTATTTTACATTCTCCCCCACTTAAACAAAATTTGGTCCCCAAATTTCGTAATTAAATACGAGAACCAACTCAAGAAATTTTCGGAACCATCACATACCCTAAGTGAAAGGATGAGGATGTCGAGCTCAAATAGCATCTTCCAGCTCCCACGTAGCCTCCTCATCTACTATGATGCTGCCATCCAACCTTTACGAGTCCGATGGTTTGTCTCGCAACTGACACTCCTTGCGACCAGGAATCCGCTCTGGAATCTCCTCATAAGTCGCATTAGACTAGGTTGGGATTGGTACCTCCTTCAGAACATGATCAGAATGCGACACGTATTTCCCTAGCATAGAAACATGAAATACATTGTGTACACCCGTAAGTGTCGGAGGTAAAGCCAACCGATAAGCTGCACCTCCATAATCCACGACACAAGATCTGAATAGATCCTCCAATGTCTAACTGATACACTCAGACTGTTCATCTGTCTGTGGATGAAACGTTTCACTAAGCCGAAGCTCTGTGCCCATAGTCTAGTACATACTCTGCCCAAAATCGCGAGGTAAATCGCGAATCTCTATCTGATATGGTACTTAAAAGTACCCCACGCAATCTGATAATCTTTCGGTGATACTACTCTGTCGGACGATCCAATGGGTACGACCCATGAATAGGAAGGAAATGAGCTGATTTGGTCAGTCGATCCACAATCACCCAAATCGTATCACGTCCTTTACGGGTTCTAGGCAATCCCGTAACGCAATCAATAGTGATATGCTGCCACTTCAATTCCGAAATCGAAATTTTCTAGAGCAATCCAGCGAGTTTCTGATGTTCAGCCTTCACCTACTGGCATACCAAATATCGAGCAGCAAAATTTGCTATAACTCTCTTTATACCATTCCACCAGTATAAATGTTTCAAATCTCGGTACATCCAAGTACCATTAGGATATATAGTAACTCTCAAATAACGTGCCTTCTGTAGTTGTTCTTCCTTAACTGGACGCGTGTCCGGAACACACTATCCTTATCAGAGACAGGGAATTATCTTCTCAAAAGAGAAGTCCATCAACCATTCAAAATCCACTCTACCACACACTCTGTAAGTGCATGGAAGATTATAGCGATCAATCTCTCAAGTTGCAACTGTTGCAACTGTTCGTGCTCCAGCAACTCCATTGTAGCTACCCAGTAGTTTGTTAAATTCAATGAGCACTTATGCTCCATACAACTACAAATCCAGATAATAACTACTAAAATCACGTCATGTATATGACAAACTATCTCATAGTTTCTTAACTGTCGTAAGCATAAGGTACGCCTCATTCAATTGCATCGGAATCGCTCTGATCCCTGAAACGATGCATCTGCGTACATCATCCTTTTTATCCACTCCAGAAGAATTAACTAATACTTGTGTAAAAGTTAACCGCCATCTAGGTCCTATAAACTGGTTTCACCAGCTTCCGACTAAATGATTTCCAACATCACCTTTGTCAAGCAAGTCCGTGGTATAGTAATGCTAAGATATTTTATCCACATCTATAGTACTAAGCAAACCATCAAGGCAAACCACCATCTACGGTGGTCGAGTGCGCAACTCCAACTACCACAACCAACAGTGGCCAAGTTACGCAACTCCAACAACTACAAAAGGATCCAATCGTGTTCAGGATACACGATTCTCAAATCCAGTGATGACTAAATCGTTAATTAGTCTAACAACTTAATCAAAATTCATACAATCCATACTAAGTATGAAATTGTCGTCCTCCATACACCTACATCTTGCTTACTCTAAGTTGATGATATATCAATCATCACAACGACTTTGATAATAGTATGACACCATGTCACTACAATATAAACACTCCAGTCGTAAACCAATCCTAGAGTATACACAGGTGTCTTTAACTGATCTAAATAGATCATTTATCCACAACGAAGGATATTCATTTACAACAACTACTATATTCATCATCAATAATCGATGCATAATCTCAAATATCCATCTCTCTTTCAACAAAGAGTTCTGGATCTTCACAAGGAGGAATACTAGGATAGATAAATATCCCCTCCAACATCTCCTATAATCGCAACTCATGTTATTCCAATTCTTTTATAGTGTTTAAAAACACTGATACCAACAAAAATATCACTCGTTATGTGATCTTCGATACCGGACTATTTTCGCAATCATTTCAATCGCCTACTCCACTTGCCTAAGCAATGGCAAGGCTAGGAGTTCATCCTAAACTACCTCTGAATGCTCTCGAATTATACGCACATCTGAGAGACATAATCATACTATAATCTCAACAACTTGACCATCCGTAAGGATATGTCTATCCAAGTCTAAGGGTCTCCCTTGACTTTTTAATTGTTGGTCCACTTCTCACCTGACGGTAGAGATACCACCGACCCACAAGTCGATGTAAAGGACCCCTTTTTAATCCAGACTAAGAATGTTCTAGATACAGATACCTATAACTACAAGCATCTCTCAACATATTAACCTAGAGGGTAAACTAAAGTAATACCTTGAATGATCAATTATCTGTCGATCCAATTCAAAGGCTCCCCGTAGGTCTCCGCCTTTCTCCGAAGAGAACAAGATCAGATCCAACAGTCTGCGACAAAGCAGTTGCATTTCTACGATGAATGATCTAAGGATTTTTCCTAGATCATTCCATCCCATCACTAAATCCTATGAGTTACAACTGTAGAATAAAAAATAGATACAACCATCGTCGTATACTCTCTCTTCTATACAAATCAAATCACATCTGGAGGTAACTGTTTTTGTCTGCTAAATCTTCTAAGATGTCTTCTACTGATGCTGATTCTGTGCTGATATCTGCTGAAGGGGAGTATCAAGAAACTCCAACCACGCCTAAGGTAGTAGGTTGTTGCTGATGAGATAACCCAATCGCCGATGATGATCTCTGCTGTCGAGACGATGCATCTTTTCCTGGAATACCATCGATAGTCTTCAACTAAGTCTTCAAAGTATCCTCCTCCACTGTACTGGTTGCTCACAATAACAACAGATGAACTGATCCAACGGATAATCTGACTTCATGTGTCTTCGTGATCTGCACTGCATGCACACAATCCCTTCGAAGTCTTTGTTTTGATTTCGCTGATGTGCACGAGAACATCTTGATGATCTGCAGTTGGTCTTCTATAATCGAAAAGTAGCTCAAGGCCTATGACTCCGATCTTGCTCCTTTTATCTAACAGTCGAAGACTTCTGACCCAAATAAGTTGACCTGCAATATCTGCTTATCGGTCTCCAACTCTTACAACCCTTGTACGGAGTCATTTCTAAACTCCTGACTCAATCCAACGTCTTCCGGCAGGATCTGGTAGAAGATCCCGGCATCCTAATCCAACTATAAGCCAATAACTCTGGGTGGCTTAAATCATCAATTCATCTTCTTGAGCTATTAGGTGGTCGTAACCTCCGCAAGTCTCACGACTCTGCACAGTACACTATTACTAACCGATCACCCTTTCTTGAAGCTCAAGAATTCCTTACAATGTGTCACTAAAAGTGACACGGGGAAATACTCTCTTTCAACATCACTAAACCATGATCAAGTGTTATATTATTTCCCGAAGATTATTTTCTGCATTTATCACCAAATACCAGCTTGATCCCGATAATGGTATGCAAATAACTCTACCTTATCTGTATAACACAACTTAAGTACTCAAAAGTACCCTCAGAGTTATACAACCCAGTACAAACAAACTCAAGGATCAAAACCCCTATGAAACACCGTAAACTAGCCTTCTGCTATTTGCATCAACAAAAGTCTACAAGTCTGTTCATTACCCACAGGTAATGATCTAACTAACACAGTTAGTGGAAATCTCACAATAAGCACACATATAGATTGCATCTATATATATACTAATCACAGTCATCCATATATATATATATATATATATATATATATATATATGCAAAATGCCATAAGACACAGCAATGCAGAATGCATGGTCATGTCGGCTCACCCTAAAGCTACCACGACCCAGTGTGGCCTCGGTGGCTCGACATGACAACTGTCCCAACTCAACACCAACCATTACTCTCGAGTGGCCAAGTGGGCAGTATGGTCAAGTAGCATATAAGCATAAAGAGCTAGCTACACAATGGGGGTCCCTGCTATTGACCTCTCTGACAGTCACTACCCATGAGTGGTCGAGTGACACAAACGCAGGACAACTGCACGCAACTCCAACTACCACCGTCTATAGTGGTCGAGTGCGACACAACAATGCTCTGCCCTTCCACCAGTTACTCCTCCATGAGTAACCTGGGAGGCAGGATGACTGCCGACCCTCTCAACTGTTGGATCGAAAGTGTCGCTAGAGGGGGGGGGGGTGAATAGCGATACGGTGTCGTTAAAAACTTTTGCAATAAGTAAAAAGCAAGTAGAGAATGCACAGCGGAAATATAAAGTAGACAAGATATTTTTACGTGGTTCACAATCTTTCGATTGCTAATCCACGGCCCTAGTGATCCTTGATCACGTACGGAGGGCAATTCACTAAAACCACTCCTCTTCGTTGGAAGTAGGAGCAACGATTACAAAAAGAAATCAAGGCAAAGGGACACTCCCCCTTTCCTTGTTACGATTAAAGCACAAAGACAATTTAAAGAAGTAGAACTTAAATAAATATACCGACAACTCTTATAAGTAGAAGATGTAGCTTTCGTTGTCGGCACTTCGTCAGAGCAAATGTGAGTAGTAGTAGCGGCGTTACGGGCGTGTTGAGAGATCTTGAATTCTTGTTATTTGCTTGGCTTGAACATGTCTATTTATGGATATTGATCTATGAATTTATACATAGGTAGTGTCCAAGTTGAGGTTCTTATCCACCAAGACTTGTTCATCCACATCCTTTGCGCCAACTCAAGGATGAGGTGTTTCATCCAACCACCTTGTGCCACCTCCAACCTTCTTGTGCGCCAACTCAAGGATGAGGTGTTTCATCCAACCACCTTGTGCCACCTCCAACCTCCTTGGGCGCCAACTTGAGGATGAGGTGTTTCATCCAACCACCTTGTGCCACCTCCAACCTCCTTGGGCGCCAACTTGTTGGAGCCATTCAACTTGTGCCACATCATGGGAGCCAACCATCTTGTGCCAACTCACCTTATTTTGGGCGCCACCACAAGGAAGCTTGGTGATGGTTTGGATGTCCACCTTGATGCCACATCACCCTTTGTACCAAAACACGAGTCAAGTCCAAATTCACCCCTTGAAATTTGAGCTCTTCTCGAGGTCGAACTTGACTAGCAGCTTGAGTAGTCAAAGGGTTTTGACCGCAGCAGATACAAGTTAGCTTAAAATATAAAGTACGATGGTTCTAACCATCCGATCTCGACCTAGACCTTCCATTGGAGGTATTGGGTCGGATCTACGCTTAACGACCTTGCTTCGCTTTCACACGAGCTTACCTTGTAGCCTCGCTTCCTGGTCTTCACCCGAGTACCGGCTTCCTCCAAGTCCCTCGGCGTTCGACCACCTCGGTTCCCACCGGTGTCGCAGACCTTCCGCTCAACTTTAGCATTTCGCACACTTAATTGAGCTCGTAAGATAACAAATATACCCTTAACTATTGAGCCTTTTGCCATAATCAAAATACTGGTTCGACTTTGGTGCCCACTGCACCAACAATCTCCCCCTTTTTGATTCATGGCAAACCGACACAAAAGTTAAGGAAAAATTAAGCATAACAGTAAGCTAGCATAATGATTAAGCATGAATGAGCTAGCATAAAGATTAAATATGAATGAGCTAGCATAATGATTAAATATGAATGAGCTAGCATAATGATTAAATATGAATGAGCTAGCATAATGATTAAGTATGAATGAGCTAGCATAATGATTAAATATGAATGAGCTAGCATAATGATTAAGTATGAATGAGCTAGCATAAAGATTAAGCATGAGTGAGCTAGCATAAAGATTAAGCATGAGTAGAGAATATTATTGTTTCAAGTTCTCCCCTTTGAGGTAACCTCCTTGACCAAGGTGAGTTCTTGAAAAATAATTTTTACTCCCCTTAATAGTTGCTTAAGTAAACGGAATTACTTAATATAAAAGGTAATAATTTTGTTTACTTTCTTCCTTACTTTTGTGACTTTCTCCCCCTTTTGCCTTAACTCAAAAAGTTTGTAAATATATTTTAAGGTTTGTAAGTCCAAGCAAGTTCCCAATATAAATATATATATATATATTTTTTAAAATAATAATAAGCTTGAAAATATGTTCATCTAAAATGTACAACTCGGTTGGACTTGATTGATATAGAATGATCAATAAGTCTTGAAGGAGTTGATTAATTTTAAATAATTATACTCCATGGTTCATGTCGATGCAATCAATCTACATCCGAACCGTGAGTAAGGTCCTAACATCTCACGCCTGCTCACTGGCTAAGTACACAAACACATTAGTCCTATGTGTTGTGAGATGTGTTGGCTCCTTAAATCTATAGGTATATGATTTCTAAGGTAAGACTTAGGCTAATTTCATAAAAAGAAGCAAAAGTAGAGTACATATATAGAAAAATTTAAATCCTACTCTATTACGCACATACCTAACTTTCGTCTTAATAAACTAAATTCGGCTTCGGGTAGTGGTTTGGTGAAGATGTCCGCTAGGTTTGATTTGGACTCAACATACTCTAGTTGTATAGTTCCATTAGTTACATGTTCCCTAATGAAGTGGTGTTTAACTTCTATATGTTTTGTCCTAGAATGACATATTGGATTTTTAGTTAAGTTAATTGAACTAATGTTATCTATGTAGGTTTTAATGTTGTTAAAGATTAAGCTAAAGTCTTGGAGAGTGTGCTTCATCCACAGGAGCTGAGAGACACACTCACCCATCGCAACGTATTCGGCTTCGGTGGTAGATAAGGCAACGCAATGTCGCTTCTCATCGCACCTACTTACTAGACTCGAGCCGAGGATTTGACAACAACCACTCGTGCTCTTTCTATCGAGTTTACTACCTGCATAGTCGGAGTCGGAGTAGCCGATTAGATTAAACTCGGTAGATCTAGGGTACCAAATACCTACGTTTAGCGTGCCCTTTAGATATCTAAGGATACGCTTGACTAGGGTTAGGTGAGACTCCTTGGCACAGGTTTGTAACCTTGCGCATATACTTACCGCGAATAAAATGCCTCGGTCGCATGTTAAGTATAGGAGACTTCCTATTGCGCTCCTATAGTATTTTAGGTCAACGGGTTTTCCTTCTACATCTTCGTTTATATTAACATTAGTTGCCATAGGTGTATTGATTATTTTAGCATCTTGCATTCCAAATCGATTTATTAAGTCCTTAGTATATTTTTGTTGATGTAAATATATTCCATCTTTAGTTTGTTTAATTTGTAAACCTAAGAAAAAACTTAACTCCCACTAAATTCATTTCAAATTCACTTTCCATAAGTGAGATGAATTCGTTTAGCAGGATCGAGTTGGTAGTTCCAAAAATTATATCATCTACATAGATTTGGGCTATAAAGATTTCTTTTCCTATGGTTTTAACGAATAAGGTTGGGTCGACTAAACCTTGGTTGAATCCTTTGGACTTAAGATAGATCGAAAGCCTTCGTACTCAAGCTCTTGGGGCTTGTTTGAGTCCATATAGGGCTTTCTTAAGTCTAAGGACATGGTCAGTTTATCTAGATTTTCAATCCGGAGGTTGACTGACGAAACTTCTTCCTTAATGTATCCAAAAATGCTGACTTGACATCCATTTGAAACAATTTAAAACCTCGATGTGCGCATATGCTAACAACATTCGGATGGACTCTAGTCGCTACGGGCGAGGTCTCATCGTAATCTAAACCTTCGACTTGACTAAACCCTTTGCGACTAACCTAGCTTTATTTCTAACTACTTCACCTTTATCATCAAGTTTATTTCAAATACCCACCTTGTTCCAATAATTGATTTTTCTTTAGGTGGTGGTACTAATTCCCGGACTTTCATTTCTAGTGAATTGAGCTAGCTCTTCTTGCATAGCAATAATCCAAATGGGATCAAGAAGTGCTTGTTCAATAGTTTTGGGTTCGATTTTGGAAATTAACGAGATTTGACTAAGGTTTCGATATGAAGCTCTAGTTCGAACCCCTAAATTTGGATCACCTATAACTTGATTGATAGGATGATTTGTTTGAGTCTTAGTGTGACTCGGGTTAGGGTCATCTATCACTTGGTCGATAGGATGACTTGGGTGAGTTCTAGTTTGACTTTGGTTAGAGTCATCTATCACTTGGTCGATAGGATGACTTGGGTTAGGACGAGATTCAAGTTCAAGATCAGAGTCGGGTTCGCTATAAGTTGATTTGCTAGTTGGTTTTGTTAAGGATTGAACGGGTTCGTGTCCTTCGTCGAAAACTATATTAATGGTTTCTTCGACTCTAAGAGTGTCTTGATTATATACCCTATAATCTATACTTGTGGTTGAGTATCCTAGAAAGGTTCCAGTAGAGGTTTTGGATTTGAATTTCCCTAGGTAATCCTTAGTGTTTAAGATATGTACCTTGCATCCAAATACCCTAAAGTACTTGATGTTCGGTATTTTATCGTGATAAATCTCGTACGAGGTCTTTTGGTGCCTCTTTACCATAAGGATCCTATTTTGGACATAGCAAGTCGCATAACTACGCCTCCGCCAAAATCTATCGGGTAGGTTATACTGCTTTAACATTGTCCTAGCGGCTTCTTGTAGGGTTCTATTTTTCCGCTCGACTAACCCATTTTGTTGTGGGTTCTAGGACATGAAAACTCATGGTGGTATCCAGGTTACGTAAATCTGAAACCTGTGGTTTTCGAATTCACCACCATGATCGCTTCTAAGTCTTTTAATCTTAAGGTTCTTTTGATTTTCGATTAACCTACAAATATTGATTAGTTGGTCTAGGGTATCATTTTTATGTTTGATAAACCTAACCCAAGTAAATCTAGAATAGTCGTCAATTATGACTAAGCAAAATTGACTACCATTGAGTGACTTAGCTCCATGTGAATCAAATAGATCCATGTGTAGGAGCTCAAGAACACTTTTGGTTCGTTCTTGATTAGTTAATTGATGTTGTGTCCTAGATTGTTTACCTTGTTGACAAGCATTACATATTTTATTATCCAAGTTGTTTAGTTTAGGCAAACCTATAACCAAGCCACTCTGACTCATCTTGTGGACGAGTCTTGGGTGCGAGTGTCCGAGTCTTCGGTGCCATAACCAAGATTCCTCTTGCTGTGTCATAAGACACTTGGTTGAGGAGTTGGGTAAATTTATTGTGTAGATGTTGCTACTCCTAGTTCCTTTAAGTATTATTTTAGATGTTGCATTTATTTTGATTACGCATTCATTTTCTAGAAATATGACTTTATAATTGTTATCACACAATTGGCTTACACTAAGTAAATTATATTGAAAGTTTTCTACTAATAAGACATTTTGAATTGTAAAGTTAGAGTTGAGCTCAATATCACCTGATCCGATGATTTTGAGCTTGCCGCTATTTCCGAAGGCTACCGATCCTTGTCGTTTGAATCGTAACCAAAATTTGAGTTGATCCCGGTCATGTGTCGGGAGCAACCAACGTCCCAACATCCATTGATCCTACACATAAGGTAGTTGGATCGGATATTGGAATTACTAAAGGGTTGTTTGTAAGTTTTAAACCTAAATCATCTCACCAATATCTACATGATCAAAACATGTTATTCCTATGTGTTATTGTGAGATGACTTTCAATTTTACTTGATTAATTTTAATGAATTTAAATTAACCAACATTAGGTTAGATTCGGATTTAGTCTAAGCTCATCAAGTAATCTTTTCAAGAGATTAGCTTCAGTGTCGTGGCGAGGCACAGAGGCCTTCTTTGATCGAACAACGACCACTTCCTTAGACAAAGCTAATTTCAAGAAATTGATAACTCGACTTACTTGAGACTACGCCTTGGTCTAACTAGTTATTTTTGAAAAGAGGCTCCCGAGGCTCAATCTTTCGTAGGATTTTAGTTGGTTTATTTTTGAAAAGAGGCTCCCGAGGCTCAATCTTTTCGCAGGATTTTAGTTGGTTATGAGTCCTATCTAACCATTCTAAAAATAAAGGAAAAACTAAGCATGCAATTTCTAAGACTTAACAAAATACATTTTGTATTGGCTCCCCGACCATTGAATCGAGTGGGTCTATTCACATAGTGAATTTGGTCCTGGGAACCCAATACATGTTAGATCCTAAAGTTGAAATCAAAGTGGTCTTAGGGACCCATGCTTGGACATTTTTCTTATGTTGGTTTACTATAGACATATATGACTTATTGGTTGTATTTGAGTTAAACCCGAGTCCGCCTTGTTGTACACGGCCCTTTGTGATCCAAGTAAGAGGTCAAGTCCCTTGGATCCCAAAGTGAACCTTTCCAACGTGTTCCTAAGGTCTTCGACTTGTGTTTTCAAAAGCGAGTTCTCAACTTCAAGCTTTTCAACTTGAGTTGAGTCCTCCTCTGAATACGAGTAGTCGAAGAGGTTAGGAGACCTCATGTTTGAGAAGGTTAACCTCCTCAATTAGGGTCTCGACCTTGGACTCGGACTTAGCTAGTTTCTTATTTAAAAATTTAATTGCACCATACAAAGTATTAAGTAACGACTTACCCTTAATGATTCTTTTGAACCGGATACGGATCCGTGGCTTGTCTTGAATGGAAGCTCATCATCGGATTCGGACTCGGACTCTTCTTCGGTTTCGGAGTCGTGCTCGGTCGGCTTGGCCATTAGAGCTTGGATATCGTCTTCTTCCTCCGACAACTCCTCCCAAGTAGCGTGTAGCGCTTTCTTGGTCTTTGATGCGTTATTCTTTAGCTTTGGGCACTCGGACTTGATGTGAGCGAACCGGTTGCAGTCATAGCATCTAAAATTAGAAGTATTTGAATTAGGTTTAGGCTTACCTTGAGTTGTTGGTCGTTTCGCCTCTTGATCATCTTCCTAACTAGATTGACTAGTTCGGATTCTATTCGAGTCTACTTCCGATTCGACTCGCCTTCTTCCTTCGGGGTGGCTTGCTTGCGGGCTTCTTCTTCTTGGAACCGCAACTAACGCAATACTCTTCTCGGCCCGGACCACGTTAGTTTGCTCATGTAATTCAAGTTCAAAACAATTCGCCTAACCTAATTTTAGAAAGGTCCTTGGAGACCTTGTAGGCATCGACCATGGATGCCCACAAGGTGGTCCTAGGAAACGAGTTAAGAGAATACGATAAGGTCGCGATTCTCGACCTTTGTCCGATGGCATGGAGTTGGTTGACGATGTCTTGGATACGAGCATGTAGTTGAGTTGCGGTCTCGTTTTCCTGCATTTTCAAGTTATACAATTTATTTAAAAGTAAATCTCTTTTACATACCTTCGTGTCATCGGTGCCTTCGTAGTTCCACTAGCTTGGTCCATAAGTCCTTTGCACTAATGAAGGGGCCGACGCGTTGAGCTCTTCCTTGACAACCCACATTGCAAGATTTGAGTTGCCTTGGCATCGGCTTCTACTTGTTTTTTCATGGAATTTGACCATTGATCGTAACCCAAAGATTCACCATCTTCATTAATAGGAAGTGTGAAACCGTTTGATTACGATCCACATCTCGATTTGGGTTTTAAGAAAGCATTCCATCCGACCCTTCCAATAACGAAAGTCATTACCGTGCTGTAAAACGGGGTCGTGGTGCTAAACCCTTCGAGATGGGCCATTTAAAAACAAGAAGAAGAACGAAAAGAATCTTGCAAAACACACACGAAAGAATATTCCAAGACTTTCGCCTTGGGATTAAAGGGAAGTAAAAAGATATATAAAATGTAACTTGCAAAAAGAAATAAACAATCAAATGCGAATGTCGTTGAAGTTCCGGAGGACAACCTTACTCGGGATCTAACCCGAAGGACAACCTTATCCGGATCCTAAAGCCTCTAATGCAATTCTATATGTAGGAGAAGATAAGCAAGTGACATAATTATACGAAAACAGAAATAAATAAATAAAAAATCTGAAAAAAAAAAGAAAAACAAAGCTAGATTGGTGGTTTCACCGAATCTTAGCGCCCCCGGCTCTGATACCAATTGTTGGATCGAAAGTGTCGCTAGAGGGGGGGGGTGAATAGCGATACGGTGTCGTTAAAAACTTTTGCAATAAGTAAAAAGCAAGTAGAGAATGCACAGCGGAAATATAAAGTAGACAAGATATTTTTACGTGGTTCACAATCTTTCGATTGCTAATCCACGGCCCTAGTGATCCTTGATCACGTACGGAGGGCAATTCACTAAAACCACTCTCCTTCGCTGAAGTAGGAGCAACGACATTAAAAAGAAATCAAGGCAAAGGGACACTCCCCCTTTCCTTGTTACGATTAAAGCACAAAGACAATTTAAAGAAGTAGAACTTAAATAAATATACCGACAACTCTTATAAGTAGAAGAAGTAGCTTTCGTTGTCGGCGGCACTTCGTCGTAGCAAATGTGAGTAGTAGTAGCGGCGTTAAGACTGCGTGTTGAGAGCTCATGATGTCTTTTTATTTGCTTTGCTAGAACATGTCTATTTATGGATATTGATCTATGAATTTAGACATAGGTAGTGTCCAAGGTGAGGTTCTTATCCCCAAGACTTGTTCATCCACATCCTTTGCGCCAACTCAAGGATGAGGTGTTTCATCCAACCACCTTGTGCCACCTCCAACCTTCTTGTGCGCCAACTCAAGGATGAGGTGTTTCATCCAACCACCTTGTGCCACCTCCAACCTCCTTGGGCACCAACTTGAGGATGAGGTGTTTCATCCAACCACCTTGTGCCACCTCCAACCTCCTTGGGCGCCAACTTGTTGGAGCCATTCAACTTGTGCCACATCATGGGAGCCAACCATCTTGTGCCAACTCACCTTATTTTGGGCGTCCACCACAAGGAAGCTTGGTGATGGTTTGGATGTCCACCTTGATGCCACATCACCCTTTGTACCAAAACACGAGTCAAGTCCAAATTCACCCCCTTGAAATTTGAGCTCTTCTCGAGGCTGGAACTTGACTAGCAGTTGACTGTAGTCAAAGGGTTTTGGACTGCAGTACAAGTTAGCTTAAAATATAAAGTACGATGGTTCTAACCATCTGATCTCGACCTAGACCTTCCATTGGAGGTATTGGGTCGGATCTACGCTTAGCGACCTTGCTTCGCTTTCACACGAGCTTACCTTGTAGCCTCGCTTCCGGTCTTCACCCGAGTACCTCGGCTTCCTCCGAAGTCCCTCTGGCGTTGCCCGACCACCTCGGTTCCCACCGGGTGTCGCAGACCTTCCGCTCAACTTTAGCATTTCTGCACACTTAATTGAGCTCGTAAGATAACAAATATACCCTTCACTATTGAGCCTTTTGCCATAATCAAAATACCGGTTCGACTTTGGTGCCCACTACACCAACATCAACCATAAGGGAGACCAAGCCGCCAGCATGCATGTAAATGACATGAATGCACAATCACACATACATCCATCCATCACAGACTCTCTATTCTACATAGAGTCATACTAATCTGATCAACATACTCTCTATCCTACAGAGATTCATCCTCAATTGATCACAACCAAGCTAGGACCACCGGTCCATAGCGACGAACTATCAACAATCCATATGACCATAAATAAACACATGATCAAAAATGGGTAGGCAACATAAAGATTTATCATAAGATTCAATTCTATGTTCAGGACATTACCCACTCCCCCGGATGACCTTTTATCCTATTTACAATTCAAGTCTTCATTCGTACTCTATTAAATACACCTAAGTGAACAACTATAAGCTTACATGCATCACATCTATAATCCATAATCATGATGAAGGAAAAATGTGATAACAACAATAGAGTATTTAAAAGGTCAAAGACTGAGTATCAAGCATTAGAAAAATTAGAGTGGAGTCAAGGTCAAAGTGACAATAATATGTGTTAGTTATAGCCCTAGAACCAATCATGTGATGGTTGAATAGGGAAAATTTTGTATCATATTCTATAAAGGCAAAGGATTGGTTATTATATTTACGTCTTGCTTGTGCCAGCTAAATTAAATATAATAATGCCCTAGAAAAGTAGGTTCTTATCTATAGCACATCAATTGGCAGAATTGATTATGAGAGGCTGTAGAGAACACTTTCCTAAATGTTCCTAGTCAAGTATTAATATGCAAGGGTAATATTAATACATAAAGACTAGCATGTAGGTCAATTGATGACTTGATCTCACAAGTCATGGATATATGATATCAAGTTGACACATGGGTATATATTAAAGAATATATACTGAACTGACCCGCCATGAGAAAGTTTCATGGATCGTCATATGAGTGTCATAAACTTTCTCATGTGACTATTGGTATGAATAGTCCTCAAACCTGAAGTCACTACGGTTCCCTATATAAGGAGTTATGTACTTTGGTATCGTCAAACGTCACCCGTAACAGGGTGGACCATAAAGGTGATTACTGGGTATATAAAAAATTATGCGGAGGGATGTGAGTGATGTAGATGGGATCTATCCCTCTCAAATGATGGGAGTGATATCTGTGGGCCCCTTGATTGAGTAGAACTACTAAAACGCATGGCCATGCTTGAATGAGTCAATATGAGATATTGAGCTCATTTGTTTGAGTTAGTTTACTCAGGGATCAAGAAACACATAGATTGATCGAGGATGACATGGTCTATGCCTCATTGGTCAATCTGATATCAAGGATAGAAGTGTTGGGATGTATACTGAAAGCCTAGCTCTTTTGTATGGACATCTTTATTTTGAAATAAGAATCACATGATCATTGTTTGCACGTTATATTTATATGTGTGCATATTGTCTAATATTTTACATTGTAGATAACATGGTGCCTGGGTGCGGCACAGAAGATCATGTTATCAGTCCCTTGTAGAATATAAGTAGAGGCTCACAACCAAGATGGTTTTGGACAAACCATTGGCATGGTTGTAGTGTAGCTTGGTATTGTTTTATCTTGAACATAGAGTTACACTAGTACACTTCGGTGTATTGAGCAGACGATATAGAGGTGATTCAATTTATTGCTGACTACATAATTGAATCGGACCTCGGATATTATGTTGTACATGCTCTTAATCCCGATATAATAACGGGCACATGTACTTAGTATTTATTTCTTTGATTTACCAGAGGGTGAGATTTCTATGGATTAAATCAAAATGCCCGGTAAGTTGGGAAGTGATATTATTTCCATGGTGTGCCGTTGATTATAGGAGGAAAACCTGTCCAATATATTAGGTTGATGATGTCCCCTTGAGGAGCTCATAAGGTTCATCATGTAAACCCAGCTGGTTGACTTAGTCAACATGATGATAAGGTTGAGTGGTACTACTCGAGGAGTTAGATGTTAATTAATTGATGGTCATAAATCAATTAATCGACTGACATCTGATATCTTAAACACGGGGAGATGGATGTACAAATAATATATGGAGCCCATATTAATTTATGGGGGTTGGTGAGGTAGTTCGATGATGATCCTCTAGTGGAATGGAACATCATTGATGGATCAAGTTTGTGTGGTTCCGATCCATCGGGTGGCCAAGACCCAACTCCTCCTCATGGTCCCTATCGTAGCCTTATATAAACCTCATGAAGTCTAGATCAAATGATGGAAAACAAATCTCTAGATCCGACGGTTAGGATTGAATCCCTAGAACCGACGGTGGAGATTAGATATCTAGATCCGACGGTTGGGATTAAATTCCTAGAACCGACGGTTGAGATTAAATCTCTAGATCCGATGGTTGGGATAAAATTCCTAGAACCGACGGTTGAGATTAAATCTCTAGATCCGACGGTTGGGATTATTTCCTAGAACCGACGGTTGAGATTAAATCTCTAAATCCACTTTGAGATTAAAACCCTAGAACCGATAAAGGAGATTAAACCAAGGCCTAAACCTAACTCTATATAAAAGGGAGAGGAAAGGTTGGATAAGGTGGGCGGCAAGAAAATTGGGAATTAGTTCCTATATTTTTGGCTACCTCATCAATAACCAATTTTCTCCTAAGTTCTATATAAGGGAGCATGGGTTGGGCGGCAACTAAGTTTTTTGGATGGTTCATGATGGATGCTAAGGAAATTAGGGTTTTGCCTAGCATTACTTGGGCAAGCAACCTCAAGGAAAAACCCTAATTAGGGTTTTGGTTCCTTAGGTTGCGGCCAAGGTGGTGGAGCTAGAGGCGGCAACCTAGGGATGAGCTTGTCTGCTTCCTTGGAGGTGGCTAGATCCTAGATCTCTCCTCTCCACCATGCTTAGGCGGCAAGAAACCTATGGAGGAAACCCTAATTAGATTAGGGTTTGGCTCTTTGGATTAGGCGGCTAGGTTTGGAAGTTATGGTTGGGCGGCAACTATAGGGGAAGGGCTCATCTTCTTCCTTCTAAGGGTTCCACTACCTTCTCTTCCTCTACCTTGGGCGGCAAGAAATCCAAAGGAAGCTTGGTTGGGCGGCTAGGGTTTGGAAGGTAAGGAAGGTGGAAACTATAGGGGAAGTGTTCTTCTTCTTCCTAGGGTGTTGGCCGGTTCATATCCTTTTTCCTATACCTTTGGTGGTGCCCAACCTATTCCTCTTTTCCCTTTGTTTTCCTCTTGGCCGGCGGCACTAGGAGCTAGGGTTTGTCCCTAGTCTGCTGTTTGCTGTTTCCATTATGTTCTCTCTATTCTTGGGGCCGGCGGCATCAATCCTTTGTGGATTGGTGGTTGGCTCAAGCAAGAAGGGAAAGAGAGTTCTTCATTCTTTGGATTGAAGAAGATCTGAGAAGCTTCAACTTGTGGAGGATCTTCGCCCACACGAAGTCTACAAGGAGGTTAGGACATACGATAGAAGATCAAGAGGTATAAAAGTTTTATAACTTTTATTTATGATCTTTGCATGTTTCTATTCTTAATTGTTATGCTAGCTTAAGTTCTTTAGGTTAGTATATGTTGATTATACTAGTTTGCATTTGCATGTATTTGTATAATCATGGACCCCGAATAAGAAACACAAAAACCCGCGATCCGTCCGTCGTCTCTTCCGCGGCTAACCGACTAGAAGAGTTGTGTTGCTTGAACAACTAGTTTGTTCAAGCGATCGCTCGAGTCGTTAGCACGATGACGAATTGGTTGTGCTTAGGAAACTCATCCCATCCGGATTAGTTTTCATTAGTGAAAATTTTAATCCGGGGACATGGGAGCCTATGAGCATTCCGAGAAATAGCACGGTTGCCAACAAGAAGGACATGGTCATACATTATAGTAGTCACGGAAAGGTTAGTCGGATCTTGACTTATTTCGTAACTTGGGTAGCAATGATGTATTGCTAGATGTCGCTCATTGCTTGTGTATCTAAAAGAGTTTAGATCCACTGCCAACGTTATGAGAGCCTATAGGGTCACACACAAAGAGCATGATGATTAGAAGAATTAGTGCATTCTAGTTTGACTAGAATAATTTGGGAATGAGCTTAAGTACAAAATGGTTTTTGGACTTTAAGCTTAATGAGAATTTTAGCTTATTGATTTAATGAGATTAATTCAATATGCTAAGCTTATTAATTTAATAAGATTAAATAAATATGTTATCATGATAGCCTAAGCTTAATTGATTTAATAAGATTAATTCAATATGTTACCTTATTGATTTAATGAGATTAATTCAATATGATAACATAAGCTTATTGAATTAATAAGATTAATTCAACATGCATGAAGGCCACATAAGCATGCCACCTAAGCATGCCACATAAACATGCCACCTAAGCTTGATGTGGTAGAAGGAGACAATGCGTTTTGACCTTTGGAATTTCTCCACATGTGGCCGGCCAAACAAGGAGTGTGATTATTTTTCAATGCAATTGATTGCATTGAATGTGATAGGAGGTGAAAGGTTTTTCAATCCTATAAAACACTCCATGGGGTGGCCGGCCAAACTTGGTGAAGCTTGAGGCTTGGAGAGAGCTTGGTGGTGAGAGGCTTTGGTTGTGTGGCTTTTGTGAGTGTAGGCTAGCAAGAAGAGTGGTCTTCTTCTTCCTTTCTCTTTTTCCCTACCTTCCTCTCCTTTAGGGACTTCTCTAGCAAGAAGTAAAGGAGAGCTCTTCTAGTTTCTTTTGTGAGACAAGAGCTTGCTCATGTGGATACATATAGAGGCACGGACATTTGAACGTGCTAAAAGATCCAACAAACCCAAGGAGAAGCGGGATTAAAAAGGGCACGCAACAAAGGTAATATTCTCCTATAAGATAGGTTTTGAGAAATTTATTTTTTTGTACGAGGTTTTCTTTTCGAGGATCACTTGGAAGGGATCCTATTTTTCCGCATATGCTAATATTCTATTTTGCATAATAAATCCCTACAGTGGTATCAGAGCCACTTGCGAAAGATCATATAAAAATAGGTTTTCTCTATTTTATATATGATATAGAAGTAGGATAAATTTTATTATGAGTTGATAATTGCATTAGCAATTTTTCAAACATAATAAAATATCCGATGTCTTTTAAAAGTTAAAATTGACATGGTGCATGGTTATGGCCTAGTCCCAAAAAGTTTGTGAATGTGTGTGTTGTAATTCTTAATACGGCCTGCGTGTCGTGCCTTTCTCCTAAAATTCTTGTTGTAAAATTAGTTTTAGACTCGAATGTAACTCGAGTATTTCTCCTTTTGTAATATACAAAACAAAGATGGAGGGTCCATTGGAAGATGACGTTACAAGGAGGAAGTCAACAACACAAGACAACCAAAAGGAAGCACTTGGGAGAAGATGCTATCCCTAGGTTGACCAATCAATCTTTTCATTGGCTTGAGAAGATTGTAGAATAAGGGTCATAACCATGACACGCTTAGTTTAATATGTATGTGATGCATGTTAATTTAGCTTATATGTGATGTATGCTAATATGTATGTGATGCATGTTTATTTCTTAATAAGTCAAAAATGATATGCCTACCAAAGTTTGGTACTCACTACTTCCTCGATCATTTGTTGTTGGGTTTGCCAAAGCAAAGCAATGCATTTTATCTTGGAAGAGTGCGAGTGGACAATCGTGATGTGCCGCTATCAAACTTGCTTAAGACTTAATTAAGTTTTTCTTATTTAATTAAGAAAGTAGAGGCATATATTAGCTTTGAACATAAGTTTTAAAAATTAGTTTTGTGTGATTTCCGAACATCAGCTTTGTCTTAGAAAGTGGTCGTTGCTCCGATATCAAAGAAGGCCTCTATGCCTCGCCACGGCCTAGAAGCTGGTTTAGGAATAAGCACTAAACTAATCTAAACTTAACGAAAGCTATTAAAGAGTTACATCAGATGTAATTGGCAAAAGATTGCCTACCTAATCATACTACGTCTTGGGTGATTAGCTAAAGCTAACTCAAAACGAAGTATGATGTGGATCTTTATCCCATATAAATTTATAGCTAAATAGAAGCTAATGATGTAAGCAAAATGTGTTTGCCTACATCAATGATTAGCTCATATCAAAGCTATGAGAATTTAGTGGGAGCCTCATTTAATTAAAGGCCTAATTAAATGACTTAGGTATGATACTTAATTTTGTATTTTAATGTTGTAGATCACCATGTCATCTAACACAACACACCCCCTCAACTTGTGATCTGTCCTTGAGAAAGACAAGCTCAATGGAGCTAACTTTCTATACTGGTATAGGAACTTGAGGATTATCCTCAAGCAAGAACGTAAACTGTATGTCCTAGAGCAATCTATCTCTCAAGACACACCGCCACCACTCGTCTTTGAAAAGGATGCTTATAAGAAGCATCAAGATGACGCATTAGATGTGTCATGTCTTATGCTTGCCACCATGAACTCTGAGCTTCAGAAGCAACATGAGAACATGGATGCCTATGGTATGGTTGAGCATTTGAAACAACTATATCAAGGACAAGCTAGGCATGAGCATTTTGAAGTGTCTAAGGCTCTTTTTGCATGCAAGATGCAAGAAGAAACACCTGTAGGAACTCACGTACTTAAAATGATAGGGTACGTTGAGAACCTTGAAAGACTAGGTTTTCCACGAGCCAAGAATTGGCAACCGATGTTATCCTCGCAATCATTGTCGGAAGCATATAATCAATTCATGAATTATAACATGAATGAAATTGATAAGCCTTTGCTGAGATTCTCATGTTGAGAAGCTTGAACCGAATCTCAAGAAGAAAGTAATGCGTACTAATGGTCAAGAAGGGCAAAGGTGGCGCAAAGGCAAGGGTAAGACCAAGCCAAAGGCAAGGCCAATTCATCCACTTCAAAGGGTAAAGGTAAAGTACCTAAGGAAGGGGACTGTTTCCATTGCGGTGAGACTGGACACTGGAAGCGGAACTGCAAAGTCTACCTTGAGGAAGTAAAGAAGAAAAGAAGTGGGACTTCGCCTCGGTATACACGTTATAGAAGTTAATCTATCTATTTCTTCTACATGGGTATTAGATACGGATGTGCATCTCACATTTGTACTAATGTGCAGGACCGAAATAGTAGACTAATGGCAAAAGGCGAAGTGGACCTACGGTAGGCAATGGCGCAAAGTTGTCTTTGTAAATGTAGGAACATATTCTTTGTCTTTGCCTGGGCTTATCTTAGAACTAGAGGAGTGCTTTTATGTACCTGCATTAACGAAGAACATAATTTCTGTATCTTGTTTAGACAAGAAAAACTTTTCTTTTATAATAAAGGACAAATGTTGTTCCATTTATTTGAATGAAATGTTCTATTGTAATGCACCACTTATGAATGGTCTCTATGTTCTAGATTTATAAAACCCAATTTATAACGTAAATACCAAACGGTTCAAATCGAATAATTTGAACCAAACATATCTCTGGCACTGTCGCCTAGGTCACATAAATGAAAAACACATATCCCAACTCCATAAAGATGGATTATTGGACTCATTTGATTTTGAATCATATGAGGTATGCGAATCTTGTCTTTTAGGAAAGATGACTAAAACTCCATTTAGTGGACATGGCGAGAGAGCGATGGACTTGTTAGGACTCATACATACTGATGTATGTGGTCCTTTCAATGTCGAAGCCAGAGGAGGCTATAAGTACTTTATTACTTTCACTGATGATATGAGTAGATTTGGCTACTTATATTTGATGAGACATAAGTCAAAATCCTTTGAAAAGTTCAAAGAATTCAAGAATGATGTACAAAACCAACTTGGTAAGCATATAAAGCTACTTCGATCAGATCGAGGTGGTGAATACCTTAGTCAAGAGTTTCGTGATCACCTGGCTGAGTGTGGGATAATATCCCAACTCACACCACCTGAAACACCACAATGGAATGGTGTATCTGAGAGGAGAAATCGTACTCTATTAGATATGGTACGATCAATGATGAGCCAGACTGATCTACCTACTTCCTTTTGGGGTTTAGCTCTAGAGACAGCCGCTTTCACACTTAATCGCGTCCCATCAAAAGCCGTAGAAAAGACACCATATACGTTATGGACTGGGAAGAGTCCCAAAATGTCTTTTATAAAGATTTGGGGTTGTGAAGCTTATGTTAGATGTCAAGTCTCAGATAAACTAGGACCCAAATCAGATAAGTGTTATTTTGTAGGATATCCCAAGAAACTAAGGGATATTACTTTTACAATCCCACACTTGGCAAGGTGTTTGTTGCCAGAAATGTTGTCTTTCTAGAAAGAGAATTTATTTCTAGAAAAACTAGTGGGAGTAAAATTCATCTTGAAGATGAAGATAACACTAAGGCTTCGATGGAAAATGAACAGGCACCACAAAGTGTTGTGGATGAGGAAAATGTTGCCCAAAGAGTTGTGGAGCAAACACCTGTTCAAGTAGACCAACCTCTTCATAGATCTGATAGGATCCGTCGTCAACCCGAGAGATATTCTTTTCTCTTGATCGACAGTGATGTATTGCTTGTCGATCTTGACGAGCCTACATCCTATCAAGAAGCTATGATGAGCCCAGATTCCGAGAAATGGCTAGAGGCCATGAGATCCGAAATGGAATCCATGTACACTAACCAAGTATGGACTTTGGTTGATCCACCTGAAGGGGCAAAACCCATTGGGTGTAAGTGGGTCTTTAAAGTAAAGACTGACATGGATGGTAATAAGCATACCTATAAAGGTAGATTGGTGGCTAAAGGATTCAAACAAATTCATGGTATTGACTATGATGAAACCTTTTCACCAGTTGCGATGCTTAAATCCATTCGGATCATACTTGCTATTGCAGCCTACCACGATTATGAGATCTGGCAGATGGATGTCAAAACCGCTTTTCTGAATGGAAAGCTACTCGAGGATGTGTACATGACACAGCCTGAGGGTTTTGAAGATCCAAAGCATCCTGGAAAGGTATGCAAACTGCAAAGGTCCATTTATGGACTAAAGCAAGCCTCTCGAAGCTGGAATCTTCGATTCGATGATGCAATCAAGGAATTTGGTTTCATCAAGAATGAAGATGAACCTTGTGTCTAAAAGAGAAATAGTGGGAGCACAGTTGTATTTCTTATCTTGTATGTAGATGACATACTTCTCATCGGAAATGATATTCACTCACTCCAGTCTGTGAAGATGTGGTTAGGGAATTGTTTCTCGATGAAAGACTTAGGTGAAGCTTGTTGGAATCGTGCTATTCCTCGGAATGCTCATCGGCTCCCATGTCCTCGGATTAAAATTTTCACTAATGAAAACTAATCCGGATGGGATGAGTTTCCAAAGCACAACCAATTCGTCGTCGTGCTAACGACTTGAGCAATCGCTTGAACAAACTTGTTGTTCAAGCAACACAACTCTTCTAGTCGGTTAGCCGCGGAAGAGACAACGGACGGATCGCCGGTTTTTGTGTTTCTTATTCGGGGTCTATGATTATACAAATACATGCAAATGTAAACTAGTATAATCAACATATACTAACATAAAGAACATAAGCTAGCATATCAATAAGAACATGCAAAGAACAATAATAAAAGTTGTAAAACTTTTATACCTCTTGATCTTCTATCGTATGTCCTAACCTCCTTGTAGACTTCGTGTGGGCGAAGATCCTCCACAAGTTGAAGCTTCCTAGGTCTTCTTCAATCCATAGAAAGAAGAACTCTATTTCCCTTCTTGCTTGAGCCAACCACCAATCCACAAAGGATTGATGCCGCCGGCCCCAAGAATAGAGAGAACATAATGGAAACAACCAAGGAACTGAACTAGGGACAAACCCTAGTTTTGGTGCCGCCGGCCAAGATGGAGTGAAGAGGATAAAAGGAACATGTTGGGTGCCGGCCAAGGTATAGGAAAAAGAGAAGTAGCCGGCAACACCCTAGGAAGAAGAAGAGCACTTCCCCTATAGTTGCCGCCCAACCAAGCTTTCAAACCCTAGCCGCCCAACCTTTCTTCCTTTGGATTTCTTGCCGCCCAACCATGGTGGAGAGAAGAGATCTAGGAGCTAGCCACCTTCAAGGAAGAAGAAGAGATCTTCCACAAGTTGCCGCCCACCCTTCTTTCCTAACCTTGGCTGCCCATCCAAAGGAGCCAAACCCTAATTAGGGTTTCCTCCTTAGGGTTGCTTGCTGCCCAAGCAAGGCTTGGAAAAACCCTAATCTCCTTAGCATCCATCATCCAACCCAAAAAACCTTTTATTTTCTGCCCAACCCAATCTCCCATATATATAGAGTTAGGTTTAGGCCTTGGTTTAATCTCCACCGTCGGTTCTAGGGTTTTAATCTCAACCGTCGAATCTAGAGATTTAATCTCAACCGTCGGTTCTAGAGATTTAATCTCAACCGTCGGATCTAGAGATTTGTTTTCCATCATTTGATCTAGACTTCATGAGGTTTATATTAGGCTACGATAGGGACCATGAGGAGGAGTTGGGTCTTGGCCACCCGATGGATCGAAACCACACAAACTTGATCCATCAATGATGTTCCATTCCACTAGAGGATCATCATTGAATTACCTCACCAACCCCCATAAATTAATATGGGCTCCATATATTATTTATACATCCATCTCCCCGTGTTTAAGATATCGAATGTCCATCAATTAATTGATTTACTGACCATCAATTAATTAACATCTAACTCCTCGAGTAGTACCACTCAACCTTATCATCATGTTGACTAAGTCAACCTGCAGGGTTTACATGATGAACCTTATGAGCTCCTCAAGGGGACATCATCAACCTAATAAATAGGACACGGTTTCCTCCTATAATCAATGACACACCATGTAAATAATATTATTTCCCAACCTACCGGGCATATTGATTTAATCCATAGAAATCTCACCCTTTGGTAAATCAAAGAAATAAATACTAAGTACATGTGCCCGTTATTATATCGGGATTAAGAGCATGTACAAAATAATATCCGAGGTTCGATTCAATTATGTAGTCAGCAACAAATTGAATCACCTCTATGTCGGTCCTGCTCAATACACCTAAGTGTACTAGTGTAACTTTATGTTCAAGACAAAACAATACCAAGCTACACTACAACCATGCCAATGGTTTGTCCAAAACCATCTTGGTTGTGAGCCTCTACTTATATTCTACAAGGAACTGATAACATGATCTTCTGTGCCACACCAAGCACCATGTTATCTACAATGTAAAATATTAGACAATTTTGCATAATCATAAAAATATGCAAACAATAATCATGTGATTCTTATTTCAAAATAAAGATGTTCATACAAAAGAGCTAGGCTTTCAGTATACATCCCAACAAAGCTACTTATATTCTAGGCATCAAGATCTATAGAGATAGATCTAAAAGATTACTTGGCCTAAGTCAGAGTACATACATTGATAAAGTTCTAGATCGTTTTGCTATGCAAAATTCCAAGAAAGGATTTCTGCCTTTATCACATGGTGTGAGTCTTTCGAAGACTCAATTTCCCTCTTCTAAGGAGGAGAGAGATCGCATGGATAAGATCCCTTATGCATCTGCTATAGGGTCTATCATGTACGCCATGCTTTGTACTCGTCCTAACGTCTCGTATGCTTTGAGCATGACATGTAGATACCAGTCGGATCCAGGTGAAAGTCACTGGATATCAGTCAAAAATATTCTTAAATACTTACGAAGAATGAAAGAATATTTCCTGATATTTGGAGGCAATGAGGAGCTAACTGTAAAGGGTTACAGTGATGCAAGCTTCCAAATAGACAAGGATGACTATAGATCACAATCCAATGCGTGTTTTGCCTCGAATGGTGGAGCCGTGGAGTGGAAGAGTTCAAGTAGGACACACAGTGTTGATCTGTACAGAGTATATTCTTGCGTCGTCGACAAAGGAGGCTATTTCGCTCCGCAAGTTCATCAGTGAACTTGGGGTAGTTCCTAGCATTGCAGATCCAATAGACCTCTATTGTGACAACAATGGGGCTATTGCACAGGCTAAGGAACCTCGATCACATCAGCGGACCAAACACATACTGCGGCGCTTCCATCTCATTCGAGAGATCATCGATAGAGGAGATGTGAGGATATGCAACAGAAGCTAACATCGCAGATCCATTGACCAAGGCTTTGGCACAGAGGAAGCATGATGGTCACACTAGGTCACTAGGTATCAGATATTATAGTGATTGGTACTAGTGCTAGTGGGAGATTGTTAGTTATAGCCCTAGAACCAATCATGTGATGGTTGAATAGGGAACATTTTGTATCATATTCTATAAAGGCAAAGGATTGGTTATTATATTTACGTCTTGCTTGTGCCAGCTAAATTAAATATAATAATGCCCTAGAAAAGTAGGTTCTTATCTACAGCACATCAATTGGCAGAATTGATTATGAAAGGCTGTAGAGAACACTTTCCTAAATGTTCCTAGTCAAGTATTAATATGCAAGGGCAATATTAATACATAAAGACTAGCATGTAGGTCAATTAATGACTTGATCTCACAAGTCATGGATATATGATATCAAGTTGACACATGGGTATATATTAGAGAATATATACTGAACTGACCCGCCATGAGAAAGTTTCATGGATCGTCATATGAGTGTCATAAACTTTCTCATGTGACTATTGGTATGAATAGTCTTCAAACCTGAAGTCACTACGGTTCCCTACATAAGGAGTTATGTACTTCGGTATCGTCAAACGTCACCCATAACAAGGTGGACCATAAAGGCGATTACTGGATATATAACAAATTATGCGGAGGGATGTGAGTGATGTAGATGGGATCTATCCCTCCCATATGACGGGAGTGATATCTGTGAGCCCCTTGATTGAGTAGAACTACTAAAACACATGGCCATGCTTGAATGAGTCAATATGAGATATTGAGCTCATTTGTTTGAGTTAGTTTACTCAGGGATCAAGAAACACATAGATTGATCGAGGATGACACGGTCTATGCCTCATTGGTCAATCTGATATCAAGGATAGAAGGACACAGTCATACATTATAGTAGTCACGGAAAGGTTAGTCGGATCTTGACTTATTTCGTAACTTGGGTAGCAATGATGTATTGCTAGATGCCGCTCATTGCTTGTGTATCTAAAAGAGTTTAGATCCACTGCCAACGTTATGAGAGCCTATAGGGTCACACACAAAGAGCATGATGATTAGAAGAATTAGTGCATTATAGTTTGACTAGAATAATTTGGGAATGAGCTTAAGTACAAAATGGTTTTTGGACTTTAAGCTTAATGAGAATTTTAGCTTATTGATTTAATGAGATTAATTCAATATGCTAAGCTTATTAATTTAATAAGATTAAATAAATATGTTATCATGATAGCCTAATCTTAATTGATTTAATAAGATTAATTCAATATGTTACCTTATTGATTTAATGAGATTAATTCAATATGATAACATAAGCTTATTGAATTAATAAGAATAATTCAAAATGCATGAATGCCACATAAGCATGCCACATAAGCATGCCACATAAGCATGCCACCTAAGCTTGATGTGGTGGTAGGAGACAAAGGGTTTTGACCTTTGGAATTTCTCCACATGTGGCCGGCCAAACAAGGAGTGTTTTGACCTTTGGAATTTCTCCACATGCCACCTTGTTTGATTATTTTTCAATGTAATTGATTGCATTGAATGTGATAGGAGGTGAAAGGTTTTTCAATCCTATAAAACACTCCATGGGGTGGCCGGCCAAACTTGGTGAAGCTTGAGGCTTGGAGAGAGCTTGGTGGTGAGAGGCTTTGGTTGTGTGGCTTTTGTGAGTGTAGGCTAGCAAGAAGAGTGGTCTTCTTCTTCCTTTCTCTTTTTCCCTACCTTCCTCTCCTTTAGGGACTTCTCTAGCAAGAAGTAAAGGAGATCTCTTCTAGTTTCTTTTGTGAGACAAGAGCTTGCTTGTGTGGATACATATAGAGGCACAGACATTTGAACGTGCTAAAAGATCCAACAAACCCAAGGAGAAGCGGGATTAAAAAGGGCACGCAACAAAGGTAATATTCTCCTATAAGATAGGTTTTGAGAAATTTATTTTTTGTACGAGGTTTTCTTTCGCAAGGATCACTTGGAAGGGATCCTATTTTTCCGTTGCGCATATGCTATTTTGCATAATAAATCCCTACAATATGAAGTTACATACTTCAGGGTTTAGCTACTACCTGATCAGGATATGAAATTACCCACCTACTATAAAGCTCGAATAATAATATCTTCACGGCAACGGTCCTGTCTCGTATCCACGCCCTGTACTATTAGTGATATATGAGAGGTGTTCTAAGACAATCGCCATATGTTTGAACCATTTATATGATAAATGAAGATTCACTATTTGAGTATACATGTTTTCATGTATTTGATTAGATCTTAAACTCATTTACAGGATATCCACGATACGATTCATAGCCTGAGAGAATTTATGATTCGATCACAACTACTGAGTATCTCTACATGTGTAATTGTGATGTATTGAAATTATCCCTAATCGATGAATTGATGGATTTGGACACCATCAATTCTGTCGAGACTAGCATGAGGTATACTCCTTGGTGTATCCAAGCAATTGATTCTCACTGGCTGGAGACATTGTGATGTCCGGAGTAAATCGTGGATGCTAGTTATGGTAACTAGTTCATTGGAGTGACCAACTGTAAGACTTCATATGGTTCTTTGCATATATGGATATGTCAATGAAGTTCTTACTACAACTTAAGTGCGATGTTCCTTTGACTTGCAGTATTCAAGTCATCTTGGACATGAAGACTTATGCTTTGACATCTTAAGCAAGCATCTCTGAGGAGATGTGGACCCGGGATGATTGGGTATAAGTCGAAATGCCCGAAGGTGTTTGAATAGCCTATATAGGATTCACCACTCCTTGTGAGGAGATGTATACCCATGGCCTCTCGTCGGATTGTTACTAAAGTCTTTGGCCAAAGCATTACATGTTTAGAGTAAGGTACTCTTGGATACATGTGCAGTAACTAGAATTCGTAGGACGAGGAAATGATACTTGGGCTAAGTGTGATGTAGTCAGCCTAGTGGGGACTGACATTATAGACTATATCCTAAACAAAGTGGGTATAAGATGCATGAAGGGAATGGGGCACGATTCATTGTAGCTGCTGAAGGGTTTCAGAAATGGTTCTAGATCAACCGTTGATTTTTCGGTTAATTGGGGATCACGATGTACTACTAGGTGTCACTCATGATCGTTCTATAATTAATGGTTAATTATAGACGACCAACATAAACTGAGAACCTATTTGGTCACATGCACAACGAGTGTAATCCGAAGGATTTAAAATGAGCTTGAGAATGAGATTCTCATATCAAGAGAAATTAGGTTTGGTTGGACCAAACAAGGAGCGAGCATGAAATTGTTTCAGTCTCAATGGAAGCATGGATGGGTCGAGTCTTATGAAGACATGATGGATTAACCAAATTAGTTTGGTTCTAATCCATTGGTTGAGAATAAACCAAAAGGGTTTGGTTTGTTTTAAACGAATGAACCAAAGTTGGTTCGGTTCGTTTTAACTTAAAATAGACCAACTCGGTTCGGTTTATTTTAACTTAAGTTATTAGAGCGGGTTAACGGGTTTTGGTTATGAACCAATAACTCTAAGGAGAAGTTTTCTTAATGGTTATGAAACACGGGTTCTATAAAAATGCGGTTACGTTTTTGGAGAGCACTAAGTTTTATTTTGGGAAATAATCTTCTTCTCCTCTCCTTCTCTTCTCCTTGCCGCCAGGAGTCCGCCGCACCACTTGCCGCCGCCACTGCTTCAGCCTTCCTCCCTCCTGTGACTCACCTTGGTTCGCGACAAGGTGAGCCCATCCTCTTTGGCCGGGCGCCTAATCCTCCACCAGCTGTCCAGTTTTTCTGACAGCTTGTTTCCTTCGTGTCGAGCATCGCTTGGACGACGGTTAGGAGCTCGAGCTAGCGCCTTACCGAGATTTGATCTCCGTAATCCTCATGAGGTGGAGGACCAAGGCGATTTGTCAATCGACGAATACCTCTCGAGAAGCGAAGTTTTGAGGACTCATTTTTGATCCGAATTTGATTCGGATTGTGATCTTCTCTCGATCACATCATCTTCAACACGAGGCTAGTAACCCTACGAAGACGAGGCTTGTAGCTTGTGAAGTCATCCCGATGGTACTGGGCATGGATAGATAGAGAGGCAATTCTAGCAAGATCGCTCCGCTGATGCCGCATTCCCGCCACACATGATACGAAAAGGTATAACGAGTAATTTCCTTTTATTGTAAAATTTGAAACTGCGATTATGTCTACACATGTTGTACTATGCATGTCTGTGATGTGCGTGTTGTAATAAATTAGATTTATTGTCTTTTAATTCTCCTGTTGTGCGCATGTTTACGAAATATGTTCTAACACATACTCGTCGCGGTGCCGGAAACCCAACAATGGTATCAGAGGCCAGGTTGTGTTTCGACATAATCGTAAAATTGTTTTGCGATAGTCATAATTATATTTATGGAAATTTTCTACTTTTTAAAGTTTAGAAGTATTTATGGAAATTTTCTAATTTTGGAAAGTTTAGAAGTATTTATGGAAATCTTCTACTTTTGGATAGTTTAGAAGTATTTATGGAAAATAACATTTTCCATAAATAAAATATGTGATTAGATTTAGAAATTTGTTTCCTAATTTAATAATGATTTGATTTGGAGAATCAAATCTAAAACATATTTTATTTCCATAAATAGTTTTGACAATTTAGGAAATTTGTTTCCTAAATTAAATTTGACTTTTCTTAATTGAGACCTTCCATAAATAAAATATGTGATTAGATTTGGAAATTTGTTTCCTAATTTAATCATGATTTGATTTTGGAAATCAAATCTCAAACATATTTTATTTCCATAAATAGTTATGACTTATAAGGAAATTTTGTACATGCCATAATTGTATGCCATATAATTGCATTAGATGCATATCATTATGTCATGCGTGTCATGACATGTAGATGTATGTCATGTATGTCATGCCATGTAGATAATAGTTATTTGCATGCAAAGAGGATGAGACATAAAAACCCTTACTCAATATTAAAGCCTACACCTTCCATTAATATGGTTAGAACCAGAGTTCTGTTTCTTGTTTGGGTTATTGGACTCTCTCCAAGCCCGGCTCGAACCCGAACATGTTCAAACCATGGAATAGTTTAATACTAATAAGGTAAGAGTCAGAGGTCAATCATTAGCTTTGGTTGTTGGACTATCTCTAAGCCAGGCTAATTGATTGAATGCGCGCTAACCATATTAAAACTATTTCATGATTAATGGGTTGGCTTTAACCTGGAGCATCGGCTTGTTGGACTCTCTCCAAGGTCGATGTGAATGGAGGTGAAGTTGGGTGCTATGCATATGATGCACACTTGTTAATGAGTTAACAACCCGATATATGTGTGAACATTCAATTAGTTGATAGCACATTATGATAGTTGCTTATATGTGATATGCAATCGGTATACATGATACCTACCATTGTAGCTATGAATAGCTTGTTGGACTCTCTCCAAGGTTGTTCATATCAATGTTGGATATCAGCCCATTCAGAGATGGACCTACGATCTCCCGAAGTGATTTTGGGGTTTTTGAAATTCGAAAAATGAATGGGATTTATGAATGTATGTTGATGCATTTTAAATCATCTTTCTCATATATGCTCGTTTTGTATTTCTAGGTTAATCGATTGATCATGACATCTTTGAATTTGCGCACTATTTTGGATTCGAATAAATTGACTAGGCCTAACTTCTTGGACTGGCTTAGAAACTTGAGAATTGTTCTCAAGGAAGAAAAGCTCGCGTATATCCTTGAATACCCTCCTCCCACCCGTCCTAGTGATAATGCAACTCTAGACCAATTGTTGGCTTATCAGAAACATGTGAGTGATTCTGAACAAGTGAGTTGCATCATGCTAGCCGCGATGGTACACGAGCTGTGGAAGCAGCATCAGCATATGGATGCTCATACCATAGTCTTTCATCTTTATGAGTTGTTTGATGAGCAAGTGAAATCCGAAAGGTTCGAAGTCTCCAAGCTCCTCTTCACCTCTGAGATGCAAGAAGGTTCATCTGTGGTACTGCTCAACATGCTGAAGACTGTGGAGCCTTCTGTGAAGCATGAGCAGGGGACAGTACTGTTAGTTGATTTCTCGAAGAAAGGTTTTAAGAGGAAGTCAAAGGAACAGCAGAAGGGGAAGAAGAAAAAGGCTAAAAAGGCATAACTAGCTCCAAAGGGCACTTGCCATCATTATAGCAAGGAAGGCCATTGGCAAAGAAACTGCAATATTTATCTTGAGTCCGTGAAGAAGAATAAGGCATCAGATGTCCCATCTTCTTCATATATCTTCATTATTGATTATAATTCTATTTCCTCAAACACTTGGGTATAGGATACTGGGTTTGGCTCACATATATGTAATGACATACATGGGCTAAGGAATAGAAGAAGACTCATCACGAGAGAGTCAAACTTACGTGTTGGGAATGGAGCAAAGGTTGCTGCACTCGCCATCGGAACGTATTTGTTAAGACTCCCTATAGGACTTGTCTTAGAACTGGACAATTGCTTTTATGTTCCTTTGTTGATAAAGAACATCATTTCTATTTCTTGTTTGAATAGAAATGGGTACCATTTAACTTTTAGTAATAATTGTTGTTACATAACTTTGAATGCCATTCTTTATGGGACTGGAACTTTAAGCAATGGTATTAATACATTGGACGTATCCAGTGACATTTTTAATATCGAAGCGAGCAACAAGAGTGCTCGAAAAGATAATCAATTAGCCTCCTACATGTGGCATTGTCGTCTTGGCCATGTAAGCAAGAAACGCATGTCTGAATTACACCGATGTGGAATTCTTGGATCGTTTGAATTAGATTCGTACAATACATGTGAATCATGTTTAAAAGGCAAGATGACCAAGTTACCTTTTACTAGAAAAGGTGAACCAGTGGGTGAGTTGCTTGGTCTAATATATACTGATGTATGCGGACCTATGTCAACTCAAGCTCTAGGAGGCTATAGCTACTTCATTACCTTCACCGATGATCACTCACGGTTTGTGTTGGTGCAGTAGACACCTAAGTCGAACCTGAGTTTTGATTATAGCAAACGATACAAAGTTAAGCTCATGTCGTTATCTCACGAGCTGAATCGAGTGTGCAGAAGATTGCTATAGCTGGAGTTGAAGGCTAGCGACACCTGGAGGAAGCCGCGGTGGTCGAGCGACACTCAAGTGACTTCGGAGGGAGCCGAAGGAATCGAGTGGAAGGCCGAAAGAAAAGCAACACGTAAGTATCGAGGTAAGCTCATGTGTGCGAGCGTAAGTGAGGTCGTATCCTCGTTACAGGGATGATCTTAAGTGTAGATCCGACCAAAGACATCCTATAGATGGTCTAGGTCGAGATCGGACGGTCGACGACTGTCGAAATTATGTTTTTTTAAGCTAACTTTGACTTGCAGCAAGCATCAGTTGACTACCAGCTTGGAGGACTCATTGCCAATCAATCGATCGCCGGCTAGAAGTCGGATCGTGATGTTGCCATCGATCGGCCCGATGATGGCCATCAGTCGACTGATGGTCAATAATCAGATTCGAGGAGTCAAGGCTTATCACCCCATTTCAAGGAGATTGGTGCTCAATTGTGATTGGCTAGGGTTCCTCTCGAAAAGGGGCTCAAAGGCTATAAAAGGAGGTCCTAACCTAGGGTTTTCTCATCAATTCTAAGCTTCCAAGAGCCTCTGCAAAGCTACAACTCTCCGACAACGAAGTTCTTCTTCTCCGACGCTAGGTTTAATTTTCTTTTAGTTTTTGTATGTCGGTTTTAGATTTATTCGTTGTTCATTTACTTTTTCGAAGCTCTTTTTCTATCATAACGAGGAGAGGGGGAGTGTCCCTCTACCTCAAGTTTTTGTTCTTGTATCGATTAACTCCTACCTTCAACGAGGAGGAGTTTGTTTAGTGTTTTTCCCTCCGTGCGTGGTCAAGGACCACTAGGGCCTTGGAGTAGTAGCGGAAGGCTACGAACCAAGTAAAAAGAATTGTCTCTTATATTTATTGTTTATATTTCCGCTGCAATTTATCTACTCGACTTTCAAAGAACGATTTTGCAAAAAGTTTTTGTTTCGCTATTCACCCCCCCTCTAGTGAACCGCCTCGATCCAACAGTTTGGGTATGTGTTATTGATGAAACACAAGTCTGAAGCCTTCGAAAGGTTCAAAGAATTTAGAAATGAAGTAGAGAAACAATTTGGCAAGAGTATTAAAATACTTCGATCAGATCGAGGTGGTGAATACTTGAGTCAAGAGTTTCTGGATTATCTAAGGGATAATGGTATATTGTCTCAATGGAATCCACCATATACACCACAGCATAATGGTGTATCTGAGAAGCATAATCGAACCTTGTTGAACATGGTCAGGTCGATGATGAATCATGCGAATCTTTTCAAGTCCTTTTGGGGATATGCACTTCAGACAGCTGTTTACTTGCTAAATAGAATGTCAACCAAGGTAGTCTCTACTACTCCATATGAGATATGGAATAGTAAGAAATCTCATGTATCTTACTTGAAGATATGGGGTTGTCCTGCTTATGTGAAGTGGACTGTATCAGACAAACTGAACGCTAAGTCTGATAAATGTCTATTTATTAGATACCCTAAGGAAACGAGGGGTTACCAATCCTATCATCCTGTGGAACAAAAGGTGTTTGTTTAAGGCATATTGTGTTTCTAGAGAAAGAGTTTCTCTTGCAAGAAAACAGTGGGAGTGTCGTTGAGCTTGAGGAGGCTCAAGAAACTCCAATAGACATTGATGAGATACCTAGTGAACCACCACAACCGATAACTCATAGTGATGATGTAAAATATGGGAGAAAAAAAATATTCCTCGGTAATTGATAAAATATCTTGTGGAATTTTTCAGGAATTTTTAAAAAAATTTCTGGATTTAAACGGGTGTATTATGGATATTTCATGGGGATAAAACAGATAGGCTTTTGTAAAGCCTGTTTAGACTATCTGTGATTGAGGAATTAATTGATTTAAATTCCAAACGTTATTTTACTCTTCGTTCGTTTCCCCGACTTCTCTTCTCCTCATTTCCCCGATCGCGTCGACTTCCTTCTTCCTCCCAACTTCTCTCGCGCAGCCGCAGATCTTCCGTCGTCGCTCCACTTGCCTGATCTCTGCCCTATCTTTGCCTGAGCCAGCCGATCTCCATCCTATCTTCTTCGGAGCCAATCGATCTCCGCCCGAGCCCGTTGCCGCTGTTGATGACCGCCTCCTCGATTCATTCGTCGCGTACCCTACTATACTGCCTTCGTGTCGGTCGTCGTCGCCACGCAGCAAGATGGATCCACTGTCACTGTGAGTTGGAAGGATTGTTGTCGCCGTCGCTTCTCTTCGATGGCATCTTCGGCCTTCCAGATTTCACCGGCGTCACACTGGTAGTACCGCCGGCTTCTTCCTCTCTTCGCTAATCCAAGGTGCTCGGCGTCTCTTCTTCTTGATCTCTCCGGTCTCGAGGATTAGGGTTGGACCTCCGCTGCCGATGGACAATGCCGATGCCAAATCAGATCCTTCATCCCGTGAGTTCAAGGATCGGTTGGAGTCGGGTGAGTAGGGGTTGTTTTCTTCAATCTTGGATGAGATATAAAGTCAAGCTATGATTTTGTTTCTGATTTGAGCTTGATCTGTTGAAATTGAACAAGGATTGTGGTTGGTGATGTGACGGCAGACGCCCTAGTTAGGGATTCCATCATGAGATCGAAAGATGGGAAGGAGGGGTACGGTCCGATCGGTTGCACAGTGCATTTGATCACTGCAGGATCCATCTTGTTCCTTGGTTGTTTCTGTGAACATCGCAACTATCTGCACCTCAGTGAACAACAACAACCATCGTGTGTTTTGGTAGCAATGCAACGTCGCTGTTGTTCAACAGCTTTTCTCAGTCGATCGTGAGAGTTGTACCCGATGATCTACTCTCACATCTATGGGTAACTTCTTAGCCGTCTTGTTGTTTCTTAGATTATAGATTTTGGTGTGTTTTGGACAGGGATTTGGGTTGTTTCGCAGGTAGCAAGGATAAGGCATACCATTGTGGGGGTTTTCTCCAATTCAATTGATTGGACTTCGGTCTGATTGAAGCAGGGAGCTAGGTAAGCTCGGATTTGAATAATTGATAGATGTGAGCTATGTTCTACAGTTAATTGTTAGTTCAGTAAGTAATTGTTAATGAATTGTATAGGTGTAGTTGGTTATGTGGTTGGGTTCATTGGTATGGACAAATGAGGTAAATTGATTCAGATTGAGTGCTATTAGGTGGACAAGGGGATTGTGCGATTGAAGCATAACCAGATGAGTTTGATCTTAATGCTTGATGTAGATAATGGGATGAGATTAAATCACTAAAGGATTAGGTGTTAAATTCGGTATTAGACGAAGCCAACACTTAATTAAATCTGTATGCTATTGTACAGGACTTCGATACGACGAAGGTTCGCGGATGGGAATACAATCTGCACGAACTACATATCAGGTGGGTAATTTCCTACCTGGTCCGGGTAGATGTATTGCATTCAGATTTAGTCATAGATATAAGCATGTTAGGTGTTCATATTACCTTGACCCTGCTCTTATTATCGTATGCTTGAACTTATCGTTGGATATATTTATGCTCAATTGTTGATATCATATATATCCTATCATGATTTAATAGTTATAGATGTGATGTAAATTGGCCTAGATGTTTAGTAGGGTGTAAATGGTAGTACGGGGGATGACCCAATTTATAAATTGGAAAAAGGTCATCTGTGGGTAGGTAATACCCTAAATGTAGGATTTATTTCCAATACCCGTATGTTGCATACTGTTACCAACCATGAGTTGTGTAATGGTTAAGTGAAGGGTGATTAGTATGTCACTGCAGACCGGTGGTCCCAGTTGGATATGATTAGTCGAGTACGACTCTCTATCAGATAGAGAGTGCGTCGATCAGATGAGTACGACTCTCTATTGGAGAGAGAGTTAGGATCAGTCGAGTACGACTCTCTACAGGATAGAGAGTGCGTCGATCAGTTGAGTATGACTCTCTATTGGATAGAGAGTTATGATCAGTTGAGCACGGATTTCTATAGGATAGAGAGTCCGTCGATCTGCTGAGTACAACTCTCTACAGGATAGAGAGTATTGATTAGATAGGTATGACTCTTTGCTGAACAGAGAGTCTGTGGTAGATAGTTGTACATGTGACAACATACACATGTCATTTGCATGCATTCTGACGACATAGTCTCCCTTGGGTTGAGAGAGTCGTCAGTCATTTTTCCTCCCAAAGCACTCCCCGAGGAGTAACTGGTGTGAGGGCAAAGCATCTGTTGTGCCGCACTCTACCACTATAGACGGTGGTAGTTGGGTTGCATGTAGTTGTCCTGGATGCGTGGTACTCGACCACTCATTGGTAGTGTTAGTCGGAGTGGCCAGCAGCAGGGACCCCCATTGTGTAGCGAGCTCTTTACGCTCATATGCTACTTGATCATACTGCCCACTCGGCCAATCTATAGCAGTGGTTGGTGTGAGTTGGGACAGTTGTCATGTCGTGTCATCTAGGCCACACTGGGGTCGTGGTAGCGAGTAGGGGTGAGCAGACATGACCATGCATGCTGCATTGCCGTATCTGATGGCACTTTGCATATTACCATATATAGATACATATATGTATGTATATATATATATATATATATATGGATGGTTGAGATTAATATATATATAGATACAGTCTATATATATATGCTTATTGTGATGTTGTACATGATTCTATTATGCTTGCTGCATTTGATTGTACATCATATTCATGCATGCTTCCTGCATATGTTATACGGTTGTGTCGGGTACTGGTATATGTGTTGGATAGACCATTAGATACCTTGACCTGTAGCTAGAGTATATTGTGAGTTGATCTACTCTTCCTGTTATATATATATATATATATATATATATATATATATATATATATATATATATATATATGTTTGATATATGTTTAGGTTGGATCAGAGTAGCGTAGCAGACTTCAGGTATATCTGCATTTTTATGTTGTTTATTTGGTTAGATAATATATGCTTGTATTTATATACTATGCTGATATACCTGTTGTACCTCTAGAGTATGTTGTTGAAAATACATGTGATATGGCATATATATATGTTTTTCTATTACCTGCTGAGTTTTACTCACCACCCCACACTGACTCGGTTTTCTCGCCCTGTGCAATGTAGAAGACTTCGCGGATGACTCGAGCACCTGCTGACATCGTCTCATCTCACCTCCGAGGCTCCCATATTGGTTTTGGGATTTGCGTCCGTCGTGTATTGTATTTGGAGTTTTCGTAGTGTACTATGTTGTGGACTTGTAGATTCGTATTTTGTTGATGTACTGTATGTGGTTGTGGTGTTAGTCATAACGGTATGCATGATGTGGATGTATTGTATATGTGGGGTTATGGGTAAGTCGTTATATTAGTTTCCGTTGTGTTTTGTTATGTTGTTGTGTTTTTATTTGTTATGTTATTGTTATTGTGGGCCTACGGGCCTTGTATTAACCCGAAATGTTGTCACGTACAGGGGAGGTGCCGTCCGTTTGATTTTTGGCTCGGTATGCTCTCGGGGCGTGACAACTTTAGTGGTATCAGAGCCCAAGGTTCTGCGATGCCATACAATGTTGTTTTTGTGTCGAGTCTTGGATTCTCGGGAGTCTATTTATTCGGTTTTGGTTTTTGAGATGAGATGGACAGCGTCCTGAGCTCCAAGCAGCACGAGGTAAGAATTTCTGATAACCTATGGTTTAGTAGATATTTATCTAAACTGGATCAGTGGGTGTATACAATAGAGTTAAGACACCTGTGTAGACTTGTAGTAGGGGTCGTCCACCGAGGCGACCAACCGGAGTGACCTTTAGGGTTTATACTCCCGGTTATGTTTGCTATGCATTTAGATGCTTATACCAGGGAATAACCTATAGTGTGTTGGTTATTGTTCGGAACCGTGGTATGGGTTGACCATGGGAACGACCTGTTGAGTCTGTGAGTCTTGAACTTGTGTCGAGGAGGTGATTTACCTCTGAGAGCCGACTTATACCGAGTCGAAAAATAGGGGTCAAGTCGTCACATTTCTCTTAGAGATTTTGACTAATTAAGCTAGTCAGATCATTACCTGTTGGGTAATAGACAAGACAAATTGTCTATTGTTGATGCAGATAGCGGAAGGCTAGGTTACGGTGTTTCATAGGGATTTTATCCCTGAGTTGTTCATACTGAGATGTATAACTTTGAGAGTACTTTTGAGTACTTAACTCATGTTATACCGAGAAAGAAGAGTTGTTTGCATACCATTACGGGATCAAGCCAGTATTTGGTGATAAATGCAGAAAATAATCTTCGAGAAATAATATATCACTTGATCATGGATTAGTGATGTTGAAAGAGTGTATTTCCCCGTGTCACTTTTAGTGACACATTGTAAGGAATTCTTTAGCTTCAAGAAAAAGGGTGTTCGGTTAGTATTAGTATACTGTGTAGAGTCGTGAGACTTGCAGAGGTTACGACCACCTAATAGCTCAAGAAGATGAATGGATGATTTAAGCCACCCAGAGTTATTGGCTTATAGTAGATTAGGATGTCGTGATCTTCTACCAGATCCTGCCAGAAGACATTGGATTGAGACAGGAGTTTAGAAATGACTCCGTACAAGTGTTTAAGAGTTGGAGACTGATAAGCATATATTGCAGGTCAACTTATTAGAGTCAGAAGTCTCTGACTGTTGGATAAAGGAGTAAGATCGGAGTCATAGGCATTGAGCTATTTTTCAATTATAGAAGACCAGCCGTGGATCATCTGGATGTTCTCGTGGATATCAGCAAAATCAGAACAAAGACTCCGAAGGGATTGTGGGCGTGCAGTGTAGATCACGAAGACACGCGAAGCTAGATTATCCATTGGATCAGTTCAGCTATTGCTATTGTGAGCAACCAGTACAGTGGAGGAAGTATACTTTGAAGACACAGTTGAAGACTATCGATGGTGTTCTAGGAGGAAGATGCATTGTCTCGACAGCAAAAATCAACACCGAAGATTGGATTATTTCATCAGCAACAACCTACTACCTCAGGCGTGGTTGGAGTTCCTTGATACTCCCCTTCAGCAGAGATCAACACAGAAGCAGCATCAACAGAAGACATCTTAGAAGATTCAGCAGACAACAACAATTACCTCCAGATATGATTTGCTTAGTACAAAGGAGAGAGTATACGATGATGGTCCTATCTATTTGGTATTCTACAGTTGCAGCTCATAGGATTAAGTGATGGGATCAGATGATCTAGGAAAAAATCCTTGCATCATTCATCGCAGAAATGTGACCGTTTTATCGTGGATAGTTGGATCTGATCTTATTCTCTTCGGAGAAGGGTCGAGACCTGCGTGGAGCCTTTGGGATCGGATCGACAGATATTTCATCGTTCAGGGTATTACTCTAGTTTTACCCTCTGGGTTAATATGTTGAGAGATGCTTGTAGTTACATGTATCTGTATCTAGAACATTCTCAGCTGAATTAGAAGGGTCCTTTACATCGACTTGTGGGTCGGTGGTATCTCAACCGTCAGGTGAGATGAGGATCAATGATTAAGAAGTCAAGGGATGCCCTTAAACATTGATAGACATACTTTTACTATAGACATATCCTTACGGATGGTCAAATTGTTGAAAGTATAGTATGATATGTTTCTCGGATGTGCGTATAATCTGAGAGCCGTCGGATGTAGTTTGGATGAACTCCTAGCCTTGCTGCTGCATAGACAAGTGGAGTAGGCGATCGAAATGATTGCAGAAATAGTTCTGGAATCGAAGATCACATACCAAGTGATAGTTTTGTTGGTATCAGTGTTGTTAAACACTATAGGAATTGGAAGAATGTGAGTTGCGATTATAGGAGATGTTGGAGGGGATATTTATCTATCCCAGTATTCCTCCTTGAGAAGATCCGGAACTCTTTGTTGAAAGAGAGATGGACCTTTGAAAGTATGCATCGATTATCGATGATGGAATGCGATAGTTGTTGAAAGTAAGTATCCTTCGTTGAGGATGGATGATCTACTTAGATCAACCAATAACGCCTGTGTATACTCTAGGGTTGGCTTACAACTGGTGTGTTGATATTGTAGTGACATGGTGTCATACAATTATCATTGTCGTTGTGATGATTGATATATCATCAGCCTAGAGAAAAAAGGGGATGCAGGTGTGTGGAGACGATAATTTCATACTTGGTATGAATTGTATGAATTTGGATTAAGTTGCTAGACTAATTAATGATTTAGTCGCCACTGGATTCGAGAATCGTGTATCCTGGACACAATTGGATCAGTTTGTGGTTGTTGGAGTTGCGTAACCTGGCCACTGTTGATTGTGGTAGTTGGAGTTACGCACTCGACCACCGTAGATGGTGGTTTGCCTTGTATGGTTTGGTTAGTACGGTAGATGTGGATAGAATGTATTAGCATTACTATACCACAGACTTGTTTGACAAAGATGATGTTGTAAATCATTTAGTCGGAAGCTGGTGAAACCAGTTTACAGGACCTAGATGGCGGTTAACTTTTACGCAAGTATTGGTTAATCCTTCAGGAGTGGATCAAAAGGAGGTTGTACGCGGATGCATCATTTCAGGGATCGGAGCGATTTCGATGCAGTTGAATGAGGCGTACCTTATGTTTATGACAGTTAAGAAACTACGAGATAGGCTGTCATATACATGACGTGGCTTTAGTAGTTATTATTTGGATTTGTAGTGGTATGGAGCAAGAATGCTCATGGGATTTTGACAAGCTATTGGTTAGCTACTATAGAGTTGCTGGAACGCGAACAGTTGCAACTTCAGAGATTGATTGCTATAGTCTTCCATGCACTTACATAGTGTGTGGTAGAGTGGATTTTGAATGGTTTATGAATTTCTCTTTTGAGAAAATAATTCCCCGTCTCTGATAAGGATAGTGGGTTCCGGAGTTGCTACAGGAAGCACATCATCCGAGATGGGCTATGTACCTTGGTGGTACTTGGAGGTACTGAGATTGGACACGTTTATACTGGTGGAATTGTATAAAGAGAGTTATAGCAGATTTTGCTGCTCGATGTTTAGTATGCCAGTAGGTGAAGGCTGAACATCAAAAACTCGTTGGATTGCTCTAAACAATTCCGATTCCAAAATGGAAGTAGGAGCATATCACGATTGATTGTGTTACGGGATTGCCTAGAACCCGTAAAGGACGTGATGTGATTTGGGTGATTGTGGATCGACTGACCAAATCAGCTCACTTTCTTCCTATTCGTGTGTCGTACTCGTTGGACCATCCGACAGCGTTGTATTACCGAAAGATTATCAGATTCCGTGGGGTACTTTTAAGTACCATATCGGATAGAGATTCGCGATTTACCTCGCAATTTTGGCAAAGTCTGCACCAGACTAAGGGCACAGTGCTTCGGCTTAGTGCAACTTTTCATCCGTAGACAGATGAACAGCCTGAGTGTATCATTTAGATGTTGGAGGATCTATTCAGATCTTGTGTCATGGATTATGGAGGTGTAGCTTACCGATTGGCTTTATCTCCGACACTGGCGAGTGCTCACAACGTATTTCATGTTTCTATGCTAAGGAAATACGTGCCGCGATCTGACCATGTTCTGAAAGAGGTTCCGATTCTACCTCAGTCTAATGCGACCTATGAGGAGATTCCAGTACGAATTCTTAGTCGCAAGGAGCATCAGTTGCAGAACAAAATCATCCGACTCGTAAAAGTTGGAGGATCGCATCATACCGATGAGGAGGCTACGTGAAAGCTGGAAGATACTATCCGAGCTCGATACCCTCATCTGGTCACTTGAGGAAGGTATGTGGTCCTTTCGGAAACTTGCTTGAAGTAAATTTTTGCATGTTAGTACGAAATTTGGGGACCAAATTTTTATAAGTGGGGGAGAATGTAAAATACCGAAGAAAAAAAAAATATTCCTCGGTAATTGATAAAATATCTTGTGGAATTTTTCAGGAATTTTTAGAAATTTTTCTGGATTTAAATGGGTATTTTATGGATATTTCATGGGGATAAAACAGATAGGCTTTTGTAAAGTCTGTTTAGACTATCTGTAATTGAGGAATTAATTGATTTAAATGCCAAACATTATTTTCCTCTTCGTTCGTTTCCCCGACTTCTCTTCTCCTCATTTCCCCGATCGCGTCTACTTCCTTCTTCCTCCCAACTTCTCTCGTGGTGCCGTAGATCTTCCGTCGTCGCTCCACTAGCCTGATCTCCACCCTATCTTCGCCTGAGCCAGCCGATCTCCGTCCTATCTTCGTCGGAGCCAGTCGATCTCCGCCTGAGCCCGTTGCCGCCATTGATGGCCACCTCCTCGATTCATTCGTTGCGCACCCTACTGTACTGTTGTCGTGCCGGTCGTCGTCGCCACGCTGCAAGATGAATCCACTGTCACTGTGAGTTGGAAGGATTGCTGTCGCCGCCGCTTCTCTTCGATGGCATCTTCGGCCTTCCAAATTTCGCCGGTGTCACACCGGTAGCACCGTCGGCTTCTTCCTCTCTTCCCTGATCCAAGGTGCTCGGCGTCTCTTCTTCTTGATCTCTTCGGTCTCGAGGATTAGGGATGGACCTCCGCTGCCGATGGACAACGCCGAAGCCAAATCAGATCCTCCGTCCCGTGAGTTCAAGGATCGGTTCGAGTCGGGTGAGTAGGGGTTGTTTTCTTCAATCTTGGATGAGATATAAAGTCAAGCTATGATTTTGTTTCCGATTTGAGCTTGATCTATTGAAATTGAACAAGGACTATGGTTGGTGATGTGCCGGCAGACGCCCTAGTTAGGGATTCCATCATGAGATCGAAAGATGGGAAGGAGGGGTACGGTCCGATCGGTTGCCAAGTTCATTTGATCACTACGGGATCCATCTTGTTCCTTGGCTGTTTCTGTGAACATTGCAACCATCTACACCTCAGTGAACAACAACAACCATCGTGTGTTTTGGTAGCAATGCAATGTCGGTGTTGTTCAACAGCTTTTTTCAGTCGATCATGAGAGTTGTACCCGATGATCTACTCTCACATCTATGGGTAACTTCTTAGTCATCTTGTTGTTTCTTAGATTATAGATTTTGGTGTGTTTTGGACAGGGATTTGGGATGTTTCGCATGTAGCAAGGATAAGGCAGACCATTGTGGGGTTTGTCTCCAATTCAATTGATTGGACTTCGGTCTGATTGAAGCAGGGATCTAGGTAAGCTCAGATTTGAATAATTGATAGATGTGAGCTATGTTCTACAGTTAATTGTTAGTTCAGTAAGTAATTGTTAATGAATTGTATAGGTGTAGCTGGTTATGTGGTTGGGTTCACTGGTATGAACAAATGAGGTAAATTGATTCAGATTGAGTGCTATTAGGTGGACAAGGAGATTGTACGATTGAAGCATAACCAGGTGAGTTTGATCTTAATGCTTGATGTAGATAATGGGATGAGATTAAATCACTAAAGGATTAGGTGTTAAATTCGGTATTAGACGAAGCCAACACTTAATTAAATCTGTATGCTATTGTATAGGACTTTGATATGAGGCAGGTTCGCGGATTGGAATACAATCAGCACGAACTACATATCAGGTGGGTAATTTCCTACCTGGTCCGGGTAGATGTATTGCATTTAGATTTAGTCATAGATATGAGCATGTTAGGTGTTCATATTACCTTGACCCTGCTCTTATTATCGTATGCTTGAACTTATCGTTGGATATATTTATGCTCAATTGTTGATATCACATATACCCTATAATGATTTAGGAGTTATAGATGTTATGTAAATTGGCCTAGATGTTTAGTAGGGTGTAAATGTTAGTACGGGGGATGACCCAATTTATAAATTGGAAAAAGGTCATTTATGGGTAGGTAATGCCCTAAATGTAGGATTTATTTCCAATACCCGTATGTTGCATACTGTTACCAACCATGAGTTGTGTAATGGTTAAGTGTTGGGTGATTAGTATGTCGTTGTGGATCGGTGGTCCCAGCTGGATATGATTAGTTGAGTACGACTCTCTATAGAATAGAGAGTGCGTCGATCAGTTGTGTACGACTCTCTATTGGAGAGAGAGTTAGGATCAGTCATGTACGACTCTCTACAGGATAGAGAGTGCGTCGTGTTAGGGCAATCTCTTGCCGTAATATGGTTTTGATGGTATGGCAAAGGGTTTAAGTTAGTTTGATATGTTGATTTGATATGTGCGTTGAAGTCGTGCAGGACTTAGTAATTCGCACATGGAGCCATGGCGAGTTTCACATCTCATGACTCGTACCTTGAGTCAGTGAAGGATAGCTTTGCGGAAGCCGTGTGCTTGGAGCATCCGAGGGACCGCCGGAAGAGGAGCTTGGAGTGAAGCCGGAGGAAGTAGACTTCGAGGCAAGAGACGCGAAGGAGCATTGCAGAGTCGTGCGCCTGATACTGCCGAGGGACGTGGCCGCGAACGAAGAGAACTTCGAAGGCGAGGGACTCCGAGGGATGAGAGTGAGCGATTGTAACCCGGGAAGGGTAGCTCTTAGGTGAAACTTGGCCATTTGGCCAAGTGTCGGATGGTTCGATCGACCTCGCCGATCACGCAATGATGGGCAATGATCGATGGTGATCGGCCGATCGCTAAGGGACGATAATGATCGATGTCACTGTGCACGAGCACAGAATGGAGTCGACCTCGTTGAGGACTCGACTGGTTGACATCAGTCGACTGATGGGTGCCATCAGTCGACTGATGCCAATACCGTTGGATGGAATCCAACGTGGAAAGCGGCTGTTATTGGGCAACGGCTACAACACCAGTCGACTGATGGGTGCCATCAGTCGACTGATCCTGTGTCAACGGGAAGAAACCCTCTTCCTCTATAAAAAGGAAGGGGGTAAGGCTTTGGGAGGCTAATGCATATACTCTAACACTCTCCCAAAGTTCCCTAAAGCTTTCCATCCTCTTACCCAAGCTTATTTTCATTATATTTGTAAGAGGAGTGTTTTTGTAAAGAGGTTACCTCCACCTAGCTTTGTGCAAAGGAGAGATCTAGTGGATAGATTGCGGAGTGATTCACCGTGGACGAATCGGACCGTGGATTAGCGGCGTAGCCGTGAACCACGTTACATTCTTTGTTAGCGTTTGTTTTCTCGTATTTCTATTTGCTTGTCTTTATTAGTCTTCCGCTTGCGCTAATTAGTTTTGTAGACGAGCAAATACCAGCATCCAACGAACGAGGGCTATTCACCCCCCTCTAGCCGGCCAATCGATCCCCAACAACAGAGCCAAGAAAGCTTGTCAAGGACTAACCGCCGCAACAAGCAACTTTCAAAATGGCCGGCTCCAACATCCATCCTCCGAAGTTTGAAGGAGAATTCGCTTGGTGGAAGAAGCGAATGGAGGTATTTTTCGAAATGGATTTTGACATTATGATTACAATGGAATCCGGTTTCGTTGTGCCTAGGGATGAAGAGGGGAAGTCAATCGAAAAATCACGATGGACTAAGAAGCAAAGAGAGGATCACCTTGCGAACTCAAAGGCAAAACATCATCTTTTCAATGTGCTCCCCCAACAAGAGATCAATAGGATAGGGGAATGTTCTAGCGCCAAAGAGATGTGGGAGAAGCTTATAGAACTCCATGAAGGCACATTCGAGGCCAAGCTAGCAAGGAGAGACCTCCTCCGCTCCCAACTATCCAATATAAAACTAGAAAAGGGAGAAAAGGTAACCTCACTACACTCTAGGTTTAAAGAAATTTTAATTGGGCTAACAAGTGTAGGTGAGAAGCTATCCAACCGGGACATGCTCATGAAGGCTATAGATGCTTTCCCCCGGTCCTCAAGATGGAGCTCCATGGTGGACTCATTTTACATCTCCAAGAACCTAGAAGTGAGCACCTTGGAGGAATTCTTTTCAACCATGGAGCTCCACGAAACTAGGCTTGAAGGAATACAAGAGGAGCCTAGAATTCAACCCTCAAGAGGAGTAGCTTTAATAGCGAACAAGGGGAAGAAGAAGATAGAGATCCCCTCCTCCTCATCCGATGAAGCCTCTACCTCCTCCATGGATAGCACGGAAGAAGCCTACATGGTAAGGAAGGTAAGGCGTGCATTTAAGAATTTTAGATTTGATAAATCTCATGACAGGAGTAGAAGACCAAGGGGGAAGGTCATATGTTATAATTGCCAAGGAGAGGGACATATAAGGGATAATTGTCCCCTCCTAAACAAGAGCAAGGAAGAGAAGAAAAAGAAAGAAGAAAAGAGGAAAAAGAAGGGGAGCAAGAAAAAGGAAGAAGAAAAGAAGGCAAAAGGAAAAGGGAAGGCCATGGCACTCAAAGCCAAGACATGGGATGACCTTGCCTCCTCATCCTCATCCGAAGAAGAAGAGCATGTCTACTCCAACCTAGCACTAATGGCTCTTCATGACTCGGATTGCTCCTCCTCCATCGAAAATGAAGGATCAAGCTCAAGTGGGGAGAGCTCAAATGAAGGGGGAGCTTCTACATCCTCCTCATCCGAAGAAGAAGAAGAGAATATGGAAACTATGGTAACGAATGCTTCCCCTAAGAAAATAGTTTCCATAATTTCTAGTTTAACTAAGGAATTATTTGGCATGAAAAAGAAAAATAAAAGCATGCTTAGTCAAATTAAGGAATTAGAACAAAAGCTAGAAAATGCATGCTTAAATGATAATGTTTCTTCTTGCCATGATGATGCATGCTCACATGATTATATACCTTTGGATGTTAATGATGCATGCATAGAGGAAAATAGGGCATTAAGGGAAAAGGTAGATTATTTAACCAAAGCCCTAGAGAAATTCACAATTGGCTCCAACACCTTAAATATGATCTTAGGGAGCCAAAGAGCTAGTTTCAACAAGAAAGGCCTAGGATACAAAGAAAAGAAAAATGAAAAGGCCTATAAATGCCTAATAGCTAGGGGACAAGATAAGAAGAAAGTAATTGCTAGGAAATGGATCCCCAAGGAATATCTAGTGAACCCAATAGGAAAGAACTTATTTTGGGTTCCAAAATCCATCCTTAAGGGTTAGAATAACCCTAGGGTAGTCAACCACATGGACCTAGCCTATATCATATTTTGGTTGACTTAGGATGATGGGACAACATTTTTTAGATAGTGTTGGGTGATGATAACGTACCCATAAATAGATAATAATGCTTAAATCATGATGATTGATGTAATTTCTATGTATATTTGCAATCATGATTTATGTTTTTGAAATTTGGCACGTTATCATGAGAAATAGCTTTAAATCATGCTTTAGGTAATACTTTGTTTATGATTATCATATAATACCTAATGCATGGTTATAAATTGATGAAAACATGCATTTCATGATCATAATGTGAAATTAAATCATATATGTCATTATGATCATGTAGGATGTTAGGTTGATACTTAACCATGATAGAATTGCAGGAATATATTGGTTAAGTATATACAAATACCCCCTAGGATGCATCTCACACTCACTATAGGCTAACTTGATTGCAAACTTAGCATGGGTGAGATATTAGGATGATACAAATGTCCACTAATGCCTATGACATTTAGATGGTCATTTAAAGTATCAAAATAGCAATAATAGACCAATCATGGGGAAGGCTTATGTTTAATTCATAGACATATTGCCCAAAGATCATGGTTGGATATTTCATATGTTTTCAAAACAATTCCTTAATCTAAAATCTATGTATTCATGTTTTGAAACAATTGGATGCAAGATTAGGTGTTAAAATGAATACTCTTATGATCAAAAACCTAAAGCTTTTGGATTTTTGGCAAATACGTGGAAATATAATGATTTTTCATGAAAACATATTTTTCACTGATAGATATACTTAAAAGAAATATGCTCCCCAAATTTCATGATTTTTCAAATTTTCTGGAATTTATAATGCATTTCTGAAATTCAACCCAGAAATCAGAAAATCCCGAATTCACGTGCGATCGTATCCCGAACGATCGATGGCCCAATATCAGACCAGTAAAGGTTGAATTCCGATTTTAAATCAACTTGTGGTATTTTCTTTCTATTAGACTTGATGTCATGTGTTTTTAACTTAGTGATAATCTTTTTGATGGTGTCAAAGGGGGAGAAAATATTATGTTTAAGTTAATTATAAAAGGGGGAGAAATTTATGATAGGGAGAAATTTACATAGAGAGTTTCATGGATTAAGGGGGAGTTGCATGTTGCTATATCATGATTATGTTTACATGCTTTCTTTATCTTAAAATTTATATCAAATGTTTTTACCTAACTTAAACGGATTGTCACACATCAAAAAGGGGGAGATTATTAGGGCAATCTCTTGCCGTAATATGGTTTTGATGGTATGGCAAAGGGTTTAAGTTAGTTTGATATGTTGATTTGATATGTGCGTTGAAGTCGTGCAGGACTTAGTAATTCGCACATGGAGCCATGGCGAGTTTCACATCTCATGACTCGTGCCTTGAGTCGGTGAAGGATAGCTTTGCGGAAGCCGTGCGCTTGGAGCATCCGAGGGACCGCCGGACGAGGAGCTTGGAGTGAAGCCGGAGGAAGTAGACTTCGAGGCAAGAGATGCGAAGGAGCATTGCAGAGCCGTGCGCCTGATGCTGCCGAGGGACGTGGCCGCGAACGAAGAGAACTTCGAAGGCGAGGGACTCCGAGGGATGAGAGTGAGTGATTGTAACCCGGGAAGGGTAGCTCTTAGGTGAAACTTGGCCATTTGGCCAAGTGTCGGATGAGTTTTCCCGACACCAGTCGACTGCCATGTCATGGCAGTCGACTGCTCTGAGTCGATGGTTCGATCGACTGGTCTAATGTGGCTGAATCAAGTTGATCGATCAAGATGGGCGGCCGATCGGTTTGATCACCGATCGCTAAGGGACGGCAATGATCGATGTCACCGCGTGCGGGCACAGAATGGAGTCGACCTCGTTGAGGACTCGACTGGTTGACATCAGTCGACTGATGGGTGCCATCAGTCGACTGATGCCAATACCGTTGGATGGAATAAAATGTGGAAAGCGGCCGTTATTGGGCAACGGCTACAGCACCAGTCGACTGATGGGTGCCATTAGTCGACTGATCCTGTGTCAACGGGAAGAAACCCTCTTCCTCTATAAAAAGGAAGGGGGTAAGGCTTTGGGAGGCTAATTCATATACTCTAACACTCTCCGAAAGTTCCCTAAAGCTTTCCATCCTCTTACCCAAGCTTATTTTCATTATATTTGTAAGAGGAGTGTTGTTGTAAAGAGGTTACCTCCACCTAGCTTTGTGCAAAGGAGAGATCTAGTGGATAGATTGCGGAGTGATTCACCGTGGACAAATCAGACCATGGATTAGCGGCGTAGCCGTGAACCACGTTACATTCTTTGTTAGCGTTTGTTTTCTCGTATTTCTATTTGCTTGTCTTTATTAGTCTTCCGCTTGCGCTAATTAGTTTTGTAGACGAGCAAATACCGGCATCCAACGAACGAGGGCTATTCACCCCCCTCTAGCCGACCAATCGATCCCCAACACGTCGATCAGTTGAGTATGACTCTCTATTGGATAGAGAGTTATGATCAGTTGAGTATAGCTCTCTACAGGATAGAGAGTCCGTCAATCTGCTGAGTACAACTCTCTACATGATAGAGAGTATTGATTAGATGGGTATGACTCTTTGCTGAATAGAGAGTCTGTGGTAGATGGTTGTACGTGTGACAGCATACACATGTCATTTGCATGCATTCTGACGACATAGTCTCCCTTAGGGTTGAGAGAGTCGTCAGTCATTTTGCCTCCCAGAGCACTCCCCGAGGAGTAACTGGTGTGAGGGCAGAGCATCTGTTGTGCCACACTCTACCACTATAGACGGTGGTAGTTGGAGTTGCGTGCAATTGTCCTGGGTGCGTGGTACTCGACCACTCATTGGTAGTGTTAGTCGGAGTGGCCAGCAGCAGGGACCCCCGTTGTGTAGCGAGCTCTTTACGCTCATATGCTACTTGATCATACTGCCCACTCGGCCACTCTATAGCAGTTGTTGGTGTGAGTTGGGACAGTTGTCATGTCGTGCCATCTAGGCCACACTGGGGTCGCGGTAGCGAGTAGGGGTGACCAGACATGACCATGCATGCTGCATTGTCGTATCTGATGGCACTTTGCATATTACCATATATAGATACATATATGTATGTATATATGTATATATATATATATATATATATGGATGGTTGAGATTAATATATATATATATATACAGTCTATATATATATGCTTATTGTGATGTTGCACTTGATTGTATTATGCTTGCTGCATTTGATTGTACATCATATTCATACATGCTTCCTGCATATGTTATACGGTTGTGTCTGGTACTAGTATATGTGTTGGACAAACCATTAGATACCTTGACCTGTAGCTAGAGTATATTGTGAGTTGATCTACTCTTCCTATTATATATATATATGTTTGATATATGTTCGGGTTAGATCAGAGTAGCGTAGCAGACTTCAGGTATGTCTGCATTTTTATGTTGTTTATTTGGTTAGACGGTATATGCTTGTATTTATATACTATGCTGATATACCTGTTGTACCTCTAGAGTATGTTGTTGAAAATACATGTGATATGGCATATATATATGTTTTTCTATTACCTGCTGAGTTTTACTCACCACCCCCCACGGACCCTGGGTTTTCTGTCGCCCAGGTAACAGGTAGAAGACTTCGTGACAGCTTGGAGCACCGCCGGCTGACATCGTCTCATCTCACCTCCGAGGCTCCCGTATTGGTTTTGGGCTTTGCATCCGCCGTGTATTGTATTTGGTGTTTTCGTAGTGTACTGTGTTGTGGACTTGTAGATTCGGATTTTGTCGATGTACTGTATGTGGTTGTGGTGTTAGTCATACCGGTATGCATGATGTGGATGTATTGTATATGTGGGGTTATGGGTATGTCGTTGTATTAGTTTCCGCTGTGTTTCATTATGTTGTTGTGTTTTTATTTGTTGTGTTATTGTTATTGTGGGACTACGAGCCTTGTATTAACCCGAAATGTTGCCACATACAGGGGAGGTGTCGTCCGTTTGATTTTTGGCTCGGTTTGCTCTCGGGGCGTGACAGATGAAACATCGGCTGGACCTATTGTGACACCACATCTTCGTAGATCTGGTATAACACGCAACATTCCTGAGAGATATGGATTTCTCATAAGTGAATCGAACGACATGTTGCTCATTGATGATGAGTAGCCTACCAGTTATGAAGAAGTTCTGAAAAGTTCAGAAAGAGATATATGGCTTAACACCATGAAGTCGGAAATGGATTCCATGTATGAAAATCAAGTTTGGAACTTGGTTGACCCACCTGAAGGCATAAAGCCTATAGGGTGCAAGTGAGTTTTCAAGAAGAAAACCGACATGGATGGTAATGTGATTACCTATAAGGCTAGATTAGTGGTGAAAGGCTATCATCAAAAGCAAGGGGTTGATTAAGACGAGACCTATTCACCTGTTGCTATGCTTAAATCCATTCGGATTCTCCTGGCCATAGCAACTCATTATGATTATGATATATGGAAGATAGATATGAAAATAACTTTCCTTAATGGAAACCTACTCGAGGATGTGTATATGATACAACCTGAGGGTTTCACATCGGTTGATAAAACTAAGGTATACAAACTGCGACGGTCCATATATGGATTGAAGCAAGCATCCAAGAGCTAGAATATTCGTTTTGATGAGACAATCAAAAAGTTTGATTTCTGACAAAATTCGGACGAACCTTGTGTGTACTAGAAGGTTAGTGAGAGTGCAGTCGTGTTCCTAGTATTATATGTTAAATACTAGATATATATATATATATATATAAAATAAAATATTTCTTGTTAATTGATAAATTATCATGTGGAATTTTTCAGGAGTTTTTAGAAATTTTTCTGGAATTTAATTGAGTTCATATGATCGAATCGGAGAAAGATTAAGGCTTAAATAGATGATTGGGTTAGACCGCTCATTGGTAGTGTCAGTCGGAGTGGCCAGCAGCAGGGACCCCCATTGTTTAGTGAGCTCTTTACGCTCATATGCTACTTGATCATACTGCCCACTCAGCCACTCTATAGCAGTGGTTGGTGTTGAGTTGTGACAGTTGTCATGTCGTGCCACCTAGGCCACACTGGGGTCGTGGTAGCGAGTAGGGGTGCGTAGGCATGACCATGCATGCTGCATTGTCATATCTTATGGTTCTTTGCATATTACCATTTATATATACATATATGCATGTATATATATATATGGATGGTTGAGATTTATATATATAGATGCAGTCTATATATATATATATGCTTATTGTGATGTTGCATTTAATTGTATTATGCATGCTGCATTTGGTTGTACATCATATTCATGCATGCTTCTTGCATATGTTATACGGTTGTGTTGGATACTAGTATGTGTTGGAAAGACCATTAGATACCATGACCTGTAGCTTGAGTATATTATGAGTTGATCTTACTCTTCCTGTTATATATATATTGGATATATGTTCAGGTTGGATCAGAGTAGCGTAGCAGACTTCAGGTATGTCTGAATTTTACATTGTTCATTTGGTTAGACGGTATATGCTTGTATTTATATACTATGTTGATATACCTTTTGTACCTCTAGATTATGTTGTTGAAATACATGTGATATTATATATATACATGTTTTTCTATTACCTGCTGAGTTTTACTCACCACCACCATGGACCCTGGGTTTTTCTGTTGCCCAAGTAATAGGTAGAAGGCTTCGTGATGGCTTGGAGCACCGTTGGCTGAAATCTCATCTCACATCTGAGGCTCCCATGTTTGTTTTGGGATTTTTGTACATTGTGATATGTATTTGAATTTTTCCTGATGTACTGTGTTGTGGATTCGGATTTTGTCGCTATTTCGTTATGTTGTGATGTGTTAGTCATATCGGTATGCACTGTGTAGTTGTGATGTTGTTGTGTTTTATGTTTCCGCTGTGTAGTTGTTGTAGTAGTTTGTTATGTTGTTGTGGTTGTTTACATATTTACATGTTGTTGTTATTGTTGGCCTACGGGCCTTGTATTAACCCGAAATGTTTCCACGTATAGGGGAGATGTCGTCCGTTGATTTTTGGCTCTGCATGCTCTTGGGGCGTGACAACTTTAGTGGTATCAGAGCCCAAGGTTCTACGATGCCATACAATGTTGTTTTGTGTCGAGTCTTGGATTCTCGGGAGTCGATTTGTTCGGTTTTGATTTTTTGAGATGAGATGGACAGCGGCCTGAGCTCCAAGCAGCACGAGGTAAGGATTCCTAATAACTTATGGTTTAGTAGATATTTATCTAAACTTGATCAGTAGGTGTATACAGTATAGTTATGACACCAGTGCAGGCTTGTAGTAGGGGTCGTCCTCCGAGGCGACCAACTAGAGTGGCCTTTAGGATTTATACTCTCGATTTTAGTTGACTATGCTTTTAATGCATATAATAGGGAATAACCTATAGTGTGTTGGTTATTTTTCGTTGTCGTGGTATGAGTTGACCCCGGAAATGACCTGTTGAGTCTATGAGTCTTGAACCCGTGTCGAAAAGGTGATTTACCTTTGAGAGCTGACTTATACCGAGTCAGAAAATAGGGGTCAAGTCGTCACATATCTTGTGCAAATCAAAGACTACAGTCTTAGATATTTTCACTAATTATGCTAGTTCGATCATTACCTGTTGGGTAATGGACAAGACAAGTAGACTATTATTGATGCAGATAGTGGAAGGCTAGTTTACAGTGTTTCATAGGGATTTTGATCCCTGAGTTTGTTCGTACTGGGTTGTATAACTTTGAAAGTACTTTTGAGTACGGTTCTTATGTTATACAGAGGAAGTAGAGTTGTTTGCATACCATTATCGGGATCAAGCCGGTATTTGGTGGAAAATGCAGAAAATGATCTTTGGGAAATAAAACATCACTTGATAATGGTTTAGTAATGTTGAAAGAGAGTATTTCCCCGCGTCACTTTTCAGTGACACATTGTAAGGAATTCTTGAGCTTTAAATAGGGTGATCGCCGATAACAGGAATACCATGCAGAGTCATTAGTCTTGCAAAGTTACGCTCACCTAATAGCTAAGGAATGTGAATGAATGTTATAAGTCACCTAGAGTTATTGGCTTATAGTTGGATTGGGATGCCGGGATCTTCAACCAGATCCTTCCGGAAGACATTGATTGAGTCACGAGTTTAGAAATGACTCTGTACAAGTATTTAGGAGTTGGAGATCGATAAGCAGACTTTGCAAGTCAGATATTAGAATAAGAAGCCTCCGAATGTTGGACAAAAGGAGCAAGATCGGAGTCATATGCCTTGAGCTATTTTTCGATTATAGAAGACCAACCGTAGATCATCAGGATGTTCTCATGGATATCAGCAAAATCAGAACAAAGACTTCGAAGGGATTGTGTGAATGCAGTGCAGATCACGAAGACACGTGAAGTCAGATTATCCATTGGATTAGTTTATCTATTGCTATTGTAAGCAATCAGTACATTTGAGGTGTATTTTGAAGACTCAGTTGAAGACTATCGATGGTATTCTGGGAGGATGATGCACCGTCTCGACAGCAGAGATCACCACAGAAGATTGGATTATTTCATCAACAACAACCTACTACCTCAGGCGTGGTTGGAGTTCCTTGATACTCCCATTCAGTAGAGATCAGCACAGAAGCAGCATCAGCAGAAGACATCTTATAAGATTCAACATACAACAACAGTTACCTCCAGATGTGATTTGCTTAGTACGGAGGAGAGATTACATGACGATGGTCGTAGCTATTTCTGTATTCTATAGTTGCAGCTCGTAGGATTTAGGGATGGGATCAGATGATCTAGGAAAATCCCTGGTTCATTTGTCGTAGAAATGCGACCGTTTGTCGCGGATTATTGGATATGATCTTGTTCTCTTCGGAGAAATGCCGAGACCTGCAGGGATCCTTTGGATCGAATCAACAGATATTTGATCGATCAGGGTATTACTTTACTTTACCCTCTGGTTAATATATTGAGAGATGCTTGTAGTTACATGTATCTTTGTCTAAAACATTCTTAGTTCGGATTAGAAGGGTCTTTTACATCGACTTGTAGGTCAGTGGTATCTCTATCGTCAGGTGAGAAGTGGACCAATAATTAAGAAGTAAAGGGAGGCCCTTAGACTTTGATAGACATACTTTTACTGTAGATATATCCTTACGGATGGTCAAATTGTTGGAAGTATGGTATGATATGTCTCTCGGATGTGCGTATAATCAAAGAGCCTTCGGATATAGTTTTGGATGAACTCCTAGGCCTGCCGCTGCATAGGCAAGTGGAGTAGGCGATCGAAATGATTGCGAAAATAGTTTTGATATCAAAGATCATAGACTGGGTTATAGTTTTGTTGGTATCAGTGTTGTTAAACACTATAGAAATTAGAAGAACGTAAGTTGTGATTATAGGAGATGTTGAAGGAGATATTTATTTGTCCCAGTATTTCTCCTAGAGAAGGACCCAAAACTCTTTATTAAAGAGAGATGGACCTTTGAGATTATGCATCGATTATCGATGTTGGAATGTGATAGTTGTTGAAAGTGAATATCCTCCGTTGGAAATAGATGATCTGTTTAGTTCAGCAAAGAACACCTGTGTATACTCTAAGGTTGATTTGCGACTGGAGCGTTGATATTGTAGTGACATGGTGTTATACAATTATCAATGTCATTGTGATGATTAATATATATCATCAGCGTAGAGTAAATGGGATGCAGGTGTGTGGAGACAACAATTTCATACTTGGTATAAATTGTATGAGTTTTGATTTAGTTGTTAGACTAATTAACGATGTAGTCACCACTGGAATTGAGAATCGTGTATCCTAGACATGATTGGATCAATTTGTGGTTGTTGGAGTTGGATAACCTGGTCACTGTAGATTGTGGTAGTTGGAGTTGCGCACTCGACCATCGTAGATGGTGGTTTTCCTTGTATGTTTTGGTTAATTCCATAGATGTGGATAGAATGTTTGACATTACTATACCACGAACTTGTTTGACAAAGGTGATGATGGAAATCATTCAGTCAGAAGCTGGGGAAACCAATTTACAGGACTTAGATGGCGATTAACTTTTACAAGAGTATTAGTTAATCTTTCCAGAGTGGACAAAAAGGATGTTGTACGCAAATGCATCGTTTCAGGGATCGGAGCGAATCCGATGCAGTTGAATGAGGCGTATCATATGCCTACGTCAGTTAAGAAACTACGAGATAAGCTGTTATACATGTGATGTGGTTTTAACAGATATGATCTCGTGTAGTAGCGATATGGAGCAGGAATGCTTATGGGATTTTGACTAGCTACTGGGTAGCTACTATTGAGTTGTTGGAACATGAACAGTCGCAACAAGGGAGATTGATTGCTATAGTCTTCCATGCACTTACAGAGTGTGTGGTAAAGTGGATTTTGAATGGTTGATGGACTCCTCTTTTGAGAAGATAATTTTTCGTCTCTAATATGGATATGTGTTCTGGACACGCATCCAGTTAAGGGAGAGTTGCTTTAGGAAGAACATGATTAAAGATTTTCTATTCACCCTGATTGTACTTAGATAAACCGAGAGTTGAAACGTTTATACTGGTAGAATGGTATAAAGAGAGTTATAGCATATTTTGCTGCTCGATGTTTAGTATGCCAGTAGGTGAAGGCTGAACATCAGAAACTCGTTGGATTGCTCTAGAAAATTCTGATTCTGGAATGGAAGTGGGAGCATATCACGATTGATTGCATTACGAGATTGCCTAGAACCCGTAAAGGACGTGATGTGATTTGGGTGATTGTGGATCGACTGACCAAATCAGCACATTTCCTTCCTATTCGTGGGTCGTACCCATTGGATCGTTCAGCAGAGTTGTATCGTCGAGAGATTATCAGATTGCGTGGGGTACTTTTAAGTACCATATCGAATAGAGATCCGCGATTTACCTTGCGATTTTGGCAGAGTCTACATCAGAATATGGGCACAGAGCTTCGACTTAGTGCAACATTTCATCCGCGGACTGATGGACTGTCTGAGCATGACATTCAGACTCTGGAGGATCTATTAAGATCTTGTGTCATGAATTATGAGAGTAGTTGGGAGGATCACATTCCTTTAGTGGAATTTAACGATGATGACAATTATCACTCCTCTATTCAGATGAATCCTTCTGAGACCCTATACGTTAGACCCTGTAGATCTCCTGTGTAATGGGAGGGAGTCAGGGAATGACTGTTGTTGGGGGTCATAGTGTATCCAACATGATGCAGGGTTGGTGCACGTCATCGGATGAGAGTTATTAGGGGTTCCGATTCTACCTCAGTCTAAGCCGACCTATGAAAAGATTCCGGTGCAAATTTTTTATCGCAAGGAGCGACAATAGTGAGACGAAAATCATCCGACTCGTAAAGGTTGGATGACAGCATCATACCAATGAGGAGGCAATGTGGGAGTTGGAAGATACTATTCGAGCTCAATACCCTTATCTATTTACCAGAGGTATGTGGTCATTTCGAAGATTTCTGGTATTGGTTCTTACATTTAAGTATGAAATTTGGGAACCAAATTTTTATTAGTGGGAGAGAATGTAAAATACCGAAATATATATATATATATATATATATATATATATATATATATATATATATATATATATATATATATATATATATATATATATATATATATATATATATATATATATATATATATATATATATATATATAATAAAATATTTCTTGTTAATTGATAAATTATCATGTGGAATTTTTCAGGATTTTTTAGAAATTTTTTTGGAATTTAATTGAGTTCATATGATCGAATCGGAGGAAGATTAAGGCTTAAATAGATGATTGGGTTAGACTTGGGCTAGCTAGACCAACTAAAATAACCCGATCATCGCTTTTATCCACGGGCGTTTCTTTGTTTCTTCGGTTTCATTTCTGTAGGGGATCGGTACGGCCGGCTAGAGGGGGGTGAATAGCCCTTTTCGTTTGGATACCGGTATTTGCTCGTCTACAAAACTAATTAGCGCAAGCGGAAGACTAATAAAGACAAGCAAATAGAAATACAAGAAAACAAACGCTAACAAAGAATGTAACGTGGTTCACGGCTACGCCGCTAATCCACGGTCCCCGATTCGTCCTCGGTGAATCACTCCGTTAAACCAATCCACTAAATGGTCTCTCCTTTGCACCAAGCTAGGTGGAGGTAACCTTTACAATCAAGATCACTCTTCTTACAAATAGAATAGAGTAAAAGCGAGTAAGAAGAGTTTAGAGCTTGTGGGGCACTAGGAAGATCACTTGGAGCATAAGCATTAGCCTCTCAAAGGCTTACACCCTCCCTTTTTATAGAGAGGGCTATTTTCTTCCCGTTGGCCGCCATCAGTCGACTGTCGTCACTACAACAGCCTCCGAACACGTCAGATCCCGACCGTTGTAGTCCAACGGAACTCTTGGCAGTCGACTGATGGACCTCATCACGATCACTCCGTAGTCGACCGCCGATCGGCTACGAACGGCTCTGGCGAAACCCTATTGATCGCCGACCGGCCGCCTTGGCCGATCGATGTCTCGCGATCGCCCACATATGGCGCCATTCGGCTGCGCCACAATCGATCGTATACCAGTCGAACTCACTCGACTCAGAGCAGTCGACTGCCATGACATGGCAGTCGACTGGTGTCGGGAAAACCCATCCGACACTTGGCCAAATGGCCAAGTTTCACCTAAGAGATACCCTTCCCCGGGTTACAATCGCTCACTCTCATTTCTCGGAGTCCCTCACCTTCGAAGTTCTCTTCGTTCTCGGCCACGTCCCTCGGCAGCATCAGGCGCACGGCTCTGCAATGCTCCTTCGCGTCTCTTGCCTCGAAGTCTACTTCCTCCGGCTTCACTCCAAGCTTCTCGTCCGGCGGTCCCTCGGATGCTCCAAGCGCACGGATTCCGCAAAGCTATCCTTCACCGACTCAAGGCACGATTCATGAGATGTGAAACTCGCCACGGCTCCATGTGCGAATTACTAAGTCCTGCACGACTTCAACGCACATATCACATCAACATATCAAACTAACTTAAACCCTTTGCCACACCATCAAAATCATATTATGGCAAGAGATTGCCCTAACAATCTCCCCCTTTTTGATGTGTGGCAATCCGTTTAAGTTAGGTAAAAACATTTGATATAAATTCTAAGGTAAGAAAGCATGTAAAGATAAACATGATATAACAACATGCAACTCCCCCTTAATCCATGAAACTCTCTATGCAAATTTTCTCCCCCTATCATATATTTCTCCCCCTAAAATATATTTCTCCCCCTAAAATAATTAACTTAAACATAATTATTTCTCCCCCTTTGACACCATCAAAAAGATTAACACTAAGTTATAAGCTCATGGCATCAAGTATAATGGAGGGAAAATATGACAAGTTGATTTAAAATTGGGTACCACTTGTTGATGGCATCAAGTATATGTCTACCACTTGTTGTAGGTTTACAAACTGAATTCGGCCTTCAATGTTCTGATTTACAGGCCACCAGTCGACTGCTATCAGTATGGCAGTCGACTGGCACAAAGGAATCCGAATTTTTGATTTTCTGGATGAATTTCAGAAATGCATTATAAATTCCAGAAAATTCGAAAAATCATGAAATTTGGGGAACATATTTCTTTTAAGTATATCTATCAATGAAAAATAGTTTTTCATGAAAACTCATTATATTTTCTTGTTTTTGCCAAAAATCCAAAAGCTCTAAAAACCACTAGGTTTTTGATCATTCTAGTATCAAGTTAGCTACCTAGTTTTGCATCCAATTGTTTCAAAACATGAATACATGTATTTTAAGGTAAGAAATTGTTTTGAAAACATATGAAATATCCAATCATGATCTTTGGGCAATATGTCTATGAATTAAACATAAGCTTTCCCCATGATTGGTCTATTATTGCTATGTTGATACTTTAAATGACCATCTAAATGTCATAGGCATTAGTGGACATTTGTATCATCCTAACATCTCACCCATGCTAAGTTTGCAATCAAGTTAGCCTATAGTGAGTGTGAGATGCATCCTAGGGGGTATTTGTATATACTTAACCAATATATTCATGCAATTCTATCATGGTTAAGTATCAACCTAACAACCTACATGATCATAATGACATATATGATTTAATTTCACATTATGATCATGAAACTCATGTATCCATCAAATAATAGTCATGCATTAGGTATTTTACGATGATAATAAACAAATTATCACCTAAAGCATGATTTAAACCTATTTCTCATGATGATGTGCCCAATATCATAAATCATAAATCATGATTGTACATATGTGTAACAATTACATTAATCATTATGATTTAAGCATTATTACCTATTTATGGGCACGTTATCATCACCCAACACTATCTAAAAAAAAATGTTGTCCCATCATCCTAAGTCAACCAAAATATGATATAGGTTAGGACCATGTGGTTGACTACCCTAGGGGTTTTCTAACTCTTAAGGATGGATTTTGGAACCCAAAATAAATTCTTTCCTATTGGGTTCACTAAATACTCCTTGGGGATCCATTTCCTAGCAATTACTTTCTTCTTATCTTGTCCCCTAGCTATAAGGCATTTGTAGGCTTTTTCATTTTTCTTTTCTTTGTATCCTAGGCCTTTCTTGTTGAAACTAGCTCTTTGGCTCCCTAAGATCATGTTCAATGTGTTGGAGCCAATAGTGAATTTCTCTAGGGCTTTGGTTAAATAATCTACCTTTTCCCTTAAGGCCCTATTTTCATTCATACATGCATCACTAACATCTAATGGCACATAAAGGTCATGTGAGCATGCTTCATTTAAGCTAGAAGAAATATTATCATTTAAGCATGCATTTTCTAGTTTATTTTCTAGGTCCTTAATTTGATCTAGCATGCTTTTGTTTTTCTTCTTAGCTCTAAATAAATCTCTAGTTAAGCTAGAAACCATGAAAACTATTTTCTTAGGAGTTAGATTTGTTACCATAGTTTCCATGTCCTCTTCTTCTTCGGATGAGGAGGATGTAGAAGCTCCCCCTTCATTTGAGCTCTCCCCATTTGAGCTTGATCCTTCATTTTCGGATGAAGAGCAATCCAAGTCATCAAAGGCCATCAAGGCCAAATTGGTGACAAAAGCATTCTCCTCTTCCGATGATGAGGAGGAGGATGAGGAAGGATCATCCCATGTCTTGGCCTTGAATGCTTTGGCCTTCCCCTTTTCTTTTGCCTTCTTTTCTTCTTCCTTTCTCTTGCTCCCCTTCTTCTTCTTCCTCTTCTCTTCTTTCTTTTTCTTCTCTTCTTTGCTTTTGTTTAGGAGGGGACAATTGTCCCTTATGTGTCCCTCTCCTTGGCAATTATAGCATATGACCTTCCCCCTTGGTCTTCTATTCCTATCATTAGATTTATCAAATCTAAAATTCTTAAATGCACGTCTTACCCTCCTTACCATATAGGCTTCTTCGGTGCTATCCATGGAGGAGGAGGAAGACGCTTCGTCATCGGAGGAGGAGGGGATTTCCATCTTCTTCTTCCCCTTATTTGCCAACAATGCTACTCCTCTTGAGGGTTGAATTCTAGGCTCCTCTTGTATTCCCTCAAGCCTAGTTTCATGGAGCTCCATTGTTGAGAAAAATTCCTCCAAGGTACTTACTTCCAAGTTCTTGGAGATGTAGAACGAATCCACCATGGAGCTCCACTTTGAGGACCGGGGAAAGGCATCTATGGCCTTCATTACCATATCCCGGTTTGATAGCTTCTCACCTACACTTGTTAGTCCATTTAAAATTTCTTTGAATCTAGAATGCAAAGAAATTACCTTTTCTCCCTTTTCTAATTTGATGTTGGATAGTTGGGAGTGGAGGAGATCTCTCCTTGCTAGCTTTGCCTCGGATGTGCCTTCATGAAGCTCAATTAGCTTCTCCCACATCTCCTTGGCGCTTAGGCATTCTCCTATTCGGTTGATTTCTTGTTGGGGGAGCACATTGAAAAGATGATGTTTTGCCTTTGAGTTCGCAAGGTGCTCCTCTCTTTGCTTCTTAGTCCATCATGATTTTTCGATTGGTTTCCCTTCTTCATCCCTAGGCAAAACGAAACCGGATTCCATTGTAATCATTATATCAAAATCCGTTTCGAAAAATACCTCCATTCGCTTCTTCCACCAAGCGAATTCTCCTTCAAACTTCGGAGGATGAATGTTGGAGCCGGCCATTTTGAAAATTGCTTGTTGTGGCGGTTAGTCCTCGACAAGCTTTCCTCGGCTCTGATACCACTTGTAGGGGATCGGTACGGCTGGCTAGAGGGGGGTGAATAGCCCTTTTCGTTTGGATACCGGTATTTGCTCATCTACAAAACTAATTAGCGCAAGCGGAAGACTAATAAAGACAAGCAAATAGAAATACAAGAAAACAAACGCTAACAAAGAATGTAACGTGGTTCACGGCTACGCCGCTAATCCATGGTCCCCGATTCGTCCTCGGTGAATCACTCCGCTAAACCAATCCACTAAATGGTCTCTCCTTTGCACCAAGCTAGGTGGAGGTAACCTTTACAATCAAGATCACTCTTCTTACAAATAGAATAGAGTAAAAGCGAGTAAGAAGAGTTTAGAGCTTGTGGGGCACTAGGAAGATCACTTGGAGCATAAGCATTAGCCTCTCAAAGGCTTACACCCTCCCTTTTTATAGAGAGGGATGTTTTCTTCCCGTTGGCCGCCATCAGTCGACTGCCGCCCTTGGCAGTCGACTGCCGTCACTACAACGGCCTCCGAACACGTCGGATCCCGACCATTGTAGTCCAACGGAACTCTTGGCAGTCGACTGATGGACCTCGCCGATCGGCTCATTTCTCCTCCGATCGTCGCCCTGCCGGCTACGAGCGATTCTGGCGAAACCCTATTGATCGATCGGCTACGCCTTGGCGATCGGTGATAATCTTGATCGTCGCCCATGTATGGTAGTCGATTGCGCCTAATCCGATCGTATACGGTCGAACTCACTCGACTCGAGCGATCATTGCCATAGCGATCGGCCAAATGGCCAAGTTTCACCTAAGAGCTACCCTTCCCGGGTTACAATCGCTCACTCTCATTTCTGAGTCCCTCGCCTTGAAGTTCTCTTCGTTCTCGGCCACGTCCTCGCGACATCGCGCGACGGCTCTGCAATGCTCCTTCGCGTCTCTTGCCTCAAGTCTACTTCCTCGGCTTCACTCCAAGCTTCTCGTCCGTGGTCCCTCGGATGCTCCAAGCGCGGCCCCAAAGCTATCCTTCACCGACTCAAGGCACGAGTCATGAGATGTGAAACTCGCCACGGCTCCATGTGTGAATTACTATGTCCTGCACGACTTCAACGCACATATCACATCAACATATCAAACTAACTTAAACCCTTTGCCACACCATCAAAACCATATTACGGCAAGAGATTGCCCTAACAATTTATTCTCGCCGATCGACTTCTTCCAGTTTTCTTCCCAAACGTCTTTCCTCCTCTCCGAAGCGACCAGTGGCGATTGCGTCACCTTTCCACGTGCTCACGCTCACCGTGCCCTAACGCGTCGCCGCCGCGAGAGAAAGAGCGGCTGCCGTCGTAATTGAACCAGTGATCTCTAGCCTGAACTCGTTGTTGCTTCCCTTCTAGCCGACAGTCATCGGAGCAAGGGTTTCGGGTCGGTGGCAGTTCGACTGGAGAAGAGGAAGCCGCAACTCGTCTCCTTCCTCAACCTGATCTTCTCGCTACTGTCGGACAACTTGTCGCCGCCATTTTGTTTGCCTCTCACGGACAGCACACCACGGGCTCAGTTGCCACTGTGAATGCCAGCCATCAAGCATCGGCCAGCAGCCAACAACCGCGACCTTCGGGCACTCTCCGCCTACCCTTTTGTTGTCGCGCGTCGTCCTCTCTTTCTTCCCAATCGGCCGCCGACTTCCTCCGATCCCGACAACAACACGCCAATTGCCCTCTCCTCCATGAGAAGCATCCTGCTGCCAGGGTTTATTCCCTCTTCTCCCCGTTTGTTTTTGGTGGATCGATCGTAGCTTCACTGTCGTTGCCATCCACCTCCGATTGCAGCCGATCGTGTTTTTGTTTCTGGCTGTGAATGGGAAAGGAAAGGCTAGGTAAGTTCAAGTTACAAAAATTTGGTATATGGATATTTTGTAGCCAATATGATAGTGATTTCAGGGATGGTGGTGAACAGGGGGAGAATGTTTCAGATGGGGCTGTGGAAGCTGAGATTGAGGTAAATTTTAAGTTGTATGAATGATAGCTTTGATTTGTTGAAAGGTAGTCTACCTATAGCTTATGCAGCTTGTATTGTTTAGGTTTAGGATTTATTGGAATTATGGTGGATGCAGTTCGCAAAGTGGATATGGATTGATTTGTTGTAGAATTGTGACTATGAATTTGTGTTGTGGTTAATTATATCAAGTATCTCATCCTGGTGATATAGTAGATATTATGTAGGATGGGTGAAAGAGACTTTAGTTAATATTCATTTAGTAGTTTGGAATATGAAGTCGATGTAAGATTTGATTCGATGTATGATAAAGCTTAAGTATGTTCTATGTTGTGTACAGGAAGTTGATACGAGATGGAATCTCATATCTGAAGACGGACAATGTAGTCTACATAACAGGTGGGTAATTCCTACCCTGGTCACGTAGTTTTAATGCATACAGATTTAGATGCATGATCATCTTACATGATCATGTTACCTTGACCCTGCTCTTATTATCTTATGCTTGAACTTATCTTTGGATGTATTTATGCTCAATTGTTGATATCACATATTCCCTATCATGATTTAGGAGTTATAGATGTGATGTAAATTGGCCTAGATGTTTAATAGGGTGTAAATGTTAGTACAGGTGATGACCCAATTTATAAATTGGCAAAAAGGATCATCAGTGGGTAGGTAATGCCCTAAATATAGGATTTATTTCCAATACCCGTATGTTGCATACTTGTTACCAACAATGTGTTGTGTAATGGTTAAGTGAAGGGTGATTAGTGTGTCGCTACCGACCGGTGGTCCTAGCTTGATATGATTAGTCGAGTACGACTCTCTATAGGATAGAGAGTGCGTCGATCAATTGAGTACGACTCTCTATTGGATAGAGAGTTATGATCAGTCGAGTACGACTCTCTACACGATAGAGAGTGCGTCGATCAGTTGAGTACGACTCTCTATTGGATAGTGAGTTATGATCAGTTGAGTAAGGCTCTCTACAGGATAGAGAGTCCGTTGATCAGTTGAGTACGACTCTCTACAGAATAGAGAGTGTATTGATCAGATGGGTACGACTTTTTGTTGAACAGAGAGTCTATGGTAGATGGTTGTACGTGTGACAGCATACTCATGTCATTTGCATGCATTCTGACGACATAGTCTCCCTTGGGATTGAGAGAGTCATCAGTCATCTTGCCTCCCAGGTTACTTCCCGAGGAGTAACTGGTGTGAGGGTAGAGCATCTATTGTGCCGCACTCTACCACTATAGACGGTGGTAGTTGGAGTTGCGTGCAGTTGTCCTGGGCGTGCGACACTCGACCGCTCATTGGTAGTGTCAGTCGGAGTGGCCAGCAGCAGGGACCCCCGTTGTGTAGCGAGCTCTTTACGCTCATATGCTACTTGATCATACTGCCTACTCGGCCACTCTATAGTAGTGGTTGGTGTTAAGTTGAGATAGTTGTCATGTCGTGCCACCTAGGCCACACTGAGGTCGTGGTAGCGAGTAGGGGTGCGCAGGCATGACCATGCATGCTGCATTGCCGTATCTTATGGCGCTTTGCATATTACCATATATATATACATATATGCATGTATATATATATATATATATATATATATGGATGGTTGAGATTTATATATATAGATGCAGTCTATATATATATATATATATATATATGCTTATTCTAATGTTGCATTTGATTGTATTATGCGTGTTGTATTTGGTTGTACATCATATTCATGCATGCTTCTTGCATATGTTATACGGTTGTGTCAAATACTGGTATGTGTTGGACAGACCATTAGATACCTTGACCTGTAGCTTGAGTATATTGTGAGTTGATCTTACTCTTCCTGTTATATATATGTTGAATATATGTTCAGGTTGGATCAGTGTAGCGTAGGAGACTTTAGGTATGTCTGCATTTTACGTTGTTCATTTGGTTAGACTGTATATGCTTGTATTTATATACTATGCTGATATACCTATTGTACCTCTAGATTATGTTGTTGAAATACATGTGATATTACATATATACATGTTTTTTTATTACCTGCTGAGTTTTGCTCACCACCACCACGGACCCTGGTTTTTTCTGTCGCCCTGGTAACAGGTAGAAGTCTTCGTGACATCTTGGAGCACCGCTGGCTGACATCTCATCTCACCTCCGAGGCTCCAATGTTTGTTTTGGGCTTTTCGTACATTGTGATATGTGTTTGGAGTTTTCCTGATGTACTGTGTTATGGATTCGGATTTTGTCGCTATTCTGTTATGTTGTGATGTGTTAGTCATACCGGTATGCACTCTGTAGTTGTGATGTTGTAGTGTTTTATGTTTCATCTGTGTAGTTATTGTAGTAGTTTTTTATGTTGTTGTGGTTGTTTACATATTTACATGTTGTTGTTATTGTGGGCCTACGGGCCTTGTATTAACCCGAAATGTTGCCACGTACAGGGGAGATGTCGTCCATTGATTTTCGGGTCGGCATGCTCTCGGAGCTTGACAACTTTAGTGGTATCAGAGCCCAAGGTTCTGCGATGTCATACAATGTTATTTTGTGTCGAGTCTTGGATTCTCGGGAGTCGATTTGTTCGGTTTTGGTTTTTTGAGATGAGATGGATAGCGGCCTGAGCTCCAAGCAGCACGAGGTAAGAATTCCTGATAACTTATGGTTTAGTAGATATTTATCTAAACTTAATCAGTAGGAGTATACTTTATAGTTTTGACACCTGTGCAGACTTATAGTAGGGGTTGTCCACCGAGGCTACCAACTGAAGTGGCCTTTAGGGTTTATACTCCCGGTTTTAGTTGACTATGCTTTTAATGTATATAATAGGGAATATGTTAGAATGTATACTGAAAGCCTAGCTCTTTTCTGTATGAACATTTTATTTTGAAATAAGAATCACATGATCATTGTTTGCATTTTATATATTCATTATATATGTGTGCATATTGTCTAATATTCTACATTGTAGATAACATGGTGCTTGGTGTGGCACAGAAGATCATGTTATCAGTCCCTTGTAAAATATAAGTAGAGGCTCACAACCAAGATGGTTTTGGACAAACCATTGGCATGGTTGTAGTGTAGCTTGGTATTGTTTTATCTTGAACATAGAGTTACACTAGTACACTTAGGTGTATTGAGTAGGACCGACATAGAGGTGATTCAATTTAGTACTGACTACACAATTGAATCGGACCTCGGATATTATGTTGTACATGCTCTTAATCCCGATATAATAACGGGCACATGTACTTAGTGTTTATTTCTTTGATTTACCAGTGGGTGAGATTTAGATGGATTAAATCAATATGCCTGGTAAGTTGGGAAATAATATTATTTACATGGTGTGCCGTTGATTATAGGAGGAAACCGTGTCCTATATATTAGGTTGATGATGTCCCCTTGAGGAGCTCATAAGGTTCATCATGTAAACCCAGCTAGTTGACTTAGTCAACATGATGATAAGGTTGAGTGGTACTACTCGAGGAGTTAGATGTTAATTAATTGATGGTCAGTAAATCAATTAATTGACGGACATTCGATATCTTAAACACGGGGAGATTAATCTACAAATAATATATGGATCCCATATTAATTTATGGGGGTTGGTGAGGTAGTTCAATGATGATCCTCCAGTGGAATGGAACATCATTGATGGATCAAGTATGTGTGGTTCCGATCCATCGGGTGGCCAAGACCCAACTCCTCCTTATGGTCCCTATCGTAGCCTAATATAATCCTTGTGAAGTCTAGATCCAAGAATGTAAAACAAAACCTAGAACCAACGGTTAGGATTAAATCCCTAAGATCCGATGGTTAGGATGAAACCCTACAACCAACGGTTGGGATTAAATCCCTAAGATCCGATGGTTAGGATGAAACCCTAGAATCGACGATTGAGATCAAATCCCTAGATCCGACGTTTGGGATAAAACCCTAGATCCGACGGTTGGGATGAAATCCTAGATCCGACGATTAGGATGAAATCCTAGATCCGACGGTTGAGATAAAACCCTAGATCCGACGGTTGGGATAAAACCCTAGATCCGACGGTGGAGGTTAAATCCCTAGATCCGACGGATGAGATTAAAGGAGGCTTAAGCCCTATTCTATAAATAGGTGCTTAGGGATGGGCGGCAAGGATAAGATAAGGAGATTGGTTTTCGAATTAGGGTTAGGGTTTGGCTCATCTTCCATTGGGCGGCTACAAGCTTGGGCGGCAAGCTAGGGTTTGGCTGGTCATCCCTCTCTTCTCCTCCTTGGTTTTGGGTGGCACCCTTCCCTTTTCCTTGCTCCTTGGCCGACGGTTCTCCATCCATTGGTGGCCGGCAATCATCTTCCTCCAATCTCTCCAAGGTGGCCGGCGGTTTCCATTCATTTGGTGGCCGGCGCATCATCCACGCACCAAATTCCCTAATTTGGTGGTCGGTTCTAGATAGGAAAGGTATTTGTGATTGCTTCTCTTTGTTCGCAGCGGACAAGGTAGAGAAGAAAGTGATCAAGAAGGCTTCAACTCGTGGAGGATCTTCGTCCACACGTCGTCCACGAGAAGGATAGGACATACGATAGAAGATCGTAAGGTATAAAGTTGTTTTTAACTTTATTTACAGATCTGAATATGTTCTTTAATATTTTGATTATGCATGTGTATGAATGGATATATATTGTATAATCATGGACCCCGAAGACAAACACAAAAACCGGCGATCCATCCGTCGTCTTTTCCGCGGCTAACCAACTAGAAGAGTTGTGTTGCTTGAACAACTAATTTGTTCAAGTGACCACTCAAGTTGTTAGCACGACGACGAATAGGTTGTGCCAAGGAAGCTCATCCCATCCGGATTAAGTCTTTCATTAGTGAAAATTTTAATTCGGGGACATGGGAGCCAATAAGCCTCTCGGCGACATCCCAACAATTGGTATCGAGCCACGGTTTCGGTTTGTGTGTTTTGGATTCGTTAATTTTATGCATTTTTCATATATTATATGTGCCGGATAATAGTAGGATATGCGTAGTTTAACTTTTTGGTTGCAGGCATAAGATCCGACTATTATGGTCATGTGTGTGTATGTGAATGGATGTGTGTAAAAAATTTATTATTTGAATCCTCGGGGTTGACGAGGCTAGATTAGTATTTAATTTTTGTAATTAAATACGGCATTGTTTAGCCGCTCATTTTAGTTTACTTTCGATCTAGATTATTTGTACACTCCTTCGTGGAGTATAGGATCGATGGATGTAAATTAAAATGTTTTATCTCGGCTCGGAACTCTTTGGTGACTTGCGCACGGGAAAAGATGGAGCGGACGAGGTGGCCACACGACGGGATGCATATTGGAGGACAATGCCATAATAGTTGGAAAATTCTGTTTTTTTTCATATTTATTGCTTATTTGTTTTATATGCATGTTGTGTGTGATTTAAAATTCCTCATTTGCAATTTACTAAGTGGGAGAGGGATATTTTAATTAATTCCCACGGCCTCCATTACAATTTGACGTGTGATGCGAACAAACTTGTGTGTTGGCTCTGAGTGCCTTCCTCCTGCGAGATGGTTTGTTTGCGGATCACTAGGTCAAATAATGGTTATAGGAAATTATCTGGGAGCATGTGTACTTCCATAGCGGTAAGGCACATAATCCAAATAATTCCCTTAGTATCGTAATGGTGCACACTTAGATGCAAATGAAAGTATCCTCCCATCGAGTCATCGCTTATTTGTAGGGCCAAAGAGGAACCAACTATTAATTTTATTTGTCAAAAAGTAAGGTTGACAAGATAATAAAATTAATGGGTAAAACCTCCTCTTACAAATGTAGGTTTCAGATACATCCACACTGTGGCATACGAAATTCTCTGTTTTTGAGGTGTTGGTTGATTTCGGATTTTATTGTTTTGAGGAATCAATAATATTTGAAATCTAATATTTTGATCATTGTGATTTTTAGGATTTTCAAATGGCTTTCAACCCACTTGCTGTGATTTTAAAAGAAAACAAACTTACTGGTCCAAACTACATTGATTGGAAAAGAAACCTGGATATTGTCTTAATCATGAGGAGTACAAATTTGTACTTTTCAAGGTCTCATCCTCCTAAGCCCACCGATGACTCTGATGAAAAGGAGAAAGAACATTATAAGAAATGGGTTAAGGCAGATGAGATGGCATGGTGTTACATTTTGGCATCTATGTCAAATGTGTTGCAACATCAGCATCAGGCCATAGCCACAGCTTATGACATGATGTTCAATCTCAAGGAACTTTGACGAGTAGTAGGCGGCTAGTAGGCAGAGGCAATGAGAAACTTGATGACGACCACCATGGTCGAGGGAACACCCGTTAGGGATCATGTTCTCAAGATGATGGCTCATCTTAATGAGATGGAAGTCCTCGGAGCTGAGATCGATGGGGAAACCCAGGTCGATATCATTCTCCAGTCTCTGCCTAGGAGTTTTGAGCAGTTCCGCCTCAACTACAACATGAACAAGAGGTCAGTATTCGGAGCTTCATGTAACTCCAGCGCAGAGGGCTTTTCGTCAGAGTTCTCAAGCCATGGTCGCTTAGAAGGTTTCTTCCTCTAAACCGAAAGGTAAGAAGAAGAAGAAGCAAGGTGGAGCGAAGAAAGTGGCAGGAGGACCTCAAGGAAGGAAGAAGGTGAAAGGCAAGTGCTTCACTTGCAGCATCGATTGGAAGGCGGATTGTCCTCGCCGAAAGAATAAAGGTATATCTTCTTGTTTAGTTGTTGAAACATGTTTAGCGGTGTTATCTACCAGTACCTGGTGTGTAGATACAGGAGCCACTGATCATGTCTGCAATACTTTGCAGGGGTTCCAGGAAACCCGACGACTAGCTGAGGGAGAAATCACCATCTTCATGGGCAATGCTTCAAAGGTGGCTATCATTGCAAAGGGGAGATGTTTATTTATCTTTTGATAGGAATAAATTTTTGGTGTTGAGAAATTGTCTTTATGTACCTACTTTTAGAAAGAATTTAATTTCAGTTTCTAAATTGTTTTTGGATGGATATTCTGTTTCTTTTAATGACAAGGTGGTTATAAAAAGGAATAGGGAGATTATCTGTTCTGGTACATTGGTTGGCAATTTATATACTCTTGAACCAAAAACTCCCACGATGCATATAGAAGTAAATAACTCATCTTCTAAATCTAATAAGAGAAAAGAACCTTCGCAAATGAACCAAACATATCTTTGGCATCTAAGGCTTGGTCATATTAACCTAAGTAGAATTCAAAGGTTGATAGCTGATGGACCTTTGGGTTCATTAGTGGTGGAGGATCTCCCAACCTGCGAATCTTGCTTGGAAGGTAAAATGACCAAGAGGCCTTTCAAGGCCAAGGGGTATAGAGCCAAAGATGTGTTGGAAATGGTTCATTCTGATTTGTGCGGTCCTATGTCTATCCAGGCAAGAGGTGGCTTTGAATACTTCGTCTCTTTTATAGACGATTATTCAAGGTATGGATACATTTACTTGATGCATCAAAAGTCTGAATGCTTTGACAAGTTAAAAGAATTCAAGGCTGATGTGGAGAACCGTCAAGGTAAAAGTATTAAGACATTACGATCTGATTGTGGTGGCGAGTACCTCTTGGGAGAGTTTAGGAGTTACTTATCAGAGGTCGATTCAATCCCAATTGTTCTGACCGCACACCCAGCAGAATGGTGTAGCGGAGCGAAGGAATAGGACTCTTATGAGATGGTCGATCGATGATGAGTTATTCTCGAGTTACCCGCTTCGCCTGGGGTATGCACTGGATACGCAATGTATACTCAACTTGGTTCCATCTAAATCAGTACCTTCTACCCTCAGAGAATTGTGGATCGGGCAAAAGCCTAGTCCGAGACATATTCGATATGGGAGTCCACCAAGGTCCCGGTAAGTTGGAACCTCGTACAGAAGTATGCATGTTTGTTGGCTACCCTAAGGGAACGAAAGGTGGTTTATTTTATAATCCTAGAGATCAGAGGGTGATCGTTAGCACGAACGCTAGATTTCTAGAGGAGGATTATGTAATGAACCACAAGCCCAAGAGTAGGATTGTTCTTGAGGAGTTGGCAGGGGAAGTTCCGACTTCAGTACCACCGGTACAAGAGGATACCCCATAAGTCACTGCACCGCGTGTCACAGAGCATACACGGGAGGTGCCTCGTCGTAGTGGGAGGGTTGTTAGACAACCCGATAGATTCATGTTTTTGGGAGAGTCTTCGGACTTAGTCCCTGGTGAACATGAACCTGATCCCTGGACATATGACGAGGCAATCCAAGATAGAGATGCGGTATCTTGGCAAAGAGCGATGAATTCATAGATAGAATCTATGGATTCTAATCAGGTCTGGGAGCTAGTAGAGCCACCCGATGGTGTAAAAACTATTGGATGCAAGTGGATCTACAAGAGAAAGAGAGGGGTAGACGGGAAGGTTGGAGAGACCTGTGCCAGGGCTTCTTGAAAGGGTATACTGTAAAGAGGGTATCGACTATGAGGAGACCTTTTCACGTAGCTATGCTTAAGTCTATCCGGATTCTCTTATCTATAGTGCTCATATGGATTATGAGATATGGCGGATGGATGTCAAGATGCCTTTCCTTAACTAAGTCTTGAGGAGAACATCTATATGGCAACGGAGGGATTCATTGCTAAAGGCAAAGAGCATCTTGTATGTAAGCTTAATCGGTCCATTTATGGATTGAAGCAAGCTTCTAGATCTTGGAACATCCGCTTTGATGAGGTAATCCAGTCATATGGATTTATTCAAAGTCCGGATGAACCTTGTGTATACAAGAGATGTGACGGAAACGTAGTGGTGTTTCTTGTACTATACGTAGATGACATTTTGTTAGTTGGCAACAATATCAAAGTGTTATCAGACGTAAGGGTATGGTTGTCCAAACAGTTTGACATAAAGGACTTGGGAGAAGTGGGACACATCCTTGGGATCAAAGTTATAAGGGATCGCAAGAAAAGGATGTTGTGCTTATCTCAAGCTTCATATATTGACACTATCCTTGCTCGTTTTAGCATGCAGAACTCCAAGAAAGGTTTTCTACCTTTTAGGCATGGAGTTCCTTTATCTAAAGAGATGTGTCCCAAAACATCAAAGGAGATAGAGGACATGAAGGCGGTTCCTTATGCTTCGGCAGTAGGAAGCCTTATGTATGCTTATTGAGGCAGGATATCTGCTTTGCCATGGGCATGGTTAGTGACATATCGAGTAATCTGACAGGACATTGGATCGTAAAAGCATATATTGAAGTACCTGAGAAGGACTAGGGATTATATGCTGGTTTACCAGGCAGATCAATTAGTCCCTGTGGGTTACACGGATTCGGATTTCCAATCAGATAGGGACAAGAGTAAGTCTACCTCGGGGTTTGTGTTTACTTTTGGAGGTGGAACCATAGTATGGAGGAGTGTCAAGCAGAAATGCGTGGCGGACTCTACCATGGAAGCTGAGTATGTGGCAGCCTCTGAGGCAGCCAAGGAAGCTGTATGGCTCAGGAACTTCTTGATGGACTTGGATGTGATTCCTGGTTTACCCAGAACTATCACAATTTATTGTGATAACAGTGGTGCAGTTGCAAACTCGAAGGAACCATGAGCCCATATGGCGAATAAACACATAGAGCGCAAGTACCACCTCATACGAGAGATCGTAAAGCGAGGAGAAGTTGCTGTCGCCAAGATTGCATCAGAGGATAACCTGGCAGATCCATTCACTAAGGCCCTTCCAGCGAAAGCGTTTGATAGGCATGTGGAGGACATGGGGATCAGATGTATGGCAGAGTGATGACAGCATAGTCTTTTAGTATAAGTGGGAGATTGTTAGAATGTATACTGAAAGCCTAGCTCTTTTCTGTATGAACATTTTATTTTGAAATAAGAATCACATGATCATTTTTTGCATTTTATATATTCATTATATATGTGTGCATATTGTCTAATATTCTACATTGTAGATAACATGGTGCTTGGTGTGGCACAGAAGATCATGTTATCAGTCTCTTGTAAAATATAAGTAGAGGCTCACAACCAAGATGGTTTTGGACAAACCATTGGCATGGTTGTAGTGTAGCTTGGTATTGTTTTATCTTGAACATAGAGTTACACTAGTACACTTAGGTGTATTGAGTAGGACCGACATAGAGGTGATTCAATTTAGTACTGACTACACAATTGAATCGGACCTCGGATATTATGTTGTACATGCTCTTAATCCCGATATAATAACGGGCACATGTACTTAGTATTTATTTCTTTGATTTACCAGTGGGTGAGATTTAGATGGATTAAATCAATATGCCCGGTAAGTTGGGAAATAATATTATTTACATGGTGTGCCGTTGATTATAGGAGGAAACCGTGTCCTATATATTAGGTTGATGATGTCCTTGAGGAGCTCATAAGGTTCATCATGTAAACCCTGGTTGACTTAGTCAACATGATGATAAGGTTGAGTGGTACTACTGAGGAGTCGGATGTTAATTAATTGATGGTCGATGGTCAGAATCAATTAATTGACGGACATTCGATATCTTAAACACGGGAGATTAAAGTACAAATAAAATATGGATCCCATATTAATTTATGGGGGTTGGTGAGGTAGTTCAATGATGATCCTCTAGTGGAATGGAACATCATTGATGGATCAAGTTTGTGTGGTTCCGATCCATCGGGTGGCCAAGACCCAACTCCTCATTATGGTCCCTATCGTAGCCTAATATAATCCTTGTGAAGTCTAGATCCAAGAATGTAAAACAAAACCTAGAACCAACGGTTAGGATTAAATCCCTAAGATCCGATGGTTAGGATGAAACCCTAGAACCAACGGTTGGGATTAAATCCCTAAGATCCGATGGTTAGGATGAAACCCTAGAATCGACGGTTGAGATCAAATTCCTAGATCCAACGGTTGGGATAAAACCCTAGATCCGACGGTTGGGATGAAATCCTAGATCCGACGATTAGGATGAAATCCTAGATCCGACGGTTGAGATAAAACCCTAGATCCGACGGTTGGGATAAAACCCTAGATCCGACGGTGGAGGTTAAATCCCTAGATCCGACGGATTAGATTAAAGGAGGCTTAAGCCCTATTCTATAAATAGGTGCTTAGGGATGGGCGGCAAGGATAAGATAAGGAGATTGGTTTTCGAATTAGGGTTAGGGTTTGGCTCATCTTCCATTGGGCGGCTAGGGTTTGGGCGGCTACAAGCTTGGGCGGCAAGCTAGGGTTTGGCCGGTCATCCCTCTCTTCTCCTCCTTGGTTTTGGGCGGCACCCTTCCCTTTTCCTTGCTCCTTGGCCGGCGGTTCTCCATCCATTGGTGGCCGGCAATCATCTTCCTCCAATCTCTCCAAGGTGGCCGACGGTTTCCATTCATTTGGTGGCCGGCGCATCATCCACTTGCTCCTTGGCCGGCGGTTGCACCAAATTCCCTAATTTGGTGGTCGATTCTAGATAGGAAAGGTATTTGTGATTGCTTCTCTTTGTTCGCAGCGGACAAGGTAGAGAAGAAAGTGATCAAGAAGGCTTCAACTCATGGAGGATCTTCGTCCACACGTCGTCCACGAGAAGGATAGGACATACGATAGAAGATCGTAAGGTATAAAGTTATTTTTAACTTTATTTACAGATCTGAATATGTTCTTTAATATTTTGATTATGCATGTGTATGAATGGATATATATTGTATAATCAACAGGTCTTTTCCACGGCTAACCAACTAGAAGAGTTGTGTTGCTTGAACAACTAGTTTGTTCAAGTGACCACTCAAGTTGTTAGCACGACGACGAATAGGTTGTGCCAAGGAAGCTCATCCCATCCGGATTAAGTCTTTCATTAGTGAAAATTTTAATCCGGGGACATGGGAGCCAATGAGCCTCCGAAGCGACATCCCAACAGAATAACCTGTAGTGTGTTGGTTATTGTTTGTAGTCGTGGTATGAGTTAACCTCGAAAATGACCTGTTGAGTCTGTGAGTCTTGAATCCGTGTCGAAAAGGTGATTTACCTTTGAGAGCCGACTTATACCGAGTCGAAAAACAGGGGTCAAGTCGTCACATTTCTTGTGGAAATCAGAGACTACAGTCTTAGAGATTTTCACTAATTATGCTAGTTCGATCATTACCTGTCGGGTAATGGACAAGACAAGTAGACTATTGTTGATGCAAATAGCGGAAGGCTAGTTTACGGTGTTTCATAGGGATTTTGATCCCTGAGTTTGTTCATACTGGGTTGTATAACTTTGAAAGTACTTTTGAGTACTTGACTTTTGTTATACAGAGGAAGTAGAGTTGTTTGCATACCATTATCGGAATCAAGCCGATATTTGGTGGAAAATGCAGAAAATGACCTTCGGGAAATAAAACATCACTTGATCATGATTTAGTGATATTGAAAGAGAGCATTTCCTCGCGTCACTTTCAGTGACACATTGTAAGAAATTCTTGAGCTTTAAGTAGGGTGATCGTCGATAACAGGAATACCATGCAGAGTCATTAGACTTGCAAAGTTACGCTCACCTAATAGCTGAGGAATGTGAATGAATGTTATAAGCCACCCAGAGTTATTGCCTTATAGTTGGATTGGGATGCTGGGATCTTCTACCAGATCCTTTTGGAAGACATTGATTGAGTCAGGAGTTTAGAAATGACTTCGTACAAGTATTTAGGAGTTGGAGATCAATAAGCAGACTTTGCAAGTCAGATATTGGAATAAGAAACCTCCAAATGTTGGAAAAAAGGAGCAAGATCGGAGTCATATGCCTTGCGCTATTTTCCGATTATAGAAGACCAACCGTAGATCATCAGGATGTTCTCGTGGATATTAGCAAAATCAAAACAAGACTTCGAAGGGATTGTTTGCGTGGAGTGTAGATCACGAAGACACGTGAAGTCGGATTATCTGTTGGATTAGTTTATCAGTTGCTATTGTAAGCAACCAGTACATTTGAGGTGTATTTTGAAGACTCAGTTGAAGACTATCGATGGTATTCTGGGAGGAGGATGCACTGTCTCGACAACAGAGATCACCACAGAAGATTAGATTATTTTATCAGCAATAACCTACTACCTCAGGCGTGGTTGGAGTTCCTTGATACTCCCATTCAGTAGAGATCAGCATAGAAGCAACATCAGCAAAGACATCTTAGAAGATTCAGCAAACAACAACAGTTACCTCCAGATGTGATTTGCTTAGTACGGAGGAGAGAGTACACGACGATGGTCGTATCTATTTCTGTATTCTATAGTTGCATCTCGTAGAATTTAGGGATGGGATCAGATGATCTAGGAAAATCCCTGGTTCATTTGTCGCAGAAATGCAACCATTTGTCGCAGATTATTGGATATGATCTTGTTCTCTTCGGAGAAAGGCCGAGACCTGCAGGGAGCCTTTGGATCGGATCGACAGATAATTGATCGATCAGGGTATTACTTTAGTTTACCCTCTGGTTAATATATTGAGAGATGCTTATAGTTACAGATATCTTTGTCTAGAACATTCTTAGTTCGGATTAGAAGGGTCTTTTACATTGACTTGTAGGTCGGTGGTATCTCTATCGTCAGGTGAGAAGTGGACCAATAATTAAGAAGTAAAGGGAGGCCCTTAGACTTTGATAGACATACTTTTGCTATAGACATATCCTTACGGATGGTCAAATTGTTAGAAGTATGGTATGATATGTCTCTTGAATGTGCGTATAATCCAAGAGCCTTCGGATATAGTTTTGGATGAACTCCTAGGCTTGCTGCTGCATAGACAAGTGGAGTAGGTGATCGAAATGATTGCAGAAATAGATCTGATTTCAAAGATCACAGACTGGGTGATAGTTTTGTTGGTATCAGTGTTGTTAAACACTATAGAAATTAGAAGAATGTAAGTTGTGATTATAGGAGATGTTGAAGGGGATATTTATCTGTCCCAGTATTTCTCCTGGAGAAGGACCCAGAACTCTTTGATAAAGAGAGATGGACCTTTGAGATTATGCATCGATTATCGATGATGGAATGCGATAGTTGTTGAAAGTGAATATCCTCCGTTGGGGATAGATGATCTGTTTAGATCAGCAAAGAACACCTATGTATACTCTAAGGTTGATTTGCGACTGGAGCATTGATATTGTAGTGACATGGTGTCATACAATTATCAATGTCATTGTGATGATTAATATATATCAGCAGCGTAGAGTAAAGGGGATGCAGGTGTGTGGAGACGACAATTTCATACTTGGTATAAATTGTATGAGTTTTGATTAAGTTATTAGACTAATAAACGATGTAGTCGCCACTGGAATTGAGAATCGTGTATCCTGGACACGATTGGATCAATTTATGGTTGTTGGAGTTGTGTAACCTGGCCACTGTTGATTGTGGTACTTGGAGTTGCGCACTCGACCACCGTAGATGGTGGTTTCCCTTGTATGTATTGGTTAATTCTGTAGATGTGGATAGAATGCTTGACATTACTATACCACGAACTTGTTTGACAAAGGTGATGATGGAAATCATTCAGTCAAAAGTTGGGGAAACCAGTTTACAGGACCTAGATGGCGATTAACTTTTACACGAGTATTAGTTAATCCTTCCGGAGTGGACAAAAAGGATGTTGTACGCAAATGCATCGTTTTAGGGATCAGAGCGAATCCGATGCAGTTGAATGAGCCGTATCATATGCTTACGTCAGTTAAGAAACTATGAGATAAGATGTTATACATGAGATGTGGTTTTAACAGATATGATCTCGTGTAGTAGCGATATGGAGCAGGAATGCTTATGGGATTTTGACTAGCTACTGGGTAGCTACTATTGAGTTGTTGGAACATGAACAGTTACAACAAGGGAGAATGATCGCTATAGTCTTCCATGCACTTACAGAGTGTGTGGTAAAGTGGATTTTGAATGGTTGATGGACTCCTCTTTTGAGAAGATAATTTTCCGTCTCTAATATGGATATGTGTTCTGGACACGCATCCATTTAAGGGAGAGTTGCTATAGGAAGCACATGATTAAAGATTTGCTATTCACCCTGATGGTACTCAGATAAATCGAGAGTTGAAACGTTTATACTGGTAGAATGGTATAAAGAGAGTTATAGCAGATTTTGTTGCTCGATGTTTAGTATGCCAGTAGGTGAAGGCTGAACATCAGAAACTCGCTGGATTGCTCTAGAAAATTCTGATTCCGGAATGGAAGTGGGAGCATATCACGATTGATTGCATTATGGGATTGCCTAGAACCCGTAAAGGACGTGATGCGATTTGGGTGATTGTGGATAAACTGACCAAATTAGCTCATTTCCTTCCTATTCGTGGGTCGTACCCATTGGATCGTCCGACTGAGTTGTATCGCCGAAAGATTATCAGATTGCGTAGGGTACTTTTAAGTACCATATCGGATAGAGATCCGTGATTTACCTTGCGATTTTGGTAGAGTCTGCATCAGAATATGGGCACAGAGCTTCGGCATAGTGCAACATTTCATCCGCGGACTGATGGACTGTCTGAGCATGACATTCAGACTCTGGAGGATCTATTAAGATCTTGTGTCATGAATTATGAGAGTAGTTGGGAGGATCACATTCCTTTAGTGGTATTTAACGATGAGGACAGTTATCACTCCTCCATTTAGTTGAATCCTTCTGAGACCCTATACGTTAGACCCTGTAGATCTCCTGTGTAATGGGAGGGAGTCAGGGAATGATAGCTGTTGGGGGCCACAGTGTATTCAACATGATGCAGAGTTGGTGCACGTCATCGGATGAGAGTTATTAGGGATTTTGATTCTACCTCAGTCTAAGGCGACCTATGAGGAGATTCCAATGCGAATTTTTTATCACAAGGAGCGACAGTAGTGAGACGAAATTCATCCGACTAATAAAGGTTGGATGACAGTATCATACCAATGAGGAGGCAATGTGGGAGCTGGAAGATACTATTCGAGCTCAATACCCTCATCTGTTTACCAGAGGTATGTGGTCATTTTGGAGATTTCTGGTATTGGTTCTTACATTTAAGTATGAAATTTGGGGACCAAATTTTTATTAGTGGGGGAGAATATAAAATACTGAAAAAAATTTATATATATATATATATATATATATATAATAAAATATTTCTTGTTAATTGATAAATTATCATGTGGAATTTTTCAGGAGTTTTTAGAAATTTTTCTGGAATTTAATTGAGTTCATATGATCGAATCGGAGGAAGATTAAGGCTTAAATAGATGATTGGGTTAGACTTGGGCTAGCAAGACCAACTAAAATAACCCGATCATCGCTTTTATCCACGGGCGTTTCTTTGTTTCTTCGGTTTCTTTTCTGCTCACCTATCATCTTCTTCCCATTTTCTTCTCGAACGCCTTTCCTCCTCTCCAAAGCAACCAGAGGCGATCGCGTCGCCTTTCCACGTGCTCGTGCTCGCCGTCACCGAGCTTGCCGTGCCATAATGCGTCGCCGCCGTGAGAGAAAGAGCGGCTACCGTCGGTGTTGATCCAGTGATCTCCGGCCCGAACTCGTTGATGATGCCCTTCTAGTCGACCGTCGTCGGAGCAAGGGTTTCGGGCCGGTGGCGGTTCGACTAGAGAAGAGGAAGCCGCAACTCCTCTCCTTCCTCAGCCTCATCTTCTCGCCGCTGTCGGACAACTTGTCACCACCCTTTTGTTTGCTGCTCATGGACAGCACGCCACGAGCTCAGTTGCCACTGTGAATGCCAACCATCGAGCGTCGGCCAGTGAACCAACAACCACGACCTTCGGGCACTCGCCGCCTGCCCTTTTCTTGCTACACATCGTCCTCTCTTTCTTCCCGATCGGCCGTCGACTTCCTCCGATCCCGATAGCAACACGCCGATCGCCCTCTCCTCCATGAGAAGCATCCTGCTGCCAGGGTTTATTCCCTCTTCTCCCTATTTGTTTTTGGTGGATCGATCGTAGCTTCACTGTCATTGCCATCCACCTCCGATTGCAGTTGATCGTGTTTTTTTTTCTGGCTGTGAATGGGAAAGGAAAGGCTAGGTAAGTTCAGGTTAATGAAATTTGGTATATGGATATTTTGTAGCCAATATGATAGTGATTTCAGGGATGGTGGTGAACAGGAGAAGAATGTTTCGGATGGGGATGTGGAAGCTGAGATTGAGGTAAATTTTAAGTTGTATGAATGATAGCTTTGATTTGTTGAAAGGTGGTCTACGTATAGCTTATGCAGCTTGTATTGTTTCGGTTTAGGATTTATTGGAATTATGGTGGATGCAGTTCAAAAAGTTGATATGGATTGATTTGTTGTAGAATTGTGACTATGAATTAGTGTGGTTGTTAATTATATCAAGTATCTCATCCTGGTGATATAGTAGATATTATGTAGGAATGGTGAAAGAGACTTTAGTTAATATTCGTTTAGTAGTTTGGAATATGAAGTTGATGTAAAATTTGATTCGATGATTCGATGTATGATAGAGCTTAAGTATGTTCTATGTTGTGTACAGGAAGTTGATACGAGATGGAATCTCGGATGTGAAGACGGTCAATGTAGTCTACATAACAGGTGGGTAATTCCTACCCTGGTCACGTAGTTTTAATGCATATAGATTTAGATGCATGATCATCTTACATGATCATGTTACCTTGACCCTGCTTTTATTATCTTATGCTTAAATTTATCGTTGGATGTATTTATGCTCGATTGTTGATATCACATATTCTTTATCATGATTTAGGAGTTATAGATGTGATGTAAATTGGCCTAGATGTTTAATAGGGTGTAAATGTTAGTATGGGTGATGACCTAATTTATAAATTGGCAAAAAGGGTCATCCGTGGGTAGGTAATGTCCTAAATGTAGGATTTATTTCCAATACCCGTATGTTGCATACTTGTTACCAACCATGTGTTGTGTAATGGTTAAGTGAAGGGTGATTAGTGTGTCGCTACGGACCGGTGGTCCCAGCTTGATATGATTAGTCGAGTATGACTCTCTATAGGATAGAGAGTGTGTCGATCAGTTGAGTACGACTCTCTATTGGATAGAGAGTTAATGTCAATCGAGTACGACTCTCTACAGGATAGAGAGTCCGTCGATCAGTTGAGTATGACTCTCTACAGGATAGAGAGTGTATTGATCAGATGGATACGACTCTTTGTTGAACAGAGAGTCTGTGGTAGATGGTTGTACGTGTGACAGCATACTCATGTCATTTGCATGCATTCTGACGACATAGTCTCCCTTGGGGTTAAGAGAGTCGTCAGTCATCTTGCCTCCCAAGTTACTTCCCGAGGAGTAACTGGTGTGAAGGCAGAGCATCTGTTGTGCCGCACTCTTCCACTATAGATGGTGGTAGTTGGAGTTGCGTGTAGTTGTCCTGGGTGCGCAACACTCGGCCGCTCATTGGTAGTGTCAGTCGGAGTAGCCAGCAGCAGGGACCCCCGTTGTGTAGCGAGCTCTTTACGCTCATATGCTACTTGATCATACTGCCCACTCGGCCACTCTATAGCAGTGGTTGGTGTTGAGTTGGGACAGTTGTCATGTTGTGCCACCTAGGCCACACTGGGGTCATGGTAGCGAGTAGGGGTGCGCAGGCATGACCATGCATCTTATGGCGCATTGCATATTTTATGGCGCTATATATATTACCATATATATATACATATATATATATATATATATATATATATATATATATATATATATATATATATATATATATATATATATATATATATATATATATATATATATATATATATATGGATGGTTGAGATTTATTTATATAGATGCAGTCTATATATATATATGCTTATTGTGATGTTGCATTTGATTGTATTATGCGTGTTGTATTTGGTTGTACATCATATTCATGCATGCTTCTTCCATATGTTATACGGTTGTGTCGGATACTGGTATGTGTTGGACAGACCATTAGATACCTTGACCTGTAGCTTGAGTATATTGTGAGTTGATCTTACTCTTCCTGTTATATATATGTTGGATATATGTTCAAGTTGGATCAGATTAGCGTAGCAGACTTCAGGTATGTCTGCATTTTATGTTGTTCATTATGTTAGACTGTATATGCTTGTATTTATATACTATGCTGATATACCTGTTGTACCTCTAGATTATGTTGTTGAAATACATGTGATATTACATATATACATATTTTTCTATTACCTGCTGAGTTTTACTCACCACCACCATGGACCCTGGGTTTTTCTGTCGCCCAAGTAACAGGTAGAAGTCTTCGTGACGGCTTGGAGCACCGTTGGTTGACATCTCATCTCACCTCCGCGACTCCCATGTTTTTTTTTGGCTTTTCATACATTGTGATATGTATTTGGAGTTTTCCTGATGTATTGTGTTGTGGATTCGAATTTTGTCACTATTCCATTATGTTGTGATGTGTTAGCCATACTGGTATGCACTATGTAGTTGTGTTTTATGTTTCCGCTGTGTAGTTGTTGTAGTAGTTTATTATGTTGTTGTGGTTGTTTACATATTTACATGTTGTTGTTATTGTGGGCCTATGGGACTTGTATTGACCCGAAATGTTGCCACGTACAGGGGAGATGTCGTCCGTTTGATTTTCGGCTCGGCATGTTCTCGGGGCGTGACATTATATGTCAATGACATATTACTTATAGGAAATGATGTTTCTATCTTACAGTCAATTAAAATTTGGTTGTCCAAGACATTCTCCATGAAAAACCTGGGAGAAGCAACCTACATCCACAGGATTAAGATCTATAGGGATAGAGCAAAATGGTTGCTTGGTCTTTCGCAGTCTACATATATAGACCGAGTTCTAAAGAGGTTTAGCATGTCGGAATCTAAGAAAGGTTTTCTACTCATCAGGCATGGGATACACCTTTCGAAGTATATATGTCCGCGAACAGAAGACGAGAGGATTTGCATGAGTAAGATTCCCTATGCTTCCGCAATAGGATCTATCATGTATGCTATGTTGTGTACGAGGCCTGACGTATCGTATGCTCTGAGTGTCACGAGCAGATACCAGTCTGATCCAGGAATGGATCATTGAGTGGCTGTTAAGATGATCCTTAAGTACTTGAGAAGAACTGAGGATGTGTTCCTAATATATGGAGAAGGGGACATGGTGATACGTGGGTATACAAATGTCAGCTTCTAGAAAGACAAGGATGATTCCAAGTCTCAGTATGGGTATGTATTCACCTGGAATGGAGGTGCAATAAGTTGGAAAGCTTCCAAGCTTGACACTATAGCGGATTCTGCCACTAAGGAAGAATACATTGCAGCTTTGGAAGCAGTAAAGGAAGTGGTTTGGATCAAGAAGTTCATTTATGAACTTGGTGTGATTCTAGCCATTGTTGAAGCAATACTGGTTTACTGCGACAACAATAGAGCAATTGCATAGGCAAAAGGGCCAAGGTCTCATCAACGATCCAAACATGTGCTTCGCCGCTATCATCTGATCAGAGAGATCATTAGTAGGAAGGAAATACAAATCAAGAAGATTCCTACTGAAAAGAACTTAGAGGATCCTTTAACTAAGACCTTACCTCAAAGTAAGTTTGAGGGCCATGTTAGAGTCTATGGTATTAGATACCGTGGCGATTGGCATTAGACCAAGTGAGAGTTTGTTAGTGATATATGAGAGGTGTCCTAAGGCATCGCCTTATGTTTGAACCATTTATATTATAAATGAAGGTTCACTATTTGAGTATACATGTTTTCATGTATTTGATTAGATCTTAAACTCATTTACTGGATGTCCACGATATGATTCACAGCATGAGAGAATTTGTGATTGGATCACAACTAGTGACTATCTCTACATGTGTAATTGTGATGTATTGGAATTATCCCTAGTCGATGAATTGATGGATTTGAACACCATCAATTCTGTCGAGACTAGCACGAGGTATACACCTTGGTGTATCCAAGCAGATGATTCTCACTGGCTGGAGATATTGTATTGTCCGGAGTAAATCATGGATGCTAGTTATGGTAACTAGTTCATTGGAGTGACCAGCTGTAAGACTTCATATGGTTCTCTGCATATATGGATATGTCAATGAAGTTCTTACTGTAGCTTAAGTGCGATGTTCCTTTGACTTGCAGTATTCAAGTCATCTTGGACATGAAGACTTATACTTTGACATCTTAAGCAAGCATCTCTGAGGAGATATGGACCCGGGATGATTGGGTATAAGTCGAAATGCCCGAAGGTGTTTGAATAGCCTATAAAGGATTCACCACTCCTTGCGAGGAGATGTATACCCATGGCATCTCGTCAGATTGTTGCTAAAGTCCTTGGCCAAAGTATTACATGTTTAGAGTAAGGTACTATTTTTTTTTTATGAAGGTAAAAATATATATCATCAAAATAGCACAATCATACATGATTCTAGGAGTCTACACATGTCATATCCGACGAAATGTCCGATCTGAGTAGACATCCACGGCATAAAGTACATGTGCTCTCAAGAATACCATCACGCTCACTATACCAATCCCTCCAGTATACTGAGGTCAGTCCTCTCACACCCATCCCGCTGTGGTGTATGGAAGTATGACCACATCCTGTGACAATCTCTCATCCTATGACAATCTCTCATCCTGTGTCAGAATGCACCCCATCTGATGCAGTCTCTGCCTGATCTGATCCTGCTATCTGAAGTTCCTGTCCTCTATCCTCCGTCCCATCCTCACAAGTGTCGTGGACCCACTTTTAGCAAGTGGTCAGCTGTCAACGGATTTACGATGTCTTTACCGCGAGCCGTTTGCTGCGGACTAGATAGGTCATTCCGATGGACCTATTCACCAATACGGCTTTTAGGCAAAGCCACAGCCATAAACGGATTTGTCTAGTCTTTACCGCTAGTCGTTTGCTGCGGACTAGATAGATCTTTATGATGGACCTATACACCATCAAAATACAACCTATACACAATCTTCAAAATCTGTGTTTTTTTTCCCAAAGAATTACCACTGCATCTTCCAAAATGAACTGCGTAATGTTGGATCGATGCGGTTCGCTAGAGGGGGGGTGAATAGCGAAAAATCTTTTCTTTTTCTTTCGTTCGTTAAAACTCGAGAGATAATTAATTAATTGCAGTAGAAATGTATATGTAAAATAAAAGAGACAATCAACACAAGGGTTTTACTTGGTTCGTAGCCGAAGGCTACTACTCCAAGGCCCTAGTGGTCCTTGACCACGTATGGAGGGCAAAAGCACTAAAGGAACTCCTCCTCGTTGGAGGTAGGAGTTAATCGATACAAAAAAAACTTTAAGGTAGAGAGACACTCCCCCTCTCCTCGTATACGATAAAAACTCCGAAAAGTAGATGAACAACTGATAACAAAATACTACCGACGTACAAAGACAAGTAAGGAAAGTTAAACCTAGACGTCGGAAGGAAGGACTTCGTTGTCGGAGAATTGTAGCTTTGCGGAGACTTTTTGGAAGCTTAGAATTGTTAATAAAACCCTAGGTTTGGCCCTCCTTTTATAGCCTTTGAGCCCCTTTTCGAGAGGAAACCTAGCCAATCAAATTTGAGCACAACTCCCCTTGAAATTTGGTGATAAGCCTTGACTCCTCGAATCTGATCATTGACCATCACGATCGATGGTCATCATCACCGATCGATGGTAGCATCACCGACATCGACCTTCGACAATGATCGCTTGACGGCAATGAGTCCTCCGTCGGGCAATGACTGATGCTTGCTGCAAGTCGAAGTTAGCACAACAAAAACATAATTTCGATGGTCGTCGACCATCCGATCTCGACCTAGACCATCTATAAGAAGTCTTTGGTCGGATCTACGCTTAAGATCATCCCCGTAAAGAGGATACGACCTTACTTACTATCGCACACTCGAGCTTACCTCGATGCTTACGTGTTGCTTTTGCTTTCGGCCTTCCACTCGATTCCTTTGGCTCCCTCCGAAGTAACTCGAGTATCGCCCGACCACCGCGGCTTCCTCCAGGTGTCGCTAGCCTTCAGCTCCAAAGAGATTGAGATACGCACACTTGATTTAGCTCGTGAGAAAACAAAATAGACTTAACTTTGTGTCTTTGCTATAATCAAAACACAGGTTCGATTTCGGTGCCTCACTGCACCAACAATCTCCCCCTTTTTGATATATGGCAAAAACACACAAAGTTAAGGAAATTAAGTGCATAAAATAGTAAAGACAAGAAGCAAAAGTAGGAGTAGTAAAAATATTTCTCAAGTTCTCCTCTTAGAGGAACCCTCCCCCTTGACCGTGGGTGAGTACTTGAAAAAGACTTTTAGTTCTCCAAACACAAAAGTTAAGTTAGGCTTCTTAGAGTCAAAAATAAGTGCAAGTTAAGTAATCAAAAGTTAAGTCAAAAGGTTAATTATTCAAAAGGTTTAACTTTTGATTTCTTAACTTGGGCCTTTAAAGTTTTCAATTCCGAAGAGTTGAAACCTAAACCTTACTCCCCCTTAACTTAGGCCAGAATCAAGGTTTTAAGTTAAGTTATCAAATTCAAAAATTTGAAATTGAACTTTGGCCTTTTCTTGAACCTTAACTTTGGCGCCTTTTCTTAACTTTGGCCTTTTCTCCCCCTTTTGACATAAATCAAGAAAAAAGTGGGGGGGGGTTTAAGAAAACCCTAAGTCCAAGCATGATGATTTTAAAAATAGTAAGTGAAAATAATTCATCTAAATGTTCAACTCTAGTTTGACTTGATTGAAATGATATTATCAACAAGTCCTGATTATAGTTGGTTAATATTAGTTGCATATTTATACTCCGAGGTTCATATTGACGCACTTGATCTACATCTTGGAACCTGGAGTAGGGTCCTAACATCTCACGCCCATCTACGTGGCTAAGTACACAAACACATTAGTCCTATGTGTTGTGAGATGTACTGGCTCCTTAAATCTATAGGTGCATGTTATCTAAGGTATGTCCTATGCTAGTTCCATCAAAATGAAAAATAAGAAATAGTAGTAAGAAAATATAGTTTGCAAGTTCTTATTCTATTAAGCACATGCCCAATTTTCGTCTTAATAGACTAAATTCGGCTTCGGGTAGGGGTTTAGTAAATAGGTCTGCTAGGTTAGACTTCGATTCGACGTACTCGAGTTGTATGGCTCCGTTGGCCACATGTTCTCGAATGAAATGATGTTTGACTTCTATATGTTTGGTCCTAGAGTGACATATTGGATTCTTTGTAAGATTAATTGAACTAATGTTATCTACGTGAAGTTTAGTATTCGTAAAGTCTAACTTAAAGTCGCGGAGGGTGTGCTTCATCCAAAGAAGCTGAGTGACACACTCACCCATCGCGATGTATTCGAATTCGGTGGTAGACAAGGCAACACAATGTTGCTTCCTCTGCACCAACTCACTAGACTCGAGGAGTAGTTGACAACAACCACTCGTGCTCTTTTCGAGTTTACTACCGGCATAATCCGAATCGGAGTAGCCGATTAGTTCAACTCGGTAGATCTAGGATACCAAATACCGACATTAAGTGTACCCTTTAGATATCTAAGGATACGCTTAACTAGGGTTAGGTGAGACTCCTTGCACAGTTTGAAACACGCACATACTTACTGCAAATAAGATATCAGGTCGGCTTGCAGTTAAGTACAGGAGACTCCCTATTACACTCCTATAGTATTTTAAGTCAATGGACTTACTTTCTAGGTCTTCTCCTATGTTAACATTAATCGCCATTGGGGTGTTTATTATCTTAGCGTCTTGCATTCCAAATCTTTTAATTAACTCCTTAGTGTATTTTTGTTGATATAGGTATATACCATCCTTAGTTTGTTTAATTTGTAGACCTAAAAAGAAACTTAACTCGCCTACCAAGTTCATTTTGAACTCACTTTCCATGAGTGAAACGAACTCGTTTAGTAAGGCTGAGTTAGAGGTTCCAAAAATTATATCGTCTACGTAAATTTGAGCTATGAATATTTCTTTACCTAAGGTTTTTACGAAGAGAGTTGGGTCAACTAAGCCTTGGTTAAACCCTTTTGACTTAAGATGGATTGAAAGTCTCTCGTACTAAGCTCGAGGAGCTTGTTTAAGTCCATAGAGAGCTTTCTTAAGTTTTAGAACATGGTCGGGTTTATCTAGATTTTCGAATCCGGCGGGTTGGCTAACATAAACTTCTTCTTTAATGTATCCATTTAGGAATGCCGACTTAACATCCATTTGAAATAGCTTAAATCCTCGATGTGCGGCATAAGCTAGCAACATTCGAATGGATTCGAGTCTAGCTACTGGGGCATAGGTTTCGTCGTAATCTAAGCCTTCGATTTGGCTAAATCCTTTGGCGACTAACCTAGCCTTGTTTCTAACTACTTCACCTTTATCATCAAGCTTGTTTCGAAACACCCACCTTGTTCCAATTATCGTTTTGTCTTTAGGTGGTGGTACTAATTCCCACACTTCATTCCTAGTAAATTGAGCTAGCTCTTCTTGCATTGCAATAATCCAATCGGGATCAAGAAGAGCTTGTTCAATTGATTTGGGTTCTATCTTTGAAATTAAGGAAATTTGACTAAGGTTCCTATAGGATGCTCTAGTTCGAACTCCTAGATTAGGATCTCCTATCACTTGATCGATAGGGTGGTTAGTCTAAATCCTAGATTGGGTTGGGTTTGTGTCACCTAATGCTTGATCAATGGGGTGACTTGGTTGAACACTAGTTTGGTTGGAGTCATCTATCACTAGATCAATAGAGTGACTAGGTTGACCTAGGTTAGGATTAACACTAGTCCTGATCTCCGGATCAGAGTTAGGTCTATTATGAATCGGCTCGCTAATTGGGGTTGCTGGGGGTTTTGTAGGTTCATGTCCTTCATCAAATACTACATTGATAGTCTCTTGGACTCTAAGGGTGTCGTGGTTATATACTCTATAAGCTCTACTTGTAGTCGAGTATCCTAGAAAGATTCCGGTCGTGGTTTTGGAAGTAAATTTCCCTAGGTAATCCTTAGTGTTTAGGATATGTACCTTACACCCAAATACCCTAAAGTACTTGATGTTAGGTATTTTATCGTGATAAATCTCGTACGAGGTCTTAAGGTGCCTCTTTACCATAAGGATCCTATTTTGGACATAGCAAGCCGTGTTAACGGCTTCTGCCCAAAACCTATCGGGTAGGTCGTATTCGTTCAACATGGTCCTAGCGGCTTCTTGTAGAGTTCGGTTTTTCCGCTCCACTAGGCCATTTTGTTGAGGGGTCCTAGGGCAAGAGAATTCATGGTGGTATCCGTTTAGGTTACAGAAGTCGGTGAACCCTTGATTTTCAAATTCACCACCATGATCGCTTCTAAGTCTTTTAACCTTAAGGTCTTTTTGATTCTCGATTAATTTGAATAGATTAATTAATTGATCTAGGGTATCATTTTTATGTTTGATGAACCTAACCCAGGTAAACCTGGAGTAGTCGTCAATTATGACTAAGCAATATTGACTTCTATTGAGTGACTTGGCTCCATGTGAATCGAATAGATCCATATGCAGGAGCTCAAGTACACTTGAGGTTCGTTCTTGGTTAGTTAACTTGTGTTGTGTTCTAGGTTGTTTTCCTTGTTGACAAGCATTACAGATTTTATTAACCAAGTTATTGAGGTTGGGTAAGCCTCTGACTAAGCCACTCTGACTCATCTTGTGGACGAGTCTTGGGTGCGAGTGACCGAGTCGTCGGTGCCACAACCATGATTCCTCTTGCCGTGTCATAAGACACTTAGTTGAGGAGTTGGTTAAGTTGATCGTATAAATATTGTTATTTCTAGTTCCTTTAAGAATTGTTTTAGAGGTTTCGTTGGTATTAATTATGCATTCATTTTCTAGAAATATAACCTTATAGTTATTATCACACAATTGGCTTACACTAAGTAAGTTATATTCAAAATTCTCTACAAGTAATACATTTTTAATATCAAAATTCTTGTTAAGCTCGATATCACCTGATCCGATGATTTTGAGCTTGCCGTTATTCCCAAAGGCTACCGATCCTTGTCGTTTGAATCGAAGCTTTGCGAATTTGAGTTGATCCCCGGTCATGTGTCGGGAGCAACCACTGTCCAACATCCATTGATCCTACACACAAGGTGGTTGGATTGGATGTTAGATTTTTTTTTGTTAAGAAGATTGGTTGTAAGTTGTTAACCCTAGGTCATCTCACCGGAGTCTATATGATCAAGCATGTTATCCTTTTGTGTTTTTTGAGATGACTTCCAATTAAGTTGATTAAGTGGATTTAGGTTCAAGTAATTTTATGTTAGATTTGGATTTAACCCTAGGCTTGTCAAGTTTACCTTTTCAAGATCATGGCTTCAGTGTCGCGAGGCACAGGGGCCTTCTTTTATCGGATCATCGACCACTTCCTTAGACAAAGCCATTTTCAAGAAAATGATGACTTGACTCACCTAAAATTATTTCCTCGTCTAACTAGTTATTTTTGAAAAGAGGCTCCCCGAGGCTCAATCTTTTCGAAGGATTTTAGTTGGTTATTTGAAAAGAGGCTCCCCGAGGCTCAATCTTTTCGAAGGCTTTTAGTTGGTTATTTGCGTGTTCTAAAGAAAAAAAATAAAAAAATCTAAGCATGCAATTTCTAAGTTAAAACACAAACATGTTTTGTACTGACTCCCCCTAGACCGTTGAATCGGTTCGGTCTATCCACATAGTGGATTTGGTCCTTGGGAACCCAGTACGAGTTGGATCCTAGAGTTGAAATCAAAGTGGTCTTAGGGACCCATGCTTGGACACATTTTTTATGTCTACTTACGATTGACATATACGACTTATTGGTCGTGTTTGAGCTAAACCCTAGTCCGGCCTTGTTGTACACGGCCCTTTGCGATCCAAGTAGGAGGTCAAGTCCTTTGGATCCCAAAGTAAACCTTTCCAATGTATTCCTAAGATCTTCGACTTGACTTTTCAAGAGTGAGTTCTCAACTTCGAGTTTTTCAACCCGAGTTGAGTCCTTCTCTTGAACTCGACTAGTCGAAGAGGTTAGGGAGACCTCGTGTTTGAGGAGTTTAACTTCCTCAATCAGGGTCTCGACCTTGGACTCGGACTTAGCTAACTTCCTAGACAAAAACCTAACCATATTATGTAAAGTATTAAATAAAGCTCGACTCACCTTAAGGGTATCTTTTGAACCGGATGCGTATCCGTGGCTTGACTTGAAGGTAGCTTCGTAGTCCGAGTCATGCTCAGGTTCTGACTCAAGTTCGGTCTCCGTGTCTGACTCAATTGATTTCACCATGAAGACGTGGTCTTCGTCTTCTTCGGATGACGCTTCTTCCCATGTCGCGTTGAGGGTCTTCTTATGCTTAGGTGCTTGGTGGTTGAGCTTGGGGCACTCGGACTTGATATGTCCAAACCTGTTGCACTCATAACACCTAATGTTAGAACTTTTAGGTTTACCTTGGTTGGGTCGAGTCGTAGTTCGCTTTCGTCCCTTGGCTATCCTTCGAGCTAGGTTCATTAGTTCGACAGTCAACTCTGGGTCAACTTCTTCTTCGGACTCATCTTCCTCCTCGGTTGGTGGTGGCTTGCTTGCGATTTTCTTCTTCTTTGAACCTGCAAACAAGGCTATACCCCTCTCGGGTTTCGAGTTGGATTGTTCATGTAATTCGAAATCGGAAAAGAGTTCATCTAACCTAATTTTAGAAAGATCCTTGGAGACCTTATAGGCATCAACCATGGATGCCCATAAGGTAGTCCTCGGAAAAGAGTTTAGGACATACCTTATAAGGTCGCGGTTTTCGACATTTTGCCCGATTGCGTGTAGGTTGTTGACTATGTCTTGGACACGGGCATGGAGTTGCATCGCGGACTCGTGTTCCTGCATTTTTAGTGTGTACAATTTATTGAATAACAAATCACGTTTGCAAACCTTAGCTTGATCCGATCCTTCGTGTAACTCGATTAGCTTTGTCCAAAGATCCTTTGCGCTTATGAAGAGGCCGATGCGATTTAGCTCTTCCTTGGATAGGCCGCATTGAAGGATTTGTGTTGCCTTGGCGTCGGCTTCGACTTGTCGTTTTGTCGCAATGGTCCATTGATCATAATCCAAGGAGTCACCCACTTCATTAGTCGGAAGTGTGAAACCCGTTTGGATTATGATCCACATCTCGATTTGGGTTTTGAGAAAGCTTTCCATCCGACCCTTCCAATAACGGAAGTCATCTCTGTTGTAAAACGGAGGTCGGACGGTGCTAAAACCCTCGAGATGGGCCATTAGAACAAAAGACAAAAGAAGACGAAGGAAAAACTAGCAACGACAAAAAACACACAAAAAGTACCAAGACTCGCATCTTGGATTAGTAGTGCGGGAGTAGATTTAACAAAGCGAAAAAAAATCTAAAATAAACAGAAATAAAAGAAAAATAAATCTGTGAAAAATGGCTAGATTGGTGGTTTCACCAAATCTTAGCAACCCCCGGCTCTGATACCAATTGTTGGATCGATGCGGTTCGCTAGAGGGGGGGTGAATAGCGAAAAATCTTTTCTTTTTCTTTCATTCGTTAAAACTCGAGAGATAATTAATTAATTGCAGTGGAAATGTAAATGTAAAATAAAAGAGACAATCAACACAAGGGTTTTACTTGGTTCGTAGCCGAAGGCTACTACTCCAAGGCCCTAGTGGTCCTTGACCACGCATGAGGGCGTATGAAGCACTAAAGGAACTCCTCCTCGTTGGAGGTAGGAGTTAATCGATACAAAAAAAACTTTAAGGTAGAGGGGCACTCCCCCTCTCCTCGTATACGATAAAAGCTTCGAAAAGTAGATGAACAACTGATAACAAAATACTACCGACGTTCAAAGACAAGTAAGGAAAGTTAAACCTAGACGTCGGAAGGAAGGACTTCGTTGTCGGAGAATTGTAGCTTTGCGGAGACTTTTTGGAAGCTTAGAATTGTTAATAAAACCCTAGGTTTGGCCCTCCTTTTATAGCCTTTGAGCTCCTTTTCGAGAGGAAACCTAGCCAATCAAATTTGAGCACAACTCCCCTTGAAATTTGGTGATAAGCCTTGACTCCTCGAATCTGATCATTGACCATCAGTCGACTGATGGTCATCATCAGTCGACTGATGGTAGCATCAGTCGATTGCTGACCTTCGACGATCGCTTGTGACGCGAGTCGAGTCCTCCAAGCGATCGTGATGCTTCTGCCGTCGAAGTTAGCACAAAAAAAACATAATTTCGATGGTCGTCGACCATCCGATATCGACCTAGACCATCTATAAGAAGTCTTTGGTCGGATCTACGCTTAAGATCATCCCCGTAAAGAGGATACGACCTTACTTACTCTCGCACACTCGAGCTTACCTCGATGCTTACGTGTTGCTTTTGCTTCCGACCTTCCACTCGATTCCTTCAGCTCCCTCCGAAGTAACTCGAGTATCGCCCGACCACCGCGGCTTCCTCCGGGTGTCGCTAGCCTTCAGCTCCAACATTGAGACTTTTCTGCACACTTGATTTAGCTCGTGAGAAAACAAAATAGACTTAACTTTGTGTCTTTTCTATAATCAAAACACAGGTTCGATTTCGGTGCCTCACTGCACCAACACGTAATAATATTTTTTTCTTTTTTTTCCTATCAAAGAATTACCACTGCAACTTCCAAAATGAACCGCGTAATAATAAATTTTTTTTATTAAAAAGCGACATACATCAAGTGCGGCTATCAAAGAAATAACACTGCAGCTTCCAAAATGATTTTATTTACGGCATACATCAAGTGCAGCTACCAAAGAAATAACACTGCAGCTTTCAAAATGCATTTTTTTTCCAAAATGAAAGCTGATCTACTGCTTTCAAAATAATTTGCGCGTGATTTTATTTTTCCTCCTTGGATACATCAAGTGCTCTATATACATGTACTTCTCCTAAATATCCTCTCCTCATCAAACCGGTAATCCTCAAATCTGATCTCATTTTTGGCCCTCCAAACATAGTGTACTATCGCTCCTAGGGCTAGGTGTCGTGCTCTCATGCAGACTGAGTCCCTCCAATAATAAAGTCTGAAGATACGTAGTGCTCGCCTGTATGTGCTCATCTCTGATCTCATCTGCAGCCACCTCCTCACCCGTCCCCACAACAGCCTGATAACCTGACATCTGAAAAATACGTGGGTCTGCGTCTCTTCCTCCCTCCTACAAAAGGCACATCTCCTGTCCTCCATGTAACTCTGCCGGTCTCTGGTGGGCAACCTCCCATTTGCCAACAGCCACAATGTGAACTGGTGGCTCGGCTGAATGTCCCTCTTCCATACAGTCATGACCCATACTTTCTTCGGTCGGTGCTCTCTGAAATGATCATATGCCCGCCTCACTCATGCCCCTCCGCTAAACCATGCAGCTAGTGTGAGTGATGCTGCCATGGGGCTGCCTGCAGTAGCCAAGATACTATCTCTGATGAGCAAAATCATCTTCAGTAGTGGCGAGTCTGTATGTCTACGTGTCTGCTCCCAGATACTAGACTATCTGTGATAATGATGATGCACCCATCGTATCCATAGTGAGTTTGGCTTGTCCTGTATATGCCATAGAACCTTTGCTAGCAGTGCAAGGTTCCAAGACTTCAAGTCCCTCAAGCCTAGACCACCTTCCTCCTTCGGTCCACAAACAGTGGACCATGCAATGGGGGGATGCTTGCTCGTCCACATGAAAGCCCGGCACATACTGTATATGTGATCAATAACTCTTGGATACATGTGCAGTAACTAGAATCCGTAGGATGAGAAAATGATACTTGGACTAGGTGTGACGTAGTCAGGCTAGCGGGGACTAACATTATAGACCATGTCCTGAACCAAGTGGATATAAGATGTGTGAAGGGAACGGGGCACGATTCATTGTAGCTGTTGAAGGGTTTCAGAAATGGTTTTGGATCAATCGTTGATTTTTTGGTTAATTGGGGATCATGATGTACTACTAGGTGCCACTCATGATCGTTCTATAATTAAAGGTTAATTATTGACGGCCAACATTAACCGAGAACCTATTTGGTCACACGCACAATGAGTGTAATATGAAGGATTTAAAATGAGATTGAGAATGAGATTCTCAGATCGAGAGAAACTAGGTTTATGTTGAGGTTGTAATGTCGACCGGAGATCGATGGTTCTTCTTGAGGTTGCTCCGGTGTGGAAGGTTGTCTAATATCCTCCCCCTCAATCCTAGAGGTGGAGGCTTCTTCCAATTCCACCTCCTCTACCGATTCAAATGTTGACTCTCTATCACCATCCGAATCCTCAAGCTCTTGTGATGAAGATGTGCTTGCTTCTTCTTGAGCTTGAGAGGATGAGCACTCCTCATCTTCTTCTTCTTAGACCGATGATGAACTTTCATGATACTTTGCCAAATTGCTCCAAAGCTCCTTGCCATCCTTGTATTCACCTAAGCTACACAATATATCGTTAGGAATCAAATCAACCAAGAATTTTATTACCTTCTTATTTATCTTTAATTCTTGGATTTGTTCCCCAGTCCACTTCTTCATTTTGAGGAAACCTCCCTTTGGCCCTCTCAGATACTTGAATCCTTCCATCAATGCAGACCATTCTTTGAAGTCCCTCATCATAATAAAGTTTTCAATCCATGCCCTCCATTGCCTAAACCCTTCTTGTCCATAGAAGGTGTACGGGATCGGAGTGTTGGTATCCCATCCTAATTGTTCTTAAAACTCCATCTTCTTCCTCTAGCGGTGCTCTCTTGGTTGTTAATCCTTGAAGAGTGGCCTCGCTCTGATACCACTTGTTAGGACCTGTGCGCCCGCTAGAGGGGGTGAATAGCGATTCGGCGTTGCTTGATGGAATTTGATCGCGCTTGCTACAAAATGTGTTATACGCAGTGGAATATATATATAATAAAAACAAATACACACAAGCACAATCACAACACCAAATATAACGTGGTTCAGAACCAAATGGTTCCTACTCCACAGATTGGGCTCCAACGAGCCCTAGTGATGCCAATCACACACCACTACTCAATAACTCCTTCTCGAAACAATCCGGAGGTGGAGAAAACCTATTACAATAGTTCTTACAATAATAAGAAATGAATACAAGCTATTACAATGAAATACAACAAAAGAATGCAAAAAAAACTTTACAATCGCTCTTTTTGAAGCTTTCTTATTTGGTTGCTTGAGTTGCACTTGGAGACCCTGAATTACACTAGCAATTCGCCCCAAAACTCCTCAAAGAACTATTGGCAAAAACCTCTTCCACGATCTCCCTTTAAAGCTTCTCCTTGGACTAGATTCCAACTAGCAGTCGACTGATCGGGACCATCAGTCGACTACTCCTGTAGCCATTATCTCACAACGGCATAAGGCACATTGGATAAGTTCCAATGGATAGACCATCAGTCGACTGATCATGGCCATCAGTCGACTGATCTGTTGGTGCAATAATGCCCCAAGCATTTATATGTTTTGATATTTGGATAATCATCTAAGTTAAGCAATACTTTGTGATCTAATTGTGAACGTGTTTAAGTGACAGAAAAATCCAAGTATGAAGACTTGGTAAAGGCAAAGTCCAAGTATGATCTTAGAAAGAGAAGTCCAAGGAAAAGGTTTGGCGGCGTAAGACCAAGCATGAAGTCTTGGCGGCGTAAAGTCCAAACGGATCTTGGCAAAGGAAGTCCAAAGGCAAGTCTTGGCAGTGTAAGTCCAAGCATGTAGTCTTGGAAGCATAAATGCCAAGCGCACTTTGGCAAAGCGAAACCCAAGACATGACAAAATTGAAGGAAGCTCTTGGAAGCAAAGCACAAAGGATGAACAAGTCGCAGACTCGGAGGGATCCTAGAGCCGCAAGGCTTAAGGAAGATCTAGAAGGTTGAGTCTAGGTCTAGGGAGTCAATTCAAGTATGAATTATTCATACTTGACGAGTATCAATCGACTGATACAATGTATCAGTCGATTGTTAGGGTGCTCGGTGAAAAGTGAGCGATTGATTGATGTTGATTGATGTCGATCACCGGCGCGCAATCGGCGGTGATCGATCGGTAAACACGGTACGAATGGAGTCACACTTTCATTGCGCACCATGATCACTCGACTAATCACTGCATCAGTCGACTAATGGAGGGATCAGTCGACTGATGAGCGTGCCATTGGATGATGACGATTATAAATCCTGCGAATTCGACTGTTTTGAAGTCGTTAACCGCGGCGGCAGTCGACTAATGTTGTACATCAGTTGACTGATCGTGGCCCAACGGGAAAAATAGCCCTCTCTCTATAAAAAGAGGACTTGTGGTGGTTGAGAGGGTTAATGCTTACATTGTGATCATCCTCTCAAGTCTCCACGAATTTTCTAAGCTTTCCTAGTGTTTTAATTCCCCTCCTCCTCTCTAAACTTCATCTTCATCCTTTGTAAGAAGAGGAGGGTTGTTGTAAAAAGAGAAAGCTTATTAGTGAGATTGATTAGGGTTGATCCACCTTAAGGATTGCCATGGAGTAGGAGCATTATCTCCGAACCACGTAAAAGCTTTGTGTTAGTATTGTATTTTCATTTCTATTACTATTGTTTTTGTTGTGCTTCCGCTAACCATTTTTGTAGAAACGAAAACAAGCTATTCACTCCCCCCCCCTCTAGCTTCCAAGGATCCCCTACAAGTGGTATCAGAGCCCGAATCGCATCAAAAGATCTAACAATCAACCGGAGCACGATGGCTTTTCAAGAGGGGTATAGCACGACGAGGCCACCATTCTTCGACGGCAATGATTTCGGCTACTGGAAAGGTAGGATGGAATACTACCTTATGAATGATATTGATAATTGGTTTAGTATTGTAGATGAATTCGAGAAGTCGATCGACGAACATGGAGCGCCAATACCGACCAAAGATTGGATGAGGGATATGGCCAAGAAGGCACAAGCAAATGCAAAGGCAACGCCCACACTCCAATGTGGTCTATCAAAGGAGCAATTGTCCAAGGTTGGACCTTTCAACTCCTCTAAAGAGCTTTGGGAAAAGCTCATCGAGTTGAATGATGGATCAAAGGAGATGAGGAGAGCAAAGAGGGACCTCTTGATAGGTCAACTCAAAAACTTTGCCATGAAGACCAATGAGACCGTGAGCCAAATGCATGGTCGCTTCAAGGAAGTAGTCAACGAACTACATGTGATAGGTGAGAAGGTCGACAACCGAGACCTTGTAAGGTATGTACTCCAAGCCTTCCCTAGAACAACCTTGTGGGCTTCAATGGTAGATGCCTACAAGATCTCTAGGGATCTTTTTTTGGTTAAATTAGATGAGCTCTTTTGTGAATTTGAGTTGCATGAGCAAGCTAACACTTTGTCCAAAGAGAAAGGTGTGGCTCTTTTTTTAGGTAAGAAGGACAAAAAGAAGAAGGAGAAGAAGGAAGTGTTCTCCTCATCCGAATCTGAGGAGGATTCATCTAGTAGTGAAGAAGATCTATCGGCAAGCGAGGTGGCTCATTATGTAAAGAAATTTGGTGGGAGGTCAAGGAAACTCACCAACAAGGATGTGAGGAGGATGTTCCAATCCTCAAGAGGTAAGTCTTCTAGTAGTTCAACTCCTTCCTCTAATGTTGTTTGCTATGGTTGCAACAAAAAGGGGCACATCAAACCAAATTGCCCGGACTTAAAGAAGGAGGAGAAAGAAAAGAAGCATAAGGAGAAGAAGGAAAAGAAGGAGAAGAAGAAGGAGGCAATGGTGGCACAAACATGGGACACACTAAGCTTGAAGGATTCTTCCGATGATGAAGAGATGTGTCATGCCACCCGGAACCTAGCTCTCATGGCCTTGGAGGAGGAAGCTAGAAGCTCAAGTGAGGAGTCTTCATCCTCATCCTCAAGCGACGAATTATCATCAAGTGATGATGAGGTAAGAGACTCCCCTAGGATAGATCTACTTTACAAGACCATTGCATGCCTTCAAAATGCCTTAAATAGATAAAAAAACTACTATTAAGGACTTAAAAGTAGAAATTAATTCACTTAAAAATATAGTACCACCTTGTGATGATGCATGTACACTTAGGAATGAGAATGATGAACTTAGGAAAGAAATAGGTGATTTACATGCATGTTTAGAAAAATTTACAAATGGATCCAAATATCTTGATATGATTCTTGGGGACCAAAGGGTCATTTATAACAAGGCCGACATAGGATACAAGTCTAAGGAAAAAGAAGTAGCTTTCACCTCTTTAGTTAGTAGAAAACCAACCATTAAGAGCAAGGCTAAAAAGGCTTGGGTCCCCAAAAGTTATATAGTTGATGCTATTGGTCCTAAAATTTGGGTGCCTAAGGCTTGCATTTTTCATGTTGTATAGGTAGAAGAACCAAGCTTATGGATTATTGATAGTGGGTTCTCTAAACACATGACTGGTTATGAGAGAAAATTTTCCACCATCAACCACACTAGCAAGGGGAAGGTGTCTTTTGGAAATAATGGTAAACTTAAGATTCTAGGAAAAGGCACAATTGAGGTATCCCCAACCTTGCCATTCATAAAGTGTTATTAGTTAAAAATATGAAATTTAATTTGCTTAGTGTAAGTCAACTATGTGATGCCAATTTTGATGTTCAATTTGATTCTTCAAAATGTTCCATAAGACACAAAACTTTAAATGATTGCATGTTAGTAGGGTTTAGGAAATCAAATATATATTATGTTGATTTATCCTATGCTACTAATTCCTCTACTAAGTGTCTTATTGCAAAAGAAGAAGAAAGTTGACTTTGGCATAGGAGGCTAGGGCACATCAATATGAAGAACATTGCCAAAATAGCCAAAATGAAGTTAATCAAGGAGCTGCCAAAAGTCAAGTATCTCAAGGACTAAATGTGTGATACATGCCAAGAGGGGAAGCAATCAAAAACATCACACAAAGGTAAAACATTACTTAGTACCGCTTTACCTCTAGAACTATTGCATATAGACTTATTTAATTGTCATAGTACTCCTTCCATGATTGGTAGTAAAAATTGCTTAGCCCCCAGGGCAAATCCAGATGGCTAGCGTAGCCGTGTTAAGGCTTGAAAGGGCAAGGGGTCGATTCCTGGAGGTGACGATCAGGCTACTGATGACTCCGCATTTCTGCGCTAGCCACCTGGGACCTGATTTACCCCCCTCCACACGTAGGGGCAGCGGTGGGGGCCGCTAATCTGGCGATTCCACTTTTTTTTTTTTTAGTAAATATTGCTTAGTGATAGTAGATGATTTTTCTAGATCTACTTGGGTATTTTTCATGAAAAATAAGGATGAAACTCTAGGAATAATCATAGGATTTAGTAAGAGAGTAGAGAATGAAAGAAAACTCAAAATCAACCGGATCCGTAGTGATCATAGTGGAGAATTTGAGAACTCTAACTTCTCAACCTTTTGCCTAGACCAAGGGTACAAGCACGAATTTTCTTGTCCTAGAACACCCCAACAAAATGGGGTTGTAGAAAGGAAAAATCGTACCCTACAAGAAGCGGCTAGGACTATGCTTAATGCATATTCTTTACCTAGCTACTTGTGGGCGGAAGCGGTCAACACAGCTTGTTATATCCAAAATAGGGTTTTAATTCATAGGTTTTTGGGAAAAACCCCATTTGAATTATGGAATGGTACAATTCCAACAATTCACTATTTTAAGGTCTTTAGATGCAAAGTCTACATTTTAAACACCAAAGACAACCTAGGTAAATTTGAGTCCAAAGCGGATGAGGGAATCCTAGTTGTATACTCATCCAATAGTTTCGGATATAGAGTTTATAATAAAAGAACTCAAAAGATTGAGGAATCTTCAAATATCCAATTTGATAAAACCTCTAATACATACCCTAGGAAATCCCCCATTGATGATGATATCAATGACAAAAATCAAGAAATTACCCAACAATTTCAAGATTTAACTTTAGGGGGTAATGATCAAGGGGGAGATTTAAATGAAGGGGGAGTAAGAGGTGATTCCGATGATGAAAGAAGAGTTGAGGATAATCATGATCAAAATCAACCTAATACACATCCTAGAACAATAAGAGTTCATCAAAATCACCCTCTAGATCAAATTGTAGGTGAGTTATCTCAAGGAGTTAGGACTAGGTCGTTTCATAGAGATCCCTCTAGTCATATAGCACTAATCTCTCAAATTGAGCCTAAAACAATCAATGATGCATTACTTGATCTGGATTGGATCTTAGCAATGCAAGATGAGTTGGCTCAATTTGAAAGGAGTCAAGTATAGGAGTTAGTTCCTAGACCTAATAATAACACTATCATTACTACAAGATGGGTTTTTAGGAACAAACTAGATGATCAAGGAAATATTACTAGGAATAAGGCAAGATTAGTTGCAAGGGGCTTTAATCAAGTTGAAGGACTTGACTATGATGAAACATATGCCCCGGTTGCTATGTTAGAGTCTATTAGGATCCTATTAGGGTATGCCTCTTATATGGGTTTCAAACTCCATCAAATGGATGTGAAATCGGCATTCCTAAATGGGTTCATTAAGGAAGAGGTATATGTAGAACAACCTCCCGAGTTTGAGAATATAGACTATCCAAACCATGTATACAAGATTAGGAAAGCTTTGTATGGTTTGAAACAAGCTCCCCAGGCTTGGTATGAAAGATTATCATCTTTCTTAATCTCTAAGGACTTTAGGAGGGGTAATGTAGATCAAACTCTATTTATAAAGTCAACATCAAAGGACATCTTTGTAGCCCAAGTATATGTTGATGACATTATCTTTGGGTCAACAAATGATGAACTTCTTCAAGACTTTATCAAGAATATGGAAAATGAGTTTGAGATGAGTCTAGTTGGGGAACTAAATTTTTTCCTAGGATTACAAGTCAAACAAACAAGTGAAGGAATTTATATTTATCAAACCAAATATGCTAAGGAAATGATTAAGAAATTTGGTTTGAAAAATGCTAAGGTAGTTTCAACTCCAATGGCAACCAATACAAAAATAGATAGTGATCATGAAGGAAAACAAATTGACCTTACACTCTATAGGAGTATGATTGATAGCCTTTTGTACCTAACTGCTAGTAGACCCGATATATTATTTGCAGTTGGTATGTGTGCTAGGTACAAATCATGTGCCAAAGAATCTCATTTAGTTTCCGTTAAGAGAATCTTAAGATATATTAAAGGCACACTAAATGTAGAACTATGGTACCCTAGGACTAGGTTTTTTGATTTGGTTGGGTACATCGATTTCGATTATGCCGATTGCAAATTGGATCAGAAGAGTACTAGTGGTGGATGCCAATTCCTTGGGTCCTTCCTAGTTAGTTGGAGTAGTAGGAAGCAACCTTGTGTTGCCCTATCCACCACCGAGGCCGAGTATGTGGCTATGGGTGGTTGTATAGCTCAACTACTATGGATGAAACATACTTTAGAGGACTATGAGCTATCTTACTCCAACATGAAAGTATTTTGTGATAATGTGAGCACCATAAATTTGACCAAAAATCAGGTGCATCACTCTAGGACCAAGCACATTGAAGTGAAACATCACTTCATTAGAGATCATGTGGCTAAGGGGGACATTGAGCTTAATTACATTGAATCTAAGTTCAACCTATCCGACATCTTTACCAAGGCTCTCCCCAAGTAGAATTCTCATCACTTAGGAGAGAGCTTGGGATGTGCTTGGTTGAATAAAGGTGTAGGTTTGCATGATTCTATAGAAATCCTAGGATTTATACTTTTAAGCATCTCACAAAACACCTAAGAAACCATGATTTTTGTATTGAGCCACTTAGACAACATGTGAGATGTTAGAAAGATGCACTTGGTTCATCATGCTTGTTATGATGCATTACTATGAACCAAAGTGTCATCTAGAGACATTAATCCTTCATTGGACCAATCATTGGGAAGGCTTATGCACAATTAATGTGCATATAGCTCCAAGAATATGATTGGAAATGTCAAATAAAACATAATTTGAACTATGTTTATCAAACTTTGAAAAACAATTTTTAAGTGAAATACAAAAGTGATACAAAGTTTGCAAAATAGAGTTTTTGCTAGATTTCAAAATTGTATCATTTTCGAAATCTGGAAAACATATATTTTTAAATTATTTTTTCTTAATAGAAAATGATTTCGGAAATGTGTACACAAAATTTCGTGATTTTTTGATATTTCTAGAATTTTTAGTGCATTTCTGAAGTTGGGCTAAAAAATCAGAAAAATGGAATTCAGGCATAGCAGTCGACTGCATCAGAAACCAGTCGACTGATACACTGTGTTTTCTAAAAAATAGCTCTATTTCCTGGTGTTTAGTGTATCTTTGATGTCCTAAATCTATGGCATGATAATATTCATTATAAAGAAGTTTTTAGGACTGTTTGATGCAATATTTTAGGGGGATTTTCATCATATAGATCTTTTCATCCCCTTAACTTATATTGTTGGTGCAAAGTTAGGATTTAACCTCCAATCATTTGTTAGGCTTTGCTCCACAAGTTATTCATTCATCATGAACCATATCTTGGATTAAGGAGGAGCTTCATTTCAATCTTATACCTTAGTTCAAGATTACAACACATTTAATTCTTTCATGAAATTTATGAATCCTTCTCTTTTTGATGTATGTCAAAGGGGGAGAAGGAATGTTTAAGTTAGAAATCATATTGGAAATATGATTATGTGCATGTGTTAAGAAGGAATGTTTAAGTTAGAAATCATATTGTAAATATGATTATATGCATGTGTTAAAGACCTAACTTAAATGATTGCCAAACATCAAAAAGGGGGAGATTATTGGTGCAACAATGCCCCAAGCATTTATATGTTTTGATGTTTGGATAATCATCTAAGTTAGGCAATACTTTTTGATTTAATTGTGAACGTGTTTAAGTGACAGGAAAATCCAAGTATGAAGACTTGGTAAAGGCAAAGTCCAAGGAAAATGTTTGGCGGCGTAAAACCAAGCATGTAGTCTTGGTGGCGTAAAGTCCAAACGGACCTTGGCAAAGGAAGTCCAAAGGCAAGTCTTGGCAGCGTAAGTCTAAGCATGTAGTCTTGGCGGCATAAAGTCCAAGCGCACTTTGGCAAAGGCAAACCCAAGACATGACAAAACCAAAGGAAGCTCTTGGAAGCAAAGCGCAAAGGATGAACAAGTCGCAGACTCAGAGGGATCTTGGAAGCGCAAGGCTTAAGGAAGAGCTAGAAGGTTGAGTCTAGGTCTAGGGAGTCAATTCAAGTACGAATTATTCATACTTGATGAGTATCAGTCGACTGATATGATGTATCAGTCAACTGTTAGGGTGCTCGACAGAGTCAGGCTGAAAAGCTAATTAACAGTTGACTTCCTAGTCGTGTCAGTCGACTGCCAAACGGCGACAGTTGACTGATCAGGGTAAACACGAGCACAGAATAGAGTCTCACTCAACTGCGCACCATGATCACTCGACTGATCACTACATCAGTCAACTGATGAAGGGATAAGTCGACTGATGAGCATGCCATTGGATGATGACGATTATAAATCCCATGAATCTGGCTATTCAGAAGTCATTAACCACGGTGGCAGTCGACTATCCTTAGCCTAGACCTAAGCCTTCTAGCCACCTCCATCAGCCTCACGCCTATCAGATCCCGCCAAGTCATCCATGACTTGTTCATCCATACGCTAGCCTTCAGGTGCTTCCATCATCTATTGTAATGCTAATATGGTCTACACCGCCAAGGCACATTGGACTTATACTGCCAAGACTCCACTTGGACTTTACACTGCCAAATCATTAAACTTATGCTGCCAAGATTTCACCCTTGGACTTTACGCCGCTAATATTCCCCTTGGACTTCTCAATTGCTAAGACTCAAGCTTGGACTTTCCCTTGCTAACCCATGTTGGACTTTCCATGCCAAGACCCATGCTTGGACTTTTCCTTGCCAAGACTCATGCTTGGACTTCCATTGCCAACCCATGTTGGACTTTCCATGCCAAGACTCAAGCTTGGACTTTTCATACAAAATACACAAGACTTAGACTTTCCATCACAATGGTCAAACCATCGTCAAACATCAAATATGACCTGGGTCGATTACACCAACAATCTTCCCAACACATGTCAGACATCAATATCAAATATCAAAACATTACTCGAGTCAAACTCGAGTCTGATCAATCGTGATCTGGGCTGATTGTACCAACAGATTTGACATTTATTGAACCAATAATCTCCCCAATAAGTGTTACTTGGGCTAGGTGTGATGTAGTCAGCCTAGTGGGGACTGACACATAGACCATGTCTTTAATCAAGTGGGTATAAAATGAGTGAAAGGAACGAGACATGACTCATTGTAACTGCTGAACGGTTCATAAGTGGTTCTGAGATCAACCGTTGATTTTTTGATTAATTGGGGATCATGATTACTACTAGGTGTCACTCATGATCATTTTATAAATAATAGTTAGTTATGACGACAACATAAACCGGAAATCTATAAAGTCACACGAACTATGAGTTTTTTCGAAAGACTTAAAATCAGTTTGAGAATTGAATTCTCAGATCAAGAGATAATAGATTTGGTTGGACAAGACAAAGGGTAAATATTGAAGGAATTTTGACAGAAGGAAACATAGATGGTCAAGCGTTATGAAGATGGGTTGAACCCTTTTTTGTTTAATTCTAAACCAAATTGGTTTAGATCAAATTAAAAGAGTTTTGGTTAACGAACCAAGTGATTTGGTTTTGAACAAACTTAAGGCTATTGGTATGGGTTGTAGGTTAATGTATGTGGGTTTTGAATTTGCTCATCTAACCCGATATGAGATATATATATTGGATGAGAAACCTAGGGTGGTAGAGCTCTCTTTTCTTCCTCTCCCCTCTTTCCACCCACCCCAAAAGTTGCCACCCAACTTGTTGCCACCGCATCCTTTGGCCGTCGATAACCACCTACTGCCCTTTCGACTCCGACACTTCCTCCTCGACGAGTCACCTTCCATCAACACTTGTTGCCTCCAATCAAGGAGATCGGACAAAAAAGGAAAAGCATGAAAACCCCCCTTTTTCCTAGCCGGACAATAACCCTCTTGTGTGGTTGTTCTCTCCATTGGTGTCGTCTGGTTGCGTACGCCATTGGGCACCAAACTCTATCTTCGTATGCAAGGCTAATATCTTTCTCCAGGACAAAACTCAGGCTTTGGAAGGCGTCTTGATGAAATCTCAACGTGGATACTAGTAGAGGCAAACTCCGGTGAGTTTGTAGGTTGATGTGATTCGCACTTCGCGTCATCCGACAAGTATACCTAGAATAAATGTTATTCTTCATTTGTTTCTTTAGTAAAATTTTATTTTGCAGCTATGTCCGCACATATTGTATCATGCATGCATTGATGTCAGTGTGGTAATAAATTAGAAATTTATTATTCATTATTTCTACTGCACACATTTGTGAAACGTATTCGAGTACGCATCCGCGTCGGGCTCCCCAATATTTCCTTGCCTTGCATTTGATCTTCAGACTTTCAAGGGCTTTTCCAACAATAGGCATCTAGTCCTACTTGACCTGCTTGGACCTTCCTCTATGTGCCAAGTGTTCGATCAACCATAACCTAGTTGGACTTCACACTTGTCAACTCCCAGTTGGACTTTCCATCACCAAGTGTCCGATCCTCCATGGCCCACTTGCATTTCTATCTTGCCAATGCCCTATTGGACTTCCGACCACCAAGTGTCTAATCAATCATGTCCCACTTGGATTTTCCACTTGCCAACTCTTAGTTGGGATTCCAACCACCAAGTGCCCCGTCTTCCTTGACCGCTTTGATTTCTCACTCGCCAACTCCCAGTTGGACTTCCAACCACCAAGTGTCCGATCTTCCTTGACCGACTTGGATTTTTCACTCACCAACTCCCAATTGAATTTCTAACCACTAAGTATCTGGTCCTCCTTGATCGACTTGGATTTCTCACTCGCCAACTCCTAGTTGGACTTCTAACCACCAAGTGTTTGATCCTCCTTGACTGACTTGGATTTCTACTTGTCAACATCCGATTGGACTTCACTCGTCAAGTCTCTAGTTAATCTTGACCTACATAACTTCTCGTTCAACCTTGACACTACTATCCATCATGGTCATCCTGACCTAATGATGATTATATTAACATTCTCATCCATATAACAATGGATGTCTCATATCATCCTATAGTTATATCCTCAACCATATTGTCAAACATAAAACCTCAACTCCAACTCGAGTCTCACTCGAGCTTGGTCAACTTTGACTTGAGGTTGATTGCACCAACAATCTCCTCCTAACAAATTTATCCTTAGGATGTCAATGGACATCGTGGAAAAACTGAAAACCTAGAACTGTCTCTCTAAATTGGTTTTCTTCAACTCTTTCATTCACTTTCTAATTCTCTCAACCTTCGTAATTGATCTCCCAACTTTAGTTCATTTAGATAGCTTACTTTGCATTAAATCTAGTAATTTGCTTACAGTCCTATAGGACAATAATCTTTTTATTGTTTGACAATAATCGTTCACTTACGGATTTGGTACATCAATATGCGATTTTGATGGACGACTTCGTAGAACTATTAGAACTGCAAAAGTGGACTGCATATATGAAGAAGAAGGGCCAAAACAACTTCAAGGCCCTAGACACCCTACAATGCAGACTAATGAATGAAGAACTCAACCGAGTTAGATACTTTAAAAACTCCAAGGACTTATGGAACAAGCTAATCGAACTTCATGAGTCACCTTTGGAAGAATTGGACGCGGAAGAGCCAACACAAACAAGATTCATGGCATTAATGGCAAAGGAAGACCTAGCCGAATCTGAGTTTGAATCCGAATCCGAGTCTAGCCTAGGAATCGAGTCTGAATCTGAATCCAAGTCTAGCCACATATCAATATCCAATTTAGAATGTTCAAATAAGGTAAATTCTATTTTTGAAAACAAAATGTATAAATTAATTACAAGTCTAACTAGGAAATTAGCAAAATCCGAAGATCAAGTTATGTTGTTGCTTAATGAAGTCAAAGTACTTAAGGAAAAAGTCAACTTGAAGTCTTCAACTTACTATATATTCAACATGGAAACTCAACTTAAGTTGCAATACTTAAGGTAGAGAATTCCATATTGAAAATTCAAGTTGAGAAACTCAAGGACATGCTGAAAAAATTCACTTTGGGTTCCAATATGAACATGATACTTGAGTCCCAATGAGCCATGTACAACAAATTCGGCCTTAGATACAAAGTTAACTCAACCAATAAATTGTATGTGTTTTTACTTAATTGAAATGTCAAAAGTTGAGTCCGAGCATGGGTCCCTAAAACTTGTTTGGTTAACTGAGTAGGATCTAATCAATACTGGTTCCCCAAAGGTCAAGTTCATTATGTGAACCTATCAAAGCTACGATTCATGGGAAGCTAGTACTTTGTGTGTTTCCTTAATTAGGTAATTAACTAGCATGTTTGGTTATTTACTTATTGTTTAGTCTAGAATAGGTAGATAGGGAAAAAAAAAAGGTAGTATGATATTGATAATTTGTATTAGAACTAAGTGAGTTGATAGTACGTTAGAGAAGCTCATCGAAATGTATGTCTAGATTGGATGAGGCGCATCCAACCTGGTGCACTGAGTTGAGTGGATCTAGTTGAAAATAACTCAATTCTAAACTAGTTAGACCAAGATTTAATTCTAAGTTAATCAAGTATAAGTTTTCAATATTAGTTTTGTCTAAGGAAGTGATAATTATTTTTGTTAGGAATATTGTAACGGCTAGAGGGGGGTGAATAGCGTCAATGGAATTCTTTCGCGTTTGTTTCTTCAATTTCGTTAGCGCAGCGGAAATAGAAAAGTAATAACGATAATGAAATGCACAACACGCTAACACAACAATATAACGTGGTTCGGAACCGCACAGTTCCTACTCCACGGATCGAGCTCTACGAGCTCTAGTGATGCACATGCAACCACTAATAAACACTCCTTCTCGGAACAATCCAGAGGCGGAGAAACCTCGTACAATAATGATTACAACAATAATCAATTAGATACAAGAAAATACAATATGAAATACAAATACAAGTAAAGGAAAAACACTTTACAAGAGCTTTGGATTGCTTGATCTTTGATTGCCTTGAACTAGCTTTGAAGGACTGGAAAGCACCAACTTCCCCCTTCAATTTTGCCCAAGAAAATCACTATCTTTTCCTCCATCATGAGCTCCTTATATAGCTTCAACCTGTGCTGGAAAATGTCGATCAGTCGACTGATCAGGATTATCAGTCGACTGATCACACTGTTGTTGTGAGACAACGGTGTAATCCACGCTGGAAAAATCCAACGGCTAGGACATCAGTCGACTGATCATGACCATCAGACGACTGATGAGCCATCACTCGACTGCTCGTCTCAACAGTCGAGTGAGACTCCATTCTGCGGGCCGTAATTTGAGCATCACGACCGATCGATCATAATCACCGATCGTCATTGCCCATCAATCGATCGCTTAACAAAGGGCAAATGATCGCTAGGCCACTTCCCACAGTCAAACCCTAGTTGACTTGGTCCAGTCGACTGCCACATGGCATCAGTCGACTGACACACCTCAATTATGAGGTTTTAACCCAAGTATGGTTCCCCCATACTTGCTAGACCACCCTTAGCCTAGACCTAAGCCTTCTAGCCACCTCCATCAGCCTCACGTCTCTCGGATCCCTCCAAGTCATCCATGACTTGTTCATCCATCGCGCTAGCCTTCAGGTGCTTCCATCGGCTATGTCATGCTAACGGTGTCTACACCGCCAAGGCACATTGGTCTTATGCCGCCAAGACTCCGCTTGGACTTTACGCCGCCAATCATTGGACTTATGCTGCCAAGCTCCCGCTTGGACTTTACGCCGCCAATATCAAACCCTTGGACTTCTCAAATGCCAAGACTCAAGCTTGGACTTTCCCTTGCCAACCCATGTTGGACTTTTTATGCCAAGACCCATGCTTGGACTTTCCATGCCAAGACCCATGCTTGGACTTTACCAAATGCCAAGTACCAAGACTTGGACTTTCCCATGACAATTACATTGTCATATGTTTTTGTCGAACATCAAAACATCACTCGAGTCAAACTCGAGTCCTGGTCATCATGACCTGGGCCGATTGCACCAACAATCTCCCCCTTTTTGATGTTTGACAAAAACCAAACACAACATTGAGTTAGAACACTAACTCAAATCCCTTACCAATTATCCCAAATTGATAATCTTAAACATTCTCCAAATGTTCTCCCCCAAACATTCTCCCCTTTTTGACATACATCAAAAAGTCTTCTCTCCAAGGAGGTCAATGTCTCATGTCCCAATGAGATCTTACAATCTCCCCCTTGGTTTAAAAATACCTAGGATGCCTACCATCTTCCTAGTGATAAGTCTCATATCACTCAAGAGAGGCAATCCTATTCACTCTCCCAATTTCCAAATTGGGCATCAAAAGTCCATCAATTTTCCCAATTAATGATACTCTCCCAATAACTTTTCCTCTTTAAGGAGAAAAACACATCCATCATCCCAAGATGGATACCTCCCCCTAAAGGATTGCTCCCCCTTGACCATTGCACCAACAATGTCCTTGGGAAGTCCCTAGGCCAATAGGAACTCTAAACCATCAAAATTAAGGTTAGAAATTCAACATTGAACTTTCCAACACCTTAAAATTGATACAAACCCTAAACACCTCTCCTAATCCATATCCAATGGATTTTCACCCTTTATAATGCTTCCCAAAGCATATCCTAGGGTTAGGAATAGTTAGGGACCTTAACCGCAGCTTAAATCGAAAAGTAATAACGATAACGAAATTCACAACACGCTAACACAACGATATAACGTGGTTCGGAACCGCACGGTTCCTACTCCACGGATCGATCTCTACGAGCTCTAGTGATGCACATGCAACCACTAATAAACACTCCTTCTCGGAACAATCCGGAGGCGGAGAAACCTCGTACAATAATGATTACAACAATAATCAATTAGATACAAGAAAATACAATATGAAATACAAATGCAAGTAAAGGAAAAACACTTTACAAGAGATTTGGATTGCTTGATCTTTGATTGCCTTGAACTAGCTTTGAAGGACTGGAAAGCACCAACTTCCCCCTTCAATTTCGCCCAAGAAAATCGCTATCTTTTCCTCCATCACGAGCTCCTTATATAGCTTCAACTTTGTCTTTGGAAAGGTCGATCGATCGATTGTCGGGACCATCGATCGGTGATCACACCGCTGTTCTTTGTGAGACAACGGTGTAATCAACACTGGAAAAAACCAACGGCTAGGACATCAGTCGACTGATCATGACCATCAGTCGACTGATGAGCCATCACTCATTGCTCGTCGTCGGTGAGTGAGACTCCGATACGTGGCCGAAAATCGAGCATCGATCGGATCACATAATCGATCATTGCTCATCATCGATCGGCGCTAACATGGCGTCGATGCTAAACCACTTCCCGCAACAAACCCTAGTTGACTTGGTCCAGTCGACTGCCACATGGCATCAGTCAACTGACACACCTCAATTATGAGGTTTTAACCCAAGTATGGTTCCCCCATACTTGCTAGACCACCCTTAGCCTAGACCTAAGCCTTCTAGCCACCTCCATCAGCCTCACGTCTCTCGGATCCCTCCAAGTCATCCATGACTTGTTCATCCATCGCGCTAGCCTTCAGGTGCTTCCATCGGCTATGTCATGCTAACGGTGTCTACACCGCCAAGGCACATTGGTCTTACGCCGCCAAGACTCCGCTTGGACTTTACGCCGCCAATCATTGGACTTATGCTGCCAAGCTTCCGCTTGGACTTTACGCCGCCAATATCAAACCCTTGGACTTCTCAAATGCCAAGACTCAAGCTTGGACTTTCCCTTGCCAACCCATGTTGGACTTTTTATGCCAAGACCCATGCTTGGACTTTCCATGCCAAGACCCATGCTTGGATTTTACCAAATGCCAAGTACCAAGACTTGGACTTTCCCATGACAATTACATTGTCATATATTTTTGTCGAACATCAAAACATCACTCGAGTCAAACTCGAGTCCTGGTCAATCATGACCTGGGCCGATTGCACCAACAATTTTGATATCAAAGAAGGCTTTTGTGCCTCACCATGACCTTGAAGCCGGTTTAGAAAATAAGCACTTTGTTCATCCAAAACTAAACTTATATCTAATCCAAGATCAAACACATTTTCATAAAATGGAATATCATCTCACATAACATATAAGGTTATCATGTATTGAAAACCTATACTGGATGAAATGAATAAGGTTAAATGAGCTAATGAAGTTTTTACTAGTATCATTTTAGAGGAGCCTAAAAAGTGTTTTCAAAAATAATTTTTAAACTTACTTTTTCAAAAAATATTTTTAAACCTAATTCATTAGTATAGGTAACTAAACTAATGAATTATCTAGTTTTTATTTTTTTTTGAAAAAAATAAGTTTAAAAATTATTTTTGAAAGATATCATAATTAAGTTCAAAATATTGTTGAATTATCGTTTACAAAATTTTCAAATGTTTTAAAAAAATTAAGCTTAAAAGATTGTATTTTCAAAATTATAAAATGCTATGTTTAAAATTATTATTGAAAATATTTAAAAACTATAATTCAAAATTTATCTTAAGTTCATACTCAAAATTATTTTACAAACCTTTAATTTACAAAATATTTTTTTAGGTTCAAATTTTGGTTTTATAATAGTCTTTAACATTAAAATTGTTCAAAATAAATTAGTCTTAAATTTTTTAAATGTAAGTTAAAAATTGAATCAAATTTTGATATGAACATTAAATTTCAATTTGAAACGAACAATTTGAAACCTAGAAAATTTACTTAACATGTTAATGAGATGTTGATCTTACTTTAAAGGGGAGAGAGAAAAATTTAATAGTTGAAAGTTAACTCGAGCAATTTATTTGAACTTGATAGATTGTTAAAACTTTAGACATGGGGAGAGTCAAGAGTAAACTTGTCGATCTAAGAAATTACCTGATCTTAAAATTAGCATTTATCGTAAGTAACTTAGTTGAAGTTAAACTTGTTAATTAAATCTATACTTAACTTGTTTACTTCAAAGATGTATTGCAATGATGTTAATACTAGGATTCATGCTTGGAGTCTTTGGAAGATTATTACAAATGTTTATTGATTAGTAAATTTTATGATAATCATATAATTTTCTTCAATTCGCATTACTTACATTTACTTCAAGTGCATTACTTTGCAAACATTTTTAAAACATACGAGTGAGAGTTTAGGTTTAAAGTTTTAAAATGAGTTTTTTTTTCAAAAGTTTATAGTGTTAAAAAGTGTCCCTCTTCAAAATTTTGAAAAGAATTTTATTTTAAATCTTAGGGGTAGTTTTGAGAAAGTTTGAACTTGAAAAGTTGACATGGTTGTTAATCTTTGATATGATGTTATTTTTTATATTTTGATGTACATCAAAGGGGGAGAGAGTGTGTTTAAAATTAGAACTAAGTGGTGTTTGGGAATATAAGAATGCATTCAGAGGGAGGGTGCATGTGCATTTCATGGACTTTCTGTTCAAATATTCAATGTATATTTTCTCCTACCTTTAAAAGATTGGCATACATAAAAAAAATAAGAGATTGTTGGTGCAGGGAGCATCACTTCTATGTTTTGATGTATAAGTTAAGGTTTAAAGTTAGGATATACTTGTTAGTTAACGTGAAGTTAAGTATGTATCACTTAACAGAAAAGTCCTAGTAGGTCAGGTTGATCAGATACTAGGCAGTATAGTGAAAGCCTTATTAAGTCAGGTATAGATTGGATACTAGCCAGTGCATTGTGAATCCTAGTAAGTCAGTTGGATTAAATACTAAGTAAGAAGTCTTGATGGATCAGAGAACCAGACACCAAACAAAATATCTAGATGGATTAAGAGGACCAAACATCTGGCAAGACAACTCGTTGGGTCAACAAGGATCAAACATTGAAGAAGGAAGTTATGTATGTCAAGAGATGGAACATCAAGCAGTAAAAGCCCTAATAGGCCAGATAGACTGCAGATTTGATAGGTATACTCTCAGAATGGAGTAATGAGGTCGAGTCATCGTATGAGGACAAAGATAGGCAACGATTTGACTAACAGTTCGATTGGATACCAAAGTTGAGATTGAACAATAATACTACTATCAGATACTAGTTTTTTCTTTGTGATAATTATGTGTTTAGAGTTTTAGACGACTTAATAAAGTCCAAGCAATCAGAGTCCAGGTGATTGGACTTGGTCCAGGCACCTCGAGTGCATATATGGTCATGCTAGACTCAAGGAGCCTGGGACAAAGTCAGACGACTCGGAAGCAAAGATAGTAGGTGGATCTAGGTGACTGAACTAGTCTATATGACTAGGGTAGGAAAATATTAGAAAATCTTCAGAGTCGATAAGGATGATCTAGAGTTAACCGCCCACCCCCTCGGCGAATGGAAAAGTTAAGTTGCCTAATCAATAGTCTGAACTGGAGGCATTTGGAGAGCAATCCAAGTGCCTAAAAAAGTCCTATAAAAGTAGAGTTTGACTAACTATGAAAAATAGTTCTTCAACCATTTTCTCAAGTGCTACTCCTTTTCACACTCCAAGAAACTTAGTCTTGCCATTCCATCACTTCACCGACAACCGAACTACTTCGTTTATCTTTTAAATCTTATCGGTATAATTTTATTATTGTATATTTGTATTTAATTTCTGAGAAAAGATTGGATGTTAGCTAGTCATCATTATTTTGCAATCACTACAAAAGAATAATGAATTTGTGCTGAATTTTGCAACGAATTTTGAATAAAAATTCATTGCAAAATATTTTTGCGACGAAATTTGCAATGAAATTGTTTTTGTTGCGAATAAGTAATCGTAAAGTTTTGCGATGAAAAAAATAAATTCGTCGTAATTTTCTTGATGAATAATTATTTAGTTGCAAAATTTATTGCAAATTAGCGATAAATTTAGCAATAAACAAACATTTGTCGCCAATATTTTTCGTCCCAAATATTGGTGACAAAAACTTACTTTCGTCGCAATTATTGGCAACGAAAAAATATTTTCGTCACCAAATTAGCGACGAAAAATAATTTCATCACAAAATCCCATAAATATCTATATATTATAAGTCGATGATACAGTACACCAGTCGACTGATGTCTCACACCAGTTGACTAATTGTCTTAAATTTGGCTCCAAAAAATACTTTTCATCGCAATATCTCATAAATATGGATATTTTATCGGTCGCTGATACAGTACACCAGTCGACTGATTATCTAGATTTTAGTGACGAAAATATTTTTCGTCACATATTTTGCGATAACAAATTATTTTTGTAGCTAAATTTTGAACCATCAGTCGACTGCCTATAGCCATCAATCGACTGAAAATGAAATAGTCGATTGGTCAGTCGACTAAAAAATATTCTGTAACCTAATATAGTATCTCCAATCAACTGACGTGGCAAACTAGTCGACTAATTGTCTAGAATTTGGGGACGAAAATATATTTCATCATAGTTTTGGACAATCAGTGGACTAAGGACCAGTCGACTAAAAAACATTCTGTGACATGCTACAGTATCACCATTCGACTGCTGGCTCGCCTCCATTCAAAAAAATGAGTATCAGTCAACCGTTGTAAGATGTAAGTCGACTGGTGATACTGTAGTAGGCCATAGAAAGGTTTTTAGTCGACTGGTCCTTAGTAAGTCGAGTCATGGACAAAGGCAGTCGACTGAAGTTTAGAATTGGTGAAAAATATTTTTTTCGTCGCAAAAACTGGGACGAAGAAATATTTTCGTCGCCAAATCTGTGACAAAACTTGTTTTCATCGTAAATCTGGAAAAAAAATACTACGATAGAACGAACTAGGTATACCTATTTTTACAACTAAAACACACATAAAATCATTCAATAACAATTTAACATCTAACAATATAAAATAATTCAGATTTCAAACTCCATAGACATTAATCACCACACAAGTAAAAATCATTCAGCATATTAAAGTTAATACAAGTATATCGAATGTGACAAATCAAATAACATAACTAATATCATCACCACCATCATCATCAAATTCAGCTTCATCATCATTATTACAGCATCACCAAGAGGAAATCGAGGAGGAGGAAATTAACTTGAACCTAAGAATAATTTTAGATGTTGCATGATCAATATCTGTTGTCTGCGAAATTTATTCATCTATTCATTTAAATCCAGCACTTTCTAGTCCCTTTGTCTTTGTAAAGTGTGGACATTTTTAAGCTCATTATCCTTTTGCACTAGTAACTCGTTCAAATGGGAACCTCTTCAATCAATTGATTTATTTCTTCTCTTACTGTCGGTGAGACTAAAGAAGATGTACTGGGAACTTTATAAGTTTATCTCATAGAACCTAGTCAAATTATTCTTCCACCTTTCGATCTGTCAATCGCTTCCAGTCATAGATTCATATTTCCAACAGATGGCTCAAATTCAACTACATCTTCACTTGCACCTGAATTTCTTTGTGCAAGTTCATCATATTTCTTCTGTATTAAAAGGAAAAAAGTTAAATCATATCAAAAGAGTATAAATTTTTGAAATTACAAACCATCATTGTTCTAGCTCTCTCCCCACTCCACGTCTTGTCTTTCTTTTGAAATTCACGGGTGAAAGTGTTTATAAATAATGACTCAGTCCCCATTTCCTTAGCCTAAAAAAATATTGTTATAAATAATAAAATAGTGTGTATTATATTCAAAAATTATGATTTGAAAAAATTCACCAATCGATGTCTATGTTCATCGATATTGATCGAGCCTCCAGCATACGTCGCAGACATAACTGTTGGGTGGATGCTTCGGAGGCTCATTGGCTCCCATGTCCCCGGATTAAAATTTTCACTAATGAAAGGATTAATCCGGATGGGATGAGCTTCCTTAACAACACCATTTCGTCGTCGTGCTAACAACTTGAGTGGTCGCTTGAACAAACTAGTTGTTCAAGCAACACAACTCTTCTAGTTGGTTAGCCGCGGAAGAGACGACAGATGGATCGCCGGTTTTTGTGTTTGTCTTCGGGGTCCATGATTATACAATATATATTCATACACACACATGCATAATCAAAACAAATAAGAACATGCTCAGATCTGTACATAAAGTTAAAATAACTTTATACCTCACGATCTTCTACCATATGTCCTATCCTTCTCGTGGACGACGTGTGGACGAAGTTCCTCCACGAGTAGAAGCCTTCTAGATCGCTTTCTTCTCTACCTTGTCCGCTGCGAACAAAGAGATGAACTCAAAAATACCTTTCCTGTCTAGAACCGGCCACCAAATTAGGGAATTTGGTGCAACCGCCGGCCAAGGAGCAATGGATGATGCGTGCCAACTTCAGAAAGAGTTGCCGCCACTTTGGAGAATAGGGAGGAGGAAGAGAACCGGCCACCAATGGGAGGAGAACCGCCGGCCAAGGAAGAAGGGAAAGACCTTAAGGTTGGGCGCCGGCCAAGTATTGATGGATCAAATTGGGCGCCGGCAACAACTAGAAGGAAGAAGAAGTTGCCGCCCACTTTTTCTCCAAACCCTAGCCGCCCACCTCCAAAAGCCAAACCCTAATTCTTCCAATCTTTTTTTTTTTTGCCGCCCAACCTAAGCCTCTATTTATATAATTAGGCTTAATCCTCCTTTAATCTCCACCGTCGGATCTAGGGATTTAATCTCCACCGTCGGATCTAGGGTTTTATCCCAACCGTCGGATCTAGGGTTTAATCCCAACCGTCAGATCTAGGATTTCATCCCAACCGTCGGATCTAAGGTTTCATCCCAACCGTCGGATGTAGGGTTTTATCCCAACCGTCGGATCTAGGGATTTAATTCCAACCGTCGATTCTAGGATTTCATCCTAACCATCGGATCTAGGGATTTAATCCCAACCGTTGGTTCTAGGGTTTCATCCAACCATCGGATCTAGGGATTTAATCCCAACCGTTGGTTCTAGGTTTTGTTTTACATTCTTGGATCTAGACTTCACAAGGATTATATTAGGCTACGATAGGGACCATAAGGAGGAGTTGGGTCTTGGCCACCCGATGGATCGGAACCACACAAACTTGATCCATCAATGATGTTCCATTCCACTAGATGATCATCATTGAACTACCTCACCAACCCCCATAAATCAATATGGGCTCCATATATTATTTGTACATTAATCTCCCCGTGTTTAAGATATCGAATGTCCGTCAATTAATTGATTTACTGACCATCAATTAATTAACATCTAAATCCTCGAGTAGTACCACTCAACCTTATCATCATGTTGACTAAGTCAACCAGCTGGGTTTACATGATGAACCTTATGAGCTCCTCAAGGGGACATTATCAACCTAATATATAGGACACGGTTTCCTCCTATAATCAACGGCACACCATGTAAATAATATTATTTCCCAACTTACCGGGCATATTGATTTAATCCATCTAAATCTCACCCACTGGTAAATCAAAGAAATAAATACTAAGTACATGTGCCCGTTATTATATCGGGATTAAGAGCATGTACAACATAATATTCGAGGTCCGATTCAATTATGTAGTCAGTACTAAATTGAATCACCTCTATGTCGGTCCTACTCAATACACCTAAGTGTACTAGTGTAACTCTATGTTCAAGATAAAACAATACCAAGCTACACTACAACCATGCCAATGGTTTGTCCAAAACCATCTTGGTTGTGAGCCTTTACTTATATTTTACAAGGTACTGATAACATGATCTTCTGTGCCACACCAAGCACCATGTTATCTACAATGTAAAATATTAGACAATATGCACACATATATAATGAATATATAAAATGTAAACAATGATCATGTGATTCTTATTTCAAAATAGAATGTTCATACAAAAAGAGCTAGGCTTTCAGTATACATTCCAACAATCTCCCACTTATACTAAAAGACTATGCCGTCATCACTCTGCCATACATCTGATCCCCATGTCCTCCACATGCCTATCAAACGCTTTCGCTGGAAGGGCCTTAGTGAATGGATCCACCAGGTTATCCTCTGATGCAATCTTGGCGACAGCAACTTCTCCTCGCTTTACGATCTCTCGTATGAGGTGGTATTGTCGCTCTATGTGTTTACTCGCCTTATGGGCTCGTGGTTCCATCGAGTTTGCAACTGTACCACTATTATCACAATAAATTGTGATAGTTCTGGGAAAACCAGGAATCACATCCAAGTCCATCAAGAAGTTCCTGAGCCATCTGACTTCCATGGCTCGGAGGCTGCACATACTCCTTCCATGGTAGAGTCCGTCCAAAAGTACACACAAACCCCGAGGTAGACTTACTCTTGTCCCTATCTGATTGGAAATCCGAATCCGTGTAACCCACAGGGACTAATTGATCTGCCCGGTAAACCAGCATATAATCCCTAGTCCTTCTCAGGTACTTCAATATAAGCTTTACCGCAGTCCAATGTCCCTGTCCAGGATTACTCTGATATCTGCTAACCATGCCCATGGCAAAGCAGATATCCGGTCTCGTACATAGCATAGCATACATAAGGCTTCCTATTGCCGAAGCATAAGGAACCGCCTTCATGTCCTCTATCTCCTTTGATGTTTTGGGACACATCTCTTTAGATAAAGGAACTCCATGTCTAAAAGGTAGAAAACCTTTCTTGGAGTTCTGCATGCTAAAACGAGCAAGGATAGTGTCAATGTATGAAGCTTGAGACAAGCACAACATCCTTTTCTTGCGATCCCTTATAACTTTGATCCCAAGGATGTGTCCCACTTCTCCCAAGTCCTTCATATCAAATTTTTTGGACAACCATACCCTTACATCTGATAACACTTTGATATTGTTGCCAACTAACAAAATGTCATCTACGTATAGTACAAGAAACACCACTACGTTTCCGTCACATCTCTTGTATACACAAGGCTCATCCGGACTTTGAATAAATCCATATGACTGGATTACCTCATCAAAGCGGATGTTCCAAGATCTAGAAGCTTGCTTCAATCCATAAATGGACCGATTAAGCTTACATACAAGATGCTCTTTTCCTTTAGCAATGAATCCCTCTGGTTGCCGCATATAGATGTTCTCCTCAAGACTTCCGTTAAGGAAAGCTGTCTTGACATCCATTTGCCAAATCTCATAATCCATATGAGCAGCTATAGATAAGAGAATCCGGATAGACTTAAGCATAGCTACTGGCGAAAAGGTCTCCTCATAATCGATACCCTCTTTCTGAGTATACCCTTTCGCAACAAGCCTAGCTTTGAAGGTTTCAACCTTCCCGTCTACTCCTCTCTTTCTCTTGTAGATCCACTTGCATCCAATGGTTTTTACACCATCGGGTGGCTCTACTAGCTCCCAGAACTGATTAGAATCCATAGATTCTATCTCTGAATTCATCGTTCTTTGCCAAGATACTGCATCTCTATCTTGGATTGCCTCGTCATATATCCCGGGATCAGGTTCATGTTCACCAGGGACTAAGTCCGAAGACTCTCCCAAAAACATGAATCTGTCGGGTTGTCTAACAACCCTCCCACTACGATGAGGTGCCTCCTGTGTATGCTCTATGACACGCAGTGCAGTTACTTGTGGTGTCTCCTCTTGTACCGGTGGTACTGAAGTCAGGACTTCCCCTGTCATCTCCTCAAGAACAATTCTACTCGTGGGCTTGTGGTTCATCACATAGTCTTCCTCTAGAAATCTGGCATTCGTACTCACGATCACCTTCTGATCTCTAGGACTATAGAATAAACCACCCTTCGTTCCCTTAGGGTAGCCAACAAACAAGCGCACTTCTGTACGAGATTCCAACTTACCAGCATCTCCCTTCAGCACATGTGCTGGACTACCCCAAATCCAAATATGTCTTAGACTAGGCTTTCGCCCAGTCCACAACTCTGTGGGAGTAGAGGGTACTGACTTAGATGGAACCAAGTTCAGAATGTGTGCTGTTGTTTCCAGAGCAAACCCCCAGAACGAATCAGGTAACTCAGACTAACTCATCATCGATCTGACCATCTCCATAAGAGTCCTATTCCTTCGCTCCACCACACCATTCTGCTGGGGTGTGCCAGGTGTAGACAATTGGGATTGAATCCCAGCCTCTGATAAGTAACTCCTAAACTCTCCCAAGAGGTACTCGCCACCACGATCAGATCGTAATGTCTTGATACTTTTACCTTGACGGTTCTCCACATCAGCCTTGAATTCTTTGAACTTGTCAAAGCATTCAGACTTGCGGCGCATCAAGTAAATGTATCCATACCTTGAATAATCGTCTATAAAAGAGACGAAGTATTCAAAGCCACCTCTTGCCTGGATAGTCATAGGACCACACAAATTAGAATGAACCAATTCTAACACATCTTTGGCTCTATACCCCTTGGCCTTAAAAGGCCTCTTGGTCATTTTACCTTCCAAGCAAGATTTGCAGGTTGGGAGATCCTCCACCACTAATGAACCCAAAGGTCCATCAGCTATCAACCTTTGAATTCTACTTAGGTTAATATGACCAAGCCTTAGATGCCAAAGATATGTTTGGTTCATTTGTGAAGGTTCTTTTCTCTTATTAGATTTAGAAGATGAGTTATTTACTTCTATTTGCATCGTGGGAGTTTTTGGTTCAATAGTATATAAATTGCCAACCAATGTACCAGAACAGATAATCTCCCTATTCCTTTTTATAACCACCTTGTCATTAAAAGAAACAGAATATCCATCCAAAAACAATTTAGAAACTGAAATTAAATTCTTTCTAAAAGTAGGTACATAAAGACAATTTCTCAAAACCAAAAATTTATTCCTATCAAAAGATAAATAAATGTCTCCCACTGCAATAGCTGCCACCTTTGAAGCATTGCCCATGAAGACGGTAATCTCTCCCTCAGCTAGTCGTCGGGTTTCCTGGAACCCCTGCAAAGTATTGCAGACATGATCAGTGGCTCCTGTATCTACACACCAGGCACTGGTAGATAACACCGCTAAACATGTTTCAACAACTAAACAAGAAGATATACCTTTGTTCTTTCGACGAGGACAGTCCGCCTTCCAATGTCCAGTCTGCTTGCAAGTGAAGCACTTGCCTTTCGGCTTCTTCACTCCTGCCTGAGGCCCCACTGCCACCTTCTTCGCTCCACCTTGCTTCTTCTTCTTCTTACCTTTCGGTTTGGAGGAAGAAACCTTCTGAGCGACCATGGCTTGAGAACTCTGACGAAAAAGCCCCTCTGCGCAGTTCTGGAAGCTCCGCCAACAATACAACCTCTTGTTCATGTTGTAGTTGAGGCGAATCGCTCAAAACTCCTAGGCGATCGAGAATGATATCGACCTGGGTTTCCCCATCGATCTCAGCTCCGAGGACTTCCATCTCATTAAGATGAGCCATCATCTTGAGAACATGATCCCTAACGGGTGTTCCCTCGACCATGGTGGTCGCCATCAAGTTTCTCATTTCCTCCGCCTTAGCGCCCTACTCGATGTCCGGTAAAGTTCCTTGAGATTGAACATCATGTCATATAGCATATGGCTATGGCTGATCTTCGATGTTGCGACATTTGACATAGATGCCAAAATGTAACACCGCGCCATCTCATCCGCTTTAACCCATTTCTTATAATGTTCTTTCTCCTTTCATCGTAGTCATCGGAGGGCTTAGGAGGATGACCTCAAGAGTACAAATTTGTACTCCTCATGATTAGGACAATATCGGGTTTCTTTTCCAATCAATGTAGTTTGGACCAGTAAGTTTGTTTTCTTTTAAAATCACAGCAAGTGGGTTGAAAGCCATTTGAAAATCCTAAAAATCACAATGATCAAAATATTAGATTTCAAATATTATTGATTCCTCAAAACAATAAAATCCTGAAATCAACCAACACCTCAAAACACCGAGAATATCGCATGCCACGATAGTGTGGACGTATACGAATTCTACATTTGTAAGAGGAGGTTTTACCCATTAATTTTATTATCTTGTCAACCTTACTTTTTGACAAATAAAATTAATAGTTGGTTCCTCTTTAGCCCTACAAATAAAAGCAGTGACTCCGATGGGGAGGATACCTTTATTTGTATCTAAGTGTGCACCATTACACGATACTAAGGGAATTATTTCGGATTATGTGCCTTACCGATGGGGAAGTACACACGCTCCTAAATAATTTCCTATAACCATTATTTGACCTAGTGATCCGCAAACAAACCCATCCGATGGGGAGGAAGGCACTCAAAGCCAACGCGCAAGTTTGTTGCATCACACGTCAAATTGTAATGGAGGCCGCGGGAATTAATTAAAATATCCCTCTCCCACTTAGTAAATTGAGATCGAGGAATTTTAAACATACACAACATGCATATAAAACAAATAAGCAATAAATATGGAAAAACAGAATTTTTTCCAACTATTATGGCATTGTCCTCCAATATGCATCCCGTCATGTCGCCACCTCGTCTGCTCCATCTTTTCCCGTGCGCAAGTCACCAAAGAGTTCCGAGCCGAGATAAAACATTTTAATTTACATCCATCGATCCTATACTCCATGAAGGAGTGTACAAATCATCTAGATCGAAAGTAAACTAAAATGAGCGGCTAAACAATGTCGTATTTAATTACAAAAATTAAATACTAATCTAGCCTCGTCAACCCCGAGGATTCAAATAATAAATTTTTACACACATCCATTCACATACACACACATGGCCATAATAGTCGGATCTTATGCCTACAACCAAAGAGTTAAACTACGCATATCCTACTATTATCCGGCACATATAATATATGAAAAATGCATAAAAATTAACCAAATCCTAAACACAAAACCGGAAACTAATGGCTCTGATACCAATTGTTGGGTGGATGCTTCAGAGGCTCATTGGCTCCCATGTCCCCGGATTAAAATTTTCACTAATGAAAGGATTAATCCGGATGGGATGAGCTTCCTTAACAACACCATTTCGTCGTCGTGCTAACAACTTGAGTGGTCGCTTGAACAAACTAGTTGTTCAAGCAACACAACTCTTCTAGTTGGTTAGCCGCGGAAGAGACGACGGATGGATCGCCGGTTTTTGTGTTTGTCTTCGGGGTCCATGATTATACAATATATATTCATACACACACATGCATAATCAAAACAAATAAGAACATGCTCAGATCTGTACATAAAGTTAAAATAACTTTATACCTCACGATCTTCTACCGTATGTCCTATCCTTCTCGTGGACGACGTGTGGACGAAGTTCCTCCACGAGTAGAAGCCTTCTAGATCACTTTCTTCTCTACCTTGTCCGTTGCGAACAAAGAGAAGAACTCGCAAATACCTTTCCTGTCTAGAACCGGCCACCAAATTAGGGAATTTGGTGCAACCGCCGGCCAAGGAGCAATGGATGATGCGCCGGCCAACTTCAAGAAGAGTTGCCGCCGGCCACTTTGGAGAATAGGGAGGAGGAAGAGAACCGGCCACCAATGGGAGGAGAACCGCCGGCCAAGGAAGAAGGGAAATACCTTAAGGTTTGGCGCCGGCCAAGTATTGATGGATCAAATTGGGCGCCGGCAACAACTAGAAGGAAGAAGAAGTTGCCGCCCACTTTTTCTCCAAACCCTAGCCGCCCACCTCCAAAAGCCAAACCCTAATTCTTCCAATCTTTTTTTTTTTTGCCGCCCAACCTAAGCCTCTATTTATATAATTAGGCTTAAGCCTCCTTTAATCTCCACCGTCGGATCTAGGGATTTAATCTCCACCGTCGGATCTAGGGTTTTATCCCAACCGTCGGATCTAGGGTTTAATCCCAACCGTCGGATCTAGGATTTCATCCCAACCGTCGGATCTAAGGTTTCATCCCAACCGTCGGATGTAGGGTTTTATCCCAACCGTCAGATCTAGAGATTTAATTCCAACCGTCGATTCTAGGATTTCATCCTAACCATCGGATCTAGGGATTTAATCCCAACCGTTGGTTCTAGGGTTTCATCCAACCATCGGATCTAGGGATTTAATCCCAACCGTTGGTTCTAGGTTTTGTTTTACATTCTTGGATCTAGACTTCACAAGGATTATATTAGGCTACGATAGGGACCATAAGGAGGAGTTGGGTCTTGGCCACCCGATGGATCGGAACCACACAAACTTGATCCATCAATGATGTTCCATTCCACTAGAGGATCATCATTGAACTACCTCACCAACCCCCATAAATCAATATGGGCTCCATATATTATTTGTACATTAATCTCCCCATGTTTAAGATATCGAATGACCGTCAATTAATTGATTTACTGACCATCAATTAATTAACATCTAAATCCTCGAGTAGTACCACTCAACCTTATCATCATGTTGACTAAGTCAACCAGCTGGGTTTACATGATGAACCTTATGAGCTCCTCAAGGGGACATTATCAACCTAATATATAGGACACGGTTTCCTCCTATAATCAACGGCACACCATGTAAATAATATTATTTCCCAACTTACCGGGCATATTGATTTAATCCATCTAAATCTCACCCACTGGTAAATCAAAGAAATAAATACTAAGTACATGTGCCCGTTATTATATCGGGATTAAGAGCATGTACAACATAATATCCGAGGTCCGATTCAATTATGTAGTCAGTACTAAATTGAATCACCTCTATGTCGGTCCTACTCAATACACCTAAGTGTACTAGTGTAACTCTATGTTCAAGATAAAACAATACCAAGCTACACTACAACCATGCCAATGGTTTGTCCAAAACCATCTTGGTTGTGAGCCTTTACTTATATTTTACAAGGTACTGATGACATGATCTTCTGTGCCACACCAAGCACCATGTTATCTACAATGTAAAATATTAGACAATATGCACACATATATAATGAATATATAAAATGCAAACAATGATCATGTGATTCTTATTTCAAAATAGAATGTTCATACAAAAAGAGCTAGGCTTTCAGTATACATTCCAACAATAACGACAAAATTATAAGATTGATTTCTTTTATTATGTTCACTCTTTCACTTGTTATCCTCATATTCCCAATATTGGTTATGCAATGTGGATTTTTACCCCTCATCTTTGTATGATTTAGTACATTCCGGATGTGATCGCCACACTTTTTCTTGAAAATCCTCCTTATCTTTAGTGTTTAGCTCTCCTCCCAAGTAAATACCCACTACAATCGAGAAAATTTAATTAATTATATTAACTGCAATTTTATATATGATTTGATTGGAATATGTTACCTTGAACTCATTCCACCATAATTTTTTGTGTCTTCCGGCGTACTCATCTAAGTCATCGAAGCTCCGCCACAATAGTTATTCACTATTTTATTAATCTCATGAATAACATGTACAGAATTTGTAAATCTATTATAAAATAAGAACAAATCATGTTAAATATTTATGAAAAGTAAATATCTTATTAAAAACATAGATAATTTAAAAATAAAATACTTACGAATCTCTATGAGGGGATATCAACTCTCGCGTATCTTCACTATCAACAATTGATTATTGCACTAGGGAAGATACATTAGCAGATATATGTTGAGAACCAGAAGATCTTGTAACTGGAGAAGGGGTCGAAGGTACATGTCCTGCAAGAGAATCAGACTGTACAGGGGTTGAAGTAGGGGAAGAGTGTGATCGTTCATCAGTACTCCGTCTATGACTTCCACACCAAAATTATCAATCATAATTATTAGAATAATAAAGTAACAAAGAATTTCATATTAATCAGATGTATAATGAAAAATATGCAAAAAATTACCATATTTAATTTAAAGTAACGGATCACCTAAATAATATACTTTTCAAATAATAGCCCGTAGAAAAAAAGATAGTTGATTAATATATCAAATATATGAAATTAATAATGATACTGAATAAAAGTTACCCATACTTAAAAATTGAAGTCCTCATTGTCATTTTCATCCTCATCATATGTCTCTTCAATATAATCGTCATCCTCATCCTCATCATGTATATCAAAATTAAATTCTTCATCTTCATTAATTTCAGTTGTATCGATGTCTATCACACCGCCACTGGGATCTCGTAACATTGAAATATTATATTCTTCAATTTGAAGTGTATTGCCAACTTCATCTTGCTAATATGCTGTGTCTTTCCAATGTTCCTCAAAATTTTTTCCTTGCTTTTGTTTTACAAACAACCCACCATTCAATTTTGTCATGTTTTAAACTAGGATATGAAATATAAAATATTTGAATCGCTTGTTATGCCAACTCAAATGGTTCATATCTCTTATACAATTTCTTATAATTTATTTCAACCAAATTAAACTATGGATGCACCTTCATGCCTTTAACTGTAAAATACGAAAAAAAAATTATATATATGGATTAAACCCTTTAATTAATTGGGATTAATTATTGGATTAATTGGGCTTGGTTGTATTGGGCTTGGGCTGGATTTGGGGTTAGGGCTGAAATTGGGCTTGAGCTAATTGGCTTGAACCGGCTGAGCAAAATCAATTGGAATGGGTTTGGTTAGGTTTGGACCGGTTCACTTGAACCAAGAATTGAACGATATTTAAAATGCTAGAAACAGCCCAATTGTGACATTTCACTCGCGATCCCGTTTCTTTCCTTCTTCCTGTCGCCGTTTCTTCTGCTCCATGCGTTTTTCGTGTTGGGATGTATACTGAAAGCCTAGCTCTTTTGTATGAACATCTTTATTTTGAAATAAGAATCACATGATCATTGTTTGTACTTTATTTATATATGTGCATATTGTCTAATACTTTATATTGTATATAACATGGTGCTTGGGTGTGGCACAGAAGATCATGTTATCAGTCCCTTGTAGAGTATAAATAGAGGCTCACAACAAAGATGGTTTTGGACAAACCATTGGCATGGTTGTAGTGTAGCTTGGTATTGTTTTGTCTTGAACATAGAGTTACACTAGTACACCTCGGTGTATTGAGCAGGACCGATATAGAGGTGATTCAATTTATTGTTGACTACATAATTGAATCGGACCTCGGATATTATGTTGTACATGCTCTTAATCCCGATATAATAACGGGCACATGTACTTAGTATTTATTTCTTTGATTTACCAAAGGGTGAGATTTAAATGGATTAAATCAATATTCCTGGTAAGTTGGGAAATGATATTATTTACATGGTGTGTCGTTGATTATAGGAGGAAACCGTGTCCTATATATTAGGTTGATGATGTCCCCTTGAGGAACTCATAAGGTTCATCATGTAAACCCTGCAGGTTGACTTAGTCAACATGATGATAAGGTTGAGTGGTACTACTCAAGGAGTTAGATGTTAATTGATTGATGGTCAGTAAATCAATCAATTGACGGACATTCGATATCTTAAACACAGGGAGATGGATGTACAAATAATATATGGAGCCCATATTAATTTATGGGGGTTGGTGAGGTAGTTCGATGATGATCCTCTAGTGGAATGGAACATCATTGATGGATCAAGTTTGTGTGGTTCCAATCCATCGGGTGGCCAAGACCCAACTCCTCCTCATGGTCCCTATCGTAGCCTAATATAAACCTCATGAAGTCTAGATCAAATGATGGAAAACAAATCTCTAGATCCGACAGTTGAGATTAATTCTCTAGATCCGACGGTTGAGATTAATTCTCTAGAACCCACGGTTGAGATTAATTCTCTAGAGCCGATGGTTGAGATTAATTCTCTAGATCCGACGGTTGGGATTAAATCTCTAGAACCGATGGTGGAGATTAAAATCTCTAGAACCAACGGTTGAGATTAAATCTCTAGATCCGACGGTTGAGATTAAATCTATAGAACTAATGGAGGAGATTAATCCAAGGCAAAAACCCAACTCTATATATAAGGCTTATTGGGTTGGGCGGCAAGGATGATGGATGGTTTAGGGGATTAGGGTTTGCTTCCTTTGGAGGCTAAGAAACCCTAGTTTGTTTAGAATTTTTGGGCGGCTAGGGTTTGGGAGCAAAGATGGGCGGCAACAAGTGGAAGATGAGTTTCTTCTTCTTCCTAAGGCATGGCCGGTCCCTTCCTTCTACCCTCTACCTTGGTCGGTCCACACTCTATCCTTCTTCCCCTCTTCCATGGCTGGCACATAGAAGATGGTTTTCAAAGAGATTAGGGTTTTGCCTTTCCTTTGGTTGGGCAGCAAGAAATCCTAGGTTAGGGTTTGGTTGGGCGGCTAGGGTTTGGAAGTTGGAGTGGGCGGCAACTATAGGAGAGGTTAACTTCTTCTTCCTAAGGTGTTGCCGAGACATATCTCTATTCCCTCTACCTTGGTCGGCGCTCAACTCATTCCTCTTCTCCTCTTTATTTCATCTTGGCCGGTGGCACTAGAAGCTAGGGTTTGTCCCTAGTTTGGTTCCTTGGTGGTTTCCATTATGTTCTCTCTATTCTTGGGGCCGGCGACACCAATCCTTTGTGGATTGGTGGTTGGCTCAAGCAAAAAGGGAAAGAGAGTTCTTCTTTCTTTGGATTGAAGAAGATCTAGGAAGCTTCAACTTGTGGAGGATCTTCGCCCACACGAAGTCTACAAGGAGGTTAGGACATACGATAGAAGATCAAGAGGTATAAAAGTTTTACAACTTTTATTATTGTTCTTTACATGTTCTTATTGATATGCTAGATTATGTTCTTTATGTTAGTATGTGTTGATTATACTAGTTTACATTTGTATGTATTTGTATAATCATGGACCCCGAAGATAAACACAAAAACCGGCGATCCGTCCGTCGTCTCTTCCGCGGCTAACCGACTAGAAGAGTTGATTGCTTGAACAACAAGTTTGTTCAAGCGATCGCTCGAGTCATTGGCACGATGACGAATTGGTTGTGCTAAGGAAACTCATCCCATCCAGATTAGTTTTCATTAGTGAAAATTTTAATTCGGGGACATGGGAGTCGATGAGCATTCTGAGGAATAGCACGATTCCAACATTTCGTCGCCCAATCTCCGCTCGCCGGCATCCTGAGGGAAGCAGCTCGGCAACGTTGCAGCTAGACGAAACTTTCCCTCTGGGGTCTCGGCGGTCTTTTGCGTAGGCGGGTCGGCGGCGTTGCTATCGCGACGGCAAGCTGCCAATCGAGGTAATCACCTTATCTAGGGTTCGATTTCCACCGTGGATTCTTAGATCTTGCTATGGTTGATCGGATTCTGGTATTGTCGCAACAGATTGGATTTGTTTCCGGCGATCTGTGTTCTGCTGAGGGTGCCTTTAGCCGACTATTTCTGAGAGTGCTGAGCTCGCGGTGAGTTTGGTTTGGTTTCGGTGAGCAAGGGATAGGGGCGGAGCAACATCGAAGGATCTACAGGGTTGGTGAGTTCAAATCTTTTTCCTTCATTCCTATGTTGTGGGAAATTTTCTGTGTATTTTGGGTTTCGATTGATTGGTTTCTTCAAGAGACCTAGCTTTGATCGTATCTGGCATTTGAAGGTTCCTGTTTTTGCTTTGACTGTTGTTGGCCGGTTTCTTTCATAGGTAGTGTAGATCACTGTGTGGAGAAGGGGCAATAGCAATTTCTGGTGAACAGGGGAGGTGGCTGCCGGTGGAGATCTAGGACCGGTAAGTTGGTTTACCTTTGTTGTTTTCCTATGGTAATTGCTATATTGGTTGCGCTGTGCGAAATTTTGTGTGTTCATGTGTTGTCGATTGATACATGAGTTGGGAAGTTCCAGTTGATGTGTTCTGATTGCTAGAAATATCAACTGTGATTGGAAGTTAATCTGTGATGGAGGAGTATTGTTGATTTGGTATAAATCTGTGTTGTTTGTGAAGATCTATGTTCTGCCGACAGGTTGTTTGGGTGTTGTTTCTGTGATTGGATCGATTGCATTTGTGTATAGCTGTGAGTTGCTGTGGATGATGAAGGAAGGTAAGTGATGAATTGAAATTGATCGATGCAAGGATTTAGAGATTTAGGTCAGCTTGGATGGTTGTGAGTAGTGTTTAGATCCATATATTTCAATTGATCTATGTAGTGTATCGGATTGGGATAGTTGGAGTTAACACGTATTCGGAGGGGAATGCGAATATAGAAAGAATTATTATTTTATTCGTATAATTATCGGAGATGTGTACTTAACCATGACTGTTATTATTGTACAGGTTTGGGATACGAAGTGGGTCCGCGGCCGTGAGGATTAGTCGAGCTTTGTATCAGGTGGGTAATATCTACCTGGTCCGGTAGTTTGATCAATTCCAGTGCATGATCTTGGATTTATGTTTATACCTGTTTACCTTAAATCCACTCTTATTTAATCACATGCTTGTACTGCCTTGACCTTTGAGATATATACTCTGTTACTCATTGATTATCTAGCACGGATAGGAACTATAAACCCTATTATGTATTAGCTGATAGATGTTTAGTAAGTACATGTGGTTAGGGTTATTTTTATGACCTCAGATTGGGTTACTGGGTTGCATCACTAGGTTAGGTGATGAGTCCAAATTATGAGGTCGGTCGTTGTATCGTATACATATCAGTGTGTTAGTTTGACGAATCTATTTATCTGTACATAGGTAAATAGGATGTGATTACGGATTTGTCGTCCTTGCATGGTTGACTTTTGGTTGACTAGGTCTCCCCGTGAGTTAGGGAGTGTTGCGAGGATTTGTGTGTGAGCTATGCATCATTACATTTTCCGCCTTGTGGTTGAGACGAGTCATCGGTCATCCCTGCCTCCCTACCACTCGGGGGTAGTGGTCGAGGTTGAGGCGAGCATTATTGTGCGTGCCATTCGGCCACTATGGATGGTGGTAGGCGGAGATGCGCACTTGGCCACCGCGGAGTGGTAGTTAGCGACTCACCCACTATGACAGTGGTCGTGAGATGTGCGATTGTCTGGGTGCTCGCTCTACTCATGGGTAGAGACGGAGCGCCTAGCGCCAGGGACCCCGTGGGTAGCATATAGCTCTATGGCGGGCTAGCATCGCTTCATACTACCCAACTCGGTCACTCGAGAGTGGTGGCGGCTGGAGTCGGGATAGTTGTCATGTCCTGCCACCTAGGCCACACTGGGGTCGTGGTAGCGAGTTGGGTGCGCAGGCATGAACATGCATATGCATTGCAGATATATATATGTATGCATGTATTTGATATAGGTTTTACATATGCCTATAAGATGCTGCATTTGATTGAGCTATGATTGTTGCACATGCTTGTTCATCATGATACATGTCATTTGCATTTTATTTACTGCTATGTGTTGAGCATGATACATGCGTTGATTCAGACTGTTATATGCATTTTATTAGCATAATGTCATGTAGTAGTGTTAGTACAGTTGATCATATACGCTCATATGTTGGAGTATTGGTCGTATGGGATTGATCCGTACATTATATGGGTTATGTTATGTATATATATCCGAGGATGATATAGCTTATGGTGTTGCAGACCGTCAGGTACGTTGGTACATTACTTTATGTTCAGTTGATAAGTTTAGTATATACATTGAGTATGATTTTACTGTAGTTACTTGTTATTAGATTTGGATATGACTGTATTCTATTGGACTCATGCTGTATACCTGTAGATCTTCACATGTATACTTGTAGATCTATCCTTATATGTTGTTCATGCACTTTCTATATATTACCCCTGAGTTTATACTCACCACCCCGGGACCCTGGGCTTCCTATCGCCCAGATAACAGGTAGAAGATTCCTTGGACGTTCGGAGATTCGCCAGCTGATCCCATCTCACACCGGACGGATGGATATTTAATCCGCATTGTAGTATTTGTGTGGATTGTCATTTTGTGGTTTTAGCCATATTGTTTCTGTATCTGTGATATACGGACGTGTTGTATATATTTGGCTTTCGATGTGGCTTCTATTATGTTTCTTGTTGTGTCAAGTCACTCCGGAGTGCACAGTTGGGTCATTGTATATTGTTTTATTTGTTGTATGTTTCCGCTGCGTTTGATATGTTGATATCTGTGTATATCATATTGTTGTTCTGGGCCTACGGGCCTTGTATTAACCCGATATGTTGTCACGTACAGGGGAGATGCCGTCCGTTTGCTTTTCGGCACGGCATACTCTCGAGGCGTGACAATTTTATTGGTATCAGAGCCCTAGGTTGCGAAGTCCATTTTTGGATTTTATTTCGTTCGGACATCGAGTTTTTCTTTACTCGGTTTTGGTTCGTGAGTTTTGGGATCTAGCTGTTGCGGACATCTCCGAGCTACAAGGTTTAAGGTATGTTAATTGTTATTACATATCCTTCTATTGGTTATGCATTTAGTTGCTTATAACATGGATGACTTGTAGGATATTGGTTAGTATTCGTAACCGTGGTTTGAGTTTGACCACGGGAACGATATGTTGAGGTTATTAGATATGTACCTGCTATCGAAAAGGTAATTACCTTTGAGAGCCGACTGATACCGAGTCGGAAAGCAGGGGTTAGGTAGTCACATCTCTTGTGGAGATCAAGGATTATAGTCTTAAGATTTTCACTAATTATGTTAGTCAGATCATTACCCATGGGGTAATGGACAAGCGAGTATACTATTGCTGATGCAGATAGTAGAGGATTATTTTGGTGATATTCATAGGGATTTTGATCCCTGAATTGGTCGTTCTAGGTTGTATAACGTTGAGGGTACTTTTGAGTACTTAACTCGTATTATACTGAGGAAGCTAAGTTAGCTGCATACCATTATCCGGATTTAGCCGGTACTTGGTGTAAGATATAGGAAATAACCTACGGGAAATAACGTATCACTTAGTCACAGTTCAGTGATGTTGTGAGATAGTATTTTCCCACGTCATCTTCTTTGACTCATTGTCAGGGAATTCTTGGGCATCGAGTAGGGTAATCATTTGGTTACGAAGGTACCATGCAGAGTCGTTAGACTTGAGAAGGTTACGACTATTTAATAGCCCAAGAATGTGATTGGGTTGGTTTTGGCCACCCACGGGTTATTGGTTGACATCTTGATCAAGATGTTTGGATCTCCTACCAGATCCTACCGGAAGTCCTTAGACCGAGTCATGTGTATAGGAATGACTCCGTAGCTAGTGCTTTAAGAGTTGGAGATTTGATAAGTAGATATTGTAAGTCAAATTATTGGAATTCGAAGTCTCTGAATGGTTGACAAAAGGAGCAAGATTAGAGTCATGAGTCACGAGCGATTATTGGAGAGTTTTTCGATCATAGAAGATAGATTGTAGATTGTCAGCAGTTTCTCATGTTTATCAGCGAACTCAGAGGAAAGACTCCGAAAGGAGATTATGTGTGTGCAGTGCGGGTTACGACGAGACACAGAGCCAGATTATCCGATGGATCATTGTATCTGTTTCTACTATAAGAAGCCAGTATCTACAAGGAGAGTATGTATTTTGAAGACTCAGTTGAAGACTATGGATGATGCTTTCGAGCGGACGATCTACAACCTCGAAAGCCGAGTTATCACAGCAGATTAGATTATCACATCAGCAGCGATCTACTACCTCAGATATAGTTGGAGCTCTTTGATACTTTCATCCGGAAGAAGTAAGTTACTCAGCAGTATCAGCCGAAGACATCTCAAAAAATTCAGACATTCAGACAACAATTGTTACCTTTCCAGACGACAGCAATTATTACCTTCCCAGGCGTAGTTATGATTTATACAGAAGAGAGATTTTACGATGATAGTTGTATCTATACAGTATTATCCAGTTGCAGCTATACCTTTCACAGAGTTGGAGCATGCTATGATGTTGACAGTTCTTCAGTATTTTACAGCTGGATGTGTATCATTTGCCAGTACAACAGTGTTTACCATCTCCATTGCAGTTGTTTCAGTTGTACCTCAGTTCCAGCAGTTGATTTCAGTTCTCCATGATAGTCTTTGCATCTACATGATCTCAGCCGTCCAGAACAGATGTTGGACAAGTTTACATGATTACTCGAGAAGAAGTATAGAAGACCGAAGGATCGGTCCTTCGGGGAATTACTTTAGGTTATCCTATTTGCGAATATATCGAGAGATACTGGTAGTTTTAGGTATGTAGGTCTAGAACATTCTTAGATAGGATTAGATGGGTTCCTATCGACTAGTGGGTTGGTGGTGTCTCTATCGTCAAGTGAGATGTTGACCAGCAACCAAGAAGTTGTTGGTGCAGCAGGCACCTAAGTCGAACCTGAGTTTTGATTATAGCAAACGATACAAAGTTAAGCTCATGTCGTTATCTCACGAGCTGAATCAAGTGTGCAGAAGATTGCTAAAGCTGGAGCTGAAGGCTAGCGACACCCGGAGGAAGCCGCGGTGGTCGGGCGACACTCGAGTGATTTCGGAGGGAGCCGATGGAATCGAGTGGAAGGCCGGAAGCAAAAGCAACACGTAAGCATCGAGGTAAGCTCGTGTGTGTGAGCGTAAGTGAGGTCGTATCCTCTTTACGGGGATGATCTTAAGCGTAGATCCGACCCAAGACATCTCATAGGTGGTCTAGGTCGAGATCGGACGGTCGAAGACCGTCGGAATTATGTTTTTGTTGAGTGAACTTTGACTTGCAGCAAGCATCACGATCGCTACTGGAGGACTCGACCGCCGTGCATCGATCGCTCGCCGAAGGTCATCAATCGATCGATGCCATCATCGATCGATGATGGCCATCACATCGATCGATGGTCAATGATCGATTCAAGAGTCAAGGCTTATCACTCCACCTCAAAGCGGTTTGGTGTCCATTTGTGATTGGTTGAAGACCCACTTAAAAGGGGCTCAAAAGCTATAAAAGGAGGGCCAAACCTAGGGTTTTGACAACTATTCTAAGCTTCCAAAAGTCTCCAAAGCTACCGACAACAACGTGCTTCTTCTTCTCCGACGCCTAGGTTTCATTTCCTTTATTTTTGTACGTCGGTTTTAATTTTTGTGTCGTTGCTCATTTACATTCTTCGAAGCTATTTTTCTATCGTAACGAGGAGAGGGGGAGTGTCCCTCTACCTCAAGTTTTTTTGTATCGATTAACTCCTACCTCCAACGAGGAGTTTGTTTAGTGATTTGCCCTCCGTGCATGGTCAAGGACCACTAGGGCCTTGGAGTAGTAGCCTTCGGCTACGAACCAAGTAAATATCTTGTTTCTATTGTCTCCTTTACTTTTTGTTTTGCTTATCTTTCCGCTGCGTATATTTCTTTTGAAACAAATTCGAAAAAGTTTTTTTTTTGCTATTCACCCCCCCCTCTAGCGAACCGCATTGATCCAACAATTGGTATCAGAGCCGGGGGCGCTTAGATTTGGTGAAACCACCCATCTCACTTTTTTTCACAGAGTTGTTATTCGGTCGTTTATATTTTTCTCCTGCACTACTAATCCAAGACGAAGTCTTGGTACTCTTCGTTTGATTTTGTTTTGCAAGTATTCGCTTTTGGAGTAGCCGACGGTCAAACGGGCATAACTTTTCGTACAAGTTGACCCACGACATGGTCTACCTACCAAATCGAAGCTCTCGCAGAGATCTACACTTCTTACGGGGGTTTACCCCCATAACAAGCTATTTTCATCCTCAAAAATCGACGTTTAGTAGCCTTTCGGGGACATCGAAGGTTGTGAGTACTTACTTTTTATTTAGTTTCTTATTTCTTTGCTTAACTTTCTATTTTTCATTTATTTCTTTTTATTTCCCGCACTACTAATCCAAGACGCAAGTCTTGGTACTTTCGTGTGTTTTTGTTGTTGCTAGGTTTTCATTTTAGTCTCCTTGTCTTTTTGTTCTAATGGCCCATCTCGAGGGTTTTAGCACGTCCGACTCCGCTTTACAACGGAGATGATTTCCGCATCGGAAAGGTCGGATGGAATGCTTTCAAAACCCAAATTGAGATGTGGATCATAATTCAAACGGTTTCACACTCCGACTAATGAAGTGGGTGACTCTCGGATTACGTATCAATGACCGTTGCAACAAAGCGACAAGTCAGCCGATGCCAAGCGACACAAATTCTCCAATGTGGCCTATCCAAGGAGGAGCTAAATCGCGTCGGCCCCTTCATAGCGCAAAGGATCTTTGGACAAAACTAATCGAGTTACGAAGGATCGGATCAAGCTAAGGTTTGCAAGCGTGATTTGTTATTCAATAAATTGTACACACTAAAAATGCAGGAACACGAGTCATGACGCAACTCCACGCCCGTGTCCAAGACATAGTCAACAACCTACACGCAATCGGGCAAAAGGTCGAAAACCGCGACCTTATTAGGTATGTCCTAAACTCTTTTCCGAGGACTACCTTATGGGCATCCATGGTTGATGCCTATAAGGTCTCCAAGGACCTTTCTAAAATTAGGTTAGACGAACTCTTTTCGGATTTCGAATTACATGAACAATCCAACTCGGAACCCGAGAGGGGTATAGCCTTGTTTGCAGGTTCAAAGAAGAAGAAAATCGCAAGCAAGCCACCACCACCCGAGGAGGAAGATGAGTCCGAAGAAGAAGTTGACCCGGAGTTGACTGCCGAACTAATGAACCTAGCTCGAAGGATAGCCAAGGGACGAAAGCGAACCACGACTCGACCCAACCAAGGTAAATCTAAAAGTTCTAACATTAGGTGTTATGAGTGTAATGTAGCAGTTTGGACACATCAAGTCCGAGTGCCCCAAGCTCAACCACCAAGCACCTAAGCACAAGAAGGCCCTCAACGCGACATGGGAAGAAGCGTCATCCGAAGAAGACGAAGACCACGTCTTCATGGCGAAGTCGATTGAGTCAGACACGGAGACCGAACCTGAACTTGAGTCAGAACCTGAGGATGACTCGGACTATGAAGCTACCTTCAAGTCAAGCCACGGATACGCATCCGGTTCAAAAGATACCCTTAAAGTAAGTCGAAATTTATTTAATACTTTACAAAATACGGTTAGGTTTTTGTCTAGGAAATTAGTTAAATATGAGTCCAAGGTCGAGACCCTAGTTGAGGAAGTTAAACTCCTCAAACACCAGGTCTCCCTAACCTCTTCGACTAGTCGAGTTCAAGAGAAGGACTCAACTCGGGTTGAAAAACTCGAAGTTGAGAACTCTCTCTTGAAAAGTCAAGTCGAAGATCTTAGGAACACGTTGGAAAGGTTCACTTCGGGATCCAAAGGACTTGACCTCCTACTTGGATCTCAAAGGGCCGTACAACAAGGATTTACTAGGATTTAACTCAAACGCGACTAATAGGTCGTATATGTCGATCGTAAGTAGACATAAAAAATGTGTCCAAGCATGGGTCCCTAAGACCACTTTGATTTTAACTCTAGGATCTAACTCGTACTGGGTTCCCAAGGACCAAATCCACTATGTGGATAGACCGAACCGATTCAACGGTCTAGGGGGAGCCAGTACAAAATATGTTTGTGCTTTAACTTAGAAATTGCATGTTTTAACTTAGAAAGTTTGTGCTTTAACTTAGAAATTGCATGTTTTAACTTAGAAAGTTTGTGCTTTAAAACTTGTGAACTCTCTTAGAACATGTACATAACCAACTAAAATTCTTCGAAAAGATTGAGCCTCGGGGAGCCTCTTTTCAAATAACCAACTAAAATCCTTTGAAAAGATTGAGCCTCGGGGAGCCTCTTTTCAAAAATAACCAGTTAGACTAGGAAATGATCTTAGGTGAGTCAAGTCATCATTTTCTTGAACATGGTTTTGTCTAAGGAAGTGGTCGATGATCCAATAAAAGAAGGCCCCTGTGCCTCGCCACGACCTGGAAGCCATGATCTTGAAAAGGTAAACTTGACAAGCCTAGGGTTAAATCTAAATCTAACATAAAATTACTTGAACCTAAATCCACTTAATCAACTTAATTGGAAATCATCTCACAAAAAAAAACACATAAGTATAACATGCTTGATCACATAGACTCAGGTGAGATGACCTAGGTTTAACAACTTACAACCAATTTAAATTTTTTAAAAAAAAATATCTAACATCCAATCCAACCACCTTGTGTGTAGGATCAATGGATGTTGGACAGTGGTTGCTCCCGACACATGACCGGGGATCAACTCAAGTTTTCAAAGCTTCGATTCAAACGACAAGGATCGGTAGCCTTCGAAAATAACGGCAAGCTCAAAATCATCGGATCAGGTGATATTGAGCTCAATTCAAATTTTGTTATTCAAAATGTTTTACTAGTAAAAAATTTTCAATATAATTTACTTAGTGTAAGCCAATTGTGTGATAATAACTATAAGGTCATATTTCTAGAAAATGAATGCATAATTAATACCAACGAAACTGCTAAAACAATTCTTAAAGGAACTAGAAATAACAACATTTATACGATCAACTTAACTAACTCCTCAACTAAATGTCTTATGACATGGCAAGAGGAATCATGGTTGTGGCACCGACGACTCGGTCACTCACACCCAAGACTCATCCACAAGATGAGTCAGAGTGATTTAGTCAAAGGTTTGCCTAACCTCAAAAACTTGGATAATAAAATATGTAATGCCTGTCAACAAGGTAAACAATATAGGGCATAACATCAACTAACTAATCAAGAACGAACCTCAAGAGTACTTGAGCTCCTGCATATGGATCTATTCGATTCACATGGAGCCAAGTCACTCAATAGAAGTCAATATTGCTTAGTCATAATTGACGACTACTCGAGTTTACAGGTTAGGTTCATCAAACATAAAAATGATACCCTAGATCAATTAATCAATTTATTCAAATTAATCGAGAATCAAAAAGACCTTAAGGTTAAAAGACTTAGAAGCGATCATGGTGGTGAATTCGAAAATCAAAGGTTCACCGACTTCTGTAACCTAAACGGATACCACCATGAATTCTCTTGCCCTAAGACCCCTCAACAAAATGGCCTAGTGGAGCGGAAAAAACGAACTCTACAAGAAGCCGCTAGGACCATGTTGAACGAATACGACCTACCCGATAGGTTTTGGGCAGAAACCGTTAGCACGGCTTGCTATGTCCAGAATAGGATCCTTATGGTAAAGAGGCACCTTAAGACCTCGTACGAGATTTATCACAATAAAATACCTAACATCAAGTACTTTAGGGTATTTGGGTGTAAGGTACATATCTTAAACACTAAGGATTACCTAGGGAAATTTGCATCCAAAACCACGACCGGAATCTTTCTAGGATACTCGACTACAAGTCGAGCTTATAGAGTATATAACCACGACACCCTTAGAGTCGAGGAGACTATTAATGTAGCGTTCGATGAAGTACCCGAACCTACAAAACCCTTAATGACCCCAAGTGTTGAGCCCACTGATACCAAATTCGTCTCCGACCCTGAGATCGAGTCTAATCCACATCAACCAACTTCTCTTGTCGACCAAGTGACTGTTGGGTTTCCGGCACCGTGGCGTGTGTGTGTTCGATCATGTTTCGTAAACATGAGCACAGCGGAAGCAATAAAAATAATAAATACTCCTATTTATTACAACACACACAACACACGCATGCTATTACAACAAGTGTAGACATAACCGTAAATTAAAATTTGCAATAAAAGGAAATTAAACTACGTTATACCTTCCGTATGACGTGTAGCGGGAACGGCATCAACCAGAACGATCCTCGTAAGAATCGTCTCTATCCGTATCCACGCCGAGCTCCTCGGGATGACTTCGCTAAGTCACGAGCTTCGTCTTCGTACGGGTTACTAGCCTCGTGTTGAAGACGACGTGATCGAGAGATGATCACGATCCGAATCCAAATTCGGATCCAAAACGAGTTCTCAAAACTCGCTTCTCCGGAGAGGTATTCGTCAACCGTTTGGCCGAATCGCCGTCCCCACCTCCGAGGATTACCAGAGATCAAATCCCCGGTATGTTAGCCGCTGTCGGAGCACTAACCGTCGTCCAAACGACGCTCCGACGAGAGGAGGAGAAGCTGTCCAGAAAACTGGACAGCTTGGTGGAGGAGTAGGCGCCGGCCAAAACAAGGAGAGAAAAGCCTCACCTTGATGCCAAACCTATAGGAGATCACCGGAGGGTCGCCGGAGGTTCACCGGCTGAAGCTTGGTCGCCGGCAAGGAGCTAGACGGCAGCACAATCAAGCTGGGCGGCAAGGAGGTTGGGCGGCACAACCAGGTTGGGCGGCAACTCCTTGGAGGCTAGGGTTTTGATTTTGGATTAGGGTTTAACAATCCCTTAAGCCCACTTTTATAGAGAACTAATTCTCTTAATGGTTAATGGATCATATCCATAAAGCCCGTTAACCCGCTCCATTAAGATAAGTTAAAATAAACCAAACCATGATGGTTTATTTTAAGTTAAACCGAACCAACTTTTGGTTCATTCGTTTAAAATAAACCAAACCCTTTGGTTTATCCTCATCCATTGGATTAGAACCAAACCATTTTGGTCCATCCATTATGTCTTCATAAGACACTGCCCATCCACGCTTCCATTGCGACTGAAACAATTTCATGCTCGCTTTATGTTTGGTCCAACCAAACATAGTTTCTCTCGGTCTGAGAATCCCATTCTCAAGCTCGTTTTAAATCCTTTGGATTACACTCGTTGTGCGTGTGACCAAATAGGTTCTCGGTTTATGTTGGCCATCTATAATTAACCATTAATTATAGAACGATCATGAGTGGCACCTAGTAGTACATCATGATCCCCAATTAATCGAAAAGATCAACGGTTGATCCAGAACTATTTACGAAACCCTTGATGGCTCGAATGAATCGTGCCCCATTCCCTTCACTCATCTTATACCCACTTGGTTGAGGACATGGTCTATTGTGTCGATCCCCACTAAGTGACTCGTCACACCTAGCCCAAGTATCATTTCCTCGTCCTCACAGTTCTAGTTACTCCACATGTATCGAAGAGTACCTTACTCTAAACATGTAATGCTTTGGCCAAAGACTTTAGTAACAATCCGACGAGAGGCCATGGGTATACATCTCCTCGCAAGGAGTGGTGAATCCTTTATAGGCTATTCAAACACCTTCGATCACTTCGACTTATACCCAATCATCCCGGGTCCACATCTCCTCGGAGATGTTTGCTTAAGATGTCAAAGCATGAGTCTCCATGATCAAGATGACTTGAATACCGCAAGTCAAAGGAACATCGCACTTAAGCCACAGTAAGAACTTCATTGACATATCTATATATGCAGAGAACCATATGAAGTCTTACGGCTGGTCACTCCAATGAACTAGTTACCATAACTAGCATCCACGATTAACTCGGACATCACTATGTCTCGGCCCGGTGAGAATCAGCTGCTTGGATACACCAAGGAGTATACCTCGTGCTAGTCTCGACAGAATTGATGGTGTCCAAATCCATCAATTCATCGACTATGGATAATTCCGATACATCACAATTACACATGTAGAGATACTCACTAGTTGTGATCCAATCACAAATTCTCTCATGCTGTGAATCGTATCGTGGACATTCAGTAAATGAGTTTAAGATCAAATCAAATACATAAAACATGTATACTCAAATAGTGAATCTTCATTTATCATATAAATGGTTCATACATAAGGCGATTGCCTTAGGACATCTCTCATATATTACTAACAGACTCCCACTTGGCCTAATGCCAATCGCTACGGTATCCAATACCATAAGCTCTAACATGACCCTCAAACTTACTTTGAGGTAATGCTTTAGTCAAAGGATCCGCTAAGTTCCTTTCAGTGGGAATTTTCTCGATTTGTATTTCGTTCCTACTTATGATCTCTCTGATAAGATGATAGCGGCGAAGCACATGTTTGGATCATTGATGAGACCACATCAAGTTCAAAGATGAACTTCTTGATCCAAACCGCTTCCTTTGCTGCTTCCAAAGCTGCAATGTATTCTGCCTTAGTGGCAGAATCCGCTATAGTGTCAAGCTTGGAACCTTTCCAACTTATTGCGCCCCCATTTAAGGTGAACACGTATCCGGACTGAGACCTGGAATCATCTTTGTCTATCTGGAAGCTGGCATCTGTATACCCCCATATCACCATGTCCCCTTCTCCATATATTAGGAACACATCTTTAGTTCTTCTCAAGTACTTAAGGATCGTCTTAACAGCCGCCCAATGATCCATTCCTGGATCAGACTGGTATCTGCTCGTGACACTCAGAGCATACGATACATCGGGCCTCGTACATAACATAGCATACATGATAGATCCTATTGCGGATGCATAGGGAATCTTACTCATGCAAATCCTCTCGTCTTCTGTGCGCGGACACATAGACTTCGAAAGGTGTACCCCATGCCTGATGGGCAGATAACCTTTCTTGGATTCCGACATGCTAAACCTCTTTAGCACTCGGTCTATATATGTAGACTGCGAAAGACCAAGCAACCGTTTCGATCTATCTCTATAGATCTTAATCCCAAGGATTTAGGTTGCTTCTCCCAGGTCTTTCATGGAGAATGTCTTGGATAACCAAACCTTAACTGACTGTAAGATTGACACATCGTTTCCTATAAGTAATATGTCATCGACATACAATACTAGGAACACATTTGCCTCCCACTAACCTTCTTGTACACACAAGGTTCGTCGGATTTTGTGAGAAATCAAACTTTTGATCGTCTCATCAAAGCGGATATTCCGACTCTGGATGCTTGCTTCAATCCATAAATGGATCGTCGCATAATTTGCATACCTTGGTTTTATCAACCGATGTGAAACCCTCGGGTATCATATACACGTCCTCGGCGAGTTTCCATTAAGGAAAAGCTGTTTTCACATCCATCGCCATATCTCATAATCATAATGAGCCACTATGGCGGGAGCATCGAATGGATTTAAGCATAGCTACAGTGAATAGGTTTTTCATAATCAACACCTTGTTTTTGGCGATATCCTTTCGCCACCAATCTAACCTTATAGGTAATCACATTACCATCCATGTCGGTTTTCTTCTTGAAAACCACTTGCACCCTAGGCTTTATGCCTTGGTGGGTCAACCAAGTTCAAACTTGGTTTTCATACATTGAATCCATTTCTGACTTCATGGCATCAAGCCACTTATCCCTTTCTGAACTTGTAAGCACTTCTTCATAACTGGTTGGCTTCTCATCATCAATGAGTAACACGTCGTTCGATTCACTTACGAGAAATCCATATCGATCAGGAATGTTGAGTGTTCTACCAGATCTACGAAGATGTGGTGTTACAATAGGTCAAGATTGCTCATCACTATGAGTTATGTCATTGTTGCTTCACCGGTATCTCATTAATGTCTATTTGAGTCTATCGAGACTCCTCAAGCTAGACTACACTCCAACTTTTTTCTTGCAAGAGAAACTCTTTCTCTAGAAACAAAGTATGCCTTGAAACAAACACCTTTTGTTCCACAGGATGATAGAATTAGTAACCCCTTGTTTCCTTAGGGTATCCAATAAATAGACATTTATCGGACTTAGCATCCAAGTTTATGCGTCTGATCCAGCTTCACATAAGCGAGACAACCCCATATCTTCAAGTAAGATACATGAGGTTTCTTACTATTCCATATCTCATATGGAGTAGTTGAGACTACCTTAGTAGGCATTATGTTTAACAAGTAAACAAGCTATGCGAAGTGCATAGCCCCAAAGGACTTGGGAAGAGTTGCATGATTCATCATTGACGACCATGTCCAACAAGGTCGATTCGCCTCTCGGATACACCATTATCTTTGTGGTGTATAGAGGCGGAGTCCATTGAGACAATATGTCATTGTCTCTTAGATAATCAAGAAACTCTTGACTTAAGTATTCACCACCTCGATCCGTCGAAAGTATTTTAATACTCTTGTCATGTTGTTTCTCTACTTCATTTCTGAATTCTTTGAACCTTTCAAAGGCTTGGACTTGTGTTTCATCAAGAACACATACCCAAACCATGAGTGATCATCGGTGAAGGTAATGAAGTAGCTATAGCCTCCTAAAGCTTGAGTTGACATAGGTCCACATACATCGTATGTATTAGACCTAGTAACTCTCCCACTCGTTCACCTTTTTCGGTAAAGGTAACTTAGTCATCTTGCCTTTTAAGCATGATTCATGTATCGTATGAATCCAATTCAAGCGATTCGAATTCCACATCGGTGTAATTCGGACATGCGTTTCTTGCTTATATGGCCAAGCGACAATGCCACATATAGAGTCTATTTGATTATCCTTTGAGCACGCATGTTGCTCGCCCGATATTGAAAATGTCCTTTGGATCGTCCAGCGTATAAATGCCATTACTTAAAGTTCGATCCCATAAAGAACTCCATTGAAGTTATATAACAACAATTGTTACTAAGCGTCAAATGGAAACCATTTCTATTTAAGCGAGGAAATAGAAACAATGTTCTTTATTAGAGAAGGAACATAATAGCAATTGTCAGTTCAAGACTAGTCCACTAGGGAGCTTGACAAATAAGTTCGATGGCGGCCAGCGTGACCTTTGCTCCATTGCTGACTCATGAATTTGACTCCCTACAAGTCTTCTTCTATTCCTTAGCCCGTATGTCATTACATATATGTGAGCTACACCCAAGATCCAATACCCAAGTGTCTAAGGAAATAGAATGACAATCAATAACGAAGATACTCAAGAGGATGGGGCATCGGATGCCTTCTTCTTCTTCATGGACTCAAGATAAATCTTGCGCTTTCTTCGCCAAAGTGGCCTTCCTGCCACTGGATGGCAAGTGCCCTTGCCGGGTTCCGCCTTTCTTTGCCTTTTTCTTTCCTTTCTTCTCTTTTGCCTTCCTCTTAGAACCTTTCGAGGAATCAACTAATCAGAACCGCTTTCTCCTCATGCTTCACGTAAGGCTCCATGCCTTCAAAGATATCGAGGAGCTCGAATGGTGGATTCCAATTTGTTCATCCGATAGTTCATCACAAATTGCGAAACTCTTGGGCAAACAATGCACTAAGTCAATACTTAACTCATGATCCATCACAAAACCGAGGGTAGCTAGCCGCTGATGTACCCGCTCATCTTTAGCACAAACGCATTACGATTTAACCTTCTTGCATCTTCGTGGTGAAGAGGAGCCTAGAGACTCGAACCTTTCTTGGATCTCGCTTGCTCATCGAACAACTCATGAAGATGGAAGACCATAGTGTTAGCATCCATATGCTCATCTTTATGCGGCTTGGGTTCCATCGTGGCTAGCATGATGCAACTCGCCAGCTCAGAATCTGCCACATGCTTCTGATAGACCAACATTTGGTCTGGAGTTGCATCGTCCTTAGGACGGTCAGGAAGAGGCTCTTCAAGGACATATGCAAGCTTTTCCACCTTGAGAACAATTCTCAGGTTTCTAAGCCAGTCCAGGAAGTTAGGCCCAGTCAGTTTGTTCGAATCCAAAATAGTGCGCAAATTCAAAGACGTCATGATCAATTTATTGACCTAGAAATACAAAACGAGCATATATGAGAAAATGATTTTAAAATGCATCAATATACATTTATAAATCCCATTCATTTTTTGAATTTCAAAAACCCCAAAATCACTTCGGGAGATTGTAGGTCCATCTCCGAATGGGCTGATATCCATCATAATTATGAACAACCTTGGAGAGAGTCCAACAAGCCATTCATAACTACGACGGTAGGTATCATCTATACCGATTGCATATCCCGTATATGCAACTATCACAATGTGCTATCAACTAATTGAATGTTCACACATACATCGGGTTGTTAACACATTAACAAGTATGCATCATATGCATAGCACCCAACTTCACCTTCCTTTACATCGACCTTGGAGAGAGTCCAACAAGCCGATGCTCCAGGTTAAAGCCAACCCATTAATCAGGACATAGTTTTAATATGGTTAGAGCGCATTCAACCAATTAGCCCAGCTTGGAGAGAGTCCAACAACCAAAGCTAACGATTGACCTCTGACTCTTACCACATTAGTATTAAACTATTCCATGGTTTGAACATATTCAGGTTCGAGCCGGGCTTGGAGAGAGTCCAACAACCCAAACAAGAAACAGAACTCTGGTTCTAACCATATTAATGGAAGGTGTAGGCTTTAATATTGTTTAAGGGTTTTATGTCTCATCCTCTTTGCATGCAAATAACTATTATCTACATGGCATGACATACATGGCATACATCTACATGTCATGACACGCATGGCATAATGTTATGCATCTAATGCAATTACATGGCATACAATTATGTCATGTATATAATTTCCTTATATGTCATAACTATTTATGGAAATAAAATATGTTTAAGATTTGATTCTCCAAATCAAATCATAATTAAATTAGGAAACAAATTTCACATTCTAATCACATATTTTATTCATGGAATTATTTGATTAAGGAAAATCTATTTAGGAAACCAATTTCCTAAATCTTTAAAACTACTTATGGAAATTAAATATTTTAAGATTTGATTTCCCAAATCAAATCATGATTAAATTAGGAAACAAATTTCCAGAATCTAATCAAATATTTTATTTATGGAAAATATCAATTTCCATAAATACTTCCAACTTTCCAAAAGTGGAAGATTTCCATAAATACTTCTAGACTTTCCAAAATTGAAAAATTTCCATAAATACTTCTAAATTTCCAAAATTTAGACAATTTCCAGACTGCCATTATGACTATCGCAAAACCATTTTTACGATTATGTCGAAACACAACCTGGGCTCTGATACCACTGTTGGGTTTCCGGCACCGCGGCGTGTGTGTGTTCGATCATGTTTCGTAAACATGAGCACGGCGGAAGCAATAAAAATAATAAATACTCCTATTTATTACAACACACACAACACACGCATGCTATTACAACAAGTGTAGACATAACCGTAAATTAAAATTGCAATAAAAAGAAATTAAACTACGTTATACCTTCCGTATGACGTGTAGCGGGAACGACATCAACCGGAACGATCCTCGTAAGAATCGTCTCTATCCGTATCCACGCCGAGCTCCTCGGGATGACTTCGCTAAGTCACGAGCTTCGTCTTCGTACGGGTTACTAGCCTCGTGTTGAAGACGACGTGATCTAGAGATGATCACGATCCGAATCCAAATTCGGATCCAAAACGAGTTCTCAAAACTCGCTTCTCCGGAGAGGTATTCGTCAACCGTTTGACGAATCCTTCGTCCTCCACCTCAGAGGATTACCGGAGATCAAATCCCCGGTAAGTTAGCCGCTGTCGGAGCACTAACCGTCGTCCAAACGATGCTCCGACGAGAGGAGGAGAAGCTGTCCAGAAAACTGGACAGCTTGGTGGAGGAGTAGGCACCGGCCAAAACAAGGAGAGAAAAGCCTCACCTTGATGCCAAACCTATAGGAGATCACCGGAGGGTCGCCGGAGGTTCACTGGCTGAAGCTTGGTCACCGGCAAGGAGCTAGACGGCAGCACAATCAAGCTGGGCGGCAAGGAGGTTGGGCGGCACAACCAGGTTGGGCGGCAACTCCTTGGAGGCTAGGGTTTTGATTTTGGATTAGGGTTTAACAATCCCAGCCCTCTTTTATAGAGAACTAATTCTCTTAATGGTTAATGGATCATATCCATAAAGCCCGTTAACCCGCTCCATTAGGATAAGTTAAAATAAACCAAACCATGATGGTTTATTTTAAGTTAAAACGAACCGAACCAACTTTTGGTTCATTCGTTTAAAATAAACCAAACCCTTTGGTTTATCCTCATCCATTGGATTAGAACCAAACCATTTTGGTCCATCCATTATGTCTTCATAAGACACTACCCATCCACGCTTCCATTGCGACTGAAACAATTTCATGCTCGCTTTATGTTTGGTCCAACCAAACATAGTTTCTCTCAGTTTGAGAATCCCATTCTCAAGCTCGTTTTAAATCCTTTGGATTACACTCGTTGTGCGTGTGACCAAATAGGTTCTCGGTTTATGTTGGCCGTCTATAATTAACCATTAATTATAGAACGATCATGAGTGGCACCTAGTAGTACATCATGATCCCCAATTAAGAAAAGATCAACGTTGATCGTGAACTATTTACGAAACCCTTCGAGCTCGAATGAATCGTGCCCCATTCCCTTCACTCATCTTATACCCACTTGGTTCAGGACATGGTCTATTGTGTCGATCCCCACTAGGTGACTCGTCACACCTAGCCCAAGTATCATTTCCTCGTCCCTCACAGTTCTAGTTACTCCACATGTATCGAAGAGTACCTTACTCTAAACATGTAATGCTTTGGCCAAAGACTTTAGTAACAATCCGACGAGAGGCCATGGGTATACATCTCCTCGCAAGGAGTGGTGAATCCTTTATAGGCTATTCAAACACCTTCGATCACTTCGACTTATACCCAATCATCCCGGGTCCACATCTCCTCGGAGATGTTTGCTTAAGATGTCAAAGCATGAGTCTCCATGATCAAGATGACTTGAATACCGCAAGTCAAAGGAACATCGCACTTAAGCCACAGTAAGAACTTCATTGACATATCTATATATGCAGAGAACCATATGAAGTCTTACTACTTGGTCACTCCAATGAACTAGTTACCATAACTAGCATCCACGATTAACTCCGGACATCACTATGTCTCCAGCCAGTGAGAATCAGCTGCTTGGATACACCAAGGAGTATACCTCGTGCTAGTCTCGACAGAATTGATGGTGTCCAAATCCATCAATTCATCGACTAGGGATAATTCCGATACATCACAATTACACATGTAGAGATACTCACTAGTTGTGATCCAATCACAAATTCTCTCATCTTTGTGAATCGTATCGTGGACATTCGATAAATGAGTTTAAGATCCAATCAAATACATTAAACATGTATACTCAAATAGTGAATCTTCATTTATCATATAAATGGTTCATACATAAGGCGATTGCCTTAGGACATCTCTCATATATTACTAACAGTGACAAGTGATCCGAGTCAAACTAGTGTTCAACCAAGTCACCCCATTGATCAAGCATTAGGTGACACAAACCCAACCCAATCTAGGATTCAAACTAACAACCCTATCGATCAAGTGATAGGAGATCCTAATCTAGGAGTTCGAACTAGAGCATCCTATAGGAACCTTAGTCAAATTTCCTTAATTTCAAAGATAGAACCCAAATCAATTGAACAAGCTCTTCTTGATCCCGATTGGATTATTGCAATGCAAGAAGAGCTAGCTCAATTTACTAGGAATGAAGAGAATTAGTACCACCACCTAAAGACAAAGCGATAATTGGAACAAGGTGGGTGTTTAGAAATAAACTTGATGATAAAGGTGAAGTAGTTAGAAACAAGGCTAGGTTAGTCGCCAAAGGGTTTAGTCAAGTCGAAGGCTTAGATTACGAGAAACCTATGCCCGATAGCTAGACTCGAATCCATTCGAATGTTGCTAGCTTATACGCACATCGAGGATTTAAGCTATTTCAAATGGATGTTAAGTCGGCATTCCTAAATGGATACATTAAAGAAGAAGTTTATGTTAGCCAACCCCGGATTCGAAAATCTAGATAAACCCGACCATGTTCTAAAACTTAAGAAAGCTCTCTATGGACTTAAACAAGCTCCTCGAGCTTGGTACAAGAGACTTTCAATCCATCTCAAGTCAAAAGGGTTTAACCAAGGCTTAGTTGACCCAACTCTCTTCGTAAAAACCTTAGGTAAAGAAATATTTATAGCTCAAATATACGTAGATGATATAATTTTTGGAACCTCTAACTCAGCCTTACTAAACGAGTTCGTTTCACTCATGGAAAGTGAGTTCGAAATGAACTTGGTAGGTGAGTTAAGTTTCTTTTTAGGTCTACAAATTAAACAAACTAAGGATGGTATATACCTATATCAACAAAAATACACTAAGGAGTTAATTAAAAGATTTGGAATGCAAGACGCTAAGATAATAAACACCCCAATGGCGATTAATGTTAACATAGGAGAAGACCTAGAAAGTAAGTCCATTGACTTAAAGTACTATAGGAGCGCGATAGGAAGTCTCCTATACTTAGCTATGAAGTCGACCCGACATCCTATTCGATAGTATGTGCGCCAGTTCCAAACACTGTGCTAAGAGTCTCACCTAACCCTAGTTAAGCGTATCCTTAGATATCTTAAGGGTACACTTAACGTTGGTATTTGGTACCCTAGATCTACGGAGTTCGAACTAATCGGCTACTCCGATTCGGATTATGCCGGTAGTAAACTCGATAGAAAGAGCACGAGTGGTTGTTGTCAACTACTCGGCTCAAGTCTAATGAGTTGGTGCAGTAGGAAGCAACATTGTGTTGCCTTATCTACCACCGAAGCCGAATACGTTGCGATGGGTGAGTGTGTAACTCAGCTTCTTTGGATGAAGCACACTCTCCGAGACTTTAGGTTGGACTTCACCAAAACTAAAATTTTTGTAGACAACATAAGTTCGATAAATCTAACTAAGAACCCTATATGCCATTCAAGGACAAAGCATATAGAGGTAAAACACCATTTCATTCGAGAACATGTAGCCAAGCGGCTCCATACAACTTCGAATATATTGACTCAAGTCTAACCTAGCGGACATATTTACTAAACCACTACCCGGCGAATTTAGTCTCTTGAGATGAAAATTAGGCATGTGCGTAATAGAATAGGAACTTGCAAATTATATTTTCTTACTACTATTTCTTACTTTTTCATGGAACTAGCATAAGACATACCTTAGATATCATGATCCTATAGATTTAAGGAGCAGCATCTCACAACACATAGGACTAATGTGTTTGTGTATATACGTAGATGGGCGTGAGATGTTAGGACCTTACTCACAGTTCCGGATGTAGAGCTAGTGCATCGCTATGAACCCACGAGTATAATCATACATACTAACAGACTCGACCGGGTGGTTGATCCTTCATATCAATCAAGCCAAATATGAGTCGAACATTTCATAGATGAGCTTATTTTCAATATATTATTTTTAAATAAAAAATGTGGAACATGCTTGGACTTTAAATTTAGCACTTATTTTGGTTTCCACACACTCCTTACTCTTTTGATATATGTAAAGGGGAGAAAAAGACCAAAGTTAAGGGGTCAAAAATTTTTTTAACTCTTACTTCATGTTTAAACCAAAAGTTAACTTTAGGTTTTGAAAACTTATTTAACTTTTAACAAAAGGCCAAGTTAAGAGAATTCTTAACTTATTTATGTCGTTAATGCTTTACTTAAGAGGGAGAAAGGGCTTAACTAAAACGTTGTATTAAAGCTAACTTTAAGTAATGATAATTACTTAATGCAACCCTCAAGGGGGAGGATTAAGGTCTTTCTTCAAGACTCACCCTCGGTCAAGGGGGAGGCTTCCTCAAGGGGGAGTACTTGAAGAAAATCCTTACTACTCCAACTTAATTTTTTCTAATGCACATTATTCTTTATGCTTGCTATTTACTTAACTTTGTATGTGGGTTTGCCATAAATCAAAAAGGGGGAGATTGTTGGTGCAGCAGGCACCTAAGTCAAACCTGAGTTTTGATTATAGCAAACGATACAAAGTTAAGCTCATGTCGTTATCTCACGAGCTGAATCAAGTGTGTAGAAGATTGCTAAAGCTGGAGCTGAAGGCTAGCGACACCCGGAGGAAGCCGCGGTGGTCGGCCAACACTCGAGTGATTTCGGAGGGAGCCGATGGAATCGAGTGGAAGGCCGGAAGCAAAAGCAACACGTAAGCATCGAGGTAAGCTCGTGTGTGTGAGCGTAAGTGAGGTCGTATCCTCTTTACGGGGATGATCTTAAGCGTAGATCCGACCCAAGACATCTCATAGGTGGTCTAGGTCGAGATCAGACGGTCGAAGACCGTCGGAATTATGTTTTTGTTGAGCTAACTGCTTGGAGGACTCGACTACCGTGTATCGATCGGCTGAAGGTCATCAATCGATCCGCCATCCATCGATCGATGATGATGTCCATCGATCGTGATGGTCAATGATCAGATTCGAAGAGTCAAGGCTTATCACTCCACCTCAAAGCGGTTTGGTGTCCATTTGTGATTGGTTGAAGACCCACTCGAAAAGGGGCTCAAAAGCTATAAAAGGAGGGCCAAACCTAGGGTTTTGACAACTATTCTAAGCTTCCAAAAAGTCTCCGCAAAGCTATCGACAACAACGTGCTTCTTCTTCTCCGACGTCTAGGTTTCATTTCCTTTATTTTTGTACGTCGGTTTTAATTTTAGTGTCGTTGCTCATTTACATTCTTCGAAGCTATTTTTCTATCGTAACGAGGAGAGGGGGAGTGTCCCTCTACCTCAAGTTTTTTTTTGTATCGATTAACTCCTACCTCCAACGAGGAGGAGTTTGTTTAGTGATTTGCCCTCCGTGCATGGTCAAGGACCACTAGGGCCTTGGAGTAGTAGCTTTCGGCTACGAACCAAGTAAATATCTTGTTTCTATTGTCTCCTTTACTTTTTGTTTTGCTTATCTTTCCGCTGCGTATATTTGTCTTGAAACGTATTCGAAAAAGTTTTTTCTTTCGCTATTCACCCCCCACTCTAGTGAACCGCATTGATCCAACAGAAGTCAAGGGATACCCTTAGCCTTTGCTAGACATACCTCCACTATAGACATATCCTTATGGATAGTTGGATTGTTGGAGCATTGGTATAACTTGTATCTCGGATATACGTATAATTCGAGAGCATTCTGATATAGATTCGGATGAACTCCCGGGCTTGTCACTGCATGGGCAAGTGGAATATGCGATTGAGGTGATTTCGGGAATAGTCCTGATATTGGGGACCTCATACCGGGAGATGATTTTATGGGTATCAATGTTGCCAAACACTATGGGAGATTTATCTGCCTCAGTGTTTCTTCTTGAGAAGACTTGTAACTCTTTGTTAGAAGAGAGTCAGACTTTGAGGTTATGCATCGATTATCGATGATTGGAATGCAGTAGTTGGGAATGAGTATCCTTCGTGGTGGATAGAGGATTTGTTTAGATCAGTTAAATGACACCTGTGTATATCCTAGGGTTGGTCTACGACTGGAGGTTTGATATTGTAGTGACTCAGTGTCATACAATTATCATTATCGGTGTGATGATTGAGCTATCATTAGCGTAGGGTAAAAGGATTCAGGTGTATAAAGCTGATTGATGATGTTGTTAGACTTATCGACGATTTAGTCGTTTATGGATTTGAGGAATCAAGTACTCTTAGAGTATTTGAGATCGATTGTCATCATATCTGTGGAGGATATATTTATGGATATATTCCCAATCTTGAGGGAAGTTGTGGTGTTCCTAGATTGATTTGGTAGTTACCATAGATGAGGATAGGATGTTCTAACGATACTATACTGTCGACTTGTTGGACCAAGAAGGTGATGGAAATGACCTGGTCGGAAGTTTGTGAAGTTAGGTTTCAAGGCCTAGAAGGTGACTGACGTTTGGGTCAGTGTTAGTTAATCTATCCGATATGGATGGAAAGGTATTGTACGCAGAGGCATCATTTCAGGGATTGGAGTGGCTCCGATGCAGTTGTACGAGACGTGTCTTATGCTTACGTCAGTGAGGAACTGCGAGATAAGCTGTCATATATATGACGTGGAGCTTAGCAGTTATTATCTTGAGTAGTAGATGTATAGAGCAAGAGTGCTCAGGGAGTTTTGGCTAGCTACTGGGTAGCTGCTATAGGGTTGTTAGAGCACAGATAGATGCAACTGGGGAGATTAGTCATTATAGTCTTCCAGTTACTTTTAGTTCTGTGTGACAGAGTGAATTTTTGGACATTAGATTAATTTCTCTTGCGAGAATAAATCGTTGTCTCTGGGAAGGATAATGGTTCCCAGAGTTGTATTCTCTTTAGGAAGAGTTGTTTCGGGAGACTCTTCATTCGAGAGTGAAGATTTATTCGGAGTGTATCCAAAAATAGTGAGTATTGAGACGTTCATATTGGTGGAACGATATATTGGACATAGTTGATTTCGTAGTTGGTATGCCAACAAGCAAAGGTGTAATATTGTGAACGGTAGGGTTACGTATCATGATGAAGTGGGAGCCTAGTACGTTAGACTGTGTTGGGAGATTATCTAGAATTCGGAAAGGACTTGATGGGATTTGGGTAGTCGATGATCGATTAGATAGGTCCGCTCATTTTCTTCCGAGCCGTAAGATGGACTTCGTTGGATCGCTTGATGGAATTATATCCATGGAATAGCCTTGGGTATCATTTTTGATAGTGATTCATAATTCACCTTACGATTCTGGCAAAGTTTCCCATTGGTTACGGGTATAGAGCTCCACTCTGGTACAATTATTTACCTTGTAATAGGTTGATTGAGATTGTAGGAGAGCCGGAATGTAATATTCGAGCTCAGTACCCCACTTAGTCACTTGAGGTGTGACTTTGCTCTGGATACTTAAGATGGTTATTTTGACATCTCGTACTCGTGCATGAGTCGGAAATTTGGGGACCAAATTTTTATAAGTGGGGGAGAATGTAAAATACGAAAAAAAAATTTTATATATATGGATTAAACCCTTTAATTAATTGGGATTAATTATTGGATTAATTGGGCTTGGTTGTATTGGGCTTGGGCTGGATTTGGGGTTTGGGCTGAAATTGGGCTTGAGCTAATTGGCTTGAACCGGCTGAGCTAAATCAATTGGAATGGGTTTGGTTAGGTTTGGATCGGTTCACCTGAACCAAGAATTGAACGACATTTAAAACGCAAGAAACAGCCCAATCGCAACATTTCACTCGCGATCCCATTTCTTTCCTTCTTCCCGTCGCCGTTTCTTCCGCTCCGTGCATTTTTCGTCGCCAATCTCCGCTCGCCGGCGTCCTGAGGGAAGCAGCTCGGCAACGTTGCAGCTAGCCGAAACTTTCCCTCTGGGGTCTCGGCGGTCTTTTGCACAGGCGGGTCAGCGGCGTTGCTATCGCGACGGCAAGCTTCCAATCGAGGTAATCACCTTATCTAGGGTTCGATTTCCACCGTGGATTCTTAGATCTTGCTGTGGTTGATCGGATTCTGGTATTGTCGCAACAGATTGGATTTGTTTCCGGCGATCTGTGTTCTGCTGAGGGTGCCTTTAGCCGACTGTTTCTGAGAGTGCTGAGCTCGCGGTGAGTTTGGCTTGGTTTCAGTGAGCAAGGGATAGGGGCGGAGCAACATCGAAGGATCTACAGGGTTGGTGAGTTCAAATCTTTTTCCTTCGTTCCTGTGTTGTGGGAAATTTTCTGTGTATTTTGGGTTTCGATTGATTGGTTTCTTCCAAGCAGGATGCTTGATCGTATCCAATCATTCAAGGAGCAATACGTATGATTGTTGTTGGCCGGTTTCTTTCATAGGTAGTGTAGATCACTGTGTGGAGAAGGGGCAATAGCAATTTCTGGTGAACAGGGGAGGTGGCTGCCGGTGGAGATCTAGGACTGGGTTGGTTTACCTTGTTTTCCTATGGTAATTGCTATATTGGTTGTCCAATGTTGGTAAATCAGCAACATACGTAACTGAAACGAAGTAGATGTGTTGATTGCTAGAAATATCAACTGTGATTGGAAGTTAATCTGTGATGGAGGAGTATTGTTGATTTGGTATAAATCAGTGTTGTTTGTGTAGATCTATGTTCTGTCGACGGGTTATTTGGGTGTTGTTTTTGTGAGTGGATCGATTGCATTTGTGTATAGCTGTGAGTTGCTGTGGATGATGAAGTTACCATGGCAGTGAAGAAGGTAAGTGAGAATTGATTGGATGCAGTGATTTAGAGATTTAGGTCAGCTTGGATGGTTGTGAGTAGTGTTTAGATCCATATATTTCAATTGATCTATGTAGTGTATCGGATTGGGATAGTTGGAGTTAACACGTATTCGGAGGGGAATGCGAATATAGAAAGAATTATTATTTTGTTCGTATAATTATAGGAGATGTCTACTTAACCATGATTGTTATTATTGTACAGGTTTGGGATACGAAGTGGGTCCGCGGTCGTGAGGATTAGTCGAGCTTTGTATCAGGTGGGTAATATCTACCTGGTCCGGTAGTTTGATCAATTCCAGTGCATGATCTTGGATTTATGTTTATACCTGTTTATCTTAAATCCACTCTTATTTAATCACATGCTTGTACTGCCTTGACCTTTGAGATATATACTCTGTTACTCATTGATTATCTAGCACGAATAAGAACTATAAACCCTATTATGTATTAGCTGATAGATGTTTAGTAAGTACATGTGGTTAGGGTTATTTTTATGACCTCAGATTGGGTTACTGGGTTGCATCACTAGGTTAGGTGATGAGTCCAAATTATGAGGTCGGTCATTGTATCGTATACATATCAGTGTGTTAGTTTGACGGATCTATTTATCTGTACATAGGTAAATAGGTTGTGATTACGGATTTGTCATCCTTGCATGGTTGACTTTTGGTTGACTAGGTCTCCCCGTGAGTTAGGAAGTGTTGCGAGGATTTGTGTGTGAGTTATGCATCATTACATTTCATGCATGCTGACGACTGGGTCTGCCTTGTGGTTGAGACGAGTAGTTAGTCATCCTGCCTCCCCGGCCACTCGGGGTAGTGGTTACAGGGTTGAGGGCAGAGCATTGTTGTGCGTGCCGTTCTCGGCCACTATGGATGGTGGTAGCTGGAGATGCGCACTTGGCCACTGTGCGGAGTGGTAGTTAGCGCACTCACCCACTATAGACAGTGGTCGTGTGATGTGTAGTTATCCTGGGTGCGGTGCTCGTCTACTCATGGGTAGAGACGGAGCGGCTAGCAGCAGGGACCCCCGTGTGGGTAGCATATAGCTCTATGGCGGGCTAGCTACTGTTTCATACTACCCAACTCGGTCACTCGAGAGTGGTGGCGGCTGGAGTCGGGATAGTTGTCATGTCCTGCCACCTAGGCCACACTGGGGTCGTGGTAGCGAGTTGGGTGCGCAGGCATGACCATGCATATGCATTGCAAATATATATATGTATGCATGTATTTGATATATGTTTTACATATGCCTGTGAGATGCTGCATTTGATTGAGCTATGATTGTTGCACATGCATGTTAATCATGATACATGTCATTTGCATTTTATTTACTGCTATGTGTTGAGCATGATACATGCGTTGATTCAGACTGTTATATGCATTTGATTAGCATCATGTCATTGTGTGGTACAGACCTGGTTGTTAGTACAGGTGATCATATACTGTTCATATGTTGGAGTATTGGTCAGGTATGGGATTGACCTGGTACATTATATGGGTTATGTTATTGTATATCTGTCAGGATGATATAGCTTATGGTGTTGCAGACCGTCAGGTACGTTGGTACATTTCTTTATGTTCAGTTGATCAGTTTAGTATATACATTGAGTATGATTTTACTGTAGTTACTTGTTATTAGATTTGGATATGACTGTATGTCTATTGGACTCATGTTGTATACCTGTAGATCTTCACATGTATACTTGTAGATCTATCCTTATATGTTGTTCATGCACTTTCTATATATTACCCCTGAGTTTATACTCACCACCCCGGGACCCTGGGCTTCTTGTCGCCCAGATAACAGGTAGAAGATTCCTTGGACGTTCGGAAGAAATATGGACTGCGAAAGTCAAGCACATATAAAGGCAAGCCGCATAAGTCACATGTGCGGGTGATTAAAAGAAAATACCAAAATGACAGAACCAGAGTCAAGAAATGCAAATGCTTTATATGTGGTGAAGAAGGACATTTCGCAAGGGAATGTCGCAACAAGATTGGCAATAAAGAAAGGGTTGCCATGATCAATGATCTAGAGTTACCAGAGGAATTCGATGTGGTATCAGTAGATCCTGATGAAAGTAGCAGCGATGCCATCTGCAGGAGAACAATTGAAAGACAAGTTAATCCTGAAGAGCAATTGGAAATTTCTAGATCTCAACGAGCAAATATGGTACCAGCTGAGGTACTATACTCAACAGGGTTTAGACCAACACAACACAGAGTATACCAACATTATTCAGAAGAAGACATTTTATGTGTTGAAGAAGGGCAAGTGGATCTCCCACTAGTAACAAGCCAGAGCCAGCAAACCCTAAGAGAAATAGGTTTCTTTCACATTCATATGGGTTTAGTTATGATAAGAATCTATACACTGCATAGAAGAAATGCAGGCATCATGGCCCTGGTAATATTAAGGGATACAAGATGGCGTGGAGACAGATCAATAATTGCTACCATGGAAATGGACTTAACCAGAGGTACGCAAATGATATATGTTATTCCTGAAATGATGATGAGTTTGGAGGATTTTGCCAACCATGTTGAGATATCCATTCAAACAAGAGGATATTAAGACTGGCAAGGAGGTTCGAGTAATTTGTTGGTCACAAGAATGATGATTGGGAGATTAACTAATACCAGTTTTACCAATTTCAACTATAATGTTCAAAATGTTACTGATTACTTAGCAAGCAGGGGAGTAATAGCTCTTCCAGGAACAAGATTCACTGTGGATGAATTGCAACAACAACGATGGATATTGAGACCAACACAAAGAAGAAATCCCATGGCACCAACTAGAGTGGATACAAGGACGCTACTAGATGGAAGTGTATCCTTACAATTTCAAGGATATACACCAGTAGCTGAACCTCGAGCAATCACAGCAAATGAAGATGATGTGGAAGATTGCGCAGAAACAGAGATTCTGTCAGTACTGATTACTGAAGAGCCAATGCTGGAAGTAATGCGACTACATGCTGAAGCTATAGCCCCAGTTAGAAGGACATCAGGAGCCGCAGGTTATGACCTACATGTCTATAATAATTACAAAATTCAACCAAGGGAAAGATCTCTACTCTATACAGGATTGGCATTTGCAATCCCAGAAGGATATGATCTGGCATAATTAAGAATACCCAGCCAAGATCTTAAACCCTTTTTGTTCTTAAAATTTTCTTCATGAAACTCAGTGATCTTCTTGATAATATGGGGTTACAGCTTCAATTTGCCTTCACCAATTTCTGCCCCTAGGAATTCAATCTTCGAGACTGCTATCTTACATTTGGTTGGCGACAATACCAGTCCATTCTTCTCACATATTTGTAACATGATTTCGAGATGCCTGATGTGCTCCTTTTCTGTATTCGAAAATACAAGAATATCATCAATGTATACGGAAATAAATTCTTCCGTACCTTTAAAGCATTGATCCATCTTCCTTTGGAATACTGCGGATGCATTCTTCAATCCGAATGGCATTGCTAGCCATTCATACAACCCAGATGGACAAATAAAGGCCGTCCATTCTACTGATGAGGGATCCATAGCTACTTGGTGAAATCCAGACTTCAAGTCGAACTTTGAATAGAGTTTTGAATTTCCGACTTTCTTGAGGATTGTGTTGATACCGGGCAGGCTATACTAATCTTTATAAGTATTATCATTAAGTGTTCTGTAGTTGAATACCATCCGTTCTTTGCCCTTTTCTTCCTTGCCTGTGACTGGATTTATACTGGTTCCAGACTGAACTATCATGGCCATAGTCCTATGTCTGCTCTTACTAAGACGTATCACCTTCAATCCTAGAAGAATATCAATATGCTTCTGAAATATTGCTTTCATTGCTGGGGTTACGTGTGACAATGGCTTATCTTGAATAGTTATATCTGGATTTATAATATCTATTTTGCATACAATGCCATTTTTCTCCCAATGTTTTAATGGATTTTCTCCAATATAACCCTGTTCTTTCAATCTGTTCAACAAAGATCCATGCTGTTGAAGTATAAAAGTATTTGAGGGGGTTGCCATAAATAGTACCTTTTCTTTGATTTCTAAGTACTCCATTTCTTCAAGCTGTAGTTCCTCAATTGCTGCCATAGCTACGGGGCTTGTAGAAATAGTAGTTATATTTTTGTAGAAGGTTACAGTGTTACCTTCTATTCGGACCCCTCCTTGCATCCCTCTGATGAAGTTTCCACCGAGGACCATCTGTATTCCATCACCTAGTGTCATGTCAAATGAATAAGTAAATGGAATTCTGAATTTGTTCTCTCGTATCCTCATCTGTCCTCCCTTGAACTTCCAATTTGCAACTTGTTTTGAGTTTACACCGTTAATGATAACGGTAAAGGGATTCTTCTCCAGAGACTGTTCAGGTACAGATTTTTGATCCACACAGCATGTGGTTGCTCCGGTATCCAAAATAGCACTGACCTGAAATGGTGGTATATTTGGAATTTCAATTTCCACCATCATATGATATAACCTGTTTAGGGTTCTCTTTGGATGGTACTGGCCACTGGATGCTTGAAACACGGATACTTCTAGAAAATGCAACTGCTCCTTTCCTTTTTATATATCTTGGAGATTTAGCTGCTGTAATTCTTCAGCCAGTTCATTACTTAGGATTGTTTCCGCTTCATTGTTCCTCTTGAGGACCCTTTTCAGTTCTGCTTCCAACCTTCTTATCTCTGCCTGTAGGTATTCAATATATCCAAATAACTCAGTTATCAGATTATTTTCCTCATACCTATGGGGTGCTGGTGGTATGATTGGGGTTTCCATCTTCAAGTAATAATCTGAACATAATGTACAGGCTATCATCCTGCATTCTGTACAGTGTCTGTTGGTGCAGTGAGGCACCGAAATCGAACCTGTGTTTTGATTATAGCAAAGACACAAAGTTAAGTCTATTTTGTTTTCTCACGAGCTGAATCGAGTGTGCAGAAGATTGATATAGCTGGAGCTGAAGGCTAGCGACACCCGGAGGAAGCCACGGTAGTCGAGCGACACTCGAGTGATTTCGGAGGGAGCCGAAGGAATCGAGTGGAAGGCCGGAAGCAAAAGCAACACGTAAGCATCGAGGTAAGCTCGAGTGTGCGAGAGTAAGTAAGGTCGTATCCTCTTTACGGGGATGATCTTAAGCGTAGATCCGACCAAAGACTTCTTATAGATGGTCTAGGTCGAGATCGGATGGTCGACGACCATCGAAATTATGTTTTTGTTGTGCTAACTTCGACTTGGAGGACTCATTGTCAAGCGATCGGCGTCAAATCGATCGTGATGCTTCCATCGATCGTGATGATGGCCATCGATCGTGATGGTCGAATCGATCAACCTCGAGTAGTCAAGAGTTATCACCATTTTTCAAGGGGTTTTTTGCCCATTTGTGATTGGCTAAAGACCCATTCGATGAGGGGATCAAAGGCTATAAAAGGAGGGACAAACCTAGGGTTTTACATCAATTCAAAAGCTTCCAAGTGCTTTCGATACGCTCCGACTCTCCGACATCCCTACGACGAAGCGCTGCCGAGACGACGACTAGAGCTTCAACCTCCAATCTTTGAAGTCGTCGGTATAATCTTTAAATTTGTATAAGTTGTTTTTATTTCAAGATTTAAATCATATCAAGGAGAGGGGGAGTGTCCCTCTACCTTGAGTCTTTCTCGAGTTTTTGTATTCGTTTAACTCCTATCTCCATCGAGAGGGAGTTCGTTTAGTATTTGCCCTCCGTGCGTGGTCAAGGACCATTAGGGCCTTGGAGTAGTAGCCGAAGGCTACGAACCAAGTAAAACCTATTTGTCTCTATTTACTTTACATTTCTGCTGCAATTAATTTTCTCTCGAGTTTTAACGAAAGAAACGAGAAAAAGTTTTTATCGCTATTCACCCCCCCCCTCTAGCGAACCGCATCGATCCAACAATTGGTATCAGAGCCGGGGGTTGCTAAGATTTGGTGAAACCACCAATCTAGCCATTTTTCACAGATTTAATTTTCTTTTATTTCTGTTTATTTTAGTTATTTTTCACTTTGTTAAATCTACTCCCGCACTACTAATCCAAGACGTGAGTCTTGGAACTTTTTGTGTGTTTTTTTGTCATTGCTAGTTTTTCCTTCGTCTTCTTTTGTCTTTTGTTCTAATGGCCCATCTCGAGGGTTTTAGCACCGTCCGACCTCCGTTTTACAATGGAGATGACTTCCGTTATTGGAAGGGTCGGATGGAATGCTTTCTCAAAACCCAAATCGAGATGTGGATCATAATCCAAACGGGTTTCACACTTCCGACTAATGAAGTGGGTGACTCCTTGGATTATGATCAATGGACCATTGCGACAAAACGACAAGTCGAAGCCGACGCCAAGGCAACACAAATCCTTCAATGCGGCCTATCCAAGGAAGAGCTAAATCGCGTCGGCCCCTTCATAAGCGCAAAGGATCTTTGGACAAAGCTAATCGAGTTACACGAAAGATCGGATCAAGCTAAGGTTTGCAAACGTGATTTGTTATTCAATAAATTGTACACACTAAAAATGCAGGAACACGAGTCTGCGACGCAACTCCACGCCCGTGTCCAAGACATAGTCAACAACCTACACGCAATCGGGCAAAAGGTCAAAAACCGCGACCTTATAAGGTATGTCCTGAACTCTTTTCCGAGGACTACCTTATGGGCATCCATGGTTGATGCCTATAAGGTCTCCAAGGATCTTTCTAAAATTAGGTTAGATGAACTCTTTTCCTATTTTGAATTACATGAACAATCCAACTCGGAACCCGAGAGGGGTATAGCCTTGTTTGCAGGTTCAAAGAAGAAGAAAATCGCAAGCAAGCCACCACCAACCGAGGAGGAAGACGTGTCCGAAGAAGAAGTTGACCCAGAGTTGACTGCTGAACTAATGAACCTAGCTCGAAGGATAGCCAAGGGACGAAAGCGAACCACGACTCGACCCAACCAAGGTAAGCCTAAAAGTTCTAACATTAGGTGTTATGAGTGCAACAGGTTTGGACATATCAAGTTCGAGTGCCCCAAGCTCAACCACCAAGCACCTAAGCATAAGAAGGCCCTCAACGCGACATGGGAAGAAGCGTCATCCGAAGAAGACGAAGACCACGTCTTCATGGCGAAATCAATTGAGTCAGACACGGAGACCGAACTTGAGTTAGAACCTGAGGATGACTGATCCAACTTGAGTCTAGTCCAGTGGCTCATCTCGATCTCCTACAATTAAAGATAAAATTCGCAAATAAGTCCAAAATATAGGAGAATTTACAAAAAGGTCCAAAATGAATCCAAACTCATAAAACATGCAGATAATCAATAATAAATCACTCGAGAGGATAAAAACAGTGATATTAAGGACCAAAATAATACAACAAAATGACAGTTATCAATGACCCGGACTACGAAGCTACCTTCAAGTCAAGCCACGGATACGCATCCGGTTCAAAAGATACCCTTAAGGTGAGTCGAGCTTTATTTAATACTTTACATAATACGGTTAGGTTTTTGTCTAGGAAGTTAGCTAAGTCCGAGTCCAAGGTCGAGACCCTTGTGGAGGAGGTTAAACTCCTCAAACACGAGGTCTCCCTAACCTCTTCGACTAGTCGAGTTCAAGAGAAGGACTCAACTCGAGTTGAAAAGCTCGAAGTTGAGAACTCTCTCTTGAAAAGTCAAGTCGAAGATCTTAGGAACACGTTGGAAAGGTTCACTTCGGGATCCAAAGGACTTGACCTCCTACTTGGATCTCAAAGGGCCGTGTACAACAAGGCTGGACTAGGGTTTAACTCAAACACGACTAATAGGTCGTATATGTCGATTGTAAGTCGACATAGGAAACATGTCCAAGCATGGGTCCCTAAGAACTTTTTGATTTCAACTCTAGGATCCAACCCGTACTGGGTTCCCAAGAACCAAATCCACTATGTGGATAGACCGAACCGATTCAACGGTCTAGGGGGAGCCAGTACAAAACATGTTTGTGCTTTAACTTAGAAATTGCATGTTTTAACTTAGAATGTTTGTGCTTTAACATAGAAATTGCATGCTTTAACTTAGAAAGTTTGTACTTTAAAACTTGTGAACTCACTTAGAACATGAACATAATCAACTAAAATTCTTCGAAAAGATTGAGCCTCGGGGAGCCTCTTTTCAAAAACATAACCAACTAAAATTCTTCGAAAAGATTGAGCCTCGGGGAGCCTTTTTTTTAAAAATAACCAGTTAGACTAGGAAATAATTTTAGGTGAGTCAAGTCATCATTTTCTTGAAAATGGCTTTGTCTAAGGAAGTGGTCGATGATCCGATAAAAGAAGGCCCCTGTGCCTCGCCATGACCTGGAAGCCATGATCTTGAAAAGGTAAACTTGACAAGCCTAGGGTTAAATCCAAATCTAACATAAAATTACTTGAACCTAAATCCACTTAATCAACTTAATTGGAAGTCATCTAAAAAAAACACATAAGTATAACATGCTTGATCATATAGACTCCGGTGAGATGACCTAGGGTTAACAACTTACAACCAATTTTCTTAACAAAAAATCTAACATCCAATCCAACCACCTTGTGTGTAGGATCAATGGATGTTGGACAGCGGTTGCTCCCGACACATTACCGGGGATCAACTCAAATTCGCAAAGCTTCGATTCAAACGACAAGGATCGGTAGCCTTTGGGAATAACGGCAAGCTCAAAATCATCGGATCAGGTGATATCGAGCTTAACACGAATTTCATTATTAAAAATGTATTACTTGTAGAGAATTTTGAATATAACTTACTTAGTGTAAGCCAATTGTGTGATAATAACTATAAGGTTATATTTCTAGAAAATGAATGCATAATTAATACCAACGAAACCTCTAAAACAATTCTTAAAGGAACTAGAAATAACAACATTTATACGATCAACTTAACCAACTCCTCAACTAAGTGTCTTATGACACGGAAATAGGAATCATGGTTGTGGCACTGACGACTCGGTCACTCGCACCCAAGACTCGTCCACAAGATGAGTCATAGTGGCTTAGTCAGAGGCTTACCCAACCTCAACAATTTGGTTAATAAAATCTGTAATGCTTGTCAACAAGGAAAACAACCTAGGACACAAAACAAGTTAACTAACCAAGAACGAACCTCAAGTGTACTTGAGCTCCTGCATATGGATCTATTCGATTCACATGGAGCCAAGTCTCTCAATAGAAGTCAATATTGCTTAGTCATAATTGACGACTACTCCAGGTTTACCTGGGTTAGGTTCATCAAACATAAAAATGATACCCTAGATCAATTAATCAATCTATTCAAATTAATCGAGAATCAAAAAGACCTTAAGGTTAAAAGACTTAGAAGCGATCATGGTGGTGAATTCGAAAATCAAAGGTTCACCGACTTTTGTAACCTAAACGGATACCACCATGAATTCTCTTGCCCTAGGACCCCTCAACAAAATGGCCTAGTGGAGCGGAAAAACCGAACTCTACAAGAAGCCGCTAGGACCATGTTGAATGAATACGACCTACCCGATAGGTTTTGGGCAGAAGCCGTTAGCACGGCTTGCTATGTCCAAAATAGGATCCTTATGGTAAAGAGGCACCTTAAGACCTCGTACGAGATTTATCACGATAAAATACCTAACATCAAGTACTTTAGGGTATTTGGGGTGTAAGGTACATATCCTAAACACTAAGGATTACCTAGGGAAATTTACATCCAAAACCACGACTGGAATCTTTCTAGGATACTCGACTACAAGTAGAGCTTATAGAGTATATAACCACGACACCCTTAGAGTCGAGGAGACTATCAATGTAGTATTTGATGAAGGACATGAACCTACAAAACCCCCGGCAACCCCAATTAGCGAGCCGATTCATACTAAACCTAACTCTGATCCGGAGATCAGGTCTAGTGTTAATCCTAACCTAGGTCAACCTAGTCACTCTATTGATCAAGTGATAGATGACTCCAACCAAACTAGTGTTCAACCAAGTCACCCCATTGATCAAGCATTAGGTGACACAAACCCAACCCAATCTAGGATTCAGACTAACCACCCTATCAATCAAGTGATAGGAGATCCTAATCTAGGAGTTCGAACTAGAGCATCTTATAGGAACCTTAGTCAAATTTCCTTAATTTCAAAGATAGAACCCAAATCAATTGAACAAGCTCTTCTTGATCCCGATTGGATTATTGCAATGCAAGAAGAGCTAGCTCAATTTACTAGGAATGAAGTGTGGGAATTAGTACCACCACCTAAAGACAAAACGATAATTGGAACAAGGTGGGTGTTTCGAAACAAGCTTGATGATAAAGGTGAAGTAGTTAGAAAAAAGGCTAGGTTAGTCGCCAAAGGATTTAGCCAAGTCGAAGGCTTAGATTACGACGAAACCTATGCCCCAGTAGCTAGACTCGAATCCATTCGAATGTTGCTAGCTTATGCCGCACATCGAGGATTTAAGCTGTTTCAAATGGATGTTAAGTCGACATTCCTAAATGGATACATTAAAGAAGAAGTTTATGTTAGCCAACCCCCCGGATTCGAAAATCTAGATAAACCCGACCATGTTCTAAAACTTAAGAAAGCTCTCTATGGACTTAAACAAGCTCCTCGAGCTTGGTACGAGAGACTTTCAATCCATCTTAAGTCAAAAGGGTTTAACCAAGGCTTAGTTGACCCAACTATCTTCGTAAAAACCTTAGGTAAAGAAATATTCATAGCTCAAATTTACGTAGACGATATAATTTTTGGAACCTCTAACTCAGCCTTACTAAACGAGTTCGTTTCACTCATGGAAAGTGAGTTCGAAATGAACTTGGTATGCGAGTTAAGTTTCTTTTTAGGTCTACAAATTAAACAAACTAAGGATGGTATATACCTATATCAACAAAAATACACTAAGGAGTTAATTAAAAGATTTGGAATGCAAGACGCTAAGATAATAAACACCCCAATGGCGATTAATGTTAACATAGGAGAAGACCTAGAAAGTAAGTCCATTGACTTAAAATACTATAGGAGTGTAATAGGGAGTCTCCTTTACTTAACTGCAAGCCGACCTGATATCTTATTTGCAGTAAGTATGTGCGCCAGGTTTCAAACCTTTGCCAAGGAGTCTCACCTAACCCTAGTTAAGCGTATCCTTAGATATCTAAAGGGTACACTTAATGTCGGTATTTGGTATCCTAGATCTACCGAGTTCGAACTAATCGGCTACTCCGATTCGGATTATGCCGATAGTAAACTCGACAGAAAGAGCACGAGTGGTTGTTGTCAACTACTCGGCGAGTCTAGTGAGTTAGTGCGATGGAAGCAACATTGTGTTGCCTTGTCTTCCACGGCGAATACATCGCGATGGGTGAGTGTGTCACTCAGCTTCTTTGGATGAAGCACACCCTCCGCGACTTTAAGTTAGACTTTACGAATACTAAACTTCACGTAGATAACATTAGTTCAATTAATCTTACAAAGAATCCAATATGTCACTCAAGGACCAAACATATAGAAGTCAAACACCATTTCATTCGAGAACATGTGGCCAACAAAGCCATACAACTCGAGTACGTCGAATCGAAGTCTAACCTAGCAGACCTATTTACTAAACCCCTACCCGAAGCCGAATTTAGTCTATTAAGACGAAAATTGGGCATGTGCGTAATAGAATAAGAACTTGCAAACTATATTTTCTTACTACTATTTCTTATTTTTCATTTTGATGGAACTAGCATAGGACATACCTTAGATAACATACACCTATAGATTTAAGGAGCCAGTACATCTCACAACACATAGGACTAATGTGTTTGTGTACTTAGCCACGTAGATGGGCGTGAGATGTTAGGACCCTACTCCAGGTTCCAAGATGTAGATCAAGTGCGTCAATATGAACCTCGGAGTATAAATATGCAACTAATATTAACCAACTCTAATCAGGACTTGTTGATAATATCATTTCAATCAAGTCAAACTAGAGTTGAACATTTAGATGAATTATTTTCACATACTATTTTTAAAATCATCATGCTTGGACTTAGGGTTTTCTTAAAACCCCCCCACTTTTTCCTTGATTTATGTCAAATGGGGTAGAAAAGGCCAAATTTAAGTTTCTAGAAAAGGCAAAGTTCAATTTCAAAATTTTGAAATTGATAACTTAACTTAAAACTTTGATTCTGGCCTAAGTTAAGGGGGAGTAAGGTTTAGGTTTCAACTCTTCGGAATTGAAAACTTTAAAGGCCCAAGTTAAGAAATCAAAAGTTAAACCTTTTGAATAATTAACCCTTTGACTTAACTTTTGATTACTTAACTTGCACTTATTTTTGACTCTAAGAAGCCTAAGTTAAGTAATGTCATTTACTTAACTCATTATCTTTTGTGTTTGGAGAACTAAAAGTCTTTTTCAAGTACTCACCCTCGGTCAAGGGGGAGGGTTCCTCTAAGGGGAGAACTTGAGAAATATTTTTACTACTCCTACTTTTGATTCTTGTCTTTCGTTCATGCACTTAATTTCCTTAACTTTGTGTGTTTTTGCCATATATCAAAAAGGGGGAGATTGTTGGTGCAGTGAGGCACCGAAATTGAACCTGTGTTTTGATTATAGCAAAGACACAAAGTTAAGTCTATTTTGTTTTCTCACGAGCTGAATCGAGTGTGCAGAAGATTGATATAGTTGGAGCTGAAGGCTAGCGACACCCGGAGGAAGCCGCGGTGGTCGAGCGACACTCGAGTGATTTCGGAGGGAGCCGAAGGAATCGAGTGGAAGGCCGGAAGCAAAAGCAACACGTAAGCATCGAGGTAAGCTCGAGTGTGCGAGAGTAAGTAAGGTCGTATCCTCTTTACGGGGATGATCTTAAGCGTAGATCCGACCAAAGACTTCTTATAGATGGTCTAGGTCGAGATCGGATGGTCGACGACCATCGAAATTATGTTTTTGTTGTGCTAACTTCGACTTGCAGCAAGCATCACGACGCCGCTTGGAGGACTCGATCGCACAAACAGCGATCGCCAAAGGTCGAATCGACTAATGCTTCCATCAGTCGACTGATGATGGCCATCAGTCGACTGATGGTCAAAGGATCAGCCTCGAGTAGTCAAGAGTTATCACCATTTTTCAAGGGGTTTTGTGCCCATTTGTGATTGGCTAAAGACCCATTCGATGAGGGGCTCAAAGGCTATAAAAGGAGGGCCAAACCTAGGGTTTTACATCAATTCAAAATCTTCCAAGTGCTTCCGATACGCTTCGACTCTCCGACATCCCTACGACGAAGCGCTGCCGAGACGACGACTAGAGCTTCAACCTCCAATCTTTGAAGTCGTCGGTATAATCTTTAAATTTGTATAAGTTGTTTTTATTTCAAGATTTAAATCATATCAAGGAGAGGGGGAGTGTCCCTCTACCTTGAGTCTTTCTCGAGTTTTTGTATTCGTTTAACTCCTATCTCCATCGAGAGGGAGTTCGTTTAGTATTTGCCCTCCGTGCATGGTCATGGACCATTAGGACCTTGGAGTAGTAGCCGAAGGCTACGAACCAAGTAAAACCTATTTGTCTCTATTTACTTTACATTTCCACTGCAATTAATTTTCTCTCGAGTTTTAACGAAAGAAACGAGAAAAAGTTTTTATCGCTATTCACCCCCCCCCTCTAGCGAACCGCATCGATCCAACAGTGTCTTCTCGCCCTTTGGGTAGTAACTGCACCACAAAAATTACACTTAATGAATGACGTACCTATTTCTTCATTCACTTGCCATTTGTGTTCACAATAAAATTTTTCTTCTGGTATGTCCACTTGAACCTGCCAGCCTTGTGGTTCACCGATTAGGACAAACATGGATTCATTGAGAGGAATTACACTAGTTGCAGCAGTGCAGTGTTGTTCAGTAGAATTTTCTCTTTTTGACATACTGCCGATGGCATCGCTGCTACTTTCATCAGGATCTACTGATACCACTTCGAATTCCTCTGGTAACTCTAGATCATTGATCATGGCAACCCTTTCTTTATTGCCAATCTTGTTGCGACATTCCCTTGCGAAATGTCCTTCTTCACCACATATAAAGCATTTTCATTTCTTGACTCTGGTTCTGTCATTTTGGTATTTTCTTTTAATCACCCGCACATGTGACTTATGCGGCTTGCCTTTATATGTGCTTGACTTTCGCAGTCCATATTTCTTCTTTTCACCTTGGTAATAACTTGGTATAGGGATTTGGGAACAAAATTGCAAGTCCTTGAGACTTCTCTGCAATGTCGCCTGTTTGCACATCTCTGTTAATTCTTGATAGGCATGGTGGATTCTAGATAGAACCCTGATTGTGTTCCCTCTGAAGTTTTCCTGAAATTTTGCCTCCAAGTGTCTTCCAATTAGTGGTGGCATTTTGCGGTAGAATTTGCTTGATAACTCTTCATTGATGAACATTCTCCCTGTTCTTGCTGCAAGATCTTTATAGGTATTCATGTAATTAACAAGATCTTTGGTTCCGTTGCATACTAACCTTTCTAAGTCCAAGTATGCTTGATTTTGCTCAGCTGTTGCTCCTGATGCAGGGTCTTCTAGGGTAATAATTCTTCTTATCTGAGACAAAATGTTTTGAGTCTCATCTGCAGCGTTCATCTGAGTCATCTCCACCAGCTTTCGCGAATGGATTTAACCATTCCTTTTCATCCTGTAGAATAATAAGGTGTTCGTCATTTAACCACTGCCTCCAATTGTATCTGACTAATGATTCCTCTGCTTCCTGTGCTTCTTGTACTGCTACTACTGGTGTCGGTGTTTTAGCTTCTCGTGGTACCAAGATTTTCATCAAATTGGTCCATTCAGGGGTACCCATCTGCGCTGGTTTTGAGGAGGTAGACCCGAAGCCTTTCTTATCTCGAATAGTGCTTTCGAGACAAGGAACCATAGTTACTTCTGGTGTAATTATTTTTTCCAGGATAATCTAGGCTACTGCTTCTCCTGCTTTAATAAAAAGATCAGTATCTTGCATATTAAAAACAAGAATTTTCACCTCTCCTCTGTAATCGGAATCAATGACCCCTGCTCCGATTATGATGCCCTTTTTCCATGCGCTTCTGGTACCCACCCTCTTGATATCTCCTGCTCGTGAAATCTGATTCCTTCATTTGCTCTATCATCTCTAGTTCCTGTAGAGCATAGTATAGATTCTGTGATGCTTGTTCTTCAATCTCATCAAGCATCTTTCTTTTCTCGTGCTCTGGTGGGGTAAGGATGTGTTTACTGATGTCTCTCATAACTTCTTCATATTGATCTCTAAGAAGTCTTCTCCTAGAAGCTGCTAGCTCAGTGGCAGCTTCTTCTTCTTCATCCTTATAACAAAAACCTTCAGTAATTTGTGGTTCCTCCACCTTTTCTTTTCCTTTTCCAGTGGTAATTACCGAGACTATTTCTTTTCCAGAAACTAGCCTGGATAATGAGTCTGCAAAAACATTCAATTTGGCATCAATATGTTCAAAGTTTACTTTTATACCTGACCCTGTAATGAAGTCAGTAAAAGCAATCCATCTGACTCGTGAAGGTTTATTCCTTGCTGTTTTGTTGTAGAAGCTTATAATGGCTTGGCAATCAGTCCGCAGAGTAATTTCCTCCTTATCCAGATAATGGATTTTGAGCACAGTCATAGTTTCCATTGCAGCAAAAATCTCTGCATCAATTACTGATTTTATAACAGCAAATTTTCCATGGGCATAAGCGCAAACCTTTTCAGTACTCCTTGGGTCGTATTTGGAATTTTTCCATTTGCATACTCCTCCCCAACCTGTCATACAGCCATCTGTTTCTAGTATGATGTAGGCTTCGTCTGGTGGAATTTCCAGATCTGGGAGTTGCTGGATTTGGACTTTTATCTCTTTTATCAAAGCCCAATCTGAAGATTTCATCCTCTTATCACCATGCATAGATGTCTTACTCAACAGGGTTTAGACCAACACAACACAGAGTATACCAACATTATTCAGAAGAAGACATTTTATGTGTTGAAGAAGGGCAAGTGGATCTCCCACTAGTAACAAGCCAGAGCCAGCAAACACTAAGAGAAACAGGTTTCTTTCACATTCATATGGGTTTAGTTATGATAAGAATCTATACACTGCATAGAAGAAATGCAGGCGTCATGGCCCTGGTAATATTAAGGGATACAAGATGGCGTGGAGACAGATCAATAATTGCTACCATGGAAATGGACTTAACCAGAGGTACGCAAATGATATATGTTATTCCTGATATAATGATGAGTTTGGAGGATTTTGCCAACCATGTTGAGATGGCATTCGCCAGCTGATCCCATCTCACACCGGACGGATGGATATTCAATCCGCATTGTGGTATTTGTGTGGATTGTCATTTTGTGGTTTTAGCCGTATTGTTTCTGTATCTGTGATATACGGACGTATTGTATATATTTGGCTTTCGATGTGGCTTCTATTATGTTTCTTGTTGTGTCAAGTCACTCCGGAGTGCACAGTTGGGTCATTGTATATTGTTTTATCTGTTGTATGTTTCCGCTGCGTTTGATATGTTGATATCTGTGTATATCATATTGTTGTTGTGGGCCTACGGGCCTTGTATTAACCCGATATGTTGCCACGTACAGGGGAGATGCCGTCCGTTTGCTTTTCGACACGACATACTCTCGGGGCGTGACATTAACAGGGTCAAACCAATGACACAAATAAAACAACTTGCAAATCTGAGCCAGGGTACTCTACCTCTAAAATTTCATCCAACAAAACATAAAAATCATTTCCTGCACCACCATCATTAGATGACTTAACACAAACATCACTATTCATTGTAGTTTTTCCCATTCCATATTCTTGGGTATGAAAATTATATCTGTTTATGAAATATATTGGTCATGTTTTCACTATTTCTCTTGGACCCCATGACAGATGGATTAGCAATTCTTGCTCAATGTGAGCTTGACTATCAAGAATCTAAAGTCAAATAAATATATGTTATAAGTCAAGATTTAACCAATTAATTATTACAGACTACTTATATATTTTTTGAACCATAGTGCAAAATCTTCATCATAGAAACGATTAAACTCATACGTCGGAAGCTCAGAATATAAGGTTTGGAAAAGCCTACCATAAAAATAATTATAACATGAATAATAATTTACGATATAAGAAATACATAATATAACATAAATTTACTTACTCGAAATATGATGTGACTTTTGGACAATTCAGTAAAATATATGTGTGGGATGCTCATCATTCTTGACCAGTTAAGTATCTACGTGTACAAGATATTGGATCGTAAAAATGTCTCTAGAGGGGGGGTGAATAGCGAGCATAAATGTCACGCCCCGAGAGTATGCCGATCCGAAGAAAAACGGACAGCATCTCTCCTGTACGTGGCAACATATCTTGTTGATACAAGGCCTTTCGACCATAATCACAACATAAATAAACATATATATATATCAAAACACAATGGAAACCATCACAACATAATAACAAACTCATGACAACGTATACCGACATAAATACATACTATAGTATATGAAAACTCAAAATATCCATGGGAGCCTCGGAAGTGAGATGGGAGGGATCAGCTAGTCATGCTCCAAGTCGGCACCATGTCTTCTATCTGTTACCTGGGCGACGAGAAAATCTAGGGTCTATGGTGGTGAGTATAAACTCAGCGGTAATATGAAAGAACTTGTATATATCAAATATCACATGTAATTCAACATTTAATCTACAAGTACATTAGGTATACATCAGCATAATAAATATATATACATGCATATACCCTCTAAACAACTGAACCATGTAAGAATGCAGACATTCCTAAAAGTCTGCTATGCTACACTTATCCAACCTGAGCATATATCCACAATATACAACAATAGATCTGGACTAACTCATACTACATTATGATACTGGTCAAAGATATGTAATAGTCTGACCAACTCATACACAAGTATCCCACACACACCATATAGCAAATTCAAGCATCATGTATGAAGATGTATGAACAAATGCAACAAGCATAGCACAAACAAATGCAACATCACAATAAGCACACATATAGACTGCATCTATATATATACTAATCACAGTCATCCATACATAAATATATATATATATATATATGCAAAACGCCATAAGACACGGCAATGCAGAATGCATGGTCATGTCGACTCACCCTAAAGCTACCACGACCCAGTGTGGCCTCGGTGGCTCAACATGACAACTGTCCCTGTTGGGATGTATACTGAAAGCCTAGCTCTTTTGTATGAACATCTTTATTTTGAAATAAGAATCACATGATCATTGTTTGCACGTTATATTTATATGTGTGCATATTGTCTAATATTTTACATTGTAGATAACATGGTGCCTGGGTGCGGCACAGAAGATCATGTTATCAGTCCCTTGTAGAATATAAGTAGAGGCTCACAACCAAGATGGTTTTGGACAAACCATTGGCATGGTTGTAGTGTAGCTTGGTATTGTTTTATCTTGAACATAGAGTTACACTAGTACACTTAGGTGTATTGAGCAGGACCGACATAGAGGTGATTCAATTTATTGCTGACTACATAATTGAATCGGACCTCGGATATTATGTTGTACATGCTCTTAATCCCGATATAATAACGGGCACATGTACTTAATATTTATTTCTTTGATTTACCAGAGGGTGAGATTTCTATGGATTAAATCAATATGCCCGGTAAGTTGGGAAATGATATTATTTACATGGTGTGCCGTTGATTATAGGAGGAAACCGTGTCCTATGTATTAGGTTGATGATGTCCCCTTGAGGAGCTCATAAGGTTCATCATGTAAACCCTGCAGGTTGACTTAGTCAACATAATGATAAGGTTGAGTGGTACTACTCGAGGAGTTAGATGTTAATTGATTGATGGTCAGTAAATCAATCAATTGACGGACATTCGATATCTTAAACACGGGGAGTTGGATGTACAAATAATATATGGAGCCCATATTAATTTATGGGGGTTGGTGAGGTAGTTCGATGATGATCCTCTAGTGGAATGGAACATCATTGATGGATCAAGTTTGTGTGGTTCCGATCCATCGGGTGGCTAAGACCCAACTCCTCCTCATGGTCCCTATCGTAGCCTAATATAAACCTCATGAAGTCTAGATCAAATGATGAGATCAAATCTCTAGATCCGACGGTTAGGATTAAATCCCTAGAACCGACGGTTGAGATTAAATCTCTAGATCCGACGGTTGGGATTAAAACCCTAGAACCGACGGTTGAGATTAAATCTCTAAATCCGACGGTTGAGATTAAAACCCTAGAACCGACGGTGGAAATTAAACCAAGGCCTAAACCTAACTCTATATAAAAGGGAGAGGAAAGGTTGGATAAGTTGGGCGGCAAGATTATAGGAAGAAAAAATTTACTAATTCCTTGCTACCCTTGGGCGGCAAGAAAATTGGGAATTAGTTCCTATATTTTTGGCTACCTCATCAATAACCAACTTTCTCCTAAGTTCTATAAATAGGGGCTTAGGCTTGGGCGGAAGAGAGGGATATGAAAAACCTAATTGAGACAAGGTGGCTTGGGCGGCAAGAAAAGGAGATTAGGGTTAGGGTTTGGTTGATGGTGTTGGGCGGCAAGGCTTCTCCTTCTTCCAATTGTTGGCCGGCAACCCATCCTCCCTATTCCTCCTTGATTTGGCTGGCGCCCAAGTTTTACCTTTCCTTATATGGATTAGGGTTAGGGTTTGGTTGATGGGGTTGGGCGGCTAGGGTTAGGGTTTTGGGATTAGGTTGGGCGGCAACATGGAGATGAAGATCTTCTTCTTCTTCCTTCTAAGTGTTGGCCGGCCACTATCCATGTTCCCTATACCTTGGCCGGAGCTCAACCTATTCTCCTTCCCTTCATCCTTGGCCGGAAATTAGGAAAGCTTTGTCTAGGGTTTGGGCGGCAACAAGGAGGAGGAGTGTTTTCCTTTCCTTTCTCCAAGTGTTGGCCGGGGCCCATACCCTTGGTGTTTCTCTTTTGGTTGGCTTCCATACTCCATTCCATCTTCTCTTTGGACCGGCGGCAAACATCATGCTTGGAGCTTGATGGTTGGTCCTAGATAAGAGATGAGTTTTGTTTCCATTATGTTCTCTCTATTCTTGTGGCCGGCGGCATCAATCCTTTATGGATTGGTGGTTGGCTCAAGCAAGAAGGGAAAGAGAGTTCTTCATTCTTTGGATTGAAGAAGATCTAGGAAGCTTCAACTTGTGGAGGATCTTCGTCCACACGAAGTCTACAAGGAGGTTAGGACATACGATAGAAGATCAAGAGGTATAAAAGTTTTATAACTTTTATTATTGTTCTTTGCATGTTCTTATTGATATGCTAGCTTAAGTTCTTTATGTTAGTATATGTTGATTATACTAGTTTGCATTTGCATGTATTTGTATAATCATGGACCCCGATAAGAAACACAAAAACCGGCAATCCGTCCGTCGTCTCTTCCGCGTCTAACCGACTAGAAGAGTTGTGTTGCTTGAACAACTAGTTTGTTCAAGCGATCGCTCAAGTCGTTAGCACGACGACAAATTGGTTGTGCTTAGGAAACTCATCCCATCCGGATTAGTTTTCATTAGTGAAAATTTTAATCCGGGGACATGGGAGCCTATGAGCATTCCGAGAAATAGCACGGTTGCCAACAGTCCCAACTCAACACCAACCACTACTCTCGAGTGGCCGAGTGGGCAGTATGGTCAAGTAGCATATAAGTATAAAGAGCTAGCTACACAATGGAGGTCCCTACTGTTGGCCACTCTGACAATCACTACCCATGAGTGGTCGAGTGACACACATGCAGGACAACTGCACGGAACTCTAACTACCACCGTTTATAGTGGTCGAGTGCAGCACAACAATGCTCTGCCCACCCACCAGTTACTCCTCCATGAGTAACCTGGGAGGCAGGATGACTGCCGACCCTCTCAACCATAAGGGAGACCAAGCCGCCAGCATGCATGTAAATGACATGAATGCACAGTCACACATACAGACATCCATCACAGACTCTGTATTCTACATAGAGTCATACTAATCTGATCAACATACTCACTATCCTACAGAGAGTCATCCTCAATTGATCACAACCAAGCTAGGACCACCGGTCCGTAGCGACGAACTATCAACAATCCATATTACCATAAATAAACACATGATCAAAAATGGGTAGGCAACATAAAGATTTATCATAAGATTCAATTCTATGTTCAGGACATTACCCACTCCCCCAGATGACCTTATCCTATTTACAATTCAAGTCTTCATCCGTACTCTATTAAATACACCTAATTGAACAACTATAAGCTTACATGCATCACATCTATAATCCATAATCATGATGAAGGAAAAATGTGATAACAACAATAGAGTATTTAAAGGGTCAAAGACTAAGTATCAAGCATTAGAAAAATTAGAGTGGAGTCAAGGTCAAAGTGACAATAATATGAAGTTACATACTTTAGGGTTTAGCTACTACCTGAACAGGATAAGAAATTACCCACCTACTATAAAGCTCGAATAATAATATCTTCACGGCCACGGTCCTGTCTCGTATCCATGCCCTGTACTATTAGTGATATATGAGAGGTGTCCTAAGACAATCGTCTTATGTTTGAACCATTTATATGATAAATGAAGATTCACTATTTGAGTATACATGTTTTCATGTATTTGATTAGATCTTAAACTCATTTACATGATGTCCATGATACGATTCATAGCATGAGAGAATTTGTGATTAGATCATAACTACTGAGTATCTCTACATGTGTAATTGTGATGTATTGAAATTATCCCTAATCGATGAATTGATGGATTTGGACACCATCAATTTTGTCGAGACTAGCACGAGGTATACTCCTTTGTGTATCCAAGCAGCTGATTCTCATTGGCTGGAGACATTGTGATGTACGGAGAAAATCGTGGATGCTAGTTATGGTAAGTGACCAGCTATAAGACTTCATATGGTTCTTTGCATATATGGATTTGTCAATGAAGTTCTTACTGCAGCTTAAGTGCGATGTTCCTTTGACTTACAGTATTCAAGTCATCTTAGACATGAAGACTTATGCTTTGACATCTTAAGCAAGAATCTCTGAGGAGATGTGGACCCGGGATGATTGGGTATAAGTCGAAATGAACGAAGGTGTTTGAATAGCCTATAAAGGATTCACCCCTCCTTGTGAGGAGATGTATACCCATGGCCTCTCGTCGGATTGTTACTAAAGTCTTTGGCCAAAGCATTTCATGTTTAGAGTAAGGTACTCTTGGATACATGTGCAGTAACTAGAATCCATAGGACGAGGAAATGATACTTGGGCTAGGTGTGATGTAGTCAGCCTAGTGGGGACTGACATTATAGACTATGTCCTGAACCAAGTGGGTATAAGATGCGTGAAGGGAACGGGCCACGATTCATTGTAGCTGCTGAAGGGTTTCAGAAATTGTTCTGGATCAACCGTTAATTTTTCAGTTAATTGGGGATCATGATGTACTACTAGGTGTCACTCATGATCGTTCTATAATTAATGGTTAATTATAGATGACCAACATAAACCGAGAACCTATTTGGTCACACGCACAATGAGTGTAATCCGAAGAATTTAAAATGAGCTTGAGAATGAGATTCTCAGATTGAGAGAAATTAGGTTTTGTTGGACCAAACAAGGAGCGAGCATAAAATTGTTTCAGTCGTAATGGAAGCATGGATGGGTCGAGTCTTATGAAGACATGATGGACGAACCAAATTAGTTTGGTTCTAATCCATTGGTGGAGAATAAACCAAAGGGGTTTGGTTTGTTTTAAACGAATGAACCAAAGTTGGTTCGGTTCGTTTTAACTTAAAATAGACCAACTCGGTTCGGTTTATTTTAACTTAAGTTATTGGAGCGGGTTAACGGGTTTTGGTTATGAACCAATAAATCTAAGGAGAAGTTTTCTTAATGGTTATGAAACATGGGCTCTATAAAAATGCAGTTAAGTTTTTGGAGAGCACTAAGTTTTATTTTGGGAAATAATCTTCTTCTCCTCTCCTTCTCTTCTCCTTGCCGCCGCCCAAGGAGTCCATGCCGCCAGCCACCTTGTGCCACCGTCCACCCTGCTGTCGGTGTCCAAGCTGCTGCCGGCCATCCTCCAGCGTCCCTCCGGTGACTCACCTTGGTTTCGTTGACCAAGGGTTGGTCGGCCATCCTCTTTGGCCGGCGCAAATACTCCACCAAGCTGTCCAGTTTTTCTGGACAGCTTGTTTCCTTTCGTGTCAGAGCGTCGTTTGGACTACGTTAGGAGCTCTGACAGTGGCTACCTTGCTGGAAATTTGATCTCCGATAATCTTCATAGGTGGAGAACCAAGGATTCGTCAATTGGTTGACGAATACCTCTCCGGAGAAGAAAGTTTTGGGGACTCATTTTCGAATTCGAATTTTGATTCAGATTGTGATCTTCTCTCGATCACATCATCTTCGACACGAGGCTAGTGACTCCTACGAAGATGGGGCTTGTAGCTTGGTGAAGCTATCCCGATGGTACTCGGTGTGGATACAGATAGAGGCAATTCTAGCGAGAGTTGCTTTAGTTGATGTCATTCCCGCTGCACATGATACGTCAGGTATAACTAGTGTAATTTCCTTTTATTGCAAAATTTGAAACTGCATTATATCTACACATGTTGTACTATGCATGTCTGTGATGTGTGTGTTGTAATAAATTAGATTTATTGCTTTTTAATTCTTTCGTTGTGCGCATGTTTACGAAACATGTTCGAACACACACTCGTCGCGGTGCCGAAAATCCAACAATGGTATCAGAGGCCAGGTTGTGTTTCGACATAATCGTAAAATTATTTTGCGATAGTCATAATTGTATTTATGGAAATTTTCTACTTTTGAAAGTTTAGAAGTATTTATGGAAATTTTCTAATTTTGGAAAGTTTAGAAGTATTTATGGAAATCTTCTACTTTTGGAAAGTTTAGAAGTATTTATGGAAATTAACACTTTCCATAAATAAAATATGTGATTAGATTTAGAAATTTATTTCCTAATTTAATCACGATTTGATTTGGAGAATCAAATCTAAAACATATTTTATTTCCATAAATAGTTTTGACAATTTAGGAAATTTGTTTCCTAAATTAAATTTGACTTTCCTTAATTGAGACCTTCCATAAATAAAATATGTGATTAGATTTGGAAATTTGTTTCCTAATTTTATCATAATTTAATTTTGGAAATCAAATCTCAAACATATTTTTTTTCCATAAATAGTTATGACATATAAGGAAATTTTGTACATGCCATAATTGTATGTCATGTAATTGCATTAGATGCATATCATTATGTCATGCGTGTCATGACATGTAGATGTATGTCATGTATGTCATGTCATGTAGATAATAGTTATTTGCATGCAAAGAAGATGAGACATAAAAATCCTTACTCAATATTAAAGCCTACACCTTCCATTAATATGGTTAGAACCAGAGTTCTATTTCTTGTTTGGGTTGTTGGACTCTCTCTCTCCAAGCCCAGCTCGAACCCGAACATGTTCAAACCATGGAATAGTTTAATACTAATATGGTAAGAGTTAGAGGTCAATCATTAGCTTTGGTTGTTGGACTCTCTCCAAGCCAGGCTAATTGATTGAATGCGCTCTAACCATATTAAAACTATTTCTTGATTAATGGGTTGGCTTTAACCTGGAGCATCGACTTGTTGGACTCTCTCCCAGGTCGATGTGAAGGGAGGTGAAGTTGGGTGCTATGCATATGATGCACACTTGTTAATGAGTTAACAACCCAATGTATGTGTGAACATTCAATTAGTTGATAGCACATTATGATAGTTGCATATATGTGATATACAATCGGTATACATGATACCTACCATTGTAGCTATGAATAGCTTGTTGGACTCTCTCCAAGGTTGTTCATATCAATGTTGGATATAAGCCCATTCATAGATGGACCTACGATCTCCCGAAGTGATTTTGGGGTTTTTGAAATTCGAAAAATGAATGTATGTTGATGCATTTTAAATCATCTTTCTCATATATGATCATTTTGTATTTCTAGGTTAATCGATTGATCATGACATCTTTAAATTTACGCACTATTTTGGATTCGAATAAATTGACTGGGCCTAACTTCTTGGACTGGCTTAGAAACTTGAGAATTATTCTCAAGGCAGAAAGGCTCGCATATGTCCTCGAATACCCTCCTCCCGCCCGTCCTAGTGATAACACAACTCTGGACCAATTATTGGCTTATCAGAAACATGTGAGTGATTCTGAACAAGTGAGTTGCATCATGCTAGCCGCGATGGTACCCGAGCTACGGAAGCAGCATCAGCATATGGATGCTCATACCATAGTCTTTCATCTTTATGAGTTGTTTGATGAGCAAGTGAGATCCGAAAGGGTCAAAGTCTCCAAGCTCCTCTTCACCTCTAAGATGCAAGAAGGTTCATCTGTGGTACTGCTCAACATGCTGAAGACTGTGGAGCCTTTTGTGAAGCATGAGTAGGGGACAGTGTTGTTAGTTGATTTCTCGAAGAAAGGTTCTAAGAGGAAGTCAAAGGAATAGCAGAAGGGGAAGAAGAAAAATGCTAAAAAGGCATAACCAGCTCAAAAGGGCACTTGCCATCATTATGGCAAGGAGGGCCATTGGCAAAGAAACTGCAATATTTATCTTGAGTCCATGAAGAAGAATAAGGCATCAGATGTCCCATCTTCTTCATATATCTTCGTTATTGATTGTCATTCTATTTCCTCAAACACTTGGGTATTGGATACTGAGTGTGTCTCACATATATGTAATGACATACATGGGCTAAGGAATAGAAGAAGACTCGTCAAGGGAGAGTTAAACTTACGTGTTGGGAATGGAGCAAAGGTTGCTGCACTCGCCATCGGAATGTATTTGTTGAGACTCCTTATAGGACTTGTCTTAGAACTGGACAATTGCTTTTATGTTCCTTCGTTGATAAAGAACATCATTTCTATTTCTTGTTTGAATAGAAATGGGTACCATTTAAATTTTAGTAATAATTGTTGTTACATAACTCTGAATGGCATTCTTTATGGGACTAAAACTTTAAGCAATGGTATTTATACATTGGGTGTATCCAGTGACATTTTCAATATCGAAGCGAGCAACAAGCGTGCTCGAAAAGATAATCAATTAGCCTCCTACATGTGGCATTGTCGTCTTGGCCATGTAAGCAAGAAACACATGTCTGAATTACATCGATGTGGAATTCTGGGATCGTTTGAATTAGATTCATACAATAGATGCAAATCATGCTTAAAAGGCAAGATGACCAAATTACCTTTTACTGGAAAAGGTGAACCAGTGGGAGAGTTGCTTGGTCTAATACATACTGATGTATGCGGACCTATGTCAACTCAAGCTCTAGGAGGCTATAGCTACTTCATTACCTTCACCGATGATCACTCACGGTTTGGGTATGTGTTCTTGATGAAACACAAGTCTGAAGCCTTCGAAAGGTTCAAAGAATTCAGAAATGAAGTAGAGAAACAACTTAGCAAGAGTATTAAAATACTTAGATTGGATCGAGGTGGTGAATACTTCAGTCAAGAGTTTCTGGATTATCTAAGGGATAATGGTATATTGTCTTAATGGACTCCGTCGTATACACCACAGCATAATGGTGTATCTGGGAGGCGTAATCGGACCTTGTTGGACATGGTCAGGTCGATGATGAATCATACGAATCTTCCCAAGTCCTTTTGGGGCTATGCACTTCAGACAGCTGTTTACTTGCTAAACAGAATGTCAACCAAAGTAGTCTCTACTACTCCATATGAGATATGGAATAGTAAGAAACTTCATGTATCTTACTTGAAGATATAGGGTTGTCCTGCTTATGTGAAGCGGATTGTATCAGACAAACTGGATGTTAAGTCTGATAAATGTCTATTTGTTGGATACCCTAAGGAAATGAGGGGTTACCAATTCCATCATCCTGTAGAACAAAAGATGTTTGTTTCAAGGCATACTGTGTTTCTAGAGAAAGAGTTTCTCTTGCAAGAAAATAGTGGGAGTGTCGTTGAGATTGAGGAGGCTCAAGAAACTCCAATAGACATTGATGAGATACCTGGTGAACCACCACAACCGATAACTCATAGTGATGAGCCATCGGCTGGACCTATTGTGACACCACATCTTTGTAGATCTGGTAGAACACACAACATTCCTGAGAGATATAGATTTCTCATAAGTGAATCGAACGACATGTTACTCATTGATGATAAGGAGCCTACCAGTTATGAAGAAGTTCTGAAAAGTTTAGAAAGGGATAAATGGATTAACGCCATGAAGTCGGAAATGGATTCCATGTATGAAAATCAAGTTTGGAACTTGGTTGACCCACCTTAAGGCATAAAGCCTATTGGGTGCAAGTGGGTTTTCAAGAAGAAAATCGACAAGGATGGTAATGTGATTACCTATAAAGCTAGATTAGTGGCGAAAGGGTATCATCAAAATCAAGGGGTTTATTATGATGGGACCTATTCACCTGTTGCTATGCTTAAATCCATTCGGATGCTCCTGGCCATAGCGACTCATTATGATTATGAGATATGGAAGATGGATGTGAAAACAGCTTTTCTTAATGGAAACCTACTCGAGGACGTGTATATGATATAGCCTGAGGGTTTCACATCGGTTGATAAAACCAAGATATACAAACTGCGACGGTCCATATATGGAATGAAGTAAGCATCCAGGAGCTAGAATATCCATTTTGATGAGACAATCAAAAAGTTTGATTTCTCAAAAAATTCGGACGAACCTTGTGTGTACTAGAAGGGTAGTGAGAGTGCAGTCATGTTCCTAGTATTATATGTCGATGACATATTACTTATAGGAAATGATGTTTCTATCTTACAGTCAGTTAAAATTTAGTTGTTCAAGATATTCTCCATGAAAGACCTGGGAGAAGCAACCTACATCCTCAGGATTAAGATCTATAGGGATAGATCAAAATGGTTGCTTGGTCTTTCGTAGTCTACATATATAGACCGAGTGCTAAAGAGGTTTAGCATGTCGGAATCCAAGAAGGGTTTCCTACTCATCAGGCATGGGATACACCTTTCGAAGTCTATGTGTCCGTGCACAGAAGACGAGAGGATTTGCATGAGTAAGATTTCCTATGCTTCCGCAATAGAATCTATCATGTATGCTATGTTGTGTACGAGGCTTGACATATCATATGCTCTGAGTGGCACGAGCAGATACCAGTCTGATCCAGGAATGGATCATTGGGTGGTTGTTAAGACGATCCTTAAGTACTTGAGAAGAACTGAGGATGTGTTCCTAATATATGGAGAAGGGGACATGGTGATACGTGGCTATACGGATGTCAGCTTCCAGACAGACAAGTATGAATCTAAGTCTCAGTATGGGTATGTATTCACCTGGAATGGTAAGTTGGAAAGCTTCCAAGCTTGACACTATAGCGGATTCTTCCACTAAGGCAGAATACATTGCAGCTTCGGAAGCAGCAAAGGAAGCGATTTGGATCAAGAAGTTCATTTATGAACTTGGTGTGATTCTAGCCATTGTTGAAGCAATACTGGTTTACTGTGACAACAATGGAGCAATTGCACAGGCAAAAGAGCCAAGGTCTCATCAACGATCCAAACATGTGCTTCGCCGCTATCATCTGATTAGAGAGATAATTAGTAGGAAGGAAATATAAATCAAGAAGATTTCTACTGAAAGGAACTTAGAGGATCCTTTAACTAAGACCTTACCTCAAAGTAAGTTTGAGGGTCATGTTAGAGACTATGGTATTGTATACCGTGGCGATTGACATTAGGCCAAGTGAGAGTTTGTTAGTGATATATGAGAGGTGTCCTAAGGCAATCGCCTTATGTTTGAATCATTTATATGATATATAAAGATTCACTATTTGAGTATACATGTTTTCATGTATTTGATTAGATCTTAAACTCATTTACCGGATGTCCACGATACGATTCACAGCAAGAGAGAATTTGTGATTTGATCACAACTAGTGAGTATCTCTACATGTGTAATTGTGATGTATTAGAATTATCCCTAGTCGATGAATTGATGAATTTGAACACCATCAATTCTGTCAAGACTAGCACGTGGTATACACCTTGGTGTATCCAAGCAGCTAATTCTCACTGGCTGGAGACATTGTGATGTTCGGAGTAAATCGTGGATGCTAGTTATGGTAACTAGTTCATTGGAGTGACCAGCTATAATACTTCATATGGTTCTCTGTATATATGGATATGTCAATGAAGTTCTTACTGCAGCTTAAGTGTGATGTTCCTTTGACTTGCGGTATTCAAATCATCTTGGACATGAAGACTTATACTTTGACATCTTAAGCAAGCATCTCTGAGGAGATATGGACCCGGGATGATTGGGTATAAGTCGAAATGCCCGAAGGTGTTTGAATAGCCTATAAAGGATTCACCACTCCTTGCAAGAAGATGTATACCCATGGCCTCTCGTCAGATTGTTGCTAAAGTCTTTGGCCAAAGAATTACATGTTTAGAGTAAGGTACTCTTGGATACATGTGCAGTAACTAGAATCCGTAGGACGAGGAAATGATACTTGGGCTAGGTGTAATGTAGTCAGGCTAGTGGGGACTGACATTATAGACCGTGTCCTGAACCAAGTGGGTATAAGATGCGTGAAGAGAACGGGGCACGATTCATTGTCACTGCTGAAGGGTTTCAGAAATGGTTCTGGATCAACCGTTGATTTTTCGGTTAATTGGGGATCGTGATGTACTACTAGGTGCCACTCATGATCGTTCTATAATTAATTGTTAATTATAGATGGCCAACATAAACTGAGAACCTATTTGGTCACACGCACAATGAGTGTAATCCGAAGGATTTAAAATGGGCTTGAGAATGAGATTCTCAGATCGAGAGAAACTAGGTTTATGTTGAGGTTGTAATGTCGACCGGAGGTGGATGGTTCTTCTTGAGGTTGCTCCGGTGTGGAAGGTGATCTAATATCCTCCCCCTCAATCCTAGAGGTGGAGCTTCTTTCAATTCCACCTCTTCTACCGATTCAAACGTTGACTCTCTATCACCATCCAAATCCTCAAGCTCTTGTGATGAAGATATGCTTGCTTCTTCTTGAGCTTGAGAGGATGAGCACTCCTCATCTTCTTCTTCTTGGACCGATGATGAACTTTCATGATACTTTGCCAAATTACTCCAAAGCTCCTTGCCATCCTTGTATTCACCTAAGCTACACAATATATCGTTAGGAATCAAATCAACCAAGAATTTTTTTACCTTCTTGTTTATCTCGAATTCTTGGATTTGTTCCCCGGTCTACTTCTTCATTTTGAGGAAACCTCCCTTTGGCCCTCTCAGATACTTGAATCCTTCCATCAATGTAGACCATTCTTCGAAGTCCCTCATCATAATAAAGTTTTCAATCCATGCCCTCCATTGCCTAAACCCTTCTTGTCCATAGAAGGTGTACGAGATCGGAGTGTTGGTATCCCATTTTAATTGTTCTTCAAACTCCATCTTCTTCCTCTAGCGGTGCTCTCTTGGTTGTTAATCCTTGAAGAGCAGCCTCGCTCTGATACCACTTGTTAGGACCTGTGCGCCCGCTAGAGGGGGGTGAATAGCGATTCAGCGTTGCTTGATAGAATTTAATCGTGCTTGCTACAAAATGTGTTATACGCAGTGGAATATATATATAACAAAAACAAATACACACAAGCACAATCACAACACAAAATATAACGTGGTTCAGAATCGAATGGTTCCTACTCCACGGATTGGACTCCAATGAGCCCTAGAGATGCCAATCACACACCACTACTCAATAACTCCTTCTCGGAACAATCCAAAGGTGGAGAAAACCTCTTACAATAGTTCTTACAATAATAAGAAATGAATACAAGCTATTACAATGAAATACAACAAAAGAATGCAAAGAAAACTTTACAATCGATCTTTTTGAAGCTTGCTTATTTGGTTGCTTGAGTTGCACTTGGAGACCCTGAATTACACCAGTAATTCACCCCAAAACTTTTCAAAGATCTGTTGGCAAAAACCTCCTCCACGATCTCCCTTTAAAGCTTCTCCTTGGGCTGGATTCCAACTAGCAATTGACTGATCAGGACCATCAGTCGACTACTCCTATAGCCATTGTCTCACAACGGCATGAGCAATATTGGATAAGTTCCAATGGATAGACCATCAGTCGACTGATCTGTTGGTGCAACAATACCCCAAGCATTTATATGTTTTGATGTTTAGATAATCATCTAAGTTAGGCAATACTTTGTGATCTAATTGTGAACGTGTTTAAGTGACAGGAAAATCCAAGTATGAAGACTTGGTAAAGGCAAAGTCCAAGTATGATCTTGGCAAGAGAAGTCCAAGGAAAAGGTTTGGCAGCGTAAGACAAAGCATGTAGTCTTGGCGGTGTAAAGTCCAAACGGACCTTAGCAAAGGAAGTCCAAAGGCAAGTCTTGGCAGTGTAAGTCCAAGCATGTAGTCTTGGCGGCGTAAAGTCCAAGTGCACTTTGGCAAAGGGAAACCCAAGACATGACAAAATTGAAGAAAGCTCTTGGAAGAAAAGCGCAAAGGATGAATAAGTCGCAGACTCGGAGGGATCCTGGAGGCGCAAGGCTTAAGGAAGAGATAGAAGGTTGAGTCTAGGTCTAGGGAGTCAATTCAAGTATGAATTATTCATACTTGACGAGTATCAGTCGACTGATACGATGTATCAGTCGATTGTTAGGTGCTCGACTGCCTAGTCATATCAGTTGACTGATGTCGTCATCAATCGACTGCCAAACGGTGGCAGTCGACTGATCAGGATAAACATGGGCACAGAATGGAGTCTCACTCGACTGCGCACCGTGATCACTCGACTGATCACTACATCAGTCGTCTAATGGAGGGATCAGTCAACTGATGAACGTGTCGTTGGATGATGACGATTATGAATCCTACGAATCCGACTGTTCAGAAGTCATTAACCGTGGTGGTAGCAGTCGACTGATGTTGTACATCAGTTGACTAATTGTGGCCCAACGGGAAAAACATCCCTCTCTCTATAAAAAGAGGGCTTGTGGTGGTTGAGAGGGTTAATGCTTACATTGTGATAATCCTCTCAAGCCTCCACAAATTTTCTAAGCTTTCCTAGCGTTTTAATTCCCCTCCTCCTCTCTAAACTTCATCTTCATCCTTTGTAAGAAGAGGAGGGTTGTTGTAAAAAGAGAAAGCTTATTAGTGAGATTGATTAGGGTTGATCCACCTTAAGGATTGCTGTGGAGTAGGAGTGTTATCTCCGAACCACATAAAAGCTTTGTGTTAGCATTGTATTTTCATTTCTATTACTATTATTTTTGTTGTGCTTCCGCTAACGATTTTTGTAGAAACGAAAACAAGCTATTCACCCCCCCCCCTCTAGCTTCCAAGGATCCCCTACAAGTGGTATCAGAGCCCGGATCGCATCGAAAGTGTTAGTGAAAGCCTTAGAGTCAATCATGTGATGATCATTGTATAGACTTATTGTATCATATTCCTATTTATAAAGGCATGGTTATTATACTTACTTGTATTGGTGTCAAATAACTAAGCATAATAACGTCCTTGAGTAGAAGGTTCTTATCTATATCAATCGATTGGTTGAATCGATAATGAGATGATATAGAGAACACTACTCTTAATCATTCCTAGTCAAGTATTAACATTCAGGGACATTGTTAATGCGAAGAGACTAGCATGTAGGTCATCTCGATGACTTGATCTCACAAGTCATGGATATGTGATATCAAGTTGACACATGGATATGCATTGGAGAATGTATACTGAATGACCCGCCATGAGAAAGTATCATGGATCGTTATATGAGTGTCATATACTTTCTCATGTGACTATTAGTATGACTATTAGTCCTTGGACCTTAAGTAACCATGGTTCCCTACATATGGAGTTGCATACTTTGGCTTCGTCAAACGTCACCCGTAAATGGGTGGACTACAAAGGCGATTACTGGGTATGTAACAAATTATGCGGAGGGATGTGAGTGATATAGATGAGATCTATCCCTCCTATATGACGGGAGTGACATTGTTATTCTTGATAGAGTGAGACCACGAAGTGCATGGCCATGCCCAAATGAGTCAATATGAGATATTGAGTTCATTTGATTAGAGTGAGTCTACTTGGAGTTCAAGATATAGATTGTAGCGAGGATGACACGTTCTATGCCTCAATTGGTCAATCTAAATGTCACTGATAAAGAGACATTGTCACATATTGTGAGAGTCACAATTAGTAGTCACAAAGGTGATGTTGGATCTCAACATTCTTGTAACTTGGGTAGCAATGATATGTTGCTAGATACCGCTCATTACTTATGTTCCTAAATCGGTTTAGGAGCATTGCCAATGTTACAAGAACCTATAAGGTCACACACAAAGGCCAATTAGATGGAGATTAGGTTCATATGATGAACCATGAGGATTAGGTTCATGGGATGAACCAAATTGGATTAAGGATAATCCAAATTAGACTAATTGAGTTAGACTCAATTTGATTCAAGTGTTGAATAGGTCTAATTTAGATTTGATTCATCGAGTCAATTTAAACTAATGAATTGAGATTCATTAAATCAAATTGACTTGAATCAAATGGTTGGATTTGATCAACCATGGGAGATAAGAGGTCAAATTTGACTTGACTTGAGAGGGAAGATGAATGGTCAATTTTGACTTGACCAATTGTCATGTCATGGTGACTTGGCATGGGGCCGGCCAATGATGATGCTCCACATCATCATGGACACATCATGGGGTGCCACCTCATGAGGGAGACCAAGAGCCATTGGCTCTTGGAGTTACATGCATGCATGTAACCCCCTTCTAGTGGGTTATGAAAGTGTGAAGTTAAGTTGTGTAACATCATCTTCTTCCTTGGATCTTCCCTCAAGCTTTTCTCCCTAATCTTTCTCATCTTTCCGTCAGCCTCCAAGGGGTGCTAGCACACTCTAGGTTGCTTTTCTCCACCTATTGCTTGTGTGGATACCAATAGAGGAGTGTACACTTGACACTCTCGAGTTCCGGCAAGCCGTTTGGACACAGCAACCTTCACACTTAACTGTGTACCATCCAAGGTTGTGATAAAGACACCATATACGATATGGACAAGGAGAAATCTCAAGATGTCTTCCATGGGGATTTGGGGTTGTGAGGCTTACGTTCGACGTCAAGTCTCAGACAAACTAGAACCCAAATCCAATAAGTACTATTTTGTTGTATATCCCAAGGAAACGAAGGGATATTACTTCTACATTTCCAGTCAGCACAAAGTGTTTGTGGCAAAGACTGGGATATTTCTAGAAAGGGATTTTGTTTCTAGAAAAACTAGTGGGAGTACGTTCGATCTTGAAGAAATTCAAGATAAGGACAATAGCACTAAGGCCTTGATGGAGGTTGAACATGAACCACAAAGTGTTGTGGGTGATGAGATTGTTGTACAAAGAATTGTGGAACAACAACCTCTTCAGGTAGACCTACCTCTTCGCAGATCTGATAGGGTACGTCGTCAGTCTGAGAGATACTCATTTATCTTGTCTGACCATGATGACGTTATGCTCATTGAGAATGAGCCTACCTCCTATCAGGAAGCTGTGATGAGCCCAGATTCTGAGAAATGGCTAGAGGCCATGAGATCTGAGATGGAATCCATGTACACCAACCAAGTATGGACTTTGGTTGATCCACCTGAAGGCGTCAAAACCATTGGGTGTAAGTGGGTCTTTAAGAGAAAGACTGACATGGATGGACTTACGCATACCTATAAGGGTCGATTGGTGGTTAAAGGTTTCAAGCAAATTCATGGTATTGACTATGATGAAACCTTTTCTCCAGTGGCGATGTTTAAGTCCATTCGGATCATGCTTGCTATTGCAGCATACCACGATTGTGAGATCTGGTAGATGGATGTCAAAATCGCATTTCTGAATGGAAAATTGCTTGAGGATGTGTACATGACATAGCCTAAGGGTTTTGTAGATCCACAGCATACTGGGAAAGTATGCAAGCTGCAAAGGTCCATTTATGGGCTAAAACAAGCTTCTCGGAGCTAAAATCTTTGATTCGATGATGCGATCCAACAGTTTGGTTTCATCAAGAATGAAGATGAACCCTGTGTCTACAAGAGGATTAATGGAAACACAGTTGTCTTCCTTGTATTGTATGTGAATGACATACTACTCATTGGGAATGACATCCCTTCGCTACAGTCTATAAAGACTTGGCTGGGGATATGCTTCTCAATGAAGGACTTAGGTGAAGCAGCCTGTATTCTAGGCATCAAGATCTATAGAGATAGATCTAAGAGATTGCTTGGCCTAAGTCAGAGTACATATATTGATACGGTATTACTACAGTTTGCCATGCAGAATTCCAAGAAGGGACTTCTGCCGATGCCACATGGTGTGAGTCTTTCGAGGACTCAAAGTCCCTCTTCTAGAGAGGAGAGAGACCACATGGATAAGATCCCTTATGCATCGACCATAGGATCTATCATGTACGACATGCTATGTACTCGTCCTGATGTCTCATATGCTTTGAGCATGACGAGTAGATACCAGTCAGATCCAGGTGAGTGTCACTGGATAACAGTCAAGAATATTCTTAAGTACTTGAGAAGGACTAAAGAATATTTCTTGATATTTGGAGGCGATGAGGAGCTAGCTGTAAAGGGTTACAGTGATGCCAGCTTCCAAACTAACCAGGATGATTATAGATCACAATCAGGGTTTGTCTTTTTCTTGAATGGTAGCGCTATGAGCCTGGAAGAGTTCGAAGCAGGACACGGTTGCTGATTCTACAACAGAGGCTGAGTATATCGCTGCATTAGAGGCAACAAAGGAGGCAGTTTGGATCCACAAGTTCATTACTGAGCTTGGGGTGGTTCCTAGCAAAGCAGATCCTATATAGCTCTATTGTGACAACAATGGAGCGATTACGCAGGCTAAGGAACCTCGCTCACACCAGCAGACCAAACACATACTACAGTGCTTCCATCTCATTCGAGAGATTATCGATAGAGGAGATGTGAAGATTTGCAAAGTACCCACAGAGGCTAACATCATAGATCCCTTGACCAAGGCTTTGGCATAGAAAAAGCATGATGGTCACACTAGGTCATTGGGTATTAGATACTACAGTGATTGGTGCTAGTGCTAGTGGGAGATTGTTAGTGAAAGCCCTAGAGTCAATCATGTGATGATTGTTGTATGGACTTGTATTGGTTATTATACTTACTTGTATTGGTGCCAAATAACTAAGCATAATAACATCCTTGAGTAGAAGGTTCTTATCTATATCAATCGATTGGTTGAATCGATAATGAGATTATATAGAGAATGTTGGTGCAGGGGCACTAGATAATTGAACCTGTGTTTTGATTATGGCAAAGACACAAAGTTAAGTCTACATTGTTATCTCACGAGCTATCGAGTGTGCAGAAAAGTATTAAAGCTTGAGCTGAAGGCTAGCGACACCCGGAGGAAGCCACGGTGGTCGGGCGACACTCGAGTGACTTCGGAGGGAGCCGAAGGAATCGAGTGGAAGGCCGGAAGTGAGAGCTACTATCGAGGTAAGCTCGTGTGAGTGAGAGATTGTAAGGTCGTGTCCTCTTTACGGGGACGACCGTAGGCAGCGATCCGACTAAGACATCCTGTGGAAGGTCTAAGTCGAGATCGGACGGTTAGAAACCGTCGTATTTATCATTTTCCGAGCTAACCTCTTATTGCAGGGAAGTGGCCAAGCTGGCAGTCGACTGCTGGACATGGAGCAGTCGACTGATGGGAGGAATCAGTCGACTGATGGCGATGATTCATCTTTTGCAGTAGGTCAAAACGGATAACGTTTGACGCGGCCACTTCGCGATAAAATTTGGACAACTTCATGATCCATTCCGAAATAAGAGGAGACAAATTCAGAGGCCAAAGTTTATAAAAGGAGGGGAGGATTCCATCTCCAAATTACATCAAGTTTATTCATCAAGTGCTCCTACAACGCCAACGCTCCAACATCGTCATAACGCCGACGCAACGCCATGTTTCGATCTTCTTCGTCGGCAGCAGAATCAAGTAATATTTTTGATATTGTATTCTTTTTTTTCTTCATAACAAGGTGAGGTAGGCTTGTTGCCTTATCCTTGTATATTCGGTTTTGTGATCGTTGTCTCCTACCTCCAACGAGGAGGAGATATTATAGTGTTTTGCCCTCCGTACGCGGTCTAGGACCGATAGGGCCTTGGAGTAGCAACCGTTGGGTTGTAAACCAAGTAAAATAAACCTGGCTCTGATACCACTTGTTAGATCGGATCGATACGAATGGCCGGCTAGAGGGGGGTGAATAGCCCTCGTTCGTTGGATGTCGTATTTTGCTCGTCTACGAAAACGTTAGCGCAAGCGGAAGCAATAAACTAAGACAAGCAAATAGAAGTAAAACAAAGACAATACAAACACGGAGATATAACGTGGTTCACGGCTACGCCGCTAATCCACGGTCCGATTCGTCCACGGTGAATCACTCCGAAACCCAATCACTATTGGTCTCTCCTTTGCACCAAGCTAGGTGGAGGTAACCTTTACAAACACTCCTCTTACAAATAGAATGGAAATAAGCTTGAGTAAGAGGATGGAAAGCTTTAGGGAACTTTGGGAGAGTATTAGAGCATAAGCATTAGGCTCCCAAACCCTTACCCCCTTCCTTTTTATAGAGGAAGAGGATTTCTTCCCGTTGACACAGGAGCACCGATCGATGCCTCGATCACCGATCGATCCCGTAGCCGCTGCCCAATAACGGCCGCTTTCCACGCTGGATTCCATCCATCCAGATTGGCATCACCGACCGATGGGACCATCACCGACCGATGCTCGATCACCGAAAGTGCTCACCGAGTCGACTCCATTCTGTCTGCAGATTACATCCATATCGACTCCCTTCCCGGCATGATCGGCCGTCGACATCACCGATCGCTCCCATGGCAATGACCGCCAAGCCCTAAACCGGTCTTATACCACCAATCAAGCCATCGATTGAGCCGATCGCTATGACATGGCAATGATCGGTGTCGAAAACCCATCCGACACTTGGCCAAATGGCCAAGTTTCACCTAAGAGCCACCCTTCCCGGGTTACAATCGCTCACTCTCATCTCTGAGTCCTCGCTCGGTTCTCTTCGCTTCGGCCACGCCCCGGCACAAGATCGCGCACGACTCTGCAATGCTCCTTCGCGTCTCTTGCCTCGAAGTCTACTTCCTCCGGCTTCACTCCAAGCTTCTCGTCCGGCGGTCCCTCGGATGCTCCAAGTGCACGGCTTCCGCAAAGCAATCCTTCACCGACTCAAGGCCCGAGTGATGAGTTGGTGAAACTCGCCATGGCTCCATGTGCGAATTATTAAGTCCTGCACGACTTCAACGCACATATCAAATCAACACTACCAACCTAACTTAAACCCTTTGCCACACCATCAAAACCATATCACGGCAAGAGATTGCCCTAACAATCTCCCCCTTTTTGATGTGTGGCAATCCGTTTAAGTTAGGTAAAAACATTTGATATAAATTTTTAAGGAAAGAAAGCATGTAAACATAAACATTTGATAGCAACATGCAACTCCCCCTTAATCCATGAAACTCCCCCTTAATCTCTCCCCCTATCATAAATAACTTAAACATATTCATTTCTCCCCCTTTGACACCATCAAAAATATGAATACTAAGTTAGAAACATATGGCATCAAGTCTAATAGAAAGAAAACACCACAAGTTGATAAAAAATTGGAATTCAGCCGTTACTGGTCTGAAATCACGGCCATCGGTCATTAGTTGAGATGCGGATTTTTCTGAATTTTTCAGAAATGCATAAAAAATTCAAGAAAATTTGAAAAATCATGAAATTAGGGGAACATATTTCATTTAAGTGTATCTATCAGGGAAAAATAGTTTTTCATGAAAAATCATTATATTTTCACGTTTTTTTTTTCCAAAAATCCAAAAGCTTTAAAAAACTACTAGGTTTTTGATCATAAGAGTATCCATTTTAACACCTAGTCTTGCATCCAATTGTTTCAAAACATGAATACATGTATTTTAAAGTAAGAAATTGTTTTGAAAACATATGAAATATCCAACCATGATCTTTGGGCAATATGTCTATGAATTAAACATAAGCCTTCCCCATGATTGGTCTATTATTTCTATTTTGATACTTTAAATGACCATCTAAATGCCATAGGCATTAGTGGACATTTGTATCATCCTAATATCTCACCCATGCTAAGTTTGCAATCAAGTTAGCCTATAGTGAGTGTGAGATGCATCCTAGGGGGTATTTGTATATACTTAACCAATATATTCATGCAATTCTATCATGGTTAAGTATCAACCTAACAATTAACATGATCATAAAGACATATATGAATGAATTCTACATTATGATCATGAAACTCATGTATTCATCAAATAATAGTCATGCATTAGGTATTATATGATAACAAACAAAGTATTACCCAAAGCATGATTCAAACCTATTTCTTATGATAACGTGCCAAATTTCAAAAACATAAATCATGATTGTAAATATACATAGGAATTGCATCAATCATCATGATTTAAGCATTATTATCTATTTATGGGTACGTTATCATCACCCAACACTATCTAAAAAATGTTGTCCCGTCATCCTAAGTCAACCAAAATATGATATAGATTAGGTCCATGTGGTTGACTACCCTAGGGTTATCCTAACCCTTAAGGATGGATTTTGGAACCCAAAATAGATTTTTGCCTATGGGGTTCACTAGAAATTCCTTGGGGATCCATTTCTTAGCTATTACTTTGTTTTTGTCTTGTCCCCTAGCTATTAAGCATTTGTAGGCTTTCTCATTTTTCTTCTCTTTATATCCTAGGCCCTTCTTGTTAAAACTTGCCCTTTGGCTCCCAATTATCATGTTAAGGGTATTGGAGCCTATTGTGAATTTTTCTAGGGCTTTGGTTAAATAATCTACCTTTTCCCTTAATGCCCTATTTTCTTCTATGCATGCATCACTAACATCTAAAGGCACATAATTATCATGTGAGCATGCATCATCTAAGCTAGAAGAAATATTATCATTTAAGCATGCATTTTCTAGCTTATTTTCTAAATCCTTAATTTTATATAGCATGCTCTTATTTTTCTTTTTCATGCCAAATAAGTCCTTAGTTAAACTAGAGATTATGGAAACTATTTTCTTAGGAGAAGCATTCGTTACCATAGTTTCCATGTCTTCTTCTTCTTCTTCGGATGATGAGGATGTAGAAGCTCCCCCTTCATTTGAGCTCTCCCCACTTGAGCTTGATTCTGCATTTGAGGAGGAGGAGGAGCAATCCGAGTCATGAAGAGCCATAAGTGCTAGGTAGGAGTAGACATGCTCTTCTTCTTCGGATGAGGAGGCGGGGGCAACGTCATCCCATGTCTTGGCTTTGAGTGCTATGGCCTTCCCTTTTCCTTTTGCCTTCTTTTCTTCTTCCTTTTTCTTGCTCCCCTTCTTCTTTTCTTCTTTCTTGCTCTTATTTAGGAGTGGACAATTATCCCTTATGTGCCCCTCTCCTTGGCAATTGTAGCATATGACCTTCCCCCTTGGTCTTCTATTCCTATCATGAAATTTATCAAATCTAAGATTCTTAAATGCACGCCTTACCTTCCTTACCATGTAGGCTTCTTCCGTGCTATCCATGGAGGAGGTAGAGCCTTCATCGGATGAGGAGGAGGGGACTTCCATCTTCTTTTTCCCCTTATTTGCCAACAAGGCTACTCCCCTTGAATTTTGGACTCTAGGCTCTTCTTGTATAACTTCAAGCCTTGTCTCATGAAGCTCCATGGTTGAAAAGAATTCCTCCAAGGTGCTTACTTCTAGGTTCTTGGAGATGTAAAATGAGTCCACCATGGAGCTCCATCTTGAGGACCGGGGAAAGGCATCTATGGCCTTCATTACCATATCCCGGTTCGATAGCTTCTCACCTACACTCGTTAGCCCAATTAAAATTTCTTTAAACCTAGAGTGTAGTGAGGTTACCTTTTCTCCCTTTTCTAGTTTTATATTGGATAGTTGGGAGCGGAGGAGGTCTCTTCTTGCTAGCTTAGCCTCCGAGGAACCTTCGTGAAGCTCCACTAGCTTCTCCCACATCTCCTTAGCACTAGAACATTCCCCTATCCTATTGACTTCTTGTTGGGGGAGGACATTGTATAGGTGGTGCTTGGCCTTTGAATTTGCCAAGTATTCTTCTCTTTGCCTTTTGCTCCACCTTGATTTCTCCAATGGCTCCCCATTTTCGTTCCTAGGCAACTCGAAACCGTTTTCCATAATTAACAATATTTCAAAGTCGGTTTCGAAGAATACCTCCATTCTCTTTTTCCACCAAGAGAATTCGCCGTCGAACTTCGGTGGGTGGATGTTTGAGCCGGCCATCTTTAGATGAAGTGTTTGTTGCGGCGGTTAGTCCTCGACAAACGACTTGGCTCTGATACCACTTGTTAGATCGGATCGATACGAATGGCCGGCTAGAGGGGGGTGAATAGCCCTCGTTCGTTGGATGTCGTATTTTTCTCGTCTACGAAAACGTTAGCGCAAGCGGAAGCAATAAACTAAGACAAGCAAATAGAAGTAAAACAAAGACAATACAAACACGGAGATATAACGTGGTTCACGGCTACGCCGCTAATCCACGGTCCAATTCGTCCACGGTGAATCACTCCGAAACCCAATCACTATTGGTCTCTCCTTTGCACCAAGCTAGGTGGAGGTAACCTTTACAAACACTCCTCTTACAAATAGAATGGAAATAAGCTTGAGTAAGAGGATGGAAAGCTTTAGGGAACTTTGGGAGAGTATTAGAGCATAAGCATTAGGCTCCCAAACCCTTACCCCCTTCCTTTTTATAGAGGAAGAGGATTTCTTCCCGTTGACACAGAGCGATGGATGCCCTCGATCGATCGATATCGTAGCCGTTCCCAATAACGGCCGCTTTCCACGCTGGATTCCATCCAGCGGTATTGCATCGATCGGTGATGGGACCATCGATCGTGATGCTCGATCGATCGAGTGCTCGATCGAGTCGACTCTATTCTGCGTGCCCATGCGATTACATCGATCATTGCTTCCTGGCGATCATTGCATCGACATCGATCATTGGTTCCATGGCGATCGACCGCCAAGCCCTAAACGGTCTTATACCACCATCAAGCCATCGACTCGAAGCGATCGCCATGACATGGCGATCGATTGGTGTCGGAAAACCCATCCGACACTTGGCCAAATGGCCAAGTTTCACCTAAACCACCCTTCCCGGTTACAATCGCTCACTCATCTCTTGGAGTCCCTCGCCTTGAAGTTCTCTTCGTCGGCCACGCCCCTCTCGGCGATCGCACATGGCTCTGCAATGCTCCTTCGCGTCTCTTGCCTCGAAGTCTACTTCCTCCGGCTTCACTCCAAGCTTCTCGTCCGGCGGTCCCTCGGATGCTCCAAGCGCACGGCTTTCGCAAAGCAATCCTTCACCGACTCAAGGCCCGAGTGATGAGTTGGTGAAACTCGCCATGGCTCCATGTGCGAATTATTAAGTCCTGCACGACTTCAACGCACATATCAAATCAACAATACCAACCTAACTTAAACACTTTGCCACACCATCAAAACCATATCACAGCAAGAGATTGCCCTAACAAAATAAACGTGTTCATTTATTTTCTACTGTGCTTACTTTGCGTATCGAACGAACGAAAAAGAAAAGATTTACGATCGCTATTCACCCCCCCCTCTAGCGACGCTTTTCGATCCAACAATTGGTATCAGAGCGGGGGCGCTCAGATTTGGTGAAACCACCGATCTAGCACGTTTTTGTTTTCTGTTCGTATTTTTCGATTCGTATTTTTTTTGGGTCTTTTTCCTCCCGCACTACTAATCCAAGACGAAGTCTTGGTACGTTTCTTTTGGTTGTGTGCTTGCAAGTTTTTCTCTCTTGGAGTAGCCGACGGTAAATCGGCCATAACTTTTCGCACAAGTGGACTCACATAACGATCTACCTACCAAATCGAAGCTCTCTGAGAGATCTACATTTTTTACCAGGGTTTACCCTCGTAACAAGTCATTTCCAGCCCCAAAATCCAACGTCTAGTACCCTTTCGGGGGCATCGAAGGTCGTAAGTTGTTAGTTTTTGTTAGTTTTTTATTTTTCTCATTTAATTCTGTTTATTTCCTATTTATTTCCCACACTACTAATCCAAGACCAAGTCTTGGAATTCCCTTTGGTTTTTATTCGTGTTTTGCAAGATACTTAATGGCTCACATTGAGGGATATAGCACCACCCGAACTCCGTTCTTTAACGGAGATGATTTCCGTTATTGGAAAGGTCAGATGGAGTGTTTCTTGAAAACACAAGTCGAGACTTGGATAATAATCCAAACCGGCTTTGCTCTACCCACCAATGATCAAGGAGAGCCCTTGGATTTCAACAAATGGACAAATGCAACCAAGAGGCAAATCGAAGCCGATGCAAGAGCAACCCAAATATTGCAATGCGGCTTGTCCAAGGAGGAACTCAACCGCATCGGACCATTCATTAGCGCCAAAGACCTCTGGAACAAATTGACTGATATACACGAAGGGACGACTGATGCTAAGGTATGTAAAAGAGATTTACTTTTAAATAAATTGTACAATCTAAAGATGCAGGATCATGAGACCGCCACCCAACTACATGCACAGATCCAAGATATCGTCAACGGTTTTCATTCGATCGGGCAAGCCATAGAGAACCGGGACCTTATAAGGTACGCTTTAAATGCTTTCCCTAGGACTACCTTATGGGCATCCATGGTCGATGTCTACAAGGTCTCTAAGGACCTTTCGAAGCTTAGGTTAGATGAATTATTTTCCGAGTTTGAACTTCATGAGCAAACTAACGTGGTCCGGGCCGAGAGAGGTATTGCTCTACTTGCAGGACAAAGAAGGAAGCCACCTACTAAGCAAGTAGATGAACTCGAACCCAAAGACGAATCCGAATCCGAAGAGGAGGCCATAATAGTCAACATTGTGCGGAGAATAGTTCGACAAGAAAGAAGGAAATTGAAGAATGAGAACCAAAAGAAAAAGGGAGCAAGGAAAGCCTTCCATGCAACTTGGGACAACAGAAAAGACATAGCTTACATGGCAAGAACGGAGGAGTCCGAGTCAGAATCCGAAGTCGAGACCAACTACAACTCCGACTCCGACCCCGAAGATTATTTTGAGAGAATCGAGAGAAAACTCAAAGCAGGACCAAAAGGGAAAGTCAAGGTTAATCACTCTTTAATTAGTACGTTTTACAATACAATTAAAATGCTTAATAGGAAATTAACTAAGTCCGAGTCTAGGGTTGAGTCGTCACTTGAGGAGGTTGAAACCCTCAAGCAAGAGGCTACTCTAACCCCTTCAACTAGTCAAGTTCATGAGGGAAACTCAACTCAAATTGAAAAACTTGAGGAGGAGAATTCTCTCTTGAAAGACCAAGTTCAAGAGGTTGAGGCTAGGTTGGAAAGGTTCACATTGGGATCTAAGAACCTTAATCGACTACTTGGAACCCAAAGAGCCGTGTACAATAAAGCCGGACTCGGATTTAAGTCAAAGTCTACGAATTGGTCTTATATGTCTATCGTAAATCATAGTCATCAAAGAGTCCAAGCATGGGTCCCAAAGGTTTTATTGAACTCACATATAAGGACTAATAAGTATTGGATTCCTCAGGATCAAGTTCATTATTTGAATAGACCATATTGGTTCAATGGTCTAGGGGGAGCTAACACTAAAATAGTATACCCGCTTACTTAGCAAAACCATTGCATATTTTACTTTAATTTTTAGAATGGCTAGATAGGGTAAATAATTAGTCAACTCTTGACAACATAGTATCAGGACGCGGCGAGATGATAGTACGTTAGGGAAATAAAGTCTCATGTATTCAAGCTAGATAAGGCGTATCTAGCTTGGTGCACTTGACCGAGTGGAACTAGCTGAAGCTACCTCGCCGTATCCTAAACTAGTTAGACCAGGAAGTAACCCTAAGTGACTTAAGTGATATTTTCTTGAATTTGGCTTTGTCTAAGGAAGTGGTCGTTGTTCCGATCAAAGAAGGCCCCTGTGCCTCGCCACGACCTAGAAGCCAGTTTCTCGAAAAGTTACTTAACGATCTAAAGGTTAAATCCGAATCTAACCCAAGGTTGACTATCTTTAATCAATTTAAAATCATCTCACAAAACATATAAGGTGAACAAATTCTGAGACACATAGAATGGGTGAGATGTTAAGGATAATTGAAATATACTTAAAACAATCTTCAAAATACTACTTATTTTCACAACTATTGTACTTAATGACTCTTTAGGCCAAAGTTTAGCGCCCCCTACATCTCTTATATTTCATATATTTGACTAAGGGGGAAAGCAAACTAACCCTAAGGGTTATATTATAAACCTTTAGATTATTGGTGCAGAGGGACACACCTCGAACCAATCTATCTAACTATTGCTAGACGCATGTTTGGACTCATAGTTGATTTATCTTGATGCATGCATATACCATATTGTCTTTAAACCCCTATTTTTATAACAAACTTCATTTTTACATAACAAACCCCAACATTTGTTTTGATTTATGGCAAAAGGGGGAGAAGAGCGAAAGTTAAGGGAGAGTAACACAAAATTTATTTAATTTTGAACTAAAGTATCTCTTTCAAAACTCACCAAGGGTTAAGGGGGAGTTTTGGTTAAGGGGGAGTTTTTGAAAATGACATTCATCATTTACTATACTTGTTTTATGCTTTAATTTCCCTTAACTTTGTGTTGGTTTGCCATAGATCAAAAAGGGGGAGATTGTTGGTGCAGGGGCACTAGATAATCGAACCTGTGTTTTGATTATGGCAAAGACACAAAGTTAAGTCTACATCGTTATCTCATGAGCTATCGAGTGTGCAGAAAAGTATTAAAGCTTGAGCTGAAGGCTAGCGACACCCGGAGGAAGCCACAGTGGTCGAGCGACACTCGAGTGACTTCGGAGGGAGCCGAAGGAATCGAGTGGAAGGCCGGAAGTGAGAGCTACTATCGAGGTAAGCTCGTGTGAGTGAGAGATTGTAAGGTCGTGTCCTCTTTACGGGGGTGACCGTAGGCGGCGATCCGACTAAGACTTCCTGTGGAAGGTCTAGGTCGAGATCGGACGGTTAGAAACCGTCGTATTTATCATTTTTCGAGCTAACCTCTTATTGCAGGGAAGTGGCTGTCGTCGAATCGCCGACATGGAGCGCCGATCGATGCCCATCACCGATCGATGGGAGGAATCAATCGACTGATGGCGACGATTCAGCTTTTGCACTAGGTCAAAACGGATAACGTTTGACGCGGCCACTTCGCAATAAAATTTAGACAACTTCATGATCCGTTCCGAAATAAGAGGAGACAAATTCAAAGGCCAAAGTCTATAAAAGGAGGGGAGGATTCCATCTCCAAATTACATCAAGTTTATTCATCAAGTACTCCTACAACGCCAACGCTCTAACATCATCATAATGCCGACGCAACGCCATGTTTCGATCTTCTTCATCGGCAGCAGAATCAAGTAATATTTTTGATATTGTATTCTTTTTTTTCTTCATAACAAGGTGAGGTAGGCTTGTTGCCTCATCCTTGTATATTCGGTTTTGTGATCGTTGTCTCCTACCTCCAACGAGGAGGAGACGTTATAGTGTTTTGCCCTCCGTACGCGGTCTAGGACCGATAGGGCCTTGGAGTAGCAACCGCTGGGTTGTGAACCAAGTAAAATAAATGTGTTCATTTATTTTCCGCTGTGCTTACTTTGCGTATCGAACGAACGAAAAAGAAAAGATTTACGATCGCTATTCACCCCCCCCCCCTCTAGCGACGCTTCTCGATCCAACAGAGAACACTACTCTTAATCATTCCTAGTCAAGTATTAACATTCCGGGACATTGTTAATGCGAAGAGACTAGTATGTAGGTCAACTCGATGACTTGATCTCACAAGTCATGGATATGTGATATCAAGTTGACACATGGGTATGCATTGGAGAATATATATTGAATGACCCGCCATGAGAAAGTATCATGAATCGTTATATGAGTGTCATATACTTTCTCATGTGACTATTAGTATGACTATTAGTCCTTGGACCTGAAGTCACCATGGTTCCCAACATAAGGAGTTGCATACTTTGGCTTCGTCAAACGTCACCCGTAAATGGGTGGACTATAAAGGCGATTACTGGGTATGTAACAAATTATGTGGAGGGATGTGAGTGATGTAGATGGGATCTATCCCTCCTATATGATGGGAGTGACATCGTTATTCTTGATAGAGTGAGACCACGAAGTGCATGGCCATGCCCAAATGAGTCAATATGAGATATTGAGCTCATTTGATTAGAGTGAGTCTACTTAGAGTTCAAGATATAGATTGTACCGAGGATGACACGGTCTATGCCTCAATTGGTCAATCTAAATGTCAAGGATAGAGGGACATTGTCACATATTGTGAGAGTCACAATTAGTAGTCACAAAGGTGATGTTGGATCTCAACATTCTTGTAACTTAGGTAACAATGATGCGTTGCTAAATACCGCCCATTGCTTATGTTCCTAAATCGGTTTAGGAGCATTGCCAATGTTACAAGAACCTATAGGGTCACATACAAAGGGCAATTAGATGGAGATTAGGTTCATATGATGAACCATGCGGATTAGGTTCATGGGATGAGCCAAATTGGATTAAGGGTTATCCAAATTAGACTAATTGAGTTAGACTCAATTTGATTCAAGTGTTGAATGAGTCCAATTTAGATTTGATTCATTGAGTTAATTTAAACTAATGAATTGAGATTAATTAAATCAAATTGACTTGAATCAAATGGTTGGATTTGATCAACCATGGGAGATAAGAGGTCAAGTTTGACTTGACTTGAGAGGGAAGATGAATGGACAATTTTGACTTGACCAATTGTCATGTCATGGTTACTTGGCATGGGGCCGACCAATGATGATGCTCCACTTCATCATGGACACATCATGGGGTGCCACCTCATGAGGGAGACCAAGAGCCATTGGCTCTTTGAGTTACATGCATGCATGTAACCTCCTTATAGTGGGTTATGAAACTGTGAAGTTAAGTTGTGTAACATCATCTTCTTCCTTGGATCTTCCCTCAAACTTTTCTCACTAATCTTTCTCATCTTTCCGTTAGTCTCCAAGGGGTGCTAGCACACTCTAGGTTGCTTTTCTCCACCTATTGCTTGTGTGGATACCAATAGAGGAGTATACACTTGACACTCTCGAGTTCCGGCAAGCCGTTTGGACGAGCTGTAAGGTTTTGGTTATCGAGTCTGTGAGGGGAAACTTCGCTTCCCACTTCACCTCAGTCACTTGTTCATGGCGATCCCATCGATGTCCCCGGATTGAAAAAATTTAATCCTAGACAAAAGGGATTGCCCAAACAACCAAGTCATCGTCGTGCTATTTGTTTAGAGAGGTCACTTGAATAAACTTGTTGTTCAAGCGACCAACCTCTATTCTACGAGTAGCCGCGGAATAGACGATGTCCGGATCATCGGTTTTCGTGTTTATGTTTTGGATCCAAGTATTATTTAGCCACAAACAGAATATATCATGCTCATAATTGAAAAAACAAATACAAGCAAGTAACAAAAGAGAATAGAGAATAGGTATACCTCTCGATCTTCTAATGTATGATCTTCCTCCTTTTGGACGTCGTGTGGACGATGATCTACCAAAAGTTTAAGCTCCTAGATCATCAATCTTCCTTCCTTGCTCTTTCCGAGCAAAAGGAAGAATAGAAACAAAGCTCTATTCCTTCTTTCAACCAACCAACAACCTCCAAGGAAGGAGCTTGCCGCCGGCCAAGAAGGAGGAGGAGATTATGGTGGAAACCGGCCAAGACACCAAGGGAAAGCCCTATATCTTGTTTCCACCACCTAAGGAGAAGGTGAAGAGGGTCTTTGGCTGCCGGCCAATGGCTGGAAAGGGCTGGAAAAATCTGCTGGACGCCGGCCACCTTGAATGCAGAAGAAGAAAGGAAAATACTTCCTTATTTGGTGTCGCCCAAGCCTCCAAAACCCTAAGCCTCCAAACCCTAATCCTATCTCAATTAGGATTCATTAGTTTCTGCCCACCCCTTGCCCTCCTTTTATAGAGTTAGGGATAAGCCATGTTTTAATCTCCACCATTGGTTCTAGGGATTTAATCTCAACCGTCGGATCTAGAGATTTAATCTCAACCGTCGGATCTAGAGATTTAATCTCTACCTTTGGATCTAGAGATTTAATCTCTACCTTTGGATCTAGAGTTTTGTTTCTATCCATTGAATCTAAGCTTCATGAGGTGTTAATAGGCTACATTAGGGACCATGAGGAGGAGTTGGATCTTGGCCACCCATGGATCAAGCCCACATAAAGTCCGATCCACTAAAGGATTATCATTGATCTACCTCACCAACCCCCATAAGATAATATAGGCTCCATATATTATTTGTACATTTTCTCTCCGTGTTTAAGATCTCGAATGTCCATCGATTAATTAATTTACTGACCATTAATTAATCAACATCTAACTCCATGAGTAGTACCACTCAACCTTTTCATCTAACTCCAAGTCCACCTGCAGGGTTTACATGATGAACCTTATGAGCTCCTCAAGAGGACATCATCATCCTAATATATAGGACACGATTTCCTTCTATAATCAACGACACGTCATATAAATAATATCATCTCCCAACTTACCGAGCCTATCGATTTAATCTATAAATCTCGCCCATTGGTAAATAAAAGAGATGAATACTAAGTATATGTGCTCATTATTATATCGGGATTAAGAGCTTGTATAAAATAATATCTGAGGTCCGATTCGATTATGTAGTCAGCAATAAATCGAATCACCTCTAAGTCGGTCATGCTCCATACACACAAAGTGCACTAGTGTGATTCTATGGTCAAGACAAACCAATACCAAATCACACTACAACCATTCCGATGGTTTGTCCAAAGTCATCTCGGTTGTGAGCCTTCACTTATACTTTACAAGGAGTCGATAACATGATCTCCTGTGTGACACCACACACCATGTTATCTACAATGTAATGTATTAGACAATATTGCATAACCATAAAAATATGCAAGCAATGATCATGTGATTCTTATTTCAAAATAAAGATGTTCTTACAAAAGATAGACTTTTAAGTATACATCCCTACAATCTCCCACTTAAACTAAAAGACTATGTTGTCCTCAAACTGCCATACATCTAATTCCCATTCCCTCCACATGCCTATCAAAAGCTCTCGCCGGAAGGGCCTTAGTGAAAGGATCTGCCAGGTTATCCTCCAATGCAATCTTGGCCACAACAACTTCTCCTCTCTTTATGATTTCTCGTATCAGGTGGTACTTGCGCTCTATGTGTTTACTAGCCTTATGGGCTCATGGTTCCTTCGAGTTTGCAACTGCACCACTATTATCACAATAAATTGTGATAGTTCTGGGCAAACCAGGAATCACATCCAAGTCCATCAGGAAGTTCCTGAGCCACACAGCTTCTTTGGCCGCCTCAAAAGCTGCCACATACTCAGCTTCCATGGTGGAGTCCGCCACGCATTTCTGCTTGACACTCCTCCATACAATGGCTCTACCTCTCAAAGTAAACACAAAACCTGAGGTAGACTTACTGTTATCCCTATCAAATTGGAAGTCGGAATCCGTGTAACCCATAGGGAGTAATTGGTCTGCCCGGTAAACCAGCATATAATCCCTATTCCTTCTCAGGTACTTCAATATATGCTTTACCACAATCCAATGTCCCTGTCCAGGATTACTCTGATATCTGCTGACCATGCCCACGACAAAGCAGATATCTGGTCTCGTACATAGCATTGCATACATGAGGCTTCCTACTACCGAAGCATAAGGAACCGCCTTCATCTCCTCTATCTCCTCAGATGATCTAGGACACATCTCCTTAAATAAAGGAACTCCATGCCTGAAAGGTAGAAAACCCTTCTTGGAGTTCTGCATGCTAAAATGATCCATAATCGTGTCTATGTATGAAGCTTGGGATAAGCACAACATCCTTTTCCTGCGATCTCTTATAACCTTGATCCTAAGGATGTGTCCCACCTCTCCCAAGTCCTTCATATCAAACTGTTTGGATAACTATACCCTTATGTCTGATAACACCTTGATATTGTTGTCAATCAACAAAATGTCATCTACGTATAGTACAAGAAATACCACTACATTTTTGTCACATCTCTTGTATACACAGACTCATTCGGACTTTGAATAAATCCATAAGACTGGATTACCTCATCAAAGCGGATGTTCCAAGACCTCGAAGCTTGCTTCAATCCATAAATGGACCGATTAAGCTTACACACAAGATGCTCTTTGCCTTTAGCAATGAATCCCTCTGGTTGCTTCATATAGATGTTTTCCTCAAGACTTTCACTAAGGAAAGCTGTCTTGACATCCATCTGTCACACCTCATAATCCATATGAGCTGCAATGCATAAGAGAATTCGGATAGACTTAAGCATGGCTACCGGCGAAAAGGTCTCCTCATAATTAATACCCTCTTTCTGAGTATACCCCTTCGCAACAAGCCTTGCTTTGAAGGTCTCAACCTTCCCATCTATTCCTCTCTTTCTCTTGTAGATCCACTTGCATCCAATGGTTTTTACACCATCGGGTGGTTCTACTAGCTCCCAGACCTGATTTGAATCCATAGATTCAATCTCAGCATTCATTGCACTTTGCCAAGATACTGCATCTTTATCTTGGATTGCCTCGTCATATGTCCAGGGATCAGGTTCATGTTCGCTAGGGACTAAATCAGAAGATTCTCCCAAGAACATGAATCTATCAGGCTGTCTAACAACCCTCCCACTACGACGAGGTATCTCCTGTGTATCCTCTATGACACGCGGTGCAGTGACTTGTGGTATATCCTCTTGTACCGGTGGTACTGAAGAAGTGACTTCCCCTTTTAATTTTTCCAAAAAAATTTTACTCTTGGGCTTGTGGCTCATCACATAGTCTTCCTCTAGAAATCTGGCATTCGTGCTAACGATCACCCTCTGATATCTAGGACTATAAAACAAACCACCCTTCGTTCCTCTAGGATACCCAATGAACATGCATACTTCTGTATGAGGTTCCAACTTACCAGCATCTGCCTTCAGCACATGTGCTGGACTCCCCCATATCCGAATATTTCTTAGACTAGGCTTTCTCCCAGTCCACAATTCTGTGGGAGTAGACGGCACTGATTTAGATGGAACCAAGTTCAGAATGTACACTGCCATATCGAGAGCATATCCCCAGAACAAATCTGGCAACTCAGAATAACTCATCATCGATCTAACCATCTCCATAAGAGTCCTATTCCTTCGCTTTGCTACACCGTTCTGCTGGGGTGTGCCAGGTGCAGTCAATTGGGATTGAATCTCAGCCTCTGATAAGTAGTTCCTAAACTCTCCCAAGAGGTACTCACCACCACGATCAGATCGTAGTGTCTTGATACTTTTACCTTGACGTTTCTCCACATCATCCTTGAATTCTTTGAACTTGTCAAAGCATTCAGACTTACGACGCATCAGGTAAATGTATCCATATCTTGAGTAATCGTCTATAAAAGGGACGAAATACTCAAAACCTCCTCTAGCCTGGATAGACATAGGACCACACAAATCAGAATGAACCAATTCTAATACATATTTGGCTCTATACCCCTTGGCCTTAAAAGGCCTCTTGGTCATCTTACCCTCCAAGCAAGATTCGCAGGTTGGGAGATCCTCCACCACTAATGAACCCAAAGGTCCATCAGCTATCAACCTTTGAATTCTGCTTAGGTTAATGTGACCAAGCCTAAGATGCCAAAGATATGTTTGGTTCATCTTCGAAGGTTCTTTTCTCTTATTAGAATTAGAAGATGAATTATTAATTTCAATATGCATCGTGGGAACTTTTGGTTCAAGTGTGTACAAATTTCCTATCAATGCACCCGAACAAATAATGTCCCTATTCCTTTTTATAACAACTCTGTCATTAAAAGAAATAGAATATCCATCCATAAACAATTTAGAAATCGAAATTAAATTCTTTCTAAATAAGGGTACATAAAGGCAATTTTTAAGAACCAAAAGTTTATTTTTCTCAAAAGATAAATGAACATCTCCCACTGCAATAGCCACCACCTTCGTGGCATCTCCCAAGTACACGGTAATCTCCCCCTCAGCCAGTCGTCTGGTTTCCTAGAACTCCTGCAAAGTATTGCAGACATGATCAGTGGCTCCCGTATCTACACACCAGGTGTCGATAGATAAAACCACTAAACATGTTTCAACGACTAGACCGAAAGATATACCTTTGTTCTTGCGTTTGGGGCAGTCCTTCTTCCAGTGTCCAGTCTGCTTACAAGTGAAGCACTTGCCTTTCGGCTTCTTCACTCCTCCCTGAGTGCCTCCCATCGCCTTTGCCCCAGTTTGTTTCTTCTTCTTCTTGCCTTTCGGCTTAGAAGTAGAAACCTTTTGGGTCACCATGGCCTGTGCCTGAGCACTCCGACGAAATAGCCCTTCTGCCGCCTGGAGTTCTATCAGAAGTTACGCCAACGAATACAACCTCTTGTTCATGTTGTATTTCAAGTGAAACTGCTCAAAACTCCTAGGTAGAGACTGGAGAATGATATCGACGTGGGTTTCCCCATCGATCTCATCTCCGAGGACTTCCAACTCATTCAAATGAGCCATCATCTTGAGAACATGATGAAGGGATGTCGCTTCGGAGGCTCATTGGCTCCCATGTCCCCGGATTAAAATTTTCACTAATGAAAGACTTAATCCGGATGGGATGAGCTTCCTTGGCACAACCTATTCGTCGTCATGCTAACAACTTGAGTGGTCACTTGAACAAACTAGTTGTTCAAGCAACACAACTCTTCTAGTTGGTTAGCCGCGGAAAAGACGACGAATGGATCGCCGGTTTTTGTGTTTGTCGTCGGGGTCCATGATTATACAATATATATCCATTCATACACATGCATAATCAATATATTAAAGAACATATTCAGATCTGTAAATAAAGTTAAATTAACTTTATACCTTACGATCTTCTATCGTATGTCCTATCCTTCTCGTGGACGACGTGTGGACGAAGTTCCTCCACGAGTAGAAGCCTTCTAGATCGCTTTCTTCTCTACCTTGTCCGCTGCGAACAAAGACAAGAAACACAAATACCTTTCCTATCTAGAACCGGCCACCAAATTAGGGAATTTCGTGCAACCGTCGGCCAAGGAGCAAGTGGATGATGCGCCGGCCACCAAATGAATGGAAACCGCCGGCCACCTTGGAGAGATTGGAGGAAGATGATTGCCGGCCACCAATGGATGGAGAACCTCCGGCCAAGGAGCAAGGAAAAGGGAAGAGTGCCGCCCAAAACCAAGGAGGAGAAGAGAGGGATGACCGGCCAAACCCTAGCTTGCCGCCCAAGCTTGTAGCCGCCCAAACCCTAGCCGCCCAATGGAAGATGAGCCAAACCCTAACCCTAATTCGAAAACCAATCTCCTTATCTTATCCTTGCCGCCCAACCCTAAGCACCTATTTATAGAATAGGGCTTAAGCCTCCTTTAATCTCATCCGTCGGATCTAGGGATTTAACCTCCACCGTCGGATCTAGGGTTTTATCCCAACCGTCGGATCTAGGGTTTCATCTCAACCGTCGGATCTAGGATTTCATCCTAATCGTCGGATCTAGGATTTCATCCCAACCGTCGGATCTAGGGTTTTATCCCAACCGTCGGATCTAGGGATTTGATCTCAACCGTCGATTCTAGGGTTTCATCCTAACCATCGGATCTTAGGGATTTAATCCCAACCGTTGGTTCTAGGGTTTCATCCTAACCATCGGATCTTAGGGATTTAATCCTAACCATTGGTTCTAGGTTTTGTTTTACATTCTTGGATCTAGACTTCACAAGGATTATATTAGGCTACGATAGGGACCATAAGGAGGAGTTGGGTCTTGGCCACCCGATGGATCGGAACCACACTAACTTGATCCATCAATGATGTTCCATTCCACTAGAGGATCATCATTGAACTACCTCACCAACCCCATAAATCAATATGGGCTCCATATATTATTTGTACATTAATCTCCCGTGTTTAAGATATCGAATGTCCAGTCGATTAATTGATTTCTTGACCATCGATTAATTAACATCTAACTCCTCGAGTAGTACCACTCAACCTTATCATCATGTTGACTAAGTCAACCAATTTGGGTTTACATGATGAACCTTATGAGCTCCTCGAGGACATCATCAACCTAATATATAGGACACGGTTTCCTCCTATAATCAAGCGACACACCATGTAAATAATATTATTTCCCAACTTAGGGCATATTGATTTAATCCATCTAAATCTCACCTTTGGTAAATTAAAGAAATAAATACTAAGTACATGTGTGCAGTTATTATATCGGGATTAAGAGCATGTACAACATAATATCAGAGTCGATTCAATTATGTAGTCAGTACTAAATTGAATCACCTCTATGTCGGTCCTACTCAATACACCTAAGTGTACTAGTGTAACTCTATGTTCAAGATAAAACAATACCAAGCTACACTACAACCATGCCAATGGTTTGTCCAAAACCATCTTGGTTGTGAGCCTCTACTTATATTTTACAAGTCGCGATAACATGATCTTACATGCCACCAAGCACCATGTTATCTACAATGTAGAATATTAGACAATATGCACACATATATAATGAATATATAAAATGCAAACAATGATCATGTGATTCTTATTTCAAAATAAAATGTTCATACAGAAAAGAGCTAGGCTTTCAGTATACATTCTAACAATCTCCCACTTATACTAAAAGACTATGCTGTCATCACTCTGCCATACATCTGATCCCCATGTCCTCCACATGCCTATCAAACGCTTTCGCTGGAAGGGCCTTAGTGAATGGATCTGCCAGGTTATCCTCTGATGCAATCTTGGCGACAGCAACTTCTCCTCGCTTTACGATCTCTCGTATGAGGTGGTACTTGCGCTCTATGTGTTTACTCGCCTTATGGGCTCGTGGTTCCTTCGAGTTTGCAACTGCACCACTGTTATCACAATAAATTGTGATAGTTCTGGGCAAACCAGGAATCACATCCAAGTCCATCAAGAAGTTCCTGAGCCATACAGCTTCCTTGGCTGCCTCAGAGGCTGCCACATACTTAGCTTCCATGGTGGAGTCTGCCACGCATTTCTGCTTGACACTCCTCCATTCTATGGCTCCACCTCCAAAAGTAAACACAAACCCCGAGGTAGACTTACTCTTGTCCCTATCTGATTGGAAATCCGAATCCGTGTAACCCACAGGGACTAATTGATCTGCCCGGTAAACCAGCATATAATCCCTAGTCCTTCTCAGGTACTTCAATATATGCTTTACCGCAATCCAATGTCCTATCCGAGATTACTACGATATGCTAACCATGCCACGGCAAAGCGGATATCGGTCTAAATACATAGCATAGCATACATAAGGCTTCCTACTGCCGAAGCATAAGGAACCGCCTTCATGTCCTCTATCTCCTTTGATGTTTTGGGACACATCTCTTTAGATAAAGGAACTCCATGCCTGAAAGGTAGGAAACCTTTCTTGGAGTTCTGCATGCTAAAACGAGCAAGGATAGTGTCAATGTATGAAGCTTGAGATAAGCACAACATCCTTTTCTTGCGATCCCTTATAACTTTGATCCCAAGGATGTGTCCCACTTCTCCCAAGTCCTTCATATCAAATTGTTTGGACAACCATACCCTTACGTCGATAACACTTTGATATTGTTGCCCAACTAACAAAATGTCATCTCGTATAGTACAAGAAACACCACTACGTTTAGTCACATCTCTTGTATACACAAGGCTCATCCAGGACTTTGAATAAATCATATATTTGGATTACCTCATCAAAGCGGATGTTCCAAGATCTAAAGCTTGCTTCAATCCATAAATGGACGATTAAGCTTACATGCAGATGCTCTTTGCCTTTAGCAATGAATCCCTCCGTTGCCGCATATAGATGTTCTCCTCAAGACTTCCATTAAGGAAAGTTGTCTTGACATCCATCCGCCATATCTCATAATCCATATGGCGGCTATAGATAAAAGAATCCGGATAGACTTAAGCATAGCTACCGTGAAAAGGTCTCCTCATAGTCGATACCCTCTTTAAGTATACCCTTTGCAATAAGCCTAGCTTTGAAGGTCTCAACCTTCTTCCTCTCTTTCTCTTGTAGATCCACTTGCATCCAATAGTTTTTACACCATCGGGTGGCTCTACTAGCTCCCAGACTGATTAGAATCCATAGATTCTATCTACGAGATTCATCGCTCTTTGCCAAGATCGCATCTCTATCTTGGATTGCCTCGTCATATGTCCAGGATCGGGTTCATGTTCACGGGGACTAAGTCAGACTCTCCCAAAACATGAATCTATCGGGTTGTCTAACAACCCTCCCACTCTGACAGGTACCTCCGTGTATGCTCTGTGACACGCTGCGCATGACTTGTGGGGTATCCTCTTGTCTGCAGTGTCTTGAAGTCGAACTTCCCTGCCAACTCCTCAAGAACAATCCTACTCTTGGGCTTGTGGTTCATTACATAATCCTCCTCTAGAAATCGGCGTTACTGCTCATCACCTCGATCTCTAGGATTATAAAATAAACCACCTTTCGTTCCCTTAGGGTATCCAACAAACATGCATACTTACATGCGAGGTTCCAACTTACGGCATCACCTTGGCACATGTCTTTGGACTCCCCATATCCGAATATGTCTCGGACTAGGCTTTTGCCCGATCCACAATTCTCAGGTAGAAGGTACTAATTTAGATGGAACCAAGTTGAGTATACATTCTTGTATCACAGCATACCCCCAGCGAAGCGGTAACTCAGAATAACTCATCATCGATCTGACCATCTCCATAAGAGTCCTATTCCTTTGCTCCGCTACACCATTCTGCTGGGGTGTGCCAGGTGCAGACAATTGGGATTGAATCCCAGCCTCTGATAAGTAACTCCTAAACTCTCCCAAGAGGTACTCGCCACCACGATCAGATCGTAATGTCTTGATACTTTTACCTTGACGGTTCTCCACATCAGCCTTGAATTCTTTGAACTTGTCAAAGCATTCACACTTGCGGAGCATCAAGTAAATGTATCCATACCTTGAATAATCGTCTATAAATGAGATGAAGTATTCAAAGCCACCTCTTGCCTGGATAGACATAGGACCGCACAAATCAGAATGAACCAATTCTAACACATCTTTGGCTCTATACCCCTTGGCCTTAAAAGGCCTCTTGGTCATTTTACCTTCCAAGCAAGATTCGCAGGTTGGGAGATCCTCCACCACTAATGAACCCAAAGGTCCATCAGCTATCAACCTTTGAATTCTACTTAGGTTAATATGACCAAGCCTTAGATGCCAAAGATATGTTTGGTTCATTTGCGAAGGTTCTTTTCTCTTATTAGATTTAGAAGATGAGTTATTTACTTCTATATGCATCGTGGGAGTTTTTGGTTCAAGAGTATATAAATTGCCAACCAATGTACCAGAACAGATAATCTCCCTATTCCTTTTTATAACCACCTTGTCTTTAAAATAAACAGAATATCCATCAAAAAAAATTTTAGAAACTTAAATTAAATTCTTTCTAAAATTAGGTAAATAAAGACAATTTCTCAAAACCAAAAATTTATTCCTATCAAAATATAAATAAACGTCTCCCACTGCAATAGCCGCCACCTTTGAAGCATTGCCCATGAAGTGATTTCTCCCTCGATTAGTCGTCGGGTTTCTGGAACCCACTGCAAGTATTGCAGACATGATCGGTGGCTCCTGTATCTACACACAGTCGGTAGATAACACCGCTAAACATGTTCCAACAACTAAACAAGAAGATATACCTTTATTCTTTGGCGAGGGCGATCAGCCTTCAATGTCGATCACCTTGCAAGTGAAGCACTTGCCTTTCGGCTTCTTCACTCCTGCCTGAGGTCCTCCTGCCACTTTCTTCGCTCTTTCTTGCTTCTTCTTCTTCTTACCTTTCGGTTTAGAGGAAGAAACCTTACAGCGACCATGGCTTGAGAACTCTGTGAAAAAGCCCCTCTGCGCTGGAGTTACATGGAAGCTCCGCTCTTGTTCATGTTGTAGTTGGAGGCGAATCGCTCAAAACTCCTTGGCAGAGACTGGAGAATGATATCGACCTGGGTTTCCCCATCGATCTCAGCTCCGAGGACTTCCATCTCATTAAGATGAGCCATCATCTTGAGAACATGATCCCTAATGGGTGTTCCCTCTACCATGGTGGTCGTCATCAAGTTTCTCATTGCCTCCTGCCTAGCCGCCCTACTCGGTGTCGGAGATTGAACATCATGTCATAAGTCGTGGCTATGGCACACGATCGATGTTGCGGACATTTGACATAGATGCCAAAATGTAACACCGCGCCATCTCATCTGCCTTAACCCATTTCTTATAATGTTCTTTCTCCTTTTCATCAGAGTCATCGGTGGGCTTAGGAGGATAGACCTCAAGAGTACAAATTTGTACTCCTCATGATTAAGACAATATCAGTTTCTTTTCCAATCAATGTAGTTTGGACGTAAGTTTGTTTTCTTTTAAAATCACAAAGAAGTGGGTTGAAAGCCATTTGAAATTCCTAAAAATCACAATGATCAAAATATTAGATTTCAAATATTATTGATTCCTCAAAACAATAAAATCTTCGAAATCAACCAACACCTCAAAACACAGGAATTTCGTATGCCATGTGTGGGCGTATCTGAAACCTACATTTGTAAGAGGAGGTTTTACCCATTAATTTTATTATCTTGTCAACCTTACTTTTTGACAAATAAAATTAATAGTTGGTTCCTCTTTGGCCCTACAAATAAAAGCAGTGACTCCGATGGGGAGGATACTTTCATTTGCATCTAAGTGTGCACCATTACACGATACTAAGGGAATTATTTCGGATTATGTGCCTTACCGCTATGGAAGTACACATGCTCCTAGATAATTTCCTATAACCATTATTTGACCTAGTGATCCGCAAACAAACCCGTCCGCAGGGAGGAAGGCACTTAGAGCCAACACACAAGTTTGTTCGCATCACACGTCAAATTGTAATGGAGGCCGTGGGAATTAATTAAAATATCCCTCTCCCACTTAGTAAATTGCAAATGAGGAATTTTAAATCACACACAACATGCATATAAAACAAATAAGCAATAAATATGGAAAAAAACAGAATTTTCCAACTATTATGGCATTGTCCTCCAATATGCATCCCGTCGTGTGGCCACCTCGTTCGCTCCATCTTTTCCCGTGCGCAAGTCACCAAAGAGTTCCGAGCCGAGATAAAACATTTTAATTTACATCCATCGATCCTATACTCCACGAAGGAGTGTACAAATAATCTAGATCGAAAGTAAACTAAAATGAGCGGCTAAACAATGTCGTATTTAATTACAAAAATTAAATACTAATCTAGCCTCGTCAACCCCGAGGATTCAAATAATAAATTTTTACACACATCCATTCACATACACACACATGGCCATAATAGTCGGATCTTATGCCTGCAACCAAAGAGTTAAACTACGCATATCCTACTATTATCCGGCACATATAATATATGAAAAATGCATAAAAAATTAACCGAATCCAAAACACACAAAACCGGAAACCATGGCTCTGATACCAATTGAAGGGATGTCGCTTCGGAGGCTCATTGGCTCCCATGTCCCCGGATTAAAATTTTCACTAATGAAAGACTTAATCCGGATGGGATGAGCTTCCTTGGCACAACCTATTCGTCGTCGTGCTAACAAGCAGGTGGTCACTTGAACAAACTAGTTGTTCAAGCAACACAACTCTTCTAGTTGGTTAGCACGGAAGACAGACGGATGGATCGCCGGTTTTTGTGTTTGTCTTCGGGGTCCATGATTATACAATATATATCCATTCATACACATGCATAATCAAAATATTAAAGAACATATTCAGATCTGTAAATAAAGTTAAATTAACTTTATACCTTACGATCTTCTATCGTATGTCCTATCCTTCTCGTGGACGACGTGTGGACGAAGTTCCTCCACGAGTATAAGCCTTCTAGATCGCTTTCTTCTCTACCTTGTCCGCTGCAAACAAAGAGAAGAAACACAAATCCCTTTCCTATCTAGAACCGGCCACCAAATTAGGGAATTTGGTGCAACCGCCGGCCAAGGAGCAAGTGGATGATCTGAGGCCACCAAATGAATGGAAACCGCCGCCACCTTGGAGAGATTGGAGGAAGATGATTGCGCCACCAATGGATGGAGAACCGGGCCAAGGAGCAAGGAAAAGGAAGAGTGCCACCCAAAACCAAGGAGGAGAAGAGAGGATGACCAGCAAAACCCTAGCTTGCCGCCAACTTGCAGCCGCCCAAACCCTAGCCGCCCAATGGAAGATGAGCCAAACCCTAACCTAATTCGAAAACCAATCTCCTTATCTTATCCCCCTAAGCACCTATTTATAGAATAGGGCTTAAGCCTCCTTTAATCTCCACCGTCGGATCTAGGGTTTTATCCCAACCGTCGGATCTAGGGTTTCATCTCAACCGTCGGATCTAGGATTTCATCCCAACCGTCGGATCTAGGATATCATCCCAACCGTCGGATCTAGGATTTCATCCCAACCGTCGGATCTAGGGTTTTATCCCAACCGTCGGATCTAGGGATTTAATCTCAACCGTCGATTCTAGGGTTTCATCCTAACCATCGGATCTTAGGGATTTAATCCCAACCGTTGGTTCTAGGGTTTCATCCTAACCATCGGATCTTAGGGATTTAATCCCAGACCGTTGGTTCTAGGTTTTGTTTTACATTCTTGGATCTAGACTTCACAAGGATTATATTAGGCTACGATAGGGACCATAAGGAGGAGTTGGGTCTTGGCCACCCGATGGATCGGAACCACACAAACTTGATCCATCAATGATATTCCATTCCACTAGAGGATCATCATTGAACTACCTCACCAACCCCCATAAATCAATATGGGCTCCATATATTATTTGTACATTAATCTCCCCGTGTTTAAGATATCGAATGTCCGTCAATTAATTGATTCTGACCATCAATTAATTAACATCTAACTCCTCGAGTAGTACCACTCAACCTTATCATCATGTTGACTAAGTCAACCAGTGAGTTTACATGATGAACCTTATGAGCTCCTCGAGGGACATCATCAACCTAATATATAGGACACGGTTTCCTCCTATAATCAGCGGACACCATGTAAATAATATTATTTCCCAACTTAAGGCATATTGATTTAATCCATCTAAATCTCACCTTTGGTAAATTAAAGAAATAAATACTAAGTACATGTGCCCGTTATTATATCGGGATTAAGAGCATGTACAACATAATATCCGAGGTCCGATTCAATTATGTAGTCAGTACTAAATTGAATCACCTCTATGTCGGTCCTACTCAATACACCTAAGTGTACTAGTGTAACTCTATGTTCAAGATAAAACAATACCAAGCTACACTACAACCATGCCAATGGTTTGTCCAAAACCATCTTGGTTGTGAGCCTCTACTTATATTTTACAAGGTACTGATAACATGATCTTCTGTGCCACACCAAGCACCATGTTATCTACAATGTAGAATATTAGACAATATGCACACATATATAATGAATATATAAAATGCAAACAATGATCATGTGATTCTTATTTCAAAATAAAATGTTCATACAGAAAAGAGCTAGGCTTTCAGTATACATTCTAACACATGATCCCTCACGGGTGTTCCCTCGATCATGGTGGTCGTCATCAAGTTTCTCATGGCTTCTTGTCTCATAGCCCGATTCTAGTGTCCGAAAAGCTCTTTGAGATTGAGCATCATGTCATAAGCTGTGGGCATGGCTTGATGCTGATGTTGCAGTACATTTGACATAGATGCCAAACTGTAACACAGCGCCATCTCATCGGCCTTTACCCACTTCTTATAACTCTCTCTCTCCTTTTCCCCAGAATCTTCTGCAGGCTTAGGAGGGCACTCTTCAAGGAGTACATATTTGTATTCCTCAACAGTCAAGACAATGTCTAGATTCCTCTTCCAATCAACATAGTTGGGTTCAGTAAGTTTGTTCTCTTTCAGTATCACAGCAAGTGGGTTGAAAGTCATTTTAAAAGAAAACCTAAGAATCACATAAATCAAAACATTAGATTTCAAAAAATTATTGATTCCTCAAACAATAAAATTTTAAAATCAACCAACACCTCAAAACACCGAGAATATCGTATGCCACAATAGTGTGGACGTATACGAATTCTACATTTGTAAGAGGAGGTTTTACCCATTAATTTTACTATCTTGTCAACCTAATTTTTTGACAAGTAAAATTAATAGTTGGTTCCTCTTTGGCCCTACAAATAAAAGCAGTGACTCCAATGGGGAGGATACTTATATTTGTATCTAAGTGTTCACCATTACTCGGTACCAAGGTAATTATCTCGGATTGTGTGCCTTCCAATGGGGAAGTGCACACGCTCCTTAATAATTCCCTCTAACCATATTTGACCTTGTGATCCCAAACAAACTCATCTGATGGGGAGGAAGGCACTCAAAGCCGACGCACAAGTTTGTTTGCATCACTTGTCAAATCGTAATGGAGGCCGTGGGAATTTATAAAAATTTCCCTCTCCCACTTAGTAATTTGAAATTGAGGAATTTTCCTAGCCTACGACATGCATATCAAACAAAAAGCAATAAATATGAAAAATAAATTATTTTCCAACTATTATGGCTTTTGTCTTCAATATGTCTCCCGTCGCAATGTCTTCTCGTCCGCTCCTCCTACGCCATGTACGAGCCATCTGGAGATCCAAGCCGAGACTAAAATCTATTTTAATATACATCCATCGATCCTATACTCCACAAGGGAGTGTACATGAAATCTAGATCAAAAGTAAACTAAAATAAAAAGAGTGGCTAAACAATCCCGTATCTAATTTACAAAAAATCAAATACTAGCCTCGTCAACCCCGAGGATTCAACAAAATAAACATTTACACACATATGACCATAATAGTCAGATCTTATGCCTGCAACCAAAGAGTTAACCTACGTATATCCTACTATTATCCGACACATATAATATATGAAAAGTGAATAAAAATTAATTGAATCCTAAACACACAAAACCGAAAACCTTGGCTCTGATACCAGTTGTAGGGTTTTGCTTATCGAGTCCGTGAGGGGAAACTTCGCTTCCCACTTCACCTCGATCGCTTGTTCATGGTGATACCATCGATGTTCCCGGATTAAAAAAATTAATCCTAGACAAAAGGGATTACCCAAACAACCAAGTCATCGTCGTGTTATTCGTTTAGAGAGGTCACTTGAACAAACTTGTTGTTCAAGCGACCAACCTCTATTCTACGAGTAGCAGCGGAATAGACGATGTCCGGATCGCCAGTTTTCATGTTTATGTTCAGGATCCAAGTATTATTTAGCCACAAATAGAATATATCATGCTCATAATTGAAAAAACAAATACAAGCAAGTAACAAAAGAGAATAGAGAATAGGTATACCTCTCAATCTTCTAATGTATGACCTTCCTCCTTTCGGACATCGTGTGGGCGACGATCTACCAAATGTTGAAGCTCATAGATCGCCAATATTCCTTCCTTGCTCATTCCGAGCAAGAGAAAGAATAGAAACAAAGCTCTATTCCTTCTTTCAACCAACCAACAACCTCCAAGGAAGGAGCTTGCCGCCGGCCAAGAAGGAGGAGGAGATTATGGTGGAAACCAGCCAAGACACCAAGGGAAAGACCTATATCTTGTTTCCACCACCTAAGGAGAAGGTGAAGAGGGTCTTTGGTCACCGGCCAATGGCTGGAAAGAAAAAAGAAGAAAGGAAAATCTTTCCTTATTTGGTGCCCTTGCCTCAAAAACCCTAGCTCCTATCTCCTAAAATCTCCTTAGCCCTTTCTCCTTTTATAGAGTTAGGGATAAGCCATGTTTTAATCTCCACCATTGGTTCTAGGGATTTAATCTCAACCGTCGGATCTAGAGATTTAATCTCAACCGTCGGATCTAGAGATTTAATCTCTACCTTTGGATCTAGAGTTTTGTTTCTATCCATTGGATCTAAGCTTCATGAGGTGTTAATAGGCTACATTAGGGACCATGAGGAGGAGTTAGATCTTGGCCACCCATGGATCAAGCTCACATAAAGTCCGATCCACTAATAATAATCCAATCCACTAAAGAATTATCATTGATCTACCTCACCAACCCCCATAAGATAATATGGGCTCCATATATTATTTGTATATTTTCTCCCCATGTTTAAGATCTTGAATGCTCGTCAATTAATTAATTTACTGACCATTAATTAATCAACATCTAACTCCATGAGTAGTACCACTCAACCTTTTCATCATGTCGAACCAAGTCCACCTGCAGGGTTTACATAATGAACCTTATGAGCTCCACAAGGGGACATGATCATCCTAATATATAGGACATGGTTTCCTCCTATAATCAACGGCACGCCATATAAATAATATCATCTCCCAACTTATCGAGCCTATTGATTTAATCTATAAATCTCGTCCATTGGTTAATCAAAGAGATGAATACTAAGTATATGTGCCCGTTATTATATCGGGATTAAGAGCATGTACAAAATAATATCTAAGGTCTTATTTGATTATGTAGTCAGCAATAAATCGAATCACCTCTAAGTCGGTCCTGCTCAATACACACAAAGTGCACTAGTGTGATTCTATGGTCAAGACAAACCAATACCAAATCACACTACAACCATTCCGATGGTTTGTCCAAAGTCATCTCGGTTGTGAGCCTTCACTTATACTTTACAAGAAGCCGATAACATGATCTCCCGTGTGACACCACACACCATGTTATCTACAATGTAATGTATTAGACAATATTGCATAACCATAAAAATATGCAAACAATGATCATGTGATTCTTATTTCAAAATAAAGATGTTCATACAAAAGATAGACTTTTCAGTATACATCCCTACACGAGCAGGATAAGCGAAGGGCGTCGCATCGAAGGTAAACTCTTAACATGTAGATCTAGAGTAGATCTAAAGTTTTTAAACATGTACATGTAGTTTTATTTACCTTCGCATGGATCCGTGGTCAACTTCCAAGGTTTCCACAATGCAAAAAGTGATTTTTGTGGCTCGGATAGTCCAACAGGAAGATCTAACAATCAATCGAAGCACGATGGCTTTTCAAGAGGGGTATAGCACGACGAGGCCACCATTCTTCGACGGCAACGATTTCGGCTACTGGAAAGGTAGGATGGAATACTACCTTATGAATGATATTGATAATTGGTTTAGTATTGTAGACGGATTCGAGAAGTCGGTCGACGAACATGGAGCGCCAATACCGACCAAAGATTGGACGAGGGATATGGCCAAGAAGGCACAAGAAAATGCAAAGGCAACGACCACACTCCAATGTGGTCTATCAAAGGAGCAATTGTCCAAGGTCGGACCTTTCAACTCCACTAAAGAGCTTTGGGAAAAGCTCATCGAGTTGAATGATGGATCAAAGGAGACGAGGAGAGCAAAGAGGACCTCTTGATAGGCCAACTCCAAAACTTTGCCATGAAGACCAATGAGACCGTGAGCCAAATGCACGGTCGCTTCAAGGAAGTAGTCAACAGACTACATGTGATAGGTGAGAAGGTCGACAACCAAGACCTTGTAAGGTATGTACTCAAAGCCTTCCCTAGAACAACCTTGTGGGCTTCAATGGTAGATGCCTACAAGGTCTCTAGGGATCTTTCTTTGGTTAAATTAGATGAGATTTTTTGTGAATTTGAGTTGCACGAGCAAGCTAACACTTCGTCCAAAGAGAAAGGTGTAGTTCTTTTTGTAGGTAAGAAGGACAAGAAGAAGGAAGTGTCCTCCTCATCCGAATCCGAGGAGGATTCATCTAGTAGTGAAGAAGAGCTATCGGCAAGCGAGGTGGCTTCTAGTAGTTCAACTCCTTCCTCTAATATTGTTTGCTATGGTTGCAACAAAAAGGGGCACATCAAACCAAATTTCATGGACTTAAAGAAGGAGGAGAAAGAAAATAAACATAAGGAGAAGAAGGAAAAGAAGGAGAAGAAGAAGAAGGAGGCAATGGTGGCACAAACATGGGACACACTAAGCTTGGAAGATTCTTCCGATGATGAAGAGATGTGTCATGCCACCCAAAACCTAGCTCTCATGGCCTTGGAGGAGGAAGCCGGAAGCTCAAGTGAGGAGTCTTCATCCTCTTCCTCAAGCGACGAATCATCATCAAGTGATGATGAGGTAAGAGACTCCCCTAGGATAGATCTACTTTACAAAACCATTGCATGCCTTCAAAATGCCTTAAATAGATCAAAAACTAGGATTAAGGACTTAAAAGTAGAAATTAAGTCACTTAAAAATGTAGTACCACCTTGTGATGATGCATGTACACTTAGGAATGAGAATGATGAACTTAGGAAAGAAATAGGTGATTTACATGCATGTTTAGAAAAATTTACAAATGGGTCCAAATATCTTGATATGATTCTTAGGGACCAAAGGGTCATTTATAACAAGGCCGGCATAGGATACAAGCCTAAGGAAAAAGAAGTAGCTTTCACCTCTTTAGTTAGTAGAAAACCAACCATTAGGAGCAAGGCTAAAAAGGCTTGGGTCCCCAAAAGTTATATAGTTTATGCTATTGGTCCTAAAATTTGGGTGCCTAAGGCTTGCATTTTTCATGTTGTATAGGTAGAAGAACCAAGCTTATGGATTATTGAAAGTGAGTGCTCTAAACACATGACCGGTGATGAGAGAAAATTTTCCACCATCAACCACACTAGCAAGGGGAAGGTGTCTTTTTGAAATAGTGGTAAACTTAAGATTCTAGGAAAAGGCACAATTGAGGTATCCCCCAACCTTGCCATTCATAAAATGTTATTAGTTAAAAATATGAAATTTAATTTGCTTAGTGTAAGTCAACTATGTGATGCCAATTTTGATGTTCAATTTGATTCTTCAAAATGTTTCATAAGACACAAAACTTTAAATGATTGCATGTTAGTAGGGTTTAGGAAATCAAATATATATTATGTTGATTTATCCTATGCTACTAATGCCTCTACTAAGTGTCTTATTGCAAAAGAAGAAGAAAGTTGGCTTTGGCATAGGAGGCTAGGGCACATCAATATGAAGAACATTGCCAAAATAGCCAAAATGAAGTTAGTCAAGGAGCTGCCAAAAGTCAAGTATTTCAAGGACAAAATGTGTGATGCATGCCAAGAGGGGAAGCAATCAAAAACATCACACAAAGGTAAAACTTTACTTAGTATCGCTTTACCTATAGAACTATTACATATGGACTTATTTGATTGTCATAGTACTCTTTCCATTATTGGTAGTAAATATTGTTTAGCCCCCAGGGCAAATCCAGATGGCTAGTGTAGCCATGTTAAGGCTTGAAAGGGCAAGGGGTCAATTCCTGGAGGTGACAACCAGGCTACCGATGACTCTGTATTTCTGCGATAGCCACCTGGGGCCTGATTTACCCCCCTCCACAGGTAGAGGCATCGGTGGGGGGTCGCTAATGTAGCGGTTCCATATTTTTTTTTTTCAGTAAATATTGCTTAGTGATAGTAGATTTACTTGGGTATTTTTCATGAAAAATAAGGTTGAAACTCTAGGAATAATCATAGGATTTAGCAAGAGAGTAGAGAATGAAAGAAAACTCAAAATCAACCAGATCCGTAGTGATCATGGTGGAGAATTTAAGAACTCTAACTTCTCAACCTTTTGCCTAGACCAAGGGTACAAGCACGAATTTTCTTGTCCTAGAATACCCCAACAAAATGGGGTTGTGGAAAGAAAAAATCGTGCCCTACAAGAAGCGGCTAGGACTATGCTTAATGCATATTCTTTACCTAGCTACTTATGGACGGAAGTGGTCAACACCACTTGCTATATCCAAAATAGGGTTTTAATTCTTAGGTTTTTGGGAAAAACCCCATTTGAATTATGGAATGGTACAATTCCAACAATTCACTATTTTAAGGACTTTGGATGCAAAGTCTACATTTTAAACACCAAAGACAACCTAGGTAAATTTGAGTCCAAAGCGGATGAGGGAATCCTTGTTGGATACTCATCCACTAGTGTACGATATAGAGTTTATAATAAAAGAACTCAAAAGATTGAGGAATCTTCAAATGTCCAATTTGATGAAACCTCTAATACATACCCTAGGAAATCCCCCATTGATGATGATATCAATGACAAAAATCAAGAAATTACCCAACAATTTCAAGATTTAACTTTAGGGGGTAATGATCAAGGGGGAGAATTAAATCAAGGGGGAGTAAGAGGTGATTCTGATGATGAAAGAAGAGTTGAGGATAATCATGATCAAAATCAACCTAATACACCTCCTAGAACAATAAGAGTTCATCAAAATCACCCTCTAGATCAAATTGTAGGTGAGTTATCTCAAGGAATTAGGACTAGGTCATTTCATAGAGATCCCTCTAGTCATATAGCACTAATCTCTCAAATTGAGCCCAAAACAATCAATGATACATTACTTAATCCGGATTGGATCTTAGCAATGCAAGATGAGTTGGCTCAATTTGAAAGGAGTCAAGTATGGGAATTAGTTCCTAGACCTAATAATAACACTATCATTACTACAAGATGGGTTTTTAGGAACAAAGTTGATGATCAAGGAAATATTACTAGGAATAAGGCAAGATTAGTTGCAAGGGGCTTTAATCAAGTTGAAGGACTTGACTATGATGAAACATATGCCCCAGTTGCTAGGTTAGAGTCTATTAGGATTCTATTAGGGTATGCCTCTTATATGGGTTTCAAACTCCATCAAATGGATGTGAAATTGGCATTCCTAAATGGGTTCATTAAAGAAGAGGTATATGTAGAACAACCTCCCGGGTTTGAGAATATGGACTATCCAAACCATGTATACAAGCTTAGGAAAGCTTTGTATGGTTTGAAACAAGCTCCCTGGGCTTGGTATGAAAGATTATAATTTTTCTTAATCTCTAAGGACATTAGGAGAGGTAATGTAGATCAAACTCTATTTATAAAGTCAACATCAAAGGACATCTTTGTAGCCCAAGTATATGTTGATGACATTATCTTTGGGTCAACAAATGATGAACTTCTTCAAGACTTTATCAAGAATATGAAAAATGAGTTTGAGATGAGTCTAGTTGGGGAACTAAATTTTTTCCTAGGATTACAAGTCAAACAAACAAGTGAAGGAATTTATATTTACCAAACCAAATATGCTAAGGAAATGATTAAGAAATTTGGTTTAGAAAATGCTAAGTTAGTTTCAACTCCAATGGCAACCAATACAAAAATAGATAGTGATCATGAAGTAAAATAAATTGACCTTACACTCTATAGGAGTATGATTGGTAGCCTTTTGTACCTAACCGCTAGTAGACCCGATATATTATTTGCGGTTGGTATGTGTGCTTGGTACCAATCATGTGCCAAAGAATCTCATTTAGATGTCCTTAAGAGAATCTTAAGATATATTAAAGGCACACTAAATGTAGGACTATGGTACCCTAGGACTAAGTCTTTTAATTTGGTTGGGTACACTGATTCCGATTATGCCGGTTGTAAATTGGATTGGAAGAGTACTAGTGGTGGATGTCAATTTCTTGGGTCCTCCCTAGTTAGTTGGAGTAGTAGGAAGCAACCTTGTGTTGCCCTATCCACCACCGAGGCCGAGTATGTGGCTATGGGTGGTTGTGTAGCTCAACTACTATGGATGAAAAATACTTTAGAGGACTATGAGCTATCTTACTCCAACATGAAAGTATTTTGTGATAATGTGAGCACCATAAATTTGACCAAAAATCCGGTGCATCACTCTAGGACCAAGCACATTGAAGTGAAACATCACTTCATTAGAGATCATGTGGCTAAGGGGGACATTGAGCTTAATTACATTGAATCTAAGTCCAACCTATCCGACATCTTTACCAAGGCTCTCCCCAAGTAGAATTCTCATCACTTAGGAGAGAGCTTGGGATGTGCTTGGTTGAATAAAGGTGTAGGCTTGCATGAATCTATAGAAATCCTAGGATTTATACCTTTAAGCATCTCACAAAACACCTAAGAAACCATGATTTTTATATTGAGCCACTTAGACAATATGTGAGATATTAGGAAGATGCACTTGGTTCATCATGCTTGTTATGTTGTTTTACTATGAACCAAAGTGTCATCTAGAGACATTAATCCTTCATTGGACCAATCATTGGGAAGGCTTATGCACAATTAATGTGCATATAGCTCCAAGAATATGATTGGAAATGTCAAATAAAACATAATTTAAACTATATTTATCAAACTTTGAAAAACAGTTTTCAAGTGAAATACAAAAGTGATACAAAGTTTGCAAAATACTTAGAGTTTTTGCTAGATTTCAAAATTGTATCATTTTCGAAATCTAGAAAATATATATTTTTTAAATTATTTTTTCTTGATAGAAAATGATTTCATAAATGTGTACACAAAATTTCGTGATTTTTTGATATTTCTAGTATTTTTGGTGCATTTTTGAAGTTGGGCTGAAAAATCAGAAAAATGGAATTCGCATAGTGATCATTGCATCGAAACCATTTTCTGAAAAATATCTCTATTTCCTACTGTTTAGTGTATCTTTGATGTCCTAAATCTATGGCATGATAATATTCATTATAAAGAAGTTTTTAGGACTGTTTGATGCAATATTTTAGGGAGAGTTTCATCATATAGTTCTTTTCATTCCCTTAACTTATATTGTTGGTGCAAAGTTAGGATTTAACCTCCAATATTTTATTAGGCTTTGCTCCACAAGTTATTCATTCATCATGAACCATATCTTGGATTAAGGAGGAGCTTAATTTCAATCTTATACCTTAGTTCAAGATTACAACACATTTAATTCTTTCATGAAATTTATAAATCCTTCTCTTTTTGATGTATATCAAAGGGGGAGAAGGAATGTTTAAGTTAGAAATCATATTGGAAATATGATTATGTGCATGTGTTAAGAAGGAATGTTTAAGTTAGAAATCATATTGGAAATATGATTATGTGCATGTGTTAAAGACCTAACTTAAATGATTGCCAAACATCTAAAAGAGGGAGATTGTTGGTGCAACAATGCCCCAAGCATTTATATGTTTTGATGTTTGAATAATCATTTAAGTTAGGCAATACTTTGTGAACTAATTGTGAACGTGTTTAAGTGACAGGAAAATCCAAGTATGAAGACTTGGTAAAGGCAAAGTCCAAGTATGATCTTGGCAAGAGAAGTCCAAGGAAAAGGTTTGGCGGCGTAAGACCAAGCATGTAGTCTTGGCGGCGTAAAGTCCAAATGGACCTTGGCAAAGGAAGTCCAAAGGCAAGTCTTGGCAGCATAAGTCCAAGCATGTAGTCTTGGCGGCGTAAAGTCCGAGCGCACTTTGGCAAAGGGAAACCCAAGACATGACAAAACCGAAGAAAGCTCTTGGAAGCAAAGCATAAAGGATGAACAAGTCGCGGACTCGGAGGGATCCTGGAGGCGCAAGGCTTAAGGAAGATCTAGAAGGTTGTGTCTAGGTCTAGGGAGTCAATTCAAGTATGAATTATTCATACTTGATGAGTATCAGTCGACTGATATGATGTATCAGTCGATTGTTAGGGTGCTCGACTGAGTCAGGCTGAAAAGCTGATGAACAGTCGACTTCCTAGTCGTGTCAGTCAACTGATATCGTCATCAGTCGACTACCAAACGGCGATAGTCGACTGATCAGGGTAAACATGGGCACAAAATAGAGTCTCACTCGACTACGCGTCGTGATCACTCGACTGATCACTGCAGCAGTCGACTGATGAAGGGATCAGTCGACTGATGAGCATGTCGTTGGATGATGACGATTATGAATCTCGCGAATCCAGCTGTTCAGAAGCCATTAACCACGGCGACAGTCGACTGATGCTGTATATTAGTTGACTTATCGTGGCCTAATGGGAAAAATAAGCCTCTCTCTATAAAAAGAGGGCTTGTGGTGGTTGAGAGGGTTAATGCTTACATTGTGATCATCCTCTCAAGCTTCCATGAATTTTCTAAGCTTTCCTAGTGTTTTAATTCCCCTCCTCATCTCTAAACTTCATCTTCATCCTTTGTAAGAAGAGGAGGGTTGTTGTAAAAAGAGAAAGCTTATTAGTGAGATTGATTAGGGTTGATCCACCTTAAGGATTGCTGTGGAGTATGAGTGTTATCTCCGAACCACATAAAAGCTTTGTGTTAGCATTGTATTTTCATTTCTATTACTATTGTTTTTGTTGTGCTTCCGCTAACCATTTTTGTAGAAACGAAAATAAGCTATTCACTCCCCCCCCCCCTCTAGCTTCCAAGTATCCCTTACATGATCGGGTCATCACTGACTGTCAAATCCTAACAGTCGACTCGGGAACCTTCTATACCTGAATACCCGACCTACAGTCGACTGATCTCTAGATTAGTCGACTGCTCAGGCTAGCAGTTGACTGCCTAATCCTGACAGTTGATTGCCAGGCCATTTCCTGGCAGTCGAACTCAGGTCGACTCATATCAGTCGACTGATACACCTCAAATATAAGGTTTTACCCCAGGTATGGTGCCTCCATACTTGCTAGACTATTCTTAGCCTAGACCTAAGTTTTCTAGCCACCTCCATCAGCCTCATGCCTATCGGATCCCGCCAAGTCATCCATGACTTGTTCATCCATACGCTAGCCTTTAGGTGATTCCATCAACTATTGTAATGCTAATGTGGTCTACACCGCCAAGGCACATTGGACTTATGCTGCCAAGACTCCACTTGGACTTTACGCTACCAAATCATTAAACTTATGCTGCCAAGATTTCACCCTTGGACTATACGCCGCCAATATTCCCCTTGGACTTCTCAATTGCTAAGACTCAAGATTGGACTTTCCCTTGTCAACCCATGTTGGACTTTCCATGCCAAGACCCATGCTTGGACTTTTCCTTGCCAAGACTCATGCTTGGACTTCCCTTTCCAATCCATGTTGGACTTTCCATGCCAAGACTCAAGCTTGGACTTTTCATGCAAAGTACACAAGACTTGGACTTTCCATGACAATGGTCAAACCATCAACAAACATCAAATATGACCTGGGTCGATTGCACCAACAATCTCCCCAACACATATCAGACATCAATGTCAAATATCAAAACATTACTCGAGTCAAACTTGAGTCTGGTCAATCGTGATCTGGGCTGATTCCAATAGATTTGACATTTATTGAACCAATAATCTCCCCAATAAGTGTTACTTGGGCTAGGTGTGATGTCAGCCTAGTGGGGACTGACACATAGACCATGTCTTGAATCAAGTGGGTATAAAACGAGTGAAAGGAATGAGACATTACTCATTGTAACTGCTGAATGGTTCAGAAGTGGTTCTAAGATCAATCGTTGATTTTTCGATTAATTGGGGATCATTATTACTACTAGGTGTCACTCATGATCATTTTATAATTAATAGTTGTTGGTGCAGTAGGCACCTAAGTCGAACCTGAGTTTTGATTATAGCAAACGATACAAAGTTAAGCTCATGTCATTATCTCACGAGCTGAATCGAGTGTGCAGAAAATTGCTATAGCTAGAGCTGAAGGCTAGCGACACCCGGAGGAAGCCGTGGTGGTCGGGCGACACTCGGGTGACTTCGGAGGGAGTCGAAGGAATCGGGTGGAAGGGCGGAAGCGAAAGCGACACAATAAGTATCGAGGTAAGCTTGTGTGTGTGTGAGCGTAAGTGAGGTCGTATCCTCTTTACGGGGATGATCTTAAGCGTAGAACCGACCAAATACATCCTATAGATGGTCTAGGTCGAGATCGGACGGTCGAGGACTGTCAAAATTATGTTTTTATTGAGCTAACTTTGACTTGCAGCAAGCATCGATCATTGCCCGGCTTGGAGGACTCATTTGTCGTCAATCGATCATTCGAGAGGTTAGCACTCGGCGATCTTGCCATCGATCAGCGATGATGGCCATCAGTCGACAGATGGTCAAAGGATCAACTTCGAGGAGTCAAGGCTTATCATCAAATTTCAAGGGGAGTGGTGCTCAAATATGATTGGCTAGGGTTCCTCTCGAAAAGGGGCTCAAAGGCTATAAAAGGAGGTCCTAACCTAGGGTTTCATCATCAATTCTAAGTGCTCAAAAGCCTCATGTGCGACTCCGACGACTCTACAACAACGAAGTGCTGCCAACAACCCTAGCTTAAGTTCTTTTTTTTAGTTGTTGGTATAATCTTACTTTGTTATTACTTTCAATATTATAATTCTTTTTAATCGAGGTTTTCTATCGTTGCATTTTACTTAAATAGAAGAGAGGGTTTGTCTCTCTATATTTTTTGCTTCGAAGGTTTTTGTAATCGTCAAACTCCTACCTTCAACGAGGAGTGTTTTAGTGAATTGCCCTCCGTACACGGTCTAGGACCGTTAGGGCCTTGGAGTAGTAGCCGAAGGCTACGAACCAAGTAAAAAATATCTTGTCTCTTTTTGTTTCATTTATCTTTCCGCTTCACTTAATTGTTTTGATACGAACTCGAGAAAAAAAAGGGTTTTTCGCTATTCACCCCCCCTCTAGCGAACCGCTTCGATCCAACAATTGGTATCAGAGTCGGGGGCGCTTTGATTTTGTGAAACCACCAATCTAGCATTTTTTACAAATTTGTTTTTCGTTCATTTAAATTTTTCTCCCGCACTACTAATCCAAGACGAAGTCTTGGTACTCTTCGTTTGGTTTTGTTTTGCAAGTATTCGCTTTTGGAGTAGCCGACGCTAAAATGGGCATAACTTTTCGTACAAGTTGACCCACGAAATGGTATACCTACCAAAACGAAGCTCTTGGAAAGATCTATGGTAAACCCTCGTAAAGAGCTGTATTCATCCCGAAAAACCATCGTTTAGTACCATTTCCGGGACATCGAAGGTTGTAAGTGCTCATCTTTTATTTTAGTTGGTTATTTCTCGTTTATTCCTTTTGTTTCTTTTTCATTTCCTACATTACTAATCCAAGGCAAAGTCTTGGAACTTATTTTGTGTTTTTTTTGGTATTTTTGTGTGCAAGGTTTCCCTTCCAAATGGCCCATCTCGAGGGTTTTAGCACCGTCCGACCTCCATTTTACAACGGAGATGATTTCCATTACTGGAAAGGTCAGATGGAATGCTTTCTCAAAACCCAAATCGAGATGTAGATCATAATCCAAACGGGTTTCACACTTCCGACTAACGAAGTGGGTGAATCCTTGGGTTATGACCAATGGACCATTGCGACAAAACGACAAGTCGAAGCCGACGCCAAGGCAACACAAATCCTCCAATGCGGCTTGTCCAAGGAGGAGTTAAATCGCGTCGGCCCCTTCATCAGCGCAAAGGACCTTTGGACAAAGTTAGTGGAGCTACATGAAGGGACCGATGAAGCCAAGGTATGTAAGCGCAACCTTTTATTTAATAAATTATATAATCTAAAAATGCAGGAACATGAAACAATGACGCAACTCCACGCCCGCATCCAGGACATAGTCAACAATCTACACGCAATCGGGCAAAAGGTCGAAAACCACGACCTTATAAGGTATGTCCTAAACTCCTTTCCGAGGACTACCTTGTGGACATCCATGGTCGATGCCTACAAGGTCTCCAAGGATCTTTCTAAACTTAGGTTAGATGAACTTTTTTCTGATTTCGAACTTCATGAGCAGTCTAACTCGGAACCCGAGAAAGGTATAGCACTATTTGCAGGTTCAAAGAAGAAAACCGCTAGCAAGCCACCCCCGAAGGAAGAAGAGGATGAGTCGGATTCGGAGGTCGACTCGGAAATGGAGGCCGAACTAGTCAACCTAGTTCGAAGGATAGTCAAGGGCCAAAAACAAACTATCACTCGACCCAACGAAGGTAAGCCTAAAAGTTCAAATATTAGATGTTATGAATGCGACAGGTTTGGACATATCAAGTCCGAATGCCCAAAACTCAAGAGCAAGACACCGAAACACAAAAAGGCACTCAACGCTACTTGGGAAGAAGCTTCCGAGGAAGAAGACAATGATCGAGTCCTCATGGCTAAATCGGTGGAATTGGAGACGGAGTCGGAATCGGAACTTGAATCGGAAACCAAAGACGAGTCGGACTGTGAAGCACTATTCAAGACAAGCCACGGATACGCATCCGGTTCAAAAGATACACTCAAGGTAAGTCAGTCTCTCATAACTACACTTTATAGTGCAATTAAGTTTTTAAATAGAAAGTTAGCTAAGTTCGAGTCCAAGGTTGAGACCCTGGTTGAGGAAGTTAAACTCCTCAAACACGAGGTCTCCCTAACCTCTTCGACTAGTCGAGTTCAAGAGAAGGACTCAACTCGGGTTGAAAAACTTGAAGTTGAGAACTCACTCTTGAAGAGTCAAGTCGAAGATCTTAGGAATACGTTGGAAAGGTTTACTTTGGGATCCAAAGGACTTGACCTCCTACTTGGATCGCAAAGGGTCGTGTACAACAAGGCCGGGCTAGGGTTTAGCTCAAACACGACCAATAAGTCGTATATGTCGATTGTAAGTTGACATAAAAAATGTGTCCAAGCATGGGTCCCTAAGACCACCTTGATTTCAAACTTAGGATCAAACCAGTACTGGGTTCCCAAGGACCAAATCCACTATGTGGAGAGACCGAATCGATTCAACGGTCCAGGGGGAGCTAGTATTAAATTTGTTTGTGTTTTAACTTAGAAATTGCATGCTTAGGTTTTTATTTAGTTTGATTTTTTTTAGAATGGTTAGATAGGACTATAACTCGTCAACACTTGATAACATAGTACCAGGACGCGGCGAGATGATAGTACGCTAGGAAAACGGAGTCTCGTGTATTCGAGCTAGATAAGGCATATCTAGTTCGGTTCACTTGACCGAGTGGAACTAGCTGAAGCTACCTCGCCGTATCCTAGACTAGTTAGACTAGGAAGTGGTCTTAGGTGAGTCAAGTTACTATTTTATTGAAAATGGCTTTGTCTAAGGAAGTGGTCGTTGTTCCGATCAAAGAAGGCCTCTGTGCCTCGCCACGACCTGGAAGCCATGATCTTGAAAAGGTGACTTGATAAGCCTAAGGTCAAATCCGAATCTAATGCAAGGTTGACAAGTGTTTAAGTCATTAAATTTAAATCAAGTAAAATTGGAAGTCATCTCACAAGAACATATAGGGTTAACGTGTTTGATCATGTAGACATGGGTGAGATGATTTAGGTTAATAATTTTCAACCAATCTTTAATAAATCCAATATCCGATCCAACTACCTTGCATGTAGGATCAATGGATATTGGACAGTGGTTTCTCCCGACACATGATCGGGGATCAACTCAAGTTTTCGAAGCTTCGATTCAAACGACAAGGATCGGTAGCCTTCGGAAATAATAGCAAGCTCAAAATCATCGGATCAAGTGATATTGAGCTTAACTCAAATTTTGGTATTCAAAACGTTTTATTAGTAGAAAATTTTCAATATAATCTACTTAGTGTAAGCCAATTGTGTGATAATAACTATAAGGTCAGATTTCTAGAAAATGAATGCGTAATTAATACAAACGAAATCTCTAAAACAATTCTTAAGGGAACTAGAAATAACAACATTTACACTATTAACTTAACTAACTCCTCAACTAAGTGTCTTATGACACGGCAAGAGAAATCATGGTTGTGGCACCGACGACTCGGTCACTCACACCCAAGACTCATCCACAAGATGAGTCAGAGTGACTTAGTCAGAGGTTTGCCTAACCTCAATAACTTGGATAATAAAATATGTAATGCTTGTCAACAAGGTAAACAATCTAGGACACAACATCAACTAACTAATCAAAAACGAACCAAAAGTGTACTTGAGCTCCTACACATGAATCTATTTGATTCACACAGAGCTAAGTCACTTAACGGAAGTAAATTCTGTTTAGTCATAATTGATGACTACTCTAGATTTACTTGGGTTAGGTTCATTAAACACAAAAGTGATACCCTAGATCAATTAATCAATCTATTTAAGTTAATAGAAAATCAACAAAGCATTAAAATCAAAAGACTTAGGACTGATCATGGTGGTGAATTCGAAAACCATAGGTTTACATAATTCTGTAACCTAAATGGATACCACCACGAGTTCTCTTGCCCTAGAACTCCACAACAAAATGGCCTAGTAGAACGCAAAAATAGAACCCTACAAGAAGTCGCTAGGACAATGTTAAATGAGTATAACCTACCCGATAGGTTTTGGGTGGAAGCCGTGAGTACGGCATGCTATGTCCAAAATAGGATCCTTATGGTAAAGAGGCACCTTAAGACCTCATACGAGATTTATCACGATAAAATACCTAACATCAAGTACTTTAGGGTATTTGGGTGTAAGGTACATATCCTAAACACTAAGGATTACCTAGGGAAATTTACATCCAAAACCACGACCGGAATCTTTCTAGGATACTCAACTACAAGCAGAGCTTATAGAGTATATAACCACGACACCCTTAGAGTCGAGGAGACTATCAATGTAGTATTTGATGAAGGACACGAACCTACAAAACCCCCGGCAACCCCAATCAGCGAGTTGACTCATACTAGACCTAACTCTGATCCGGAGATCTGGTCTAGTGTTAATCCTAACCTAAGTCAACCAAGTCACTCTATCGACCAAGTGATAGATGACTCCAACCAAACTAGAACTCAAACGAGTCATCCTATGGATCAAGTTGTAGACTCAAACCCAAATCCAACTAGGACTCAAACGAATCATCCTATCGACCAAGTGATAGGTGATCCAAGTCTAGGAGTTTGAACTAGAGCCTCATATAGAAACCTTAGTCAAATATCTTTGATTTCTATAATTGAACCCAAAACTATTGACCAAGCTCTTCTTGATCCCGATTGGATTATTGCAATGCAAGAAGAGTTGGCTCAATTCACTAGGAACGAAGTATGGGAATTAGTACCACCACCTAAAGATAAAACAATCATTGGAACAAGGTGGGTGTTTAGAAATAAACTTGATGATAAAGGTGAAGTGGTTAGAAATAAAGCTAGACTAGTCGCTAAAGGGTTTAGTCAAGTCGAAGGTTTAGATTACGACGAGACCTATGCCCCAGTAGCTAGATTAGAGTCCATTTGAATGCTATTAGCGTATGCAGCATATCGAGGATTTAAGTTGTTTCAAATGGATGTGAAATTTGCGTTCTTATATGGATACATTAAAGAAGAAGTTTATGTTAGTCAACCCCCCGGTTTTGAAAGTTTAGACAAAACCGACCATGTCCTCAGGTTAAAGAAAGCTCTCTATGGACTTAAACAAGCTCCTCGAGCATGGTACGAGAGACTTTCGATTTATCTTAAGTCCAAAGGTTTTAACCAAGGTGTAGTTGACCCAACTCTTTTCGTAAAAACCTTAGGTAAAGACATATTCATAGCCCAAATCTACGTAGATGATATTATTTTCGGAACCACCAACTCAATCCTACTAAATGAGTTCATTTCACTTATGGAAAGTGAATTTGAAATGAATTTAGTAGGTGAGATTTTCTTTTAGGTCTACAAATTAAACAAACTAAAGATGGAATATACCTACATCAACGCAAATATACTAGGGAATTAATTAAACGCTTTGGAATGCAAGACGCTAAAATTATTAATACCCCAATGGAAACTAATGTGAATATAGAAGAAGATTTAATCGGAAACTCAATTGATTTAAAATACTATAGGAGCATAATAGGGAGTCTCCTTTACTTAATCATGCCGACGATATCCTATTTGCAGTAAGTATGTGCGCAAGGTTCCAATCCTGTGTCAAGGAGTCTCACCTAACTCTAGTCAAGCGTATCCTTAGATATCTAAAGGGTACACTTAATGTCGGTATTTGGTACCCTAGATCTACCGAGTTCGAACTAACCGGCTACTCCGATTCGGACTATGCCGGTAGTAAGCTCGATAGAAAGAGTACGAGTGGTTGTTGTCAACTTCTCGGCTCGAGTCTAGTGAGTTGGTGCAGTAGGAAGCAACACTGTGTTGCCTTATCTACCACCGAAGTCGAATACATCGCGATGGGTGAGTGTGTCACTCAGCTTCTTTGGATGAAGCACACTCTTTGCGACTTTAAGTTAGACTTTACGAATACTAAACTTCACGTAGATAACATTAGTTCAATTAATCTTACAAAGAATCCGATATGTCACTCTAGGACCAAACATATAGAGGTCAAACACCATTTCATTCGAGAACATGTGGCCAACGGATCCGTACAACTCGAATACGTCGAATCAAAGTCTAACTTAGCATACCTATTTACTAAACCCCTACCTGAAGCCGAATTTAGTCTATTAAGACGAAAATTGGGCATGTGCGTAGTAGAATAGGAACTTACAAATTATATTTTCTTACTAATATTTCTTAATTTTCATTTTTATGGAACTAGCATAGGACATACCTTAGATATCATGCACCTATAGATTTAAGGAGCCAGTACATCTCACAACACATAGGACTAATGTGTTTGTGTACTTAGCCACGTAGATGGGTGTGAGATGTTAGGACCTTACTCCTGGTTCCAGATGTAGAGCTAGTGCATCGCCATGAACCACGGAGTATAATCATACATATTAATCGACTCTGACCAGGACTGGTTGATCTTTCATATAAATCAAGCCAAATATGAGTCAAACATTTTATAGATGAACTTATTTTCAGTACATTATTTTCAAAATAATGTGGAACATGCTTGGACTTTAAAATTAATACTTATTTCACACACACCCTCACTCTTTTCGATATATGGCAAAAGGGGGAGAAAAAGGCCAAAGTTAAGGGATCATTTTTTTTGTATGGCAAAGGCTTACTTAACTTTAAGTTAACAAAACAAGTCAAGAGAATTCTTAACTTAAACACATTCAGTTAACTTGTTCTTGTTAACAAAATGGAAGTAATTTACTTAACATTAAGTTAACTTGTTAACAAACGGAAGTAAAGGCCAAGGTTGATATCTTAACTTAAAACTTATTTTAAACACTATGGCCAATATTAAGTAATTTCGGTTACTTAATTCTTTTGTTTAGTAGCAAACACCAAGGGGGAGAGTTTAAACTCTTTCTCAAGTACTCACCCTCGGTCAAGGGGAAGGATTCATCAAGGGGGAGCACTTGAAAAAAAAGTTGTTATATACTCCTGCTCATTCATACATATCTCTTACTCATTTTGCTTAATGCACTTAAGTTATTTTTCTTAACTTTGTATGTGGGTTTGCCATAAATCAAAAAGGGGGAGATTGTTGGTGCAGTAGGCACCTAAGTCGAACACAGTTTGATTATAGCAAGCGATACAAAGTTAAGCTCATCATTATCTCACGAATTTGAATCAGTGTGCGAGAAATTATAGCTATGAAGGCTAGCGACACGGAGGAAGCGCGGTGGTCAGGCGACACTCGGGTAACCGGAGGGGGCCGAAGGAATCGGTGGAAGGCGGGCAAGCGACACAATAAATGAGAGTAAGCTGTGTGTGTGTGGTAAGTGAGGTCGTATCCTCTTTACGGGGATGATCTTAGCGTAGATCGACCAAGACATCCTATAGATGGTCTAGGTAGATCGGATGATCGAACATTATGAAATTATGTTTTTTTCTTGACAAGCGATTCATTATTTCAGCGGAGACTCATTTGTCAATCGATCATTCGAGAGTTCGCCATTATCATGATCATTGATAAAGATTAGTCGGTGATGTCAAAGGATCGAGGAGTCAAGGCTTATCACCATTTCAAAATTTTGCTCAATATGATTGGCTAGGGTTCCTCTGAAAGGCTATAAAGGAGGTCTCTTTCAAATCTCTAAGTGCTCAAAAAAAGCCCATAACTCCATTTACGACTCTCGACTTAATAACTAAGTCCTTTTTTCTTAGTTGTTGGTATAATCTTACTTTGTTATTGCTTTCAATATTGCAATTCTAATCGAGGTTTTCTATCATTGCATTTTACTTAAATAGAAGAGAGGGTTTGTCTCTCTATATTTTTTGCTTCGAAGGTTTTTGTAATCGTCAACCTCCTACCTCCAACGAGGAGGAGTGTTTTAGTGAATTGCCCTCCGTACACGGTCTAGGACTGTTAGGGCCTTGGAGTAGTAGCCGAAGGCTACGAACCAAGTAAAAAATATCTTGTCTCTTTTTGTTTCATTTATCTTTCCGCTGCACTTAATTGTTTTGATAAGAACTCGAGAAAAAAAGGGTTTTTCGCTATTCACCCCCCCTCTAGCGAACCGCTTCGATCCAACAATAGTTAGTTATGACGACAACATAAACAGAAAATCTATAAAGTTACACGAACTATGAGTTTTTCCGAAAGACTTAAAATGAGTTTGAGAATTGGATTCTCATATCAAGAGATAATAGATTTGGTTGGACAAGATAAAGGGTAAATATTGAAGGAATTTTGACAGAAGGAAACATAGATGGTCAAGCGTTATGAAGATGGGTTGAACCCTTTTTTGTTTAATTCTAAACCAAATTGGTTTAGTTCAAATTAAAAGAGTTTTGGTTAACGAACCAAGTGATTTGGTTTTGAACAAACTTAAGGCTATTGGTATGGGTTGCAGGTTAATGTATGTGGGTTTTGAATTTGCTCATCTAACCCGATATGAGATATATATATTGGATGAGAAACCTAAGGTGGTAGAGCTCTCTTTTCTTCCTCTCCCCTCTTTCAACCCACCCCAAAAGTTGCCACCCAACTTGTTGCCACCGCATCCTTTGGCCGCCGATAACCACCTACGGCCTTTTCGACTCCAACACTTCCTCCTTGACGAGTCACCTTCCATCAACACTTGTTGCCTCCAATCAAGGAGATCGTACAACAAAGGAAAAGCATGAAAAACCCCTTTTTCCTAGCCGGACAATAACCCTCTTGTGTGGTTATTCTCTCCATTTGGTGTCGTCTGGTTGCGTACGCCATTGGGCACCAAACTCTATCTTCATATGCAAGGCTAGTATCTTTTGCCAGGACAAAACTCAGGCTTTGGAAGGCGTCTTGATGAAATCTCAACGTGGATACTAGTAGAGGCAAACTCCGGTGAGTTTGCAGGTTGATGTGATTCGCACTTCGCGTCATCCGACAGGTATACCTAGAATAAATGTTATTCTTCATTTGTTTCTTTAGTAAAATTTTATTTTGCAGCTATGTCCGCACATATTGTATCATGCATGCATTGGTGTCTATGTGGTAATAAATTAGAAATTTATTATGCATTATTTCTGCTGCACACATTTGTGAAACGCATTCGAGCACGCATCATTGTCGGGCTCCCCAATATTTCCTTGCCTTGCATCTGATCTTCAGACTTTCAAGGGATTTTCCAAAACTAGGCATCTAGTCCTACTTGACCTTCTTGGACCTTCCTCTATGTGCCAAGTGTTCGATCAACCATGACCTACTTTGACTTCACACTTGTCAACTCCCAGTTGGACTTTCCATCACCAAGTGTCCGATCCTCCATGGCCCACTTGCATTTCTATCTTGCCAATGGCCTATTGGACTTCTGACCACCAAGTGTCTAATCAATCATGTCCCACTTGGATTTTCCACTTGCCAACTCTTAGTTGGGCTTCCAACCACCAAGTGCCCCATCTTCCTTGACCACCTTTGATTTCTCACTCACCAACTCCTAGTTGGACTTCCAACCACCAAGTGTCCGATCTTCCTTGACCGACTTGGATTTTTCATGTTAGTATGAGCCCTTAGTGCCAATTATGAGATGATTGATGAGGGAAACTTTTGTATTATATTCTTGCATTAATAAAGCCAAAGATTGATTATTATATTTCTTTATGCGTGTGCCAGCTAAATAAATATAATAATGCCCATGAATAGTAGGTTGTTATCTACAGTATATCAATTGGTAGAATTGATTATGAGAAGCTGTAGAGAATACTATTCTTAAATATTCCTAGTCGAGTATTGTATTAATAGACAAGGGCTATATTGATACATTGAGACTAGCATGTAGGTCAATGGATGACTTGATCTCACAAATCAAGGATATGTGATATCACATTGATACATGGGTATATATATTGGAGACTATATATACTGAATTGACCCACCATGAGAAAGTATCATGGATCATTATATGAGTGTCATATACTTTCTCATGTGACTATTGGTATGAATAGTCCTTAGACCTGAAGTCACTACGGTTCCCTACATAAGGAGTTATGTACTTTGGTATCGTCTAATGTCACACCGTAATTGGGTGTCTATAACGGCGATCACTAAGTATGTAACGAATTATGCGGAGGGATGTGAGTGATGTAGATGGGATCTATCCCTCCCATATGACGGGAGTGATATCTTTGGCCTCTTGATAGAGTAGGACCACGAAATGCATGGCCATGCTCAAATGAGTCAATATGAGATATTGAGCTCATTTGTTTGAGTGAGTCTACTTGGAGATCAAGAAACATAAAGATTGATAAGAGGGTGACACGGTCTATGCCTCATTGATCGATCTGAGATATCAAGGATAGAAGGACACTGTCATATGATAATAGTCACGGAAGAGGTTGTCGGATCTCGACATTCTCATCACTTGGGTAGCAATGATGTATTGCTAGATGTCGCTCATTGCTTATGTATCTAAAATGGTTTTGGATACATTGTCAACGTTATGAGAGCCTATAGGGTCACACACAAAGAACATATTATTTTGGAGAGGAAATCATTTTGGTTTGACTAAAATGAATTATTAGTTAATTGGATTAACTAGAATGAGTAAGACTCATTACTTGGCTAAATTTGAGTTGGACTCAAATTGGTTTATATTGAGTTAGACTCAAGTCAAACCAAGAGAAGAAGGCTAAAATGAATAATACATGAATTAATAATATAATACACGAATTAATAATATAATACATGAATTAATAAATGGGGTTTTAAATGGGATTTAAAACTCATTAATGTGCATTTAATGAGCATTAATTGACTTCCTTTCTTTTACCATGGAGAATAAGGAAGTGTATTTAATGTCTCATTAAGGTGTATTATGGTTGCTTCTTCTTCTTCAATGTGGACAATGAAAAATAGAATCTGATTTTATTTTTTTTCGTTGACAACACAAGAGGGCCAAGTAAAGAGTGGAAAAGTGAGACCTTGGAGTGGTTGCTAGCACAACCGAAAGGGCTTACCTCTTCTCTCCAAGATCGTGTGTGTATGTGCACCATAGAGGCGTGGACATCCTGACCACGCTGAGATCCGCAAGTGTTGCTGACTGGAATTTGAAGAGCACGCTTCGAAGGTAATCTCGATTCCTATAGGATAGAATCGATAATTGAAACGAGTATATTTTTTTTTCTTGGATCTCTGGAGGGATCCTAAGTTTTCCGCTGTGAGTTTTTGTTTATCGCTCGGGATCCCTACATTTCACTCACCAACTCCCAATTGGACTTCTAACCACCAAGTATCTGGTCCTCCTTGATCGACTTGGATTTCTCACTTGCCAACTCCTAGTTGGACTTCTAACCACCAAGTGTTTGATCCTCCTTGACTGACTTGGATTTCTACTTGTCAACATCCGATTGGACTTCACTCATCAAGTTTCTAGTTAATCTTGACCTACATAACTTCTCGTTCAACCTTGACACTACTATCCATCATGGTCATCCTGACCTAATGATGATTATATTAACATTCTCATCCATATAACAATGGATGTCTCATATCATCCTATAGTCATATCCTCAACCATATTGTCAAACATAAAACCTCAACTTCAACTCGAGTCTCACTCGAGCTTGGTCAACTTTGACTTGAGGTTGATTGCACCAACAATCTCCTCCTAACAAATTTATCCTTAGGATGTCAATGGATATCGTGGCAAAACTGAAAATCTAGAACTGTCTCTCTAAATTGGTTTTCTTCAACTCTTTCATTCACTTTCTAATTCTCTCAACCTTCGTAATTGATCTCCCAACTTTAGTTCATTTAGATAGCTTACTTTGCATTAAATCTAGTAATTTGCTTACAGTCCTATAGGACAATAATCTTTTTATTGTTTGACAATAATCGTTCACTTATGGATTTGGTACATCAATATGCGATTTTGATGGACGATTTCGGAGAACTATTAGAACTGCAAAAGTGGACTGCATATATGAAGAAGAAGGGCCAAAACAACTTCAAGGCCCTAGACACCCTACAATGCAGACTAATGAATGAAGAACTCAACCGAGTTAGATACTTTAAAAACTCCAAGGACTTATGGGACAAGCTAATCGAACTTCATGAGTCACCTTTGGAAGAATTGGACGCGGAAGAGCCAACACAAACAAGATTCATGGCATTAATGGCAAAGGAAGACCTAGTCAAATCTGAGTTTGAATCTGAATCAGAGTCTAGCCTAGGAATTGAGTCTGAATCTGAATTCAAGTCTAGCCACATATCAATATCCAATTTAGAATGTTCAAATAATGTAAATTCTATTTTTGAAAACAAAATGTATAAAATAATTACAAGTCTAACTAGGAAATTAGCAAAATACGAAGATCAAGTTATGTTGCTGCTTAAGGAAGTCAAAGTACTTAAGGAAAAAGTCAACTTGAAGTCTTCAACTTACTATATATTCAACATGGAAACTCAACTTAAGTTACAAGACTTAAGGTAGAGAATTCCATATTGAAAATTCAAGTTGAGAAACTCAAGGACATGCTGAAAAAATTCACTTTGGGTTCCAATCTGAACATGATGCTTGAGTCCCAACGAGCCATGTACAACAAATTCGGGCTTAGATACAAAGTTAACTCAACCAATAAATTGCACGTGTTTTTACTTAATCGAAATGTCAAAAGTTGAGTCCAAGCATGGGTCCCTAAAACTTGTTTGGTTAACCGAGTAGGATCTAATCAATACTGGTTCCCCAAAGGTCAAGTTCATTATGTGAACCTATCAAAGCTACGATTCATGGGAAGCTAGTACTTTGTGTGTTTCCTTAATTAGGTAATTAACCAGCATGTTTGGTTATTTACTTATTGTTTAGTCTAGAATAGCTAGATAGGAAAAAAAAAAGGTAGTATGATCTTGATAATTTGTATTAGAACTAAGTGAGTTGATACTATGTTAGAGAAGCTCATCGAAATGTATGTCTAGATTAGATGAGGCGCATCCTACCTGGTGCACTGAGTTGAGTGGATCTAGTTGAAACTAACTCAATTCTAAACTAGTTAGACCAAGATTTAATTCTAAGTTAATCAAGTATAAGTTTTCAATATTAGTTTTGTCTAAGGAAGTGATAATTATTTTGATATCAAAGAAGGCTTTTGTGCCTCACCATGACCTTGAAGCCGGTTTAGAAAATAAGAACTTTGTTCATCCAAAACTAAACTTATATCTAATCCAAGATCAAACACATTTTCATAAAATGGAATATCATCTCACATAACATATAAGATTACCATGTATTGAAAACCTATACTGGATGAAATGAATAAGGTTAAATGAGCTAACTTAACTAAACTAATGAAGTTTTTACTAGTATCATTTTAGAGGAGCCTAAAAAGTGTTTTCAAAAATAATTTTTAAACTTACTTTTTCAAAAAATATTTTTAAACCTAATTCATTAGTATAGGTAACTAAACTAATGAATTATCTAGTGTTTAATTTTTTTTTTTTTTAAAAAATAAGTTTAAAAATTATTTTTAAAAGATATCATAATTAATTTCAAAATATTGTTGAATTATCATTTACAAAATTTTCAAATGTTTTAAAAAATTAAGCTTAAAAGATTGTATTTTCAAAATTATAAAATGCTAAGTTTAAAATTATTATTGAAAATATTTAAAAACTATAATTCAAAATTTATCTTAAGTTCATACTCAAAATTATTTTACAAACCTTTAATTTACAAAATATTTTTTTAGGTTCAAATTTTGGTTTTATAATAGTCTTTAACATTAAAATTGTTCAAAATAAATTAGTCTTAAATTTTTTAAATGTAAGTTAAAAACTGAATAAATATTTGATATGAACATTAAATTTCAATTTGAAACGAACAATCTGAAACCTAGAAAATTTACTTAACATGTTAATGAGATGTTGATCTTACTTTAAAGGGGAGAGAGAAAAATTTAATAGTTGAAAGTTAACTCGAGCAATTTATTTGAACTTCATAGATTGTTAAAACTTTAGACATGGGGAGAGTCAAGAGTAAACTTGTCGATCTAAGAAATTACCTGATCTTAAAATTAGCATTTATCGTAAGTAACTTAGTTGAAGTTAAACTTGTTAATTAAATCTATACTTAACTTGTTTACTTCAAAGACGTATTGCAATGATGTTAATACTAGGATTCATGCTTGGAGTCTTTGGAAGATTATTACAAATGTTTATTGATTAGTAAATTTTATGAAAATCATATAATTTTCTTCAATTCGCATTACTTACCTTTACTTCAAGTGCATTACTTTGCAAACATTTTTAAAACATACGAGTGAGAGTAGGTTTAAAGTTTTAAAATGAGTTTTTTTTTTCAAAAGTTTATAGTGTTAAAAAATGTCCCTCTTCAAAATTTTGAAAAGAATTTTATTTTAAATCTTAGGGGTAGTTTTGAGAAATTTTGAACTTGAAAAGTTGACATGGTTGTTAATCTTTGATATGATGTTATTTTTTATATTTTGATGTACATCAAAGGGGGAGAGAGAGTGTTTAAAATTAGAACTAAGTGTGTTTTGGAATATAAGAATGCATTCAGAGTGAGGGTGAATGTGCATTTCATGGACTTTCTGTTCAAATATTCAATGTATATTTTCTCCTACTTTTAAAAGATTGGCATACATAAAAAAAATAAGATATTGTTGGTGCAGGGAGCATCACTTCTATGTTTTGATGTATAAGTTACGGTTTAAAGTTAGGATATACTTGTTAGTTAACGTGAAGTTAAGTATGTATCACTTAACAGGAAAGTCCTAGTAGGTCAGGTTGATCTGATACTTTGCAGTATAGTGAAAGCCTTAGTAAGTCAGGTATAGATTGGATACTAGGCAGTGCATTGTAAGTCCTAGTAAGTCAGTTGGATCAAATACTAAGTAAGAAGTCTTGATGGATCAGAGAACCAGACACCAAACAAAATGTCTAGATGGATTAAGAGGACCAAACATCTGGCAAGACAACTCGTTGGGTCAACAAGGATCAAACATTGAGGAAGGAAGTTATGTATGTCAAGAGATGGAACATCAAGCAGTAAAAGCCCTAATAGGCCAGATAGACTGTAGATTTGATAGGTATACTCTAAGAATGGAGTAATGATGTCGAGTCATCGTATGAGGACAAAGATAGGCAATGATTCGACTAACAGTTCGATTGTATACCAAAGTTGAGATTGAACAATAATACTACTGTCAGATACTAGTTTTTTCTTTGTGCTAATTCTGTGTTTAGAGTTTCAGACGACCTAATAAGGTCCAAGCAATTGGAGTCCAGGTGATTGGACTTGGTCCAGGCACCTTGAGTGCATATATGGTCATGCTAGACTCAAGGAGCCTGGGACAAAGTCAGACGACTCAGAAGCAAAGATAGTAGGTGGATCTAGGTGACTGAACGTAACTAGTCTATATGACTAGGGTAGGAAAATATTAGAAAAGAATCAGAGTCAATAAGGATGATCTGGAGTTAACCGCCCCCCGCCCCCCTCGACGAATGGAAAAGTTAAGTTGCCTAATCAATAGTCTGAACTGGAGGCATTTGGAGAGCAATCCAAGTGCCTATAAAAGTAGAGTTTGACTAACTATGAAAAATAGTTCTTCAACCATTTTCTCAAGTGCTACTCCTTTTCACACTCCAAGAAACTTAGTCTTGCCATTCCATCACTTCACCGACAACCGAACTACTTCATTTATCTTTTAAATCTTATCGGTATAATTTTATTATTGTATATTTGTATTTAATTTCTGAGAGAATATTGGATGTTAGCTAGTCCTCATTATTTTGCAATCACTACAAAAGAATAATGAATTTGTGATGAATTTTGCAATGAATTTTGAATAAAAATTCCTTGCAAAATATTTTTGCGACGAAATTTGCAATGAAACTATTTTTTTTACAAATAAGTCACCGTAAAATTTTGCTACAAAAAAAATAAATTCGTCGTAATTTTCTTGACGAATAATTATTTAGTTGCAAAATTTATTGCAAATTAGCGATAAATTTAGCAATAAACAAACATTTGTCGCCAATATTTTCCATCGCAAATATTGGTGACAAAAACTTACTTTCATCTCAATTATTGGCAACGAAAAAATATTTTCGTCGCTAAATTAACGACGAAAAATAATTTCATCGCAAAATCCCATAAATATCTATATATTTTAAGTCGCTGATACAGTACACTAGTCGACTGATGTCTCACACCAGTCGACTAATTGTCTTGAATTTGGCTACAAAAAATATTTTTCATCGCAAAATTTTGTAAATATGGATATTTTATCGGTCGCTGATACAGTACACCAATCGACTTATTGTCAAGATTTTAGCGACAAAAATATTTGTCGTCACATATTTTGTGATAAAAAATTATTTTTGTAGCTAAATTTTGGACCATCAGTCGATTGCCTATAGCCATCAATCAACTGAAAATGGAATAGTCGACTGGTCAGTCGACTAAAAAATATTCTGTAACCTAATATAGTATCTCCAATCGACTGATGTGGCAGACTAGTCGACTAATTGTCTAGAATTTGGGGATGAAAATATATTTCATCGCAGTTTTGGACCATTAGTCGACTGACTAAGGACCAGTCAACTATAAAACATTATGTGGCATGCTACAGTATCACCATTCGACTGCTGGCTCGCCTCCATTCAAACAAATGAGTATCAGTCAACTGTTGCAAGATGTCAATCGACTGGGGATACTGTAGCAGGCCATAGAAAGGTTTTTAGTCGACTGGTCCTTAGTAAGTCAAGTCGTGGACAAAGGCAGTCGACTGAAGTCTAGAATTTGGTGACAAATATTTTTTTCGTCGCAAAAACTGCGACGAAAAAATATTTTCGTCGCCAAATATTCGACAAAACTTGTTTTCGTCGAAAATCTGGAAAAAAAATACTACGATAGAACGAACTAGGTATACCTATTTTTACAACTAAAACACATATAAAATCATTCAATAACAATTTAACATCTAACAATATAAAATAATTCAGATTTCAAACTCCATAGACATTAATCACCACACAAGTAAAAATCATTTAGCATATTAAAGTTAATATAAGTATATCGAATGTGACAAATCAAATAACATTTAACAATTCAAACATAACTAACATCATCACCACCATCATCATCAAATTCAGCTTCATCGTCATTATTACAGCATCACCAAGAGGAAATCGAGGAGGAAATTAACTTGAACCTAAGAATAATTTAAGATGTTGCATGATCAATATCTGTTGTCTGCGAAATTTATTCATCTATTCATTTAAATCCAGCACTTCCTAGTCCCTTTGTCTTTGTAAAGTTGGACATCTTTAAGCTCATTATCATTTTGCACTAGTAACTCGTTCAAATGGGAACCTCTTCAATCAATTGATTTATTTTTGCTCTTATTGTCGGTGAGACTAAAGAAGATGTACTGGGAACTTTATAAGTTTATCTCAAAGAACCTAGTCAAATTATTCTTCCACCTTTCGATCTGCCAGTCGCTTCTAGTCTTAGATTCATATTTCCAACAGATGGCTCAAATTCGACTACAACATCACTTGCACCCGAATTTCTTTATGCAAGTTCATCATATTTCTCCTGTATTAAAAGGGAAAAAGTTAAATCATATCAAAAGAGTATAAATTTTTGAAATTACAAACCATCATTGTTCTATCTCTCTCCCCACTCCACGTCTTGTCTTTCTTTTGAAATGCATGGGTGAAAGTGTTTATAAATAATGACTCAGTCCCCATTTCCTTAGCCTAAACAAATATTATTATAAATAATAAAATAATGTGTATTATATTCAGAAATTATGATTTGAAAAAACTCACCAATCGATGTCTATGTTCATCGATATTGATCAAGCCTTCGGCATACGTCGCAGACATAACGGCAAAATTATAAGATTGATTTCTTTTATTATGTTCACTCTTTCGCTTGTTATCCTCATATTCCCAATATTGGTTATGCAATGTGGATTTTTACCCCTCGTTTTTGTATGATTTAGTACATTCCGGATGTGATTGCCACAATTTTTCTTGAAAATCCTCGTTATCTCTAGTGTTTAGCTCTCCTCCCAAGTAAATACCCACTACAATCGAGAAAATTTAATCAATTATATTAACTGCAATTTTATATATGATTTGATTGGAATAAGTTACCTTGAACTCATTCCACCATAAATTTTTGTGTCTTCCGGCGTACTCATATAAGTCATCGACGCTATGCCACAATAGTTATTCACTATTTTATTAATCTCATGAATAACATGTACAGAATTTGTAAATCTATTATAAAATAAGAACAAATCATGTTAAATATTTATGAAAAGTAAATATCTTATTAAAAACATAGATAATTTAAAAATAAAATACTTACGAATCTCTGTGAGGGGATATCAACTCTCGCGTATCTTCACTATCAACAATTGATTATTGCACTAGGGAAGATACATTAGCAGATATATGTTGAGAACCAGAAGATCTTGTAACTGGAGAAGGGGTTGAAGGTACATGTCCTGCAAGAGAATCAGACTGTACAGGGGTTGGAGTAGGGGAAGAGTGTGATTGTTCATCAGTACTCTGTCTATGACCGCCACGCCAAAATTATCAATCATAATTATTAGAATAATAAAGTAACAAAGAATTTCATATTAATCAGATTTATAATGAAAAAATGCAAAAAAATTACCATATTTAATTTAAAGTAACGAATCACCTAAATAATATACTTTTCAAATAATAACCCGTAGAAAAAAAGATAGTTGATTAATATATCAAATATATGAAATTAATAATGATACTGAATAAAAGTTACCCATACTTAAAAATTGAAGTCCTCATTGTCATTTTCATCCTCGTCATATGTCTCTTCAATATCATCCTCATCCTCATCCTCATCATGTATATCAAAATTAAATTCTTCATCTTCATTAATTTTAGTTGTATCGATGTCTATCATGTTAGTGATCGTTTGAAGCTAGAGGAGGGTGAATAGCTCATTTTCGTTTCTACGAGAGTGGTTAGCAGAAGCACAACAAATACAATATAAATAGAAATGAAAACAACAATGCTAACAAGGCCTTTACGTGGTTCGGAGATAACGCTCCTACTCCACGGCAATCCTTAAGGTGGATCAACCCTAGCAATTACACTAAGAAGTTTTCTCTTTTACAAACCCTCCTCTTCTTACAAAAGATGTAGATGAAGATTAGAGAGGAGGAGGAGAATTAAACACTTGAAAGCTTTAGAAAACTTGTGGGGGCTTGAGAGAAGGATCAGAGAATAAGCATTAGCCCTCAAAGCCACCACCAGCCCGCTTTTTATAGAGAGAGGGTTTTTTTTTCCATTGGGCTTTCATCAGTCGACTGATGTACAGCATCAGTCGACTGCCGCCGAAACCAACGGCTTTTGACTAAGCAAATCCGTGGAGATACACAGCCGCAATTTCCAACGGTCGCTTGATCAGTCGATTGATCACTTCATCAGTCGACTGATGAAGCAATCAGTCGAGTGATCGTCGCGCGGAGTCGAGTGAGACTCCATTTTGTGTCCATCTTTGGCACGATCAATTGACTGCTAGTATTGGCAGTCGGTGGTTCTTCGGTCGATCGTGATCTGGCGATCGATCATCGAGTTTCGACTCGGTCGAGCGATCGGTCGGTGATACATCGTATCAGTCCACTGATACTCTTCAAGTATGAATAATTCATACTTAATTTTACCCCCTAGACCTAGACTCAACCTTCTAGCTCTTCCTTAAGCCTTGCGCCTCCAGGATCCCTCTGAGTCCGCGACTTGTTCATCCTTTGCGCTTTGCTTCCAAGAGCTTCCTTCGGTTTTGTCATGTCTTGGGTTTCCCTTTGCCAAAGAGTGCTTGGACTTTACGCCGCCAAGACTACATGCTTGGACTTACGCTGCCAAGACTTGCCTTTGGACTTCCTTTGCCAAGATCGCACTTGGACTTGTCTTTACCAAGTCTTCATACTTGGATTTTCCTGTCACTTAAACACGTTCACAATTAGACCACAAAGCATTGCCTAACTTAAATGATTATCCAAACATCAACACATATAAATGCTTGGGCCATTGTTACACCAACAATCTCTCCCTTTTTGATGTTTGGCAATCATTCAAGTTAGGTCTTTAAAATATGCACATAATCATATTTCCAATATAAATTCTAACTTAAACATTCATGTACATAATCATATGAATTCTATCTTTAGACATTCATGTACATAATCATATTTCCATCATATTTTCAATATGAATTCTAACTTAAACATTCCTTCTCCCCCTTTGACACACATCAAAAACAGAAGGATTCATAAATTTCATAAAAGAATTAAATTTGTTGTAATCTTGAACTAAGGTATGAAATTGAAATTAAGCTCCCCCTTAATCCAAGATATGGTTCATGATGAATGTATAACTTTTGGAGCAAAGCCTAACAAAAGATTGAAGATTAAACCCTAACTTTGCACCAACAATGTAGGTTTGGGGATGAAAAGATATATATTATGAAACTCCCCCTAAAACATTGCATCAAAACAGTCCTAAAAACTTGTCTATACTGAATATTATCATACCATAGTTTTAGGACATTCAAAGATACACTTAAATGCAGAAAATAGATATTTTTATCAGAAAATACAGTGTATCAGTCGACTACTTTCTAACGTAGTCGACTGATATTCCTGTAACGCCCGTAAAATTCCTAGCAATTTTACAAGAATTTTTGGCTTGATGATCATGGGCTTTATGTGGGTTTTTTTTCCAAAAATAAAAGAAATAAGCCAAAAAGGGGTGCAAGGCCTAGGAATTGAACCCCAAACCTCTAGAGATAGCCAAACCCTATAGATGCACCCACTAACCAGAAGCCCAATAGGACTACATCATTAGATGAAGGGGGGGGATTATAGATAAGTGAGATAAAGGTAAATGAAGAGGCATGGAAGAAGAGAAGAGAAACTTCTCTTCGTCCCTTTATAAAGAAGAGGGAAGGTTCTAATTTGCCACTTCCTCTCTTCTTCTTCTTCTTCTCACCGAATTCTAGCTCCCTCTCCACCTTTGGCTGAACCCTATCCAAGCAAGAGAAGGCTAGGTTTTGATCTTCCTTAGGTCATCTTCCCCACCCAAAGCAAAGCGAAGGATGTAAGTATCCCTCACCTGCATACGAGTAGCTTCGATTGATGTTTGTAAAAGAAATCTATATGTTATATCTAACCAAGCTATGTTTTAGTTTATCAATGAAGTTGTATGCTATGTTTAGGAGGTAGATGATGATGTTAACATGGAAAAAGGAATTAGGTTAAAAGCTAACCCTAATAGCCCCTAAAGCCTATTCGGCCATGCCATGATTTTAGGGTTTTAATGAAGCTCTATGTCATGTTTTTGTAACTATATGATGATGTTAGGATTAAGATGGATTAGGGCAAAAGTTAACCCTAAAAACCCTACTTGGACCATTCGGCCAACCTAGGTTTTTGGGTGAACAAATGAAGTTTTAATCCATATGTTATATGCAAATGAAGTTGTTGTTATATGAAATGAATTAGGTTAAAGGTTAACCCTAAAAACCCTACTTGGACCATTCGGCCAACCTAGGTTTTTGGGTGAACAAATGAAGTTTTAATGCATATGTTATATGCAAATGAAGTTGTTGTTGTATGAAATGAATTAGGTTAAAAGATAACCCTAGAAGACCCTATGGACCATTCGGCCATCATGCATTTTGGGGATTAGATGAAGTTTTAATATAAGTCTTATGTGCATATGAATTTGTTGTTAAGTTAAATGAATAGGTTAACATGTGTTTAATGTTGGGATGAATTCATGCTGACTTGTGATATTAAATAATGCTAGATGAAGATAACATGCCTTAGGTTAGTGTTTACTTACTTTGATGCCATGCCTTATGCCATGTCTATGTGTATGCGATATTTGAAATATGTTATGAAATGAAGTATGCTATGCTATGTTAGTGCAATGAAGCATGATGTGTTATGAAATGAAGTATGCTATGCTATGTTAATGAAATGAAGCATGATGTGTTATGAAATGATGTATGCTATGCTATGTTAATGCAATGAAACATGATGTGTTATGAAATGAAGTATGCTATGCTATGTTAATGCAATGGAGCATGATGTGTTATGAAATGAAGTATGCTATGCTATGTTAATGAAATGAAGCATGATGTGTTATGAAATGAAGTATGCTATGCTATGTTAATGAAATGAAGCATGATGTGTTATGAAATGAAGTATGCCATGCTATGTTAATGAAATAAGCTATGTTGTACAAATAAGCATATAAGTATTTTACCTTCTGCATGGCTTGTACCAAGACCTTAACAAGGTCCAAGAAGGGATGGGCTCCTAAGATGCCCTAGGTCGATGGAATAAGACTCGGGCCTAGGATGGGCTTCTATGTATGATTGCCCCTAGGTCGATGGAATAAGATTCGGGCCTAGTATGGGATGGGCTCCAAGATGCCTTAGGTCGATGGAGTAAGACTCGGGCCTAGGATGGGCTTCTACGCTATGATGATTGCCCCTAGGTCGATGGAATAAGACTCGGGCCTAGAAACCTATTAGGTTCGAGACTTGCTACCTCGGGCCTATTTAGGGATGCGCGCTATGATAATGAAGAAGTGGTACAATGCCGAGCCCAAATATGTTGAGATTTATGTTTACGTACCTAAAATATATGTTTTCAAAACATCCTGCATATGTTTACCTGCTGATTGTTATGTTTACATGCTTATGTTAGATACGTTACATGTTATGTTTGATGATATGATATGATGCTATGTTTACATGTTATGTTTGATGATACGATATGATGTCTATGTTTACATGTTATGCTTGATGATATGATATGATGTCTATGTTTACATGCTTATGTTATATATGTTTACATGTTATGTTTGATGATATGTTAGGATGTTTACATGCTTATGTTATATACGTTACCTGTTATGTTTGAGGATATGCTATGATGTTTATGTTACTAAGTTACATACGATGCATGTTATGTTGGTTAAGCATATATTCATGTTATGCCGCTAAGTTATGGATGATACATGTTATATTTACTTATGTTACTTATGCTACATGTTAAGTTGATGATGCCATGTATGTTACACATTATATTGATTATATGTTATGAATGCTACATGCCATGATTAATGTCGATGTATGGTTTTTGTGAGTAGGACAGGATCTTACTAAGCCTATGTGCTTATAGTTTATCTTTCCCTCGTACTGCAGATAAGGGTAAGGGATGGATAAACTAATGGGAGCAGCAGGAGGGTCCAAATGTGTGTGGTAGTGGCATGGTGGAGAAGATCCGTTAGGTCTACATATATATGTGTTTACCTATGATGATGATGTCTATGGATGTCCTTATTATGCCTGCTTATGATGGTGTCGTTTAAGAACTTGAACTAAGCACCAAGTACCTATCTATGTTATGATGCATGTTCTATGCTAATAAGAAGAAGTAAAGAAGAAGTAAGAAGAAGTATCTATATATGCTATGATGCATGCTCTATGTGAAGAAGAAGAAGTATATATATATATATATATGTCAATGCATGTTTATGTTTTAAAAAGAAAAAAAAAATGCTTAAAGTCCTCTGCTGTAAGAATTAAGAAGTATGCATAAAGTCTTCCGCTGTATGTAATGTAAGTATGTACGGTCGCGTCACGCGCCGCCCCTCCGGACATTCAGGGTCTGGAAAAGGGCGGGCGTTACAATTCCTGAGATCTGAATTTCAGCCTTTTCAGCCCAACTTCATAAATGCATTAGAAATTCTAGAAACCTCGAAAAATCACGAAATTTTGTGTACACATTTCTAAAATCATCCTCTATCAAGGAAAAATAATTTGAAAAATATATGTTTTCCAGATTTCAAGATTGATACAAACTTGGAAACTAACAAAAGTTTTAATGTTTTTGCAAACTTTGTATCACTTTTGTGTTCCAAATGAAAACTGTTTTTCAAAATATGATAAACATAGTTTAAATTATATTTTATTTGACATTTCCAATCATGTTCTTGGAGCTATATGCACATCAATTGTGTATAAGTCTTCCCAATGATTGGTCCAATGAAGGATTAATGTCTCTAGATGGCACTTTGATCCATAGTAATGCATCATAACAAGCATGATGAACCAAGTGCATCTTCCTAACATCTCACATGTTGTCTAAGTGGCTCAATACAAAAATCATTGTTTCTTAGGTATTTTGTGAGATGCTTAATGGTATAAATCCTAGGATTTCTATAGGATCATGCAAACCTACACCTTTATTCAACTAAGCACATCCCAAGTTCTCTCCTAAGTGATGAAAATTCAACTTCGGGGAGAGCCTTGGTAAATATGTCGGCAAGGTTGGACTTGGATTCGATGTAATTAAGCTCAATGTCCCCCTTAGTCACATGATCTCTAATGAAGTGATGTTTCACTTCAATGTGCTTGGTCCTAGAGTGATGCACCCGATTTTTGGTCAAATTTATGGTGCTCACTGTTGGATCGAAGCGGATCGCTAGAGGGGGGGTGAATAGCGATAAAAACTTTTCTTTTAAAACGTTCGATAGACAATTAAACGCAGCGGAAATGTAAATAAAACCTAAATGAGACAAATAGTTTTTTTACTTGGTTCGTAGCCTTCGGCTACTACTCCAAGGCCCTAACGGTCCTAGACCGTGTACGGAGGGCAATTCACTAAAACACTCCTCCTCGTTGGAGGTAGGAGTTTTATGATTACAAAAGCCTTCGAATCAAAAAGATAGAGAGACAAACCCTCTCTTCTATTAAAGTAAAATGCAACGAAAAAACCTCGATTGAAAAGAATTGCAGTATTGAAAGCAATAACAAATTAAGATTATACCAACAACTAAACAAAAGAAATTTTAAGCTAGGGTTGTGGGCAGCACTTTGTAGTTGTAGAGTCGTCGAAGAGTTGCAGCGTAATGGAGGCTTTTGAGCACTTAGAATTGATTATGAAACCCTAGGTTTGGCCCTCCTTTTATAGCCTTTGAGCCCCTTTTCGAGAGGAACCCTAGCCAATCAAATTTGAGCACAACTCCCCTTGAAATTTGGTGATAAGCCTTGACTCCTCGAATCTGATCATTGACCATCACCGATCGATGGCCATCATCATCGATCGATGGCGATCACCAAGTGTTGACCTTTCTGAATGACCGATCGACGGGCAATGAGTCCTCCAAGATGGCAATGTGATGCTTGCCTGCAGTCAAAATTAGCTCAACAAAAACATAATTTCGATGGTCGTCGACCATCCGATCTCGACCTAGACCACCTATGAGATGTCTTGGGTCGGATCTATGCTTAAGTCTCTCCCCGTAAAGAGGATACGACCTCACTTACGCTCGCACACACGAGCTTACCTCGATACTTACGTGTTGCTTTTGCTTCCGGCCTTCCACTCGACTCCTTCGGCTCTCTCCAAAGTCACTCGAGTGTCGCTCGACCACCGCGGCTTCCTCCGGGTGTCGCTAGCCTTCAGCTCCAGCTATAGCAATCTTCTGCACACTCGATTCAGCTCGTGAGAAAACGATATGATCTTAACTTTGTATTGTTTGCTATAATCAAAACTCAGGTTCGACTTAGGTGCCTACTGCACCAACAATCTCCCCCTTTTTGATTTATGGCAAACCCACATACAAAGTTAAGAAAATTAAGCGCATTGAGAAAAATGAACAAGAGATATGCATGAATGAGCAGGAGTATAAAAACTCTTTTTCAAGTGCTCCCCCTTGAGGAATCCTCCCCTTTGACCGAGGGTGAGTACTTGAGAAAGATTTTTAACTCTCCCCCTTGATGTTTGCTACTAAAAAAAATTAAGTAACCGAAATTACTTAATATTGTCCATAGTATTTAAAATAAGTTTTAAGTTAAGAAATCAAAGGATTGATTTCTTAACCTTGGCCTTTACTTCCGTTTTGTTAACAAGTTAACTTAAAGTTTTTAAATTGACCCCTTAACTTTGGCCTTTTTCTCCCCCTTTTGCTGTATATCGAAAAGAGTGAGGGGTGTGTAAAAAAAAATATTAATTTTAAAGTCCAAGCATGTTCCACATTATTTTGAAAATAATATACTGAAAATAAGTTCATCTATAAAATGTTCGACTCATATTTGGCTTGATTGATATGAAAGATCAATCAGTCCTGGTCAGAGTCGGTTAGTATGTATGATTATACTCTGTGGTTCATAGCGATGCACTAGCTCTACATCTGGAACCAGGAGTAGGGTCCTAACATCTCACGCCCATCTACGTGGCTAAGTACACAAACACATTAGTCCTATGTGTTGTGAGATGTACTGGCTCCTTAAATCTATAGGTGCATGATATCTAAGGTATGTCCTATGCTAATTCCATTAAAGAAATAGTAGTAAGAACATATAATTTGCAAGTACCTATTCTATTACGCACATGCCCAATTTTTGTCTTAATAGACTAAATTCGGCTTCGGGTAGGGGTTTAGTAAATAGGTCTGCCAAGTTAGACTTCGATTCAACGTATTCGAGTTGTATGGCTCCGTTGGCCACATGTTCTCGAATAAAATGGTGTTTGACCTCTATATGTTTGGTCCTAGAGTGACATATCGGATTCTTTGTAAGATTAATTGAACTAATGTTATCTACGTGAAGTTTAGTATTCGTAAAGTCTAACTTAAAGTCACGGAGAGTGTGCTTCATTCAAAGAAGCTGCGTGACACACTCACCCATCGCGATGTATTCGGCTTCGGTGGTAGATAAAGCAACACAGTGTTGCTTCCTACTGCACCAACTCTCTAGACTCGAGCCGAGAAGTTGACAACAACCACTCGTGCTCTTTCTATCGAGCTTACTACCGGCATAGTCCGAATCGGAGTAGCCGGTTAGTTCAAACTCGGTAGATCTAGGATACCAAATACCGACATTAAGTGTACCCTTTAGATATCTAAGGATATGCTTAACTAAGGTTAGGTGAGACTCCTTGGCACAGGTTTGAAACCTGGCGCACATACTTACTGCAAATAAGATATCAGGTCGGCTTGCAGTTAAGTAAAGGAGACTCCCTATTACGCTCCTATAGTATTTTAAGTCAATGGACTTACTTTCTAGGTCTTCTCCTATGTTAACATTAATCACCATTGAGGTGTTTATTATCTTAGCGTCTTGCATTCCAAATCTTTTAATTAACTCCTTAGTGTATTTTTGTTGATATAGGTATATACCATCCTTAGTTTGTTTAATTTGTAGACCTAAAAAGAAACTTAACTCGCCTACCAAGTTCATTTCGAACTCACTTTCCATGAGTGAAACGAACTCGCTTAGTAAGGTGAGTTAGAGGTTCAAAAATTATATCGCCTTCACGTAAATTTGAGCTATGAATATTTCTTTACCTAAGGTTTTACGAAGAGAGTTAGGTCAACTAAGCCTTGGTTAAACCCTTTTGACTTAAGATGGATTGAAAGTCTCGTCAAGCTCGAGGAGCTTGTTTAAGTCCATAGAGAGCTTTCTTAAGTTTTAGAACATGGTCGGGTTTATCTAGATTTTGAATCCGGGGTTGGCTAACATAAACTTCTTCTTTAATGTATCCATTTAGGAATGCCGACTTAACATCCATTTGAAATGCTTAAATCCTCGATGTGCGACATAAGCTAGCAACATTCGAATGGATTCGAGTCTAGCTCTTGGGGCATAGGTTTCGTCGTAATCTAAGCCTTCGACTTGACTAAACCCTTTGGCGACTAACCTAGCCTTGTTTCTAACTACTTCACCTTTATCATCAAGCTTATTTCAAACACCCACCTTGTTCCAATTATCGCTTTTGTCTTTAGGTGGTGGTACTAATTCCCACACTTCATTCCTAGTAAATTGAGCTAGCTCTTCTTGCATTGCAATAATCCAATCGGGATCAAGAAGAGCTTGTTCAATTGATTTGGGTTCTATCTTTGAAATTAAGGAAATTTGACTAAGGTTCCTATAGGATGCTCTAGTTCGAACTCCTAGATTAGGATCTCCTTTCACTTGATCGATAGGGTGGTTAGTCTGAATCCTAGATTGGGTTGGGTTTGTGTCACCTAATGCTTGATCAATTGAGTGACTTGGTTGAACACTAGTTTGACTCGGATCACTTGTCACTTGGTCTACAAGAGAGGTTGGTCGATGTGGATTAGACTCGATCTCAGGGTCGGAGACGAGTTTGGTATCAGTGGGCTTAACACTTGGGGTCATTAAGGGTTTTGTAGGTTCGGGTACTTCATCGAACACTACATTAATAGTCTCTTCGACTTTAAGGTTATCGTGGTTATATACCCTATAGGCCCTACTCGTGGTTGAGTATCCTAAGAAGATTCCGGTGGAGGTTTTGGATTCGAATTTCCCTAGGTGGTTCTTAGTGTTTAAGATATGTACTTTACATCCAAATACCCTAAAGTACTTGATGTTGGGTACTTTATTGTGATAAATCTCGTACGAGGTCTTAAGGTGCCTCTTTACCATAAGGATCCTATTCTAGTAGCTAACGCTTCCGCCAAAACCTATCAGGTAGGTCATATTCGTTCAACATGGTCCTAGCGGCTTCTTGTAGAGTTTGGTTTTTCCGCTCCACTAGGCCATTTTGTTGAGGGGTCCTAGGGCAAGAGAATTCATGGTGGTATCCGTTTAGGTTACAGAAGTTGGTGAACCTTTGATTTTCGAATTCACCACCATGATCGCTTCTAAGTCTTTTAACCTTAAGGTTTTTTTGATTCTCGATTAATTTGAATAGATTGATTAATTGATCTAGGGTATCATTTTTATGTTTGATGAACCTAACCCAGGTAAACCTAGAGTAGTCATCAATTATGACTAAGCAATATTGACTTCTATTGAGTGACTTGGCTCCATGTGAATCGAATAGATCCATATGCAAGAGCTCAAGTACACTTGAGGTTCGTTCTTGGTTAGTTAACTTGTGTTGTGTCCTAGGTTGTTTTCCTTGTTGACAAGCATTACAGATTTTACTAACCAAATTGTTGAGGTTGGGTAAGCCTCTGACTAAGCCACTCTGACTTATCTTGTGGACGAGTCTTGGGTGCGAGTGACCGAGTCGTCGGTGCCACAACCATGATTCCTCTTCCTGTGTCATAAGACATTTGGCTGAGGATTTGATTAAGTTAATTGTATAAATGTTATTTGTCCTAGTTCCTTTAAGTATTGTTTTAGCTGTTTTATTTGTTTTAATTACACATTCATTTTCTAAAAATACGACCTTATAGTTATTGTCACTTAATTGGCTTACGCTAAGCAGGTTATATTCAAAATTTTCTACAAGTAATACATTTTTAATAACAAAATTCGAGTTAAGCTCGATATCACCTGATCCGATGATTTTGAGCTTGTCGTTATTCCCAAAGGCTACCGATCCTTGTCGTTTGAATCGAAGCTTTGTGAATTTGAGTTGATCCCCGGTCATGTGTCGAGAGCAACCGCTGTCCAACATCCATTGATCCTACACACAAGGTGGTTGGATTGGATGTTAGATTTTTTATAATTTTTTTTTAAAAAAATGGTTGTAAGTTTTTAAACCTAGGTCATCTCACCTGTGTCTATATGATCAAGCATGTTATACTTATGTGTTTTTTTTTTGTGAGATGACTTCCAATTAAGTTGATTAAGTGGATTTAGGTTCAAGTAATTTTATGTTAGATTTGGATTTGACCCTAGGCTTGTCAAGTTTACCTTTTCAAGATCATGGCTTCCAGGTCGTGGCGAGGCGCAGAGGTCTTCTTTTATCGGATCATCGACCACTTCCTTAGACAAAGCCATTTTCAAGAAAATGATGACTTGACTCACCTAAGACTATTTCCTAGTCTAACTGGTTATTTTTGAAAAGAGGCTCCCCAAGGCTCAATCTTTTCGAAGAATTTTAGTTGGTTATGTTTTTGAAAAGAGGCTCCCCGAGGCTCAATCTTTTCGAAGAATTTTAGTTGGTTATGTTCGTATTCTAAGTGAGTTCACAAGTTTTAAAGCACAAACTTTCTAAGTTAAAGCATGCAATTTCTAAGTTAAAGCACAAACTTTCTAAGTTAAAACATGAAATTTCTAAGTTAAAGCACAAACTTTCTAAGTTAAAACATGCAATTTCTAAGTTAAAGCACAAACATATTTTGTACTGGCTCCCCCTAGACCGTTGAATCGGTTCGGTCTATCCACATAGTGGTTTTGGTCATAGGAATCCGATGCAGGTTGGATCCTAGAGTTGAAATCAAAAGGTTCTTAGGGACCCATGCTTGGACATGTTTCCTATGTCGACTTACAATCGACATATACGACCTATTAGTCGTGTTTGAGTTAAACCCTAGTCCAGCCTTGTTGTACACGGCCCTTTGAGATCCAAGTAGGAGGTCAAGTCCTTTGGATCCCCGAAATGAACCTTTCCAATGTGTTCCTAAGATCTTCGACTTGACTTTTCAAGAGTGAGTTCTCAACTTCGAGTTTTTCAACCCGTGTTGAGTCCTTCTCTTGAACTCGACTAGTCGAAGAGGTTAGGGAGACCTTGTGTTTGAGGAGTTTGACCTCCTCAACCAGGGTCTCGACCTTGGACTCGGATTTAACTAATTTCCTAGACAAAAACCTAATCGTATTTTGTAAAGTATTAAATAAAGTTTGACTTACTTTAAGGGTATCTTTTGAACCGGATGTGTATCCGTGGCTTGACTTGAAGGTAGCTTCGTAGTCCGAGTCATCCTCAGGTTCTGACTCAAGTTTAGGTTCGGTCTCCGTGTCTGACTCAATCGATTTCTCCATGAAGATGTGGTCTTCGTCTTCTTCGGATGACGCTTCTTCCCATGTCGCGTTGAGGGCCTTCTTGTGCTTAGGTGCTCGGTGGTTGAGCTTGGGGCACTCGGATTTGATATGTCCAAACCTGTTACACTCATAACACCTAATATTAGAACTTTTAGGCTTACCTTGGTTGGGTCGAGTCGTGGTTCGCTTTCGTCCCTTGGCTATCCTTCGAGCTAGGTTCATTAGTTCGGCAGTCAATTCCGGGTCAACTTCTTCTTCGGACTCGTCTTCCTCCTCGGTTGGTGGTGGCTTGCTTGCGATTTTCTTCTTCTTTGAACCTGCAAACAAGGCTATACCCCTCTCGGGTTCCGAGTTGGACTGCTCATGTAATTCGAAATCGGAAAAGAGTTCATCTAACCTAATTTTAGAAAGATCCTTGGAGACCTTGTAGGCATCGACCATGGATGCCCACAAGGTAGTCCTCGGAAACGAGTTTAGAACATACCTTATAAGGTCACGGTTTTCGACCTTTTGCCCGATTGCGTGTAGGTTGTTGACTATATCTTGGACACGGGCATGGAGTTGCGTCGCGGACTCGTGTTCCTGCATTTTTAGTGTGTACAATTTATTGAACAACAAATCGCGTTTGCAAACCTTAGCTTGATCCGATCCTTCGTGTAACTCGATTAGTTTTGTCCAAAGATCCTTTGCGCTTATGAAGGGACCGACGCGATTTAGCTCCTCCTTGGATAGGCCGCATTGGAGGATTTGTGTTGCCTTGGCGTCGGCTTCGACTTGTCGTTTTGTCGCAATGGTCCATTGATCATAATCCAAGGAGTCACCCACTTCATTAGTCGGAAGTGTGAAACCCGTTTGGATTATGATCCACATCTCGATTTGGGTTTTGAGAAAGCATTACATCCGACCCTTCCAATAACGGAAGTCATCTCCGTTGTAAAACGGAGGTCGGACGGTGCTAAAACCCTCAAGATGGGCCATTAGAACAAAAGACTGAAGGAGACGAAGACGAAGAAACTAGCAATGACAAAAACACGAAAACAAGTACCAAGACTCGCGTCTTGGATTACTAGTGCGGGAGAAAAACTTAACAAAGCGAAATAAATAAAAAAAACAGAATTAAAAGAAAAATAAATCTGTAAAAAAGGCTAGATTGGTGGTTTCACCAAATCTTAGCAACCCCCGGATCTGATACCAATTGTTGGATCGAAGCGGATCGCTAGAGGGGGGGTGAATAGCGATAAAAACTTTTCTTTTAAAACGTTCGATAGACAATTAAACGCAGCGGAAATGTAAATAAAACCTAAATGAGACAAATAGTTTTTTTACTTGGTTCGTAGCCTTCGGCTACTACTCCAAGGCCCTAACAGTCCTAGACCGTATACAGAGGGCAATTCACTAAAACACTCCTCCTCGTTGGAGGTAGGAGTTTTATGATTACAAAAGCCTTCGAAGCAAAAAGATAGAGAGACAAACCCTCTCTTCTATTAAAGTAAAATGCAACGACAAAACCTCGATTGAAAAGAATTGCAGTATTGAAAGCAATAACAAATTAAGATTATACCAACAACTAAACAAAAGAAATTTTAAGCTAGGGTTGTTGGCGACTTCAGAGTTGTAGAGTCTGAGAGTTGCAGCAGAATCGGAGGCTTTTGAGCACTTAGAATTGATTATGAAACCCTAGGTTTGGCCCTCCTTTTATAGCCTTTGAGCCCCTTTTCGAGAGGAACCCTAGCCAATCAAATTTGAGCACAACTCCCCTTGAAATTTGGTGATAAGCCTTGACTCCTCGAATCTGATCATTGACCATCAGTCGACTGATGGCCATCATCACGATCGATGGCAAGATCGCGTCGATTCTTCTAGATCGATTGACGGCAATGAGTCGAGTCCTCCAAGCCGGGCAATGATCGATGCTTGCTGCAGGTCAAAATTAGCTCAACAAAAACATAATTTCGATGGTCGTCGACCATCCGATCTCGACCTAGACCACCTATGAGATGTCTTGGGTCGGATCTACGCTTAAGTCTCTCCCCGTAAAGAGGATACGACCTCACTTACGCTCGCACACACGAGCTTACCTCGATACTTACGTGTTGCTTTTGCTTCTGTCCTTCCACTCGACTCCTTCGGCTCTCTTCAAAGTCACTCGAGTGTCGCCCGACCACCGCGGCTTCCTCCGAGTGTCGCTAGCCTTCAGCTCCAGCTATAGCAATCTTCTGCACACTTGATTCAGCTCGTGAGAAAACGATATGATCTTAACTTTGTATCGTTTGCTATAAACAAAACTCAGGTTCAACTTAGGTGCCTACTGCACCAACACTCACATTATCACAAAATACTTTCATGTTGGAGTAAGATAGCTCATAATCCTCTAAGGTATGTTTCATCCATAGTAGTTGAGCTACACAACCACTCATAGCCACATATCGGCCTCGGTGGTGGATAGGGCAACACAAGGTTGCTTCCTACTACTCCAACTAACTAGGGAGGATCCAAGGAATTGGCATCCACCACTAGTACTCTTCCGATCCAATTTGCAACCGGCATAATCGGAATCGGTGTACCCAACCAAATCAAAAGACCTAGTCCTAGGGTACCATAATCCTACATTTAGTGTGCCTTTAATATATCTTAAGATTCTCTTAACGGCAACTAAACGAGATTCTTTGGCACATGATTGGTACCTAGCACACATACCCACCGCAAATAATATATCGAGTCTACTAGCGGTTAGGTATAAAAGGCTACCAATCATACTCCTATAGAGTGTAAGGTCAATTTGTTTTCCTTCATTATCACTATCTATTTTTGTATTAGTTGTCATAGGGGTTGACATTACTTTTGCATTTTCCAAACTAAATTTCTTAATCATTTCCTTAGCATATTTGGTTTGGTAAATATAAATTCCTTCACTTGTTTGTTTGACTTGTAGTCCTAGGAAGAAATTTAGTTCCCCAACTAGACTCATCTCAAAATCATTTTCCATATTCTTGATAAAGTCTTGAAGAAGATCATCATTTGTTGACCCGAAGATAATGTCATCAACATATACTTGGACTACAAAGATGTCCTTTGATGTTGACTTTATAAATAGAGTTTGATCTATACTACCCCTCTTAAAGTCCTTAGAGATTAAGAAAGATGATAATCTTTCATACCAAGCCCGGGGAGCTTGTTTCAAACCATATAAGGCTTTCCTAAGCTTGTATACATGGTTTGGATATTCCATACTTTCAAACCCGGGAGATTGTTCTACATAGACCTCTTCCTTAATGAACCCATTTAGGAATGCCGATTTAACATCCATTTGATGAAGTTTGAAACCCATATAAGAGGCATACCCTAATAGGATCCTAATAGACTCTAATCTAGCAACCGGGGCATATGTTTCATCATAGTCAAGTCCTTCAACTTGATTAAAGCCCCTTGCAACTAACCTTGTCTTATTCCTAGTAATATTTCCTTAGTCATCTAGTTTGTTCCTAAAGACCCATCTTGTAGTAATGATGGTGTTATCATTGGGTCTAAGAACTAACTCCCATACTTGACTCTTTTCAAATTGAGCCAATTCATCTTGCATTGCTAAGATCTAATCCGGATCAAGTAATGCATCTTTGATTGTTTTCGGCTCAATTTGAGAGATTAGGGCTATATGACTAGAGGGATCTCTATAAAATGACCTAGTCCTAACTCCTTGAGATAATTCACCTACAATTTGATCTAAAGGGTGATTTTGATGAACTCTTATTGTTCTAGGAGGTGTATTAACTTGAGTTTGATCATGATTATTCTCAATTCTTCTTTCATCATCGGAATCACCTCTTACTCCCCCTTGATCATTACCCCCTAAAGTTAAATCTTGAAATTATTGGGTAATTTCTTGATTTTTGTCATTGATATCATCATCAATGGGGGATTTCCTAGGGTATGTATTAGAGGTTTCATCAAATTGGACATTTGAAGATTCCTCAATCTTTTGAGTTCTCTTATTATAAACTCTATACCCTACACTAGTGGATGAGTATCCAACTAGGATTCCCTCATCCGCTTTGGACTCAAATTTGCCTAGGTTATCTTTGGTGTTTAAAATATAAACTTTGCATCCAAAGACCTTAAAATAGTGAATTGTTGGAATCGTACCATTCCATAATTCAAATTGGGTTTTTCCTAAAAACCTATGAATTAAAACCCTATTTTGGATATAGCAAGCGGTGTTAACCACTTCCGCCCACAAGTAGCTAGGTAAAGAATATGCATTTAGCATAGTCCTAGCCACTTCTTGTAGGGCACGATTCTTCCTTTCCACAACCCCATTTTGTTGGGGTGTTCTAGGACAAGAAAATTCATGCTTGTACCCTTGTTCTAGACAAAAAGTTGAGAAATTAGAATTCTCAAATTCTCCACCATGATCACTACATATCCGGTTGATTTTGAGTTTTCTTTCATTCTCTACTCTCTTACTAAATCCTATGATTATTCCTAGGGTTTCATCCTTATTTTTCATGAAAAATACCCAAATAAATCTAGAGAAATAATCTACTATTACTAAGCAATATTTACTACCAATCATGGAAGGAGTACTATGACAATCAAATAAGTCCATATGCAATAGTTCTAAAGGTAAAGCGGTACTAAGTAAAGTTTTACCTTTGTGTGATGTTTTTGATTGTTTCCCTTCTTGGCATGAATCACACATTTTGTCCTTGAGAAACTTGACTTTTGGCAACCCTTTGACTAACTTCATTTTGGCTATTTTGGCTATGTTTTTCATGTTTATGTGCCCTAGCCTCCTATGCCAAAGCCAACTCTCTTCCTCTTTTGCAATAAGACACTTAGTAGAAGCATTAGTAGCATAGGATAAATCAACATAATATATATTTGATTTCTTAAAACCAACTAGCATGCAATCATTTATAGTTTTGTGTCTTATAAAACATTTTGAAGAGTCAAATTGAACATTAAAATTTGCATCACATAGTTGGCTTACACTAAGTAAATTAAATTTCATATTTTTAACTAATAATACTTTATGAATGGCAAGGTTGGGGGATACCTCAATTGTGTCTTTTCCTATAATCTTAAGTTTGTCACTATTTCCAAAAGATACCTTCCCCTTGCTAGTGTGGTTGATAGTTGAAAATTTACTCTCATCACCGGTCATGTATTTTGAGCACCCACTATCAACAATTCATAAGCTTGGTTCTTCTACCTATACAACATGAAAAATAAGGGCCTTAGGTACCCAAATTTTAGGACCACTAGCATCAATCAAAAACTTCTTAGGGACCCAAGCCTTTCTAACCTTGCTCCTAACGGTGGATTTTCTACTAACAAGAGATGTAAATGCTACCTCCTTTTCCTTAGGTTTATATCCTATTCCAGCCTTGTTGTAAATAGCCCTTTGATCCTTAATTATCATATCTAGATATTTAGAGCCAATTGTAAATTTTTCTAAGCATGCTCTTAGTTCACCTATTTCTTTTCTTAATTCATCATTTTCATCTCTAAGTGTACATGTATCATCACAAAGTGGTTCTACATTCTTAAGTGCCTTAATTTCTACTTTTAAGTCCTTAATCTTAGTTTTTGATTTATTTAAGGCATTTTGAAGGCATGCAATGGTTTTGTAAAGTAAATCTACCCTAGGGGAGTTGCTTACCTTATCATCATTAGATGATGATTCGTCACTTGAAGAAGAGGATGAAGATTCCTCACTTGAGCTCCCGGCTTCCTCCTCCAAGGCCATGAGAGCTAGGTTCCGGGTGGCATGACACACTTCCTCATCATCGGAAGAGTTCTCTATGCTTAGTGTGTCCCATGTTTGAGCCACCATTGCCTCCTTCTTCTTTTTCTCCTTCTTTTCCTTCTTCTCTTTATTCTTCTTTTCTTTCTCCTCCTTCTTCTTTAGTTCCGGGCAATTTGGCTTGATTTGCCCTTTCTTGTTGCAACCATAACAAGTTACATTACATGAAGGAATGGAACTAGTAGAAGACTTACCTCTTGAGGATTGGAACATCCTCCTCACATCCTTCTTGGTGAGTTTCCTTGACCTCCCACCAAACTTCTTGACATAATGAGCCACCTCGCTTGCCGATAGCTCATCTTCACTACTAGATGAATCTTCCTCGGATTCAGATGAGGAAGACACTTCTTTCCTCTCCTTCTTCTTCTTGTCCTTCTTCCCTACAAAAAGAGCTACACATTTCTCTTTGGATGAAGTGTTAGCTTGCTCGTGCAACTCAAATTCACAAAATAACTCATCTAATTTAACCAAAGAAAGATCCCTAGAGACCTTATAGGCATCTACCATTGAAGCCCATAAGGTTGTTCTAGGGAAGGCTTGGAGTACATACCTTATAAGGTCTCGGTTATCGACCTTCTCACCTATCACATGTAGTCCGTTGACTACTTCCTTGAAGCGACCGTGCATTTGGCCCACGGTCTCATTGGTCTTCATGGCAAAGCTTTGAAGTTGGCCTATTAAGAGATCTCTCTTGGCTCTTCTTGTTTCCTTGGATCCTTCGTTGAGCTCAATTAACTTCTCCTAAAGCTCCTTCGCCGATTCAAAAGGCCCCACCTTGCTTAGTTGCTCTTTTGACAACCCACATTAAAGTGTGGTTGTTGCCTTGGCGTTGGCTTGAGCCTTCTTGGCCATGTCCCTTGTCCAATCCTTGGTTGGTATGGGTGCTCCATGTTCATCGATCGGCTTCTCGAAACCATCTACAACGCTAAACCAATTTTAAATATCGATCATAAGATAATACTCCATCCTACCTTTCCAGTAGCCGAAGTCGTTGTCATCGAAGAATGGAGGCCTCGCCGTGCTATACCCGTCTTGGAAAGCCATCTTGCTCTGGTTGATTGTTAGATCTTCTGATGCGATCCGGGCTCTGATACCACTTGTTAGTAATCGTTTGAAGCTAGAGGGGAGTGAATAGCTCATTTTCATTTCTACAAGAGTGGTTAGCGGAAGCACAACAAATACAATATAAATAGAAATGAAAACAACAATGCTAACAAGGCCATTACGTGGTTCGGAGATAACACTCCTACTCCACGGCGATCCTTAAGGTGGATCAACCCAAGCGATTCCACTAAGAAGCTTTCTCTTTTACAAACCCTCCTCTTCTTACAAAGGATGTAGATAAAGATTAGAGAGGAGGAGGATATTAAACACTTGAAAGCTTTAGAAAATTTATGGGGGCTTGAGAGAAGGATCAGAGAATAAGCATTAGCCCTCAAAGCCACCACCAGCCCTCTTTTTATAGAGAGAGGGCTATTTTTCCTGTTGGGCTTCCATCAGTCGACTGATGTACAGTATCAGTCAACTACCGCCGAAACCAATGGCTTCTGACTAAGCAAATCCGCGGAGATAAGCAGTCGCAATTTCCAACGGCCGCTTGATCAGTCGACTGATCACTTCGTCAGTCGACTGATGAAGCAATCAGTCGAGTGATCACCGCGCGGAGTCGAGTGAGACTCCATTCTGTGCCCATCTTCGGCACGATCAATCGACCGCATTGGCGTCGCCGATCGATACCTTATCACGATCGGCTCTTGCGATCGTCGATCATCGGTTTCATTCGACTGATCGAGCACGATCGATCGACTAATACATCATATCAGTCAACTGATACTCTTCAAGTATGAATAATTCATACTTGATTTTACCCCCTAGACCTAGACTCAACCTTCTAGCTCTTCCTTAAGCCTTGCGCCTCCAGGATCCCTCCGAGTCCGCGACTTGTTCATCCTTTGCACTTTGCTTCCAAGAGCTTCCTTCGGTTTTGTCATGTCTTGGGTTTCCCTTTTCCAAAGCGTGCTTGGACTTTACGCCGCCAAGACTACATGCTTGGACTTACACTGCCAAGACTTGCCTTTGGACTTCCTTTGCCAAGATCACACTTGGACTTGTCTTTACAAAGTCTTCATACTTGGATTTTCCTGTCACTTAAACATGTTCACTATTAGACCACAAAGCATTGCCTAACTTAGATGATTATCCAAACATCAACATATATAAATGCTTGGGGCATTGTTGCACCAACATATCACACCGTTGCTGGGATCTCAGAACGTTGAAATATTATATTCTTCGATTTGAAGTGTATTGCCAACTTCATCTTGCTGATATGTTATGTCTTTCCAATGTTCCTCAATTTTGTTTCCTTGCTTTTGTTTTACAAACAACCCACCATTCAATTTTGTCATGTTTTAAACTAGGATATGAAATATAAAATATTTGAGTCGCTTGTTATGCTAACACAAATGGTTCATATCTCTTATACAATTTCTTATAATTTATTTTAACCAAATTAAACTGTGGATGCACCTTCATGCCTTTAACAGGGTCAAACCAATGACACAAATAAAACAACTTGCAAAACTGAGCCAGGGTACTCTACCTCTAAAATTTCATCCAACAAACCATAAAAATCATTTCCTACACCTCCATCATTAGATGACTTAACACAAACATCACTATTCATTATAGTGTTTCCCATTCCATATTCTTGGGTATGAAAATTATGTTGGATCGAGAAGCATCGCTAGAGGGGGGGTGAATAGCGATCGTAAATCTTTTCAACGTTTCATTGGAGTAGATAATTAAACGAGTAAGAGCAGCGGAAAATAAAGGAACACATTTATTTTTACTTGGTTCACAACCCAGCGGTTGCTACTCCAAGGCCCTATCGGTCCTAGACCGCATACGGAGGGCAAAGCACTATAATGTCTCCTCCTCGTTGGAGGTAGGAGACAACGATCACAAAAACCGAATGTACGAGGATGAGACAACAAGCCTACCTCACCTCGTTACGATTAAAATAAAGAATACAATAAAAATAATTACTTGCTACTGCTGCCGACAAAGGAGATTTGAACTTGTCGTCGCGTCGGTGTTGGAGCGTTGGCGTTGGAGCGTTGGCGTTGTAGGAGCACTTGATGAATAAACTTGATGATGTTTGGAGTTGGAATCCTCCCCTCCTTTTATAGATTTTGGCCTCTGAATTTGTCTCCTTTTTTTTTGGAACAGATCACGAAGTTGTCCAAATTTTATCGTGAAGTGGTCGCGTCAAAATTTATCCGTTTGACCGCATGGTGATTCGTCACCATCGATCGTGATGCCTCCCATCGATCGTGATGAGCATCGATCGGCCTTGCAACGGCCGATCATTGACCGGCTAGCCACTTCCCTACAGTAAGAGGTTAGCTTGGAAAATGATAAATACGACAGTTTCTAACCATCGGATCTCGACCTAGACCTTCCACAAGAAGTCTTAGTCGGATCACCGCCTACGGTCATCCTCGTAAAGAGGACACGACCTTACAATCTCTCACTCACACGAGCTTACCTCGATAGTAGCTCTCGCTTCTGGCCTTCCACTCGATTCCTTCGGCTCCCTCCGAAGTCACTCGAGTGTCGCCCAACCACCGCGGCTTCCTCCGGGTGTCGCTAGCCTTTAGCTCCAGCTTTAGCACTTTTCTGCACACTTGATTTATCTCGTTAGATAACGATGTAAACTTAACTTTGTGTCTTTGCCATAATCAAAACACAGGTTCGATTATCTAGTGCCCCTGCACCAATAATCTCCCCCTTTTTTATCTATGGCAAACCAACACAAAGTTAAGAAAAATTAAAGCATAAAACAGGTATAGTAGAAGATGAATGTGAAGATGAATATCATTTCCAAAAACTCCCCCTCAACCAAAACTCCCCCTTAACCCTAGGTGAGTTTTGAAAGAGATAATTTAATTTTCAAAATTAAATTTTATGTTACTCCCCCTTAACTTTTGCTCTTCTCCCCCTTTTGCCATAAATCAAAAAAATTCGGGGTTTTTGTATAAAATAGGGTTTTGAAAACAATATCATATATGCATGCATCTAGATAAATCAAATATGAGTCCAAGCATGCGTCTAGCAGTAGTTAGATAGATTGGTTCGAGGTGTGTCCCTTTGCACCAATAATCTAAAGGTTTATAATATAACCCTTAGGGTTAGTTTGCTCTCCCCCTTAGTCAAATATATGAAGTATAAGAGATGTAGGGGGCGCTAAACTTTGGCCTAAGAGTTGTTAAGTACAATAGTTGAGAAAATAAGTAGTATTTTGAAGAGATTGTTTTAAGTATATTTCAATTATCCTTAACATCTCACCCATTCTATGTGTCTCAGAATTTGTTCACCTTATATGTTTTGTGAGATGATTTTAAATTGATTAAAGATAGTCAACCTTGGGTTAGATTCGGATTTAACCTTTAGATCATTAAGTAACTTTTTGAGAAACTGGCTTCCAGGTCGTGGCGAGGCACAGGGGCCTTCTTTGATCGGAACAACGACCACTTCCTTAGACAAAGCCAAATTCAAGAAAATATCACTTAAGTCACTTAGGGTTACTTCCTGGTCTAACTAGTTTAGGATACGAAAAGGTAGCTTCAGCTAGTTCCACTCGGTCAAGTGCACCAAGCTAGATACGCCTTATCTAGCTCAAATACACGAGACTTTGTTTCCCTAACGTACTATCATCTCACCGCGTCTTGATACTATGTTGTCAAGAGTTGATTACCTATTTTTCCTATCTATCCATTCTACAAATTAAAGTAAAATATTCAATGGTTTTGCTATATAAGCAAGTATACTATTTTAGTGTTAGCTCCCCCTGGACCATTGAACCAATATGGTCTATTCAAATAATAAATTTGATCTTGGGGAATCCAAAACTTATTAGTCCTTATATGTGAATTCAATAAAACCTTTGGGACCCATGCTTGGACTCTTTGATAACTACGATTTACGATAGACATATATGACATATTCGTAGTCGTTGACCTAAATCCGAGTCCGGCTTTGTTGTACACGGCTCTTTGGGTTCCAAGTAGTCGGTTAAGATTCTTAGATCCCAACGTGAACCTTTCCAATGTAGCCTCAACCTCTTGAACTCAGTCTTTCAAGAGAGAATTCTCCTCAAGTTTTTCAATTTGGGTTGAGTTTCCCTCTTGAACTTGACTAGTTGAAGAGGTTAGAGTAGCCTCTTGCTTGAGAGTTTCAACCTCCTCAAGTAATGACTCAACCCTAGACTCAGACTTAGTTAATTTCCTATTAAGCATTTTAATTGTATTGTAAAGCGTATGAATTAGTGAGCGGCTAACCTTAATTTTCTCTTTTGGTTCGGCTTTGAGTTGCTTCTCGAAGTAGTCCTCGAGTTCAGAGTCGGTGTTGTAATTGGATTCGGATTCGGACTCTGACTCGGACTCCTCCGGTCTTGCCATGTAAGCTATGTCTTCTTTGTTGTCCCAAGTTGCATGGAAGGCTTTCCTTGCTCCCTTTTTCTTTTGGTTCTCGTACTTCAATTTCCTTCTTTCTTTTCGAACTATTCTCCGCACAACGTTCACTATTGCTTCCACCTCTTCTGATTCAGACTCTGATTCATCTTCGGGTTCGAGTTCATCTACTTGCCTAGTAGGTGGCTTGCTTCTTTGTCTTGCAAGTAGAGCAATACCTCTCTCGGCCCGAACCACGTTAGTTTGCTCGTGAAGTTCAAACTCGGAAAATAATTCGTCTAACCTAAGCTTTGAAAGGTCCTTAGAGACCTTATAGACATCGACAATGGATGCCCACAAGGTAGTCCTAGGGAAAGCATTTAAAGCGTACCTTATAAGGTCCCGGTTCTCTACGGCTTGCCCGATCGAGTGAAGACCATTGACGATGTCTTGGATCCGCGCATGTAATTGGGTGGCAGTCTCGCGATCCTGCATCTTTAGATTGTACAGTTTATTTAAAAGTAAATCTCTTTTACATACCTTAGCATCGGGCGTCCCTTCGTGTAGATCAATCAATTTGTTCCAGAGGTCTTTGGCGCTAATGAATGGACCGATGCGGTTGAGCTTCTCCTTGGACAAGCCACATTGTAATATTTGAGTTGCTCTTGCATCGGCTTCGATTTGCCTCTTGGTTGTATTTGTCCACTTATTGAAATCTAAGGGCTCTCCTTGATCATTGGTGGGTAGAGCAAAGCCGGTTTGGATTATTATCCAAGTCTCGACTTGTGTTTTCAAGAAACACTCCATCCGACCTTTCCAATAACGGAAATCATCTCCGTTAAAGAACGGAGGTCGGGTGGTGCTATACCTCTCAATGTGATCCATTAAGTATCTTGCAAAACACGAATAAAAACCAATGGTAATTCCAAGACTTGATCTTGGATTAGTAATGAGGGAAATAAATAGGAAATAAACAGAATTAAATGAGAAAAATAAGAAACTAACAAAAACTAACAACTTACGACCTTCGATGTCCCCAAAAGGGTACTAGACGTTGTATTTTGGGGCTGGAAACAGCTTGTTACGAGGGTAAACCCTGGTAAGAAATGTAGATCTCTCAGAGGGCTTCGATTTGGTAGGTAGATCGTTACGTGAGTCCACTTGTGCGAAAAGTTATGGCCGTTTTACCGTCGGCTACTCCAAGGGAGAATACTTGCAAGCACACAACCAAAAGAAACGTACCAAGACTTCGTCTTGGATTAGTAGTGAGGGAGGAATAAAAACCTAAGAAAGATACGAATCAAAAAATACGAAAAGAAAACCAAAACGTGCTAGATTGGTGGTTTCACCAAATCTTAGCGCCCCCGCTCTGATACCAATTGTTGGATCGAGAAGCGTCGCTAGAGAGGGGGTGAATAGCGATCGTAAATCTTTTCGACGTTTCGTTCGAGTAGACAATTAAACGAGTAAGAGCAGCAGAAAATAAAGGAACACGTTTATTTTTACTTGGTTCACAACCCAGCGGTTTCTACTCCAAGGCCCTATCGGTCCTAGACCGCGTACGGAGGGCAAAGCACTATAACATCTCCTCCTCGTTGGAGGTAGGAGACAATGATCACAAAAACCGAATGTACGAGGATGAGGCAACAAGCCTACCTCACCTCGTTATGATTAAAATAAAGAATACAATAAAAATAATTACTTGCTACTGCTGCCGACGAAGGAGATTTGAACTTGTCGTCGCGTCGGCGTTATGACGGCGTTGCAGCGTTGGCGTTGTAGGAGCACTTGATGAATAAACTTGATGATGTTTGGAGTTGGAATCCTCCCCTCCTTTTATAGATTTTGGCCTCTGAATTTGTCTCCTTTTTTTTTGGAACAGATCACGAAGTTATCCAAATTTTATCGCAAAGTGGCCACGTCAAACGTTATCCGTTTTGACCTAGCGCAAAGGCTGATTCGTCACCATCAGTCGACTGATGCCTCCCATCAGTCGACTGATGAGCATCAGTCGACTGCCCAACGTCTAGCAGTCGACTGCTAGCCTGGCCACTTTCCTACAGTAAGAGGTTAGCTCGGACAATGATAAATACGACGGTTTCTAACTGTCGAATCTCGACCTAGACCTTCCACAAGAAGTCTTAGTCGGATCGCCGCCTACGGTCATCCCCGTAAAGAGGACACGACCTTACAATCTCTCACTCACACGAGCTTACCTCGATAGTAGCTCTCGCTTCTGGCCTTCCACTCGATTCCTTCGGCTCCCTCCGAAGTCACTCGAGTGTCGCCCGACCACCGCGGCTTCCTCCGGGTGTCGCTAGCCTTCAGCTCCAGCTTTAGCACTTTTCTGCACACTTGATTTAGCTCGTGAGATAACGATGTAAACTTAACTTTGTGTCTTTGCCATAATCAAAACACAGGTTCGATTATCTAGTGCCCCTGCACCAACAAATTATATCTGTTTATGAAATACGCCAGTCATGTTTTCACTATTTCTCTCGGACCCCATGATAGATGGATTAGCAATTCTTGCTCAATGTGAGCTTGACTATCAAGAACCTAAAGTCAAATAAATATATGTTATAAGTCAAGATTTAACCAATTAATTATTACAGACTACTTATATATTTTTTTAACCATAGTGCAAATTCTTCATCATAGAAACGATTAAACTCATACGTCGGAAGCTCAGAATATAAGGTTTGGAAAAGCCTACCATAAAAATAATTATAACACGAATAATAATTTACGATATAAGAAATACATAATATAACATATATTTACTTACTCGAAATATGATGTGACTTTTGGACAATTCAGTAAAATATATGTGTGGGAAGCTCATCATTCTTGACCAGTTAAGTATCTACGTGTACAAGATGTTGGATCGTAAAAATGTCTCTAGAGGGGGTGAATAGCGAGCGTAAATGTCACACCCCGAGAGTATGCCGATCCGAAGAAAAACGGACAGCATCTCCCCTGTACATAGCAACATATCTTGTTGATACAAGGCCTTTCGGCCATAATCACAACATAAATAAACATATCTATATCAAAACACAATGGAAACCATCACAACATAATAACAAACTCACAACAATGTATACCGACATAAATACATACTATAGTATACAAAAACTCAAAATATCCATGGGAGCCTCAGAAGTGAGATGGGAGGGATCAGCTAGCCATGCTCCAAGTCGGCACCATGTCTTCTACCTGTTACCTGGGCGACAAGAAAATCTAGGGTATGTGGTGGTGAGTATAAACTCAGCGGTAATATGAAAGAACATGTATATATCAAATATCACATGTAATTCAACAATTTAATCTACAAGTACATCAAGTATACATCAGTATAATAAATATATATACATGCATATACCCTCTGAACAACTGAACCATGTAAGAATGCAGACATACCTGAAAGTCTGCTATGCTACACTTATCCAACCTGAGCATATATCCACAATATACAACAATAAATTTGGACTAACTCATACTACATCATGATACTGGTCAAAGATATGTAATAGTCTGACCAACTTATACACAGGTATCCCACACACACCATATAGCAAATGCAAGCATCATGTATGAAGATGTATAAACAAATGCAACAAGCATAGCACAAACAAATGCAACATCACAATAAGCACACATATAGACTGCATCTATATATATACTAATCACAGTCATCCATATATATATATATATAGGCAAAATGTCATAAGACACGGCAATGCAGAATGCATGGTCATGTCGGCTCACCCTAAAGCTACCACGACCTAGTGTAGCCTTGGTGGCTCGACATGACAACTGTCCCAACTCAACACCAACCACTACTCTCGAGTGACCGAGTGGGCAATATGGTCAAGTAACATATAAGCATAAAGAGCTAACTACACAACGGGGGTCCCTGCTGTTGGCCACTCTGACAGTCACTACCCATGAGTGGTCAAGTGACACACACGCAGGACAACTGCACACAACTCCAACTACCACCGTCTATAGTGGTCAAGTGCGGCACAACAATGCTCTGCCCTCCCACTAGTTACTCCTCCATGAGTAACCTAGGAGGTAGGATGACTGTCGACCCTCTCAACCATAAGGGAGACCAAGCCGCCAGCATACATGTAAATGACATGAATGCACAGTCACACATACAGACATCCATCACAGACTCTCTATTCTACATAGAGTCATACTAATCTGATCAACATACTCACTATTTTACAGAGAGTCATCCTCAATTGATCACAACCAAGCTAGGACCACCGGTCCGTAGCGACGAACTATCAACAATCCATATGACCATAAATAAACACATGATCAAAAATGGGTAGGCAACATAAGGATTTACCCACTCCCCCGGATGACCTTTTATCCTATTTACAATTCAAGTCTTCATCCGTACTCTATTAAATACACCTAACTAAACAACTATAAGTTTACATGCATAACATCTATAATCCATAATCATGATGAAGGAAAAATATGATAACAATAATAGAGTATTTAAAAGGTCAAAGACTAAGTATCAAGCATTAGAAAAATTAGAGTGGAGTCAATAATAATATCCACCTACTATAAAGTGTTGGAGATCGAACGGCCGGCTAGAGGGGGGGTGAATAGCCCTTTTTGTTGGATGTCGTATTTTGCTCTTCTACAAAATATTAGCGCAAGCGAAATATGCAAATATAAATAAAGACAAGCAAAATATAAACAAGCAATACAAACGCGAGATGTAACGTGGTTCACGGCTACGCCGCTAATCCACGGTCTGATTCGTCCAAGGTGAATCACTCCTCCAAATCCACTAGATCTCTCCTTTGCACAAAGCTAGGTGGAGGTAACCTCTTTTACACAAGGATCACTCTTCTACAATAGAATAGAGATTAGAACAAGTAGAAGAGTAGGAAATCATGTATGGCACTTTGGGAGAAGTTTAGAGCTCAAGCATTAGCCTCCCAAAGCCCCATCCCCTTCCTTTTTATAGAGGAAGAGGGTTTCTTCCCGTAGACACAGGATCAATCGACTGATGCCCTTGATCAGTCAACTGATCCCGTAGCCGTTGCCCAATAACGGCCGCTTTCCACGTTGGATTCCATCCAACGGTATTGCATCGATCGGTGATCCTACCATCGATCGACGATGCTCGATCAGTCGAGTGCTCAATAGAGTCGACTCCATTCGTGCGTGCGATGCCATCGATCATTGCCATTCCACAGCGATCACGATCATCGCCGATCGATCATTGCCGATCCATGGCGTTCGCCAACGCGCCAAGCACTAAACTGGTATTATACCAGTCGATCGAACCATCGACTCAGAGCAGTCGACTGCCATTCCCTGGCAGTCGACTGGTGTCGGGAAAACCCATCCGACACTTGGCCAAATAGCCAAGTTTCACCTAAGAGCTACCCCTTCCCGGGTTACATTCGCTCACTCTCATCTCTCGGAGTCCCTCGCCTTCGAAGTTCTCTTCATTCTCGGCCACGTCCCTCGACAGCATCAGGCGCATGGCTCTGCAATGCTCCTTTGCGTCTCTTGCCTCGAAGTCTACTTCCTCCGGCTTCACTCCAAGCTTCTCGTCCAGCGGTCCCTCGGATGCTCCAAGCGCACGGCTTCCGCAAAGCTATCCTTCACCGACTCAAGGCACGAGTCATGAGATGTGAAACTCGCCACGGCTCCATGTGCGAATTACTAAGTCCTGCACGACTTCAACGCACATATCAAATCAACATGACACACTAACTTAAACCCTTTGCCACACACATCAAAACCTTATCATGGCAAGAGATTGCCTTAACAATCTCCCCCTTTTTGATGTGTGGCAATCCGTTTAAGTTAGGTAAAAATATTTGATAAAAATTTCTAAGGTAAGAAAGCATGTAAACATAAAATATGATATAGCAACATGCAACTCCCCCTTAATCCATGAAACTCTCTCTACAAATTCTCAATTTTCTCCCCCTATCATAATTAACTTAAACATAATTATTTCTCCCCCTTTGACACCATCAAAAAGATTAACACTAAGTTAAAAACTCATGGCATCAAGTATATTAGAAGGAAAAATACCAAAAATTGCTCTAAAACCTGAATTCGGCCTCAACTAGTCTGATTTACAGGCCATCGATCGTTGGTTCGGATACGGTCATGATTTTCGATTTTGATTTTCGATTTTGACGAATTTTAAATGCGTTAAAAATTCCAGAAAATTCGAAAAATCATGAAATTTGGGGAACACATTTATTTTAAGTATATCTATCAGTGCAAAATAGGTTTTCATGAAAAATCATTATATTTCCACGTATTTTCCAAAAATCCAAAAGCTTTAAAAACTACTAGGTTTTTTATCATAAGAGTATTCATTTTAACACCTAGTCTTGCTTTGAATTGTTTCAAAACATGAATACATAGATTTTAGATTAAGAAATTGTTTTGAAAACATATGAAATATCTAACCATGATCTTTGGGCAATATGTCTATGAATTAAACATAAGCCTTCCCCATGATTGGTCTATTATTGCTATTTTGATACTTTAAATGACCATCTAAATGCCATAGGCATTAGTGGACATTTGTATCATCCTAACATCTCACTCATGCTAAATTTTCAATCAAGGTAGCCTATGGTGAGTGTGAGATGCATCCTAGGGGGTATTTGTATATACTTAACCAATATATTCATGCAATTCTATCAAGGTTAAGTATCAACCTAATAATCCTCATGATCATAAAGACATATATGAATGAGTTCTACATTATGATCATGAAACTCATGTATTCATCAAATAATAATCATGCATTAGGTATTATATGATGATGATAAACAAATTATCACCTAAAGCATGATTTAAACCTATTTCTTATGATAATGTGCCAAATTTCAAAATCACAAATCATGATTGCAACCATACATTAATCATCATGATTTAAGCATTATTAACTATTTATAGGCACGTTATCATCACCTAACACTATTCAAAAATGTTGTCCCGCCATCCTAAGTCAACCAAAATATGATATAGGTTAATTGCATATGGTTGACTACCCTAGGGGTTTTCTAACCCTTAAGAATGAATTTTGGAACCCAATACAAATTCTTGCCTATAGGGTTCACTAGAAATTCCTTAGGAATCCATTTCCTAGCAATTACTTTCTTCTTATCTTGTCCCCTAGCAATTAGGCATTTATAGGCCTTTTCATTTTTCTTTTCTTTATAACCTAGGCCTTTCTTATTAAAACTTGCCCTTTGGCTCCCAATTATCATATTCAATGTGTTGGAGCCTATAGTGAATTTTTCTAGGGCTTTTGTCAAATAATCTACCTTTTCTTTTAAGGCCCTATTTTCATTTATACATGCATCACTAACATTAAATGGCATATATTCATGTGAGCATGCTTCATCATGGCAAGAAGAAATATTTTCATTTTCATTTAAGCATGCTTTTTCTAATTTTTGTTCTAATTCCTTAATTTGTTCAAGCATGCATTTGTTTTTCTTCTTTGCTCTAAATAAATCCTTAGTTAAACTAGAAATCATAGAAACTATTTTATTAGGTGAGAGGTTGGTTACCATAGTTTCCATGTCCTCTTCTTCTTCGGATGATGAGGATGTAGAAGCTCCCCCTTCATTTGAGCTCTCCCCACTTGAGCTTGATTCTTCATTTTCGGTGGAGGAGGAGGAGAAATCCGAGTCATGAAGAGCCATTAGTGCTAGGTTGGAGTAGACATGCTCTTCTTCATCGCATGAGGAAGAAGAAGAAGGATCATCCCATGTCTTGGCCTTGAATGCTTTGGCCTTCCCCTTTTCTTTTGCCTTCTTCTCCTCTTTCTTTTTGCTCCCCTTTTTCTTCTTCTTTTCTTCTTTCTTTTTCTTCTCTTCCTTGCTCTTGTTTAGGAGGGGACAATTATCCCTTATGTGCCCCTCTCCTTGACAATTGTAGCATATGACCTTCCCCCTTGGTCTTCTATTCCTATCATGAGATTTATCAAATTTAAAATTCTTAAATGCACGCCTTACCTTCCTTACCATGTAGGCTTCTTCCATGCTATCCATGGAGGAGGTAGAGGCTTCATCATCGGAGGAGGAGGGGATCTCTATCTTCTTCTTCCCCTTATTTGCCAACAAAGCTACTCCCCTTGAAGGTTGTATTTTTGGCTCTTCTTGTATTCCTTCAAGCCTAGATTCATGTAATTCCATAGTGGAGAAAAATTCATCTAGAGTACTTACCTCTAGATTCTTTGAAATGTAAAATGAGTCCACCATTGAACTCCACTTGGATGATCGGGGAAAAGCATCTATGGCCTTCATTATCATATCGCGATTGGAGAGTCTTTCTCCTACACTTGTTAGTCCAATCAAAATCTCTTTAAACCTAGAATGCAATGAAGTTACCTTTTCTCCCTTTTCTAATTTTATGTTCGATAGTTGGGAGCGGAGGAGGTCTCTTCTTGCTAGCTTAGCCTCCGAGGTACCTTCATGAAGCTCGACTAGCTTCTCCCACATCTTCTTAGTACTAGAACATTCCCCTATCCTATTGACTTCTTGTTGGGGGAGTACATTATAGAGGTGGTGTTTGGCCTTTGAATTTGCCAAATACTCCTCTCTTTGTCTTTTGCTCCATCTTGATTTCTCCAATGGCTCCCCATCTTCGTTCCTAGGCAACTCGAAACCGTTTTCCATAATTAACAATATTTCAAATTCGGTTTCGAAGAATACCTCCATTCTCTTTTTCCACCAAGAGAATTCGTCGTCGAACTTCGGTGGGTGGATGTTTGAGCCGGCCATTTTTGATGTAGAGCTTGTTGCGGCGGTTAGTCCGATGACAAGCAACCTTGCTCTGATACCATTTGTTGGAGATCGAACGGCCGGCTAGAGGGGGGGTGAATAGCCCTTTTTGTTGGATGTCATATTTTGCTCTTCTACAAAACGTTAGCGCAAGCGGAATATGCAAATATAAATAAAGACAAGCAAAATATAAACAAGCAATACAAACGCGAGATGTAACGTGGTTCACGGCTACGCCGCTAATCCACGGTCTGATTCGTCCAAGGTGAATCACTCCTCCAAATCCACTAGATCTCTCCTTTGCACAAAGCTAGGTGGAGGTAACCTCTTTTACACAAGGATCACTCTTCTACAATAGAATAGAGATTAGAAAAAGTAGAAGAGTAGGAAATCATGTATGGCACTTTGGGAGAAGTTTAGAGCTCAAGCATTAGCCCAAAGCCCCATCCCCTTCCTTTTTATAGAGGAAGAGGGTTTCTTCCCGTTGACACAGGATCGATCGGTGATGCCTCGATCGATCGGTGATCCATAGCCGTTGCCCAATAACGGCCGCTTTCCATGTTGGATTCCATCCAACGGTATTGGCATCAGTCGACTGATCCTACCATCAGTCGACTGATGCTCGATCAGTCGAGTGCTCAATGGAGTCAACTCCATTCGTGCGCGTACCGCGGTGCCATCGATCATGCCATTCCCGCGATCATTCTGTCGACATCGATCATTGCCGATCCATGGTAGTCGAGCCAAGCACTAAAGCGGTATTATACCCGGTCGATCGAACCATCGACTCGGAAGCGATCGCCATTCCACTGGCGGTCGGTGTGTCGAAAACCATCCGACACTTGGCTAAATAGCCAAGTTTCACCTAAGAGCTACCCCTTCCCGGGTTACATTCGCTCACTCTCATCTCTCGGAGTCCCTCGCCTTCGAAGTTCTCTTCGTTCTCGGCCACGTCCCTCGACAGCATCGGGCGCACGGCTCTGCAATGCTCCTTCGCGTCTCTTGCCTCGAAGTCTACTTCCTCCGGCTTCACTCCAAGCTTCTCGTCCGGCGGTCCCTCGGATGCTCCAAGCGCATGGCTTCCGCAAAGCTATCCTTCACCGACTCAAGGCACGAGTCATGAGATGTGAAACTCGCCACGGCTCCATGTGCGAATTACTAAGTCCTGCACGACTTCAACGCACATATCAAATCAACATGAAACACTAACTTAAACCCTTTGCCACACACATCAAAACCTTATCATGGCAAGATATTGCCTTGACATAAAGCTCGAATAATAATATCTTCACGGCCATGGTCCTATCTCGTATCCATGCCCTGTACTGTTAGTGATATATGAGAGGTGTCCTAAGACAATCACCTTATGTTTGAACCATTTATGTGATAAATGAAGATTCATTATTTGAGTATATATGTTTTCATGTATTTGATTAGATCTTAAACTCATTTACAGGATGTGCACGATATGATTCATAGCTTGAGAGAATTTGTGATTGGATCACAACTAGTGAGTATCTCTACATGTGTAATTGTGATGTATTGAAATTATCTCTAATCGATGAATTGATGGATTTGGACACCATCAATTCTGTCGAGACTAGCATGAGGTATACTCCTTGGTGTATCCAAGCAGCTGATTCTCACTGGCTGGAGACATTATGATGTCCGGAGTAAATCGTGGATGCTAGTTATAGTAACTAGTTCATTGGAGTGACCAGCTATAAGACCTCATATTGTTCTTTGCATATATGGATATGTCAATGAAGTTCTTACTGCAGATTAAGTGCGATGTTCCTTTGACTTGTAGTATTCAAGTTATCTTGGACATGAAGACTTATGCTTTGACATCTTAAGCAAGCATCTCTAAGGAAATGTGGACCCGGGATGATTGGGTATAAGTCGAAATGGCCGAAGGTGTTTGAATAGCCTATAAAGGATTCACCACTCCTTGTGAGGAGATGTATACCCATGGCCTCTCGTCGGATTGTTACTAAAGTCTTTGGCCAAAGCATTACATGTTTAGAGTAAGGTACTCTTGGATACATGTGCAGTAACTAGAATCCGTAGGACGAGGAAATGATACTTGGGCTAGGTGTGATATAGTCAGCCTAGTGGGGACTGACATTATAGACTATGTCCTAAACCAAGTGGGTATAAGATGCATGAAGGGAACGGGGCACGATTCATTGTAGCTGCTGAAGGATTTCAGAAATAGTTCTAGATCAACCATTGATTTTTCGATTAATTGGGGATCACAATGTACTACTAGGTGCCACTCATGATCATTCTATAATTAATGGTTAATTATAGATGACCAACATAAATCGAGAACCTATTTGGTCACACGCACAACGAGTGTAATCTTAAGGATTTAAAACGAGCTTGAGAATGAGATTCTCAGATCGAGAGAATTTAGGTTTGGTTGGACCAAACAAGGAGCGAGCATGAAATTATTTTAGTCGCAATGGAAGCATGGATGGGTCGAGTCTTATGAAGACATGATGGATGAACCAAATTAGTTTGGTTCTAATCCATTAGTGAAGAATAAACCAAAGGGGTTTGGTTTGTTTTAAACGAATGAACCAAAGTTGATTCGGTTCGTTTTAACTTAAAATAGACCAACTCGGTTCGGTTTATTTTAACTTAAGTTATTGGAGCGGGTTAACGGGTTTTGGTTATGAACCAATAACTCTAAGGAGAAGTTTTTTTAATGGTTATGAAACACGGGCTCTATAAAAATGCAGTTAGGTTTTTGGAGAGCACTAAGTTTTATTTTGGTAAATAATATTCTTCTCCTCTCCTTCTCTTCTCCTTGCCGCCGCCCAAGGAGTCCATGCCACCGTCCACCCTGCTGTCGGCGTCCAAGCTGCTGCCGGCCATCCTCCGGCATCCCTCCCATGACTCACCTTTGTTCCGGTGACCAAGGGTTGGCTGACCATCCTCTTTGGCCGGCGCAAATCCTCCACCAAGTTGTCCAATTTTTCTGGATAGCTTGTTTCCTTTCGTGTCGGAGCATTGTTTGGACTACATTAGGAGCTCCGACAATAGCTACCTTGCTGGAGATTTGATCTCCGATATTCCTCATAGGTGGAGGACCAAGGATTCGTCAATCGATTGACGAATCCCTCCCCGAATAAGCGAGTTTTGGGGACTCATTTTCGAAACCGAATTTAGATTCGGATTGTGATATTCTCTCGATCACATCATCTTTGACACGAGGCTAGTGACTCCAATGAAGACGAGGCTTGTATCTTGGTGAAGCTATCCCGATGGTACTCGGCGTGGATATAGATAGAGGCAATTCTAGCGAGAGTTGCTCCAGTTGATGTCATTCCCACTGCACATGATACATCAGGTATAACTAGCATAATTTCCTTTTATTGCAAAACTTGAAACTGTGATTATGTCTACACATGTTGTACTATGCATGTCTGTGATGTGTGTGTTATAATAAATTAGATTTATTGCTTTTTAATTCTTCCGATGTGCGCATGTTTATGAAACATGTTCGAACACACACTCGTCGCGATACCGAAAACCCAACAATGGTATCAGAGGCCAGGTTGTATTTCGACATAATCGTAAAATTGTTTTGCGATAGTCATAATTGTATTTATGGAAATTTTCTACTTTTGAAAGTTTAGAAGTATTTATGGAAATTTTCTAATTTTGGAAAGTTTAGAAGTATTTATAGAAATCTTCTACTTTTGGAAAGTTTAGAAGTATTTATGGAAATTAATACTTTCCATAAATAAAATATGTGATTAGATTTAGAAATTTATTTCCTAATTTAATCATGATTTGATTTGGGAAATCAAATCTAAAACATATTTTATTTCGATAAATAGTTTTGACAATTTAGGAAATTTGTTTCCTAAATTAAATTTGACTTCCCTTAATTGAGACCTTCCATAAATAAAATATGTGATTAGATTTGGAAATTTATTTCCTAATTTAATCATGATTTGATTTTGGAAATCAAATCTCAAACATATTTTATTTCCATAAATAGTTATGACATATAAGGAAATTTTGTACATGCCATAATTGTATGTCATGTAATTGCATTAGATGCATATCATTTTGTCATGCATGTCGTGACATGCAGATGTATGTCATGCCATGTAGATAATAGTTATTTGCATGCAAAGAGGATGAGACATAAAAACCCTTACTCAATATTAAAGCCTACACCTTCCATTAATATGGTTAGAACTAGAGTTTTGTTTCTTATTTGGGTTGTTGGACTCTCTCCAATCTCGGCTCGAACCCGAACATATTCAAACCATGGAAGAGTTTAATACTAATATGGTAAGAGTCAAAGGACAATCATTATCTTTGGTTGTTGGACTCTCTCCAAGCCAGGCTAATTGGTTGAATGTGCTCTAACCATATTAAAACTATTTCTTGATTAATGGGTTGGCTTTAACCTGGAGCATCGGCTTATTGGACTCTCTCCAAAATCGATGTAAAGGGAGGTGAAGTTGGGTGCTATGCATATGATGCACACCTGTTAATGAGTTAACAACCCGATGTATGTGTGAACATTCAATTAGTTGATAGCATATTATGATAGTTGCATATATGTGATATGCAATCAGTATACATGATACCTACCATTGTAGCTATGAATAGCTTGTTGGACTCTCTCCAAGGTTGTTCATATCAATGTTGGATATCAGCCCATTCGGAGATGGACCTACGATCTCCCGAAGTGATTTTGGGGTTTTTGAAATTCGAAAAATGAATGGGATTTATGAATGTATGTTGATGCATTTTAAATCATCTTTCTCATATATGCTCGTTTTGTATTTCTAGGTTAATCGATTGATCATGACATCTTTGCATTTTAAATTGACTGGGCTTAACTTCTTGGACTGACTTAGAAACTTGAGAATTGTTCTCAAGGCAGAAAAACTCACGTATGTCCTTGAATACCCTCCTCCCGCCCGTCCTAGTGATAACGCAACTCTGGACCAATTGTTGGCTTATTAGAAACATGTGAGTGATTATGAACAAGTGAGTTGCATCATGCTAGCCACCATGGTACTCGAGCTGCAGAAGCAGCATGAGCATATGGATGCTCATACCATAGTCTTTCATCTTTATGAGTTATTTGATGAGCAAGTGAGATCCGAAAGGTTTGAAGTCTCCAAGCTCTTCTTCACCTCTGAGATGCAAGAAGGTTCATCTGTAGTACTGCTCAACATGTTGAAGACTGTGGAGCCTTTTGTGAAGCATGAGTAGGGGACAGTGTTGTTAGTTGATTTCTCGAAGAAAGGTTCTAAGAGGAAGTCAAAGGAATAGTAGAAGGGGAAAAAGAAAAAGGATAAAAAGGCATAACCAGCTCAAAAGGGCACTTACCATCATTATGGCAAGGAGGGCCATTGGAAAAGAAACTGCAATATTTATCTTGAGTCCGTGAAGAAGAATAAGGCATCAGATGTCCCATCTTCTTCATATATCTTCATTATTGATTATCATTCTATTTTCTCAAACACTTGGGTATTGCATACTGGGTGTGGCTCACATATATGTAATGACATACATGGGCTAAGGAATAGAAAAAGACTCGTCAAGGGAGAGTCAAACTTACGTGTTGGGAATGGAGCAAAGGTTGCTGCACTCGCCATCGGAACGTATTTGTGGAGACTCCCTATAGGACTTGTCTTAGAACTAGACAATTGCTTTTATGTTCCTTCGTTGATAGAGAACATCATTTCTATTTCTTGTTTGAATAGAAATGGGTACCATTTAACTTTTAGTAATAATTGTTGTTACATAACTTTAAATGGCGTTCTTAATGGGACTGGAACTTTAAGCAATGGTATTTATACATTGGATGTATCCAGTGACATTTTCAATATTGAAGCAAGCAACAAGCGTACTCGAAAAGATAATCAATTAGCCTCCTACATGTGCCATTGTCGTCTTGGCCATGTAAGCAAGAAACGCATGTCTGAATTACACCAATGGGGAATTCTGGGATCGTTTGAATTAGATTCGTACAATACATGCGAATCATGCTTAAAAGGCAAGATGACCAAGTTACCTTTTACTAGAAAAGGTGAACCAGTGAGAGAGTTGTTTGGTCTAATACATACTGATGTATGCGGACCTATGTCAACTCAATCTCTTGGAGGCTATAGCTACTTCATTACCATCACCGATGATCACTCACGGTTTGGGTATGTGTTCTTGATGAAACACAAGTTTGAATCCTTCGAAAGGTTCAAAGAATTCAGAAATGAAGTAGAGAAATAACTTGGCAAAAGTATTAAAATACTTCGATCGGATCGAGGTGGTGAATACTTGAGTCAAGAGTTTCTGGATTATCTAAGGGATAATGGTATATTGTCTCAATGGACTCCGCCGTATACACCACAGCATAATGGTGTATCTGAGAGGCATAATCGGACCTTGTTGGACATGGTCAGGTCTATGATGAATCATGCGAATCTTCCCAAGTCCTTTTGGGGCTATGCACTTCAGACAGCTGTTTACTTGCTAAATAGAATGTCAACCAAGGTAGTCTCTACTACTCCATATGAGATATGGAATAGTAAGAAACCTCATGTATCTTACTTAAAGATATGGGGTTGTCCTGCTTATGTGAAGCGGACTGTATCAGACAAACTTGATGCTAAGTTTGATAAATGTCTATTTATTGGATACCCTAAGGAAATGAGGGGTTACCAATTCTATCGACCTGTGGAACAAAAGGTGTTTGTTTCAAGACATACTGTGTTTCTAGAGAAAGAGTTTCTCTTGCAAGAAAATAGTGGGAGTGTCATTGAGCTTGAGGAGGCTCAAGAAACTCCAATAGACATTGATGAGATACCTGGTGAAGCACCACAACTGATAACTCATAGTGATGAGCCATCGGCTGGACTTATTGTGACACCACATATTTGTAGATCTGGTAGAACACGCAATATTCCTAAGAGATATGGATTTCTTGTAAGTGAATCGAACGATATGTTACTCATTGATGATGAGGAGCCTACCAGTTATGAAGTAGTTCTGAAAAGTTCAGAAAGGGATAAATGGCTTAACGCCATGAAGTCAGAAATGGATTCCATGTATGAAAATCAAGTTTGAAACTTGGTTGACCCACCTGAATGCATAAAGCCTATAGGGTACAAGTGGGTTTTCAAGAAGAAAACCGATATGGATGGTAATGTGATTACCTATAAGGCTAGATTAGTGGCGAAAGGGTATCATCAAAAGCAAGGGGTTGATTATGACAGGACCTATTCACCTGTTGCTATGTTTAAATCCATTCGGATGCTCCTGGCCATAGCGACTCATTATGATTATGAGATATGGAAGATGGATGTGAAAACAACTTTCCTTAATGGAAACCTACTCAAGGACGTGTATATGATACAGCCTGAGAGTTTCACATCGGTTGATAAAACCAAGGTATACAAACTGCGACGGTCCATATATAGACTAAAGCAAGCATCCAGGAGCTAGAATATCCATTTTGATGAGACAATCAAAAAGTTTGATTTCTCACAAAATCTGGACGAACCTTGTGTGTACTAGAAGGTTAGTGAGAGTGCAGTCATGTTCCTAGTATTATATGTCGATGACATATTACTTATAGGAAAGCGATGTTTCAATCTTCTGATCGATTAAAATTTGGTTGTCCAAGATATTCTCCATGAAAGACCTGGGAGAAGCAACCTACATCCTCAGGATTAAGATCTATAGGGATAGATCGAAATGGTTGCTTGGTCTTTCGCAGTCTATATATATAGACCGAGTGCTAAAGAGGTTTAGCATGTCAGAATCCAAGAAAGGTTTCCTACTCATCAGGCATGGGATACACCTTTCGAAGTCTATGTGTCCGCACACAGAAGACGAGAGGATTTGCATGAGTAAGATTCCCTATGCATCCGCAATAGGATCTATCATGTATGCTATGTTGTGCACGAAGCCCGATGTATCGTATGCTCTGAGTGTCACGAGCAGATACCAGTCTGATCCAGGAATGGATCATTGGGTGGCTGTTAAGATGATCCTTAAGTACTTGAGAAGAACTAAGGATGCGTTCCTAATATATGGAGAAGGGGACATGGTGATACATGGGTATACGGATGTCATCTTCCAGATAGACAAGGATGATTCCAAGTCTCAGTCTGGGTATGTATTCACCTGGAATGGAGGTGCAATAAGTTAGAAAGGTTCCAAGATTGACACTATAGCGGATTCTGCCACTAAGGCAGAATACATTGTAGCTTCAAAAGCAGCAAAGGAAATCGTTTGGATCAAGAAGTTCATTTATGAACTTGGTGTGATTCTAGCCATTGTTGAAGCAATACTGGTTTACTGCGACAACAATAGAGCAATTGCACAGGCAAAAGAGCCAAGGTCTCATCAATGATCCAAACTTGTGCTTCGCTGCTATCATGTGATCAAAGAGATCATTAGTAGGAAGGAAATACAAATCAAAAAGATTCCTACTGAAAGGAACTTAGAGGATCCTTTAACTAAGACCTTACCTCAAAGTAAGTTTGAGGGCCATGTTAGAGCCTATGGTATTGGATACCGTGGAGATTGGCATTAGGCCAAGTGCGAGTTTGTTAGTGATATATGAGAGGTGTCCTAAGGCAATCGCCTTATGTTTGAACCATTTATATGATAAATGAAGATTCACTATTTGAGTATACATATTTTCATGTATTTGATTAGATCTTAAATTCATTTACTGGATGTCCATGATACGATTCACAGCATGAGAGAATTTGTGATTGGATCACAACTAGTGAGTATCTCTACATGTGTAATTGTGATGTATTGGAATTATCCCTAGTCGATGAATTGATGAATTTGAACACCATCAATTTTGTCGAGACTAGCACGAGGTATACACCTTGGTGTATCCAAGCAGCTGATTCTCGCTGGCTGGAGACATTGTGATGTCCGAAGTAAATCGTGGATGCTAGTTATGGTAACTAGTTCATTGGAGTGACCAGCTGTAACACTTCATATAGTTCTTTGCGTATATGGATATGTCAATGAAGTTCTTACTACAGCTTAAGTGCGATGTTCCTTTGACTTGCAGTATTCAAGTCATCTTGGACATGAAGACTTATGCTTTGACATCTTAAGCAAGCATCTCTGAGGAGATATGGACTCGGAATGATTGGATATAAGTCAAAATGTCTGAAGGTGTTTGAATAGCCTATAAAGGATTCACCACTCCTTGCGAGGAGATGTATACCCATGGCCTCTCGTCAGATTGTTGCTAAAGTCTTTAGCCAAAGCATTACATGTTTAGAGTAAGGTACTCTTGGATACATGTGCAGTAACTAGAATCCGTAGGATGAGGAAATGATACTTGGGCTAGGTGTGACATAGTCAGGCTAGTGGGGACTGACATTATAGACCATGTCCTGAACCAAGTGGGTATAAGATGCGTGAAGGGAATGGGGCATGATTCATTGTAGCTGCTGAAGGGTTTCAGAAATGGTTCTGGATCAACCGTTGATTTTTTGGTTAATTGGGGATCATGATGTACTACTAGGTGTCACTCATGATCATTCTATTATTAATGGTTAATTATAGACGGCCAACATAAACCGAGAACCTATTTGGTCACACGCACAATGAGTGTAATCCGAAGGATTTAAAATGTGCTTGAGAATGAGATTCTCAAATCGAGAGAAACTAGGTTTGGTTGGACCAAACAAGGAGCGAGCATGAAATTATTTCAGTCGTACTGGAAGCATGGATGGGCCGAGTCTTATGAAGACATAATGGATGAACCAAATTGGTTTGGTTCAAATCCATTGGTGGAGAATAAACTAAAGGGGTTTGGTTTGTTTTAAACGAATGAACCAAAGCTGGTTCAATTCGTTTTAACTTAAAATAGATCAACTCGATTCGGTTTATTTTAACTTAAGTTATTGGAGTGCGTTAATGGGTTTTGGTTATGAACCAATAACTCTAAGGAGAAGTTTTCTTAATGGTTAAGAAACACGGGCTCTATAAAAATGCGGTTAGGTTTTCGGAGAGAACTAAGTTTTATTTTGGAAAATAATCTTCTTCTCCTCTCCTTCTCTTCTCCTTGTCGCCGCCCAAGGAGTCCACGCCGCCAACCACCTTGTGCCGCCGTCCACCCTGCTGTCGGTCATCCTCCGGCATCCCTCCAGTGACTCACCTTGGTTCCAGCGACCAAGGGTTGGTCGGCCATCCTCTTTGGCCGGCACAAATCCTCCACCAAGCTGTCCAATTTTTCTGGACAGCTTGTTTCCTTTCGTGTCAGAGCGTCGTTTGGACGATGTTAGTGTTGGTGCAGGGGCACTAGATAATCGAACCTGTATTTTGATTATGGAAAAGACACAAAGTTAAGTCTACATCGTTATCTCACGAGCTATCGAGTGTGCAGAAAAGTATTAAAGCTTGAGCTGAAGGCTAGCGACACCCGGAGGAAGCCACGGTGGTCGGGCGACACTCGAGTGACTTCGGAGGGAGCCGAAGGAATCGAGTGGAAGGCAGAAGCGAGAGCTACTATTGAGGTAAGCTCGTGTGAGTGAGAGATTGTAAGGTCGTGTCCTCTTTACGGGGACGACCGTAGGCGGCGATCCGACTAAGACTTCCTGTGGAAGGTCTAGGTCGAGATCGGACGGTTAGAAACCGTCGTATTTATCATTTTCTGAGCTAACCTCTTATTGCAGGGAAGTGGCCAAGCTGGCAGTCGACTGTTGGACATGTAGCAGTCGACTGATGACCATCAGTCGACTGATGGGAGTCATCAGTCGACTGATGGCGACGACTCAGCTTTTGCACTAGGTCAAAACGGATAACGTTTGACGCGGCCACTTCGCGATAAATTTTGGACAATTTTGTAATCCGTTCCTAAATATGAGGAGACATATTCAGAGGCCAAAGTCTATAAAAGGAGGAGGATTCCAACTCCAAAAATCACATCAAGTTTATTCATCAAAGTGCTCCTACAACGCCAACGCTCCAACATCGTCATAACGCCGACGCGACGCCAAGTTACGATCTTCTTCGTCGGCAGCAGAATCAAGTAATATTTTTGATATTGTATTCTTTGTTTTCTTCATAACGAGGTGAGGTAGGCTTGTTGCCTCATCCTCGTATATTCGGTTTTTGTGATCGTTGTCTCCTACCTCTAACGAGGAGGAGACGTTATAGTGTTTTGCCCTCCGTACGCGGTCTAGGACCGATAGGGCCTTGGAGTAGCAACCGCTGGGTTGTGAACCAAGTAAAATAAACGTGTTCATTTATTTTCCGCTGCTCTTATTTTGTGTATCGAATGAATTCGAACGAAAGATTTACGATCGCTATTCACCCCCCCCCCTCTAGCGACGCTTCTCGATCCAACAATTGGTATCAGAGCGAGGGCGCTAAGATTTGGTGAAACCACTGATCTAGCACGTTTTGGTTTTTTTGTTCGTATTTATCGATTCGTATCTTTCTTTGGTTTTTATTCCTCCCGCACTACTAATCCAAGACAAAGTCTTGGTACGTTTCTTTTGGTTGTGTGCTTGCAAGTTTTCTCTCTTGGAGTAGCCGACGGTAAAACGGCCATAACTTTTCGCACAAGTGGACTCACATAACGATCTATGTACCAAATCGAAGCTCTCAGAAAGATCTACATTTATTACTGGGGTTTACCCTCGTAACAAGCTGTTTTCAGCCCCAAAATCCAACGTTCAGTAGCCTTTCGGGGACACCGAAGGTCGTAAGTTTCTAATTTTTGTTAGTTTCTTATTCTTCTTATTTATTTCTATTTATTTCCTATTATTTCCCGCACTACTAATCCAAGACCAAGTCTTGGAATTCTCTTTGGTTTTATTTGTATTTTTGCAAGAGACTTAATGGCTCACATTGAGGGGTATAGCACCACCCGACCTCCGTTCTTTAACGGAAATGATTTCCGTTATTGGAAAGGTCGGATGGAGTGTTTCTTGAAAACACAAGTCGAGACTTGGATAATAATCCAAACCGGCTTTGCTCTACCCACCAATGATCAAGGAGAGGCCTTGGATTTCAACAAGTGGACAAATGCAACCAAGAGGCAAATCGAAGCCGATGCAAGAGCAACCCAAATATTGCAATGCGGCTTGTCCAAGGAGGAACTCAACCGCATCGGACTATTCATTAGCGCCAAAGACCTCTGGAACAAATTGATTGACTTACACGAAGGGACGACCGATGCTAAGGTATGTAAAAGAGATTTACTTTTAAATAAACTGTACAATCTAAAGATGCAGGATCATGAGACCGCCACCCAACTACATGCGCGGATCCAAGATATCGTCAATGGTCTTCATTCGATCGGGCAAGCCATAGAGAACCGGGACCTTATAAGGTACGCTTTAAATGCTTTCCCTAGGACTACCTTGTGGGCATCCATGGTCGATGTCTACAAGGTCTCTAAGGACCTTTCGAAGCTTAGGTTAGACGAATTATTTTCTGAGTTTGAACTTCATGAGCAAACTAACGTGGTCCGGGCCGAGAGAGGTATTGCTCTACTTGCAGGACAAAGAAGGAAGCCACCTACTAAGCAAGTAGATGAAATCGAACCTGAAGACGAATCCGAATCCGAAGAGGAGGTCATAATAGTCAACATTGTGCGGAGAATAGTTCGACAAGAAAGGAGGAAATTGAAGAATGAGAACCAAAAGAAAAAGGGAGCAAGGAAAGCCTTCCATGCAACTTGGGACAACAGAGAAGACATAGCTTACATGGCAAGAACGGAGGAGTCCGAGTCAGAATCCGAAGCCGAGTCCAACTACAACTCCGACTCCGACCCCGAAGATTATTTCAAGAGAATCGAGAGAAAACTCAAAGCTGGACCAAAAGGGAAAGTCAAGGTTAATCGCTCTTTAATTAGTACGCTTTACAATACAATTAAAATGCTTAATAGAAAATTTACTAAGTCCGAGTCTAGGATTGAGTCGTTACTTGAGGAGGTTGAAACCCTCAAGCAAGAGGCTACTCTAACCCCTTCAACTAGTCAAGTTCAAGAGGGAAACTCAACTCAAATTGAAAAACTTGAGGAGGAGAATTCTCTCTTGAAAGACCAAGTTCAAGAGGTTGAGGCTAGGTTGGAAAGGTTCACATTGGGATCTAAGAACCTTAATCGACTACTTGGAACCCAAAGAGCCGTGTACAATAAAGCCGGACTCGGATTTAAGTCAAAGACTACGAATAGGTCTTATATGTCTATCGTAAATCGTAGTCATCAAAGAGTCCAAGCATGGGTCCCTAAGAACTTTTTGATTTCAACTCTAGGATCCAACCCGTACTGGGTTCCCAAGGACCAAATCCACTATGTGGATAGACCGAACCGATTCAACGGTCTAAGGGGAGCCAGTACAAAACATGTTTGTGCTTTAACTTAGAAATTGCATGCTTTAACTTAGAAAGTTTGTGCTTTAAAACTTGTGAGCTCACTTAGAACACGTACAAAACCAACTAAAATCATACGAAAAGATTGAGCCTCGGGGAGCCTCTTTTCAAAAATAACCAGTTAGACTAGGAAATAGTCTTAGGTGAGTCAAGTCATCATTTTCTTGAAAATGACTTTGTCTAAGGAAGTGGTCGATGATCCGATAGAAGAAGGCCCCTGTGCCTCGCCACGACCTGGAAGCCATGATCTTGAAAAGGTAAACTTGACAAGCCTAGGGTCAAATCCAAATCTAACATAAAATTACTTGAACCTAAATGCACTTAATCAACTTAATTGGAAGTCATCTCACAAAAACACATAGGTATAACATGCTTGATCATATAGACACAGGTGAGATGTTAAGGATAATTGAAATATAGTTAAAACAACCTCTTCAAAATACTACTTATTTTCTCAACTATTGTACTTAACAACTCTTAGGCCAAAGTTTAGCGCCCCCTACATCTCTTATACTTCATATATTTGACTAAGGGGGAGAGCAAACTAACCCTAAAAGGGTTATATTACAAACCTTTAGATTATTGGTGCAGAGGGACACACCTCGAACCAATCTATCTAATTATTGATAGACGCATGCTTGGACTCATAGATGATTTATCTTGATGCATGCATATACCATATTGTTTTTAAACCCCTATTTTACATAACAAACCCCAACATTTGTTTTGATTTATGGCAAAAGGGGGAGAAGAGCGAAAGTTAAGGGGGAGTAACATAAAATTTATTTAATTTTGAACTAAAGTATCTCTTTCAAAACTCACCAAGGGTTAAGGGGGAGTTTTTGAAAATGACATTCATCATTTACTATACTTGTTTTATGCTTTAATTTCCCTTAACTTTGTGTTGGTTTGCCATAGATCAAAAAGGGGGAGATTGTTGGTGCAGGGGCACTAGATAATCGAACCTGTATTTTGATTATGGCAAAGACACAAAGTTAAGTCTACATCGTTATCTCACGAGCTATCGAGTGTGCAGAAAAGTATTAAAGCTTGAGCTGAAGGCTAGCGACACCCGGAGGAAGCCACGGTGGTCGGGCGACACTCGAGTGACTTCGGAGGGAGCCGAAGGAATCGAGTGGAAGGCGGAAGCGAGAGCTACTATTGAGGTAAGCTCGTGTGAGAGAGAGATTGTAAGGTCGTGTCCTCTTTACGGGGACGACCGTAGGCGGCGATCTGACTAAGACTTCCTGTGGAAGGTCTAGGTCGAGATCGGACGGTTAGAAACTGTCATATTTATCATTTTCTGAGCTAACCTCTTATTGCAGGAAGTAGCCGGCAATGATCGTTGGACATGTAGCGGCCGATCGATGACCATCATCGGCCGATCGATGGGAGTCATCGACCGATGGCGAGACTACTTTGCACTAGGTCAAAGCGGATAACGTTGACGCGCGGCGATTCGCGATAAATTTTGGACAATTTTGTAATCCGTTCCTAAATATGAGGAGACATATTCAGAGGCCAAAGTCTATAAAAGGAGGAGGATTCCAACTCCAAAAATCACATCAAGTTTATTCATCAAAGTGCTCCTACAACGCCAACGCTCCAACATCGTCATAACGCCGACGCGACGCCAAGTTACGATCTTCTTCGTCGGCAGCAGAATCAAGTAATATTTTTGATATTGTATTCTTTGTTTTCTTCATAACGAGGTGAGGTAGGCTTGTTGCCTCATCCTCGTATATTCGGTTTTTGTGATCGTTGTCTCCTACCTCTAACGAGGAGGAGACGTTATAGTGTTTTGCCCTCCGTACGCGGTCTAGGACCGATAGGGCCTTGGAGTAGCAACCGCTGGGTTGTGAACCAAGTAAAATAAACGTGTTCATTTATTTTCCGCTGCTCTTATTTTGTGTATCGAACGAATTCGAACGAAAGATTTACGATCGCTATTCACCACCCCCCCCCTCTAGCGACGCTTCTCGATCCAACAGTTAGGAGCTCCGATAGTGGCTACCTTGCCAGAGATTCGATCTCCGATAATCCTCATAGGTGGACGACCAAGGATTCGTCAATCGGTTGACGAATACCTCTCCGGAGAATCGAGTTTGGGGACTCATTTTCGAATCTAAATTTAGATTCGGATTGTGATCTTATCTCGATCACATCGTCTTTGACACGAGGCTAGTATCTCCTACGAAGACGAGGCTTGTAGCTTGGTGAAGCTATCCTGAAGGTACTCGGCATGGATACGGATAGAGGCAATTCTTGCGAGAGTTGCTCCGGTTGATGTCATTCCTGATGCACGTGATACGTCAGGTATAACTAGCATAATTTCCTTTTATTACAAAATTTGAAATTGCGATTATGTATACACATGTTGTACTATGCATGCATGTGATGTGTGTGTTGTAATAAATTAGATTTATTGCTTTTTAATTCTTCCACTGTGCACATGTTTACGAAACATGCTCGAACACACACTCACCGCGGTGCCGGAAACCCAACATGTACACCATATAGAATGCAATTTAATTCTAGCGTACAACAATCATACAAATTAAATTCTACATCGACCCTGTATTCACTTAATCTACCGAATACAAGTACAACACCTCAATACACCCTCCAAACACATCCAACCCAAAGGCCTTACCATTCCAAATCAACTCCAGCTCCTACTAACCCATTTACAACCTCAAACGACCCATCACAACAGAGATCAAGCTGCTCCAGCCCATTCCCAGCCCCCATACAGAACACATACACAACACACTCTCCATCTAATAGAGAGTCGTACACAACTAACAATCAACCATGCTAGGACCTCCCGTCCGTAGCGACACACTATCGACAACTCATACTACCATGTACAGACATATGATCCATAATAGTTATACAACGAAAGGTAAGATGATACAACAACCAACTCTACATTAAGGACATCACTCATCCCTGGATGATTGTTCCTAATAACACGAGTCAAATCAACAACCAGACTCAACTACATATCCATGGTTAAGCATCTAATGATCCACCTACCATAGCATTGGTAATTTATAACAACGATGAACGATAGATAATAACAACAACAATATATCTCAAAGTACAAAGACTAAGTAACAAACACATGATTAAATAAGAGTGGAGTCAAGGTAAAAGTATTGTCAACATAAATATCATGCACATGATTTATCTACTACCTGATCAGGGTAGGATATTACCCACCTGATATGTAGACTGTGCTGATTATATTCGCGTCTGTGAACCTGCTTCATATCAAAGTTCTCATGTTGATTCCACCTCAACCAACTTCTTAATATGCTTAAGGAATCCGATCTTCATTTAATCTAAATAAATTAAACATCCAAGGTGCTCATCGTTGATATAAGAAATTCTTTGACATCGTAGAAGGAGTCCACTTCATTTGTAGCAACACGTAACTGGAAACGAAGTAAACAACCAAAACTTACTCACCAAGCCTAGCCTCCATCTGCTCAACTTCTTGATCCCCATCAGATCTGGATCCAGCAATCAAATTGGAAATCCATTCCAAACTTCGATCTATTAACCTCCGTTTACCTTCACTCCACACATTCAAAAAAATCATTTATTCAATGGAAATAAAACAATACTGAAACCTTACAATTTAGCTAGTAACTGAAGAAATCCCTCGTTGATCAATCATGACTCTGAGCCAATCAAACCCAGATCATCTTCTTCGCCTAATCGTTGCAACATATCCCAAACATCACAGATCCTACAAGATCTGCTACTTCTTAAATCCATAATCCCAAAATAGAAGAAAGGGTGAAGGATTTACCCTTGATTGGTAATTTAGATGGCTGCCAATAAGACTACATGGTAGAGGCACGTGAGCTCACGACAAAAGAAGGCATCATCGTTTGCTATCATCTAGGTCGACGGAGCACAACTTGGAGATGGTGACCTGAACAAAGGGCGACGGCTGGAAAAGAGGGGCGATTGATTGCTGCTCACAGTGGCAAATTGTCTGGCTGGCTGCTGCAAATGCTTGATGGCTTGGCGATCGATGAGTCGCTCCAGCGACAGTGCGATGGCAACCCTCAACAGAAGAGAAGAGCTCGATTGGAGGAGTTGGCTAGAGCTCAGTGTGGAATCGAGAGAAAGAGCGACGGCGGCGAGGATGAGGTGTCGGCGATGAGGAGATGCGCGGTCGAGTGGAGCAAAAGGAATCGGGGCTCACAAGATGGCTAGCTTGGCTGCTGACGATGAGGCGGCACCCATCGGGCGTGGCGACGGCGAGGAGCTGCGCTCGATCGTAGGCTTGGGAGAAGGCTCGCGGTGGAAGAACAGAGAAGGAAAAAATGCAATCGGGGGAAAATAGGGGCATTGCATCGGAAGAGGAGAAAAAGGCTCGAGAAAAATGAAAATAACCAAGGAAATCGAAAACTAGGTCTTGTTATATACTTTAGGCTAATGAAACATCTTAACACCATATTAATCATTAACCCAAATAGGCTTCAATAAATCCTAGTAAATCCTTCCCCATAAATTGCCCTAGAAACATCATCTTTAATTTAGATTTTTTTTTAATTATTGAAAAATTCCATCGGCTACTTTCTTAATAAATCATGTATTATATTATTTCTGATATCTTATATTCTCCTCCACTAATATAAATTTGGTCCCCAAATTTCTGACCCGTGTACGAGTATGAGATGTCACAACAACCATCTCAAGTATTCGGGGAAAAGTCACACACCTCAAGTGACAAAGTGGGGTATCGAGCTTGAATATTATTTTTTTTCTTAGCTCTCACATAGCCTCTAAAATCTATCACGCCTACTCTCAACAGGCTTTCTAAAGTATGAATAATACTTCCATATTGACCATCTATAAAAAGGCAATTATTTGTATCAGAATGAAGCTCTATATCCATGACCTATTGGAGACTTTGCCAGAATCGTAAAGTGAATTATGAATCACTATCAAATATGATACTCAAGGATACTCCATTAAACTTAAATCTCCTAACAATATCAATCTATCAAGCAATTCAACAAGTTCATCTTACAGCTCGGTAGAAAATGAGCTGACCTGATTAATCGACCATCGATTACCCCAAATCGCATGAAGTCCTTTTCGAATCCTAGCTAATCTCCCAACACAGTCCATCATACTAGGCTACTACTTCCATCTCGATACACAACCTCGTTGATCCCTAGTATTTCACTTTTACTAGTCGACACTGTTGGTGCAATAGGCCCAGGTCACGATTGACCGGACTCGAGTTTGACTCGAGTAAGTATTTTGATGTTTGACATGGATGTCTGACATTGATGTCTGACATGTGTTGGGGAGATTGCTGATGCAATCGACCTAGGTTAGTATTTGATGTTTGATGATGGTTTGACCATTGTCATGGGAAAAGTTTAAGTCTTGAGTACTTGGCATGTAAAGTCCAAGCATGGGTCTTGGCAAGGGAAAGTCCAACATGGGTTGGCAAAGGAAAGTCCAAGCATGAAAAGTCCAACATGGGTTGGCAAGAGTAAGTCCAAGCTTGAGTCTTGGCATTTGGAAAGTCCAAGGGGTTTGATATTGGCGGCGTAAAGTCCAAGCGGGAGTCTTGGCAGCATAAGTTCAATGGTTGACGGCGTAAAGTCCAAGCGAAAGTCTTGGCAGCGTAAGTCCAATGTGCCTTGGCAGTGTAGACACCGTTAGCATGACAATAGCCGATGGAAGCACCTGAAGGCTAGAGTATGGATGAAAAAGTCATGGATAACTTGGAGGGATTCGATAGGCATGAGGTTGATGGAGGTGGCTAGAAGGCTTAGGTCTAGGCTACGGGTGGTCTAGCAAGTATGGGGGCACCATACTTGAGTTAAAACCTCATGTTTGAGGTGTATCAGTCGACTGGGACCTATGGGCAGTCGACTTATAGGAGTCAACTAGGGTTTGATCAGGAATTGGCTTAGCGATCATCGCAAGCCTTTGGCAATGATCGCAACTGATCACGATGATCGATCCGTGATCAGTCGACCGTGCTTGAGAATTTGGGCACGAATGGAGTGACTCAATCCTATCGACTGATGTCCTATCCATTGGATTTATCCAGTGTGGATCGCACCGTTGTCTCACAGCAACAGTGTCATCAATCAACTGATGGTCCCGAGCAGTCGACTGATAGGCGAAATCCACCCCAGACAGCAGCTTTAAAGAGAGCTCATGGAGGAGATTTCGATTAGTGTTTCTTGAGGAGTTTTGGGGCGAATTGTTGGTGTAATTCAGGGTCTCCAAGTGCAATTCAAGCAACCACAAAGCAAGCAATCTAAAAGCTCTTGTAAAGTTGTTTTTTTACTTGTATTGCAATTTTATTATTGTCTGTTGCTTGTATTTATTTCTTACTGTTGTAAGAGCTATTGTACGAGGTTTCTTGACCTTTGGATTGTTCCGAGAAGGAGTATTTGTGATTAGTAGTGCGTGTTTGCATTGCTAGGGCTTTTAGAGCTCAATCCGTGGAGTAGGAACCATTCAATTCTGAACCACATTATATCGTTGTGTCTCGTGTGTTTGTGTTGTATTTATTTTTATTATTATATATTCCACTGTGCTAACACGACTTGTAGAGACGAACACGATCGAATTCCATCGAGCGACGACAATGTTATTCACCCCCCCCCTCTAGCGGTTACAACGTCCCTAACAGACACACCCAACATCAAACTACGAAATTAACTCATGTTCTGCATGACATTCCACCACCAAGAACGTTTTGAAACTCATTATTTTCGGATCCACCCCGAACAAATCATCGATCTCGAATGACGAGCCTCCTGAAACAACTCTTCCTAATTTGAGTACAACTCAATAACCACTATTCTCCTCAGAGACGGAGATTCCTTTCTCGCAAGAGAATCAATTTACTATCCAAAATCCACTCTACCACACAAAACTAGAAGTGACTGGGAGACCATAATAACCAATCTCCCTTGTTACATCTGTTAATGTCCTAACAACTCTATAGTAGCTACCTGTTGAGTAGGTTGGATCAGGTATGTTGTTGTATTTATTGTAGTATGTTCGCAAGACCGTGTATTAAATACAGAGGTAGTTTTACTCTATCCTGTCGTACGTGCTATATTATTGTATATTTGTTCAGGTTGTTTAGGTTGTATCATTGCAGACCATTCAGGTATGTCAATATATTACATTATGTACAGTTGATCAGTTGGTGGTTTATGCTCTGTTTAGATTTACACTGATAGTTGTTTGTTATCACCTCTACGACTGTATATCGTTGATCTCTATCTATATAAATCTGTTCATCTCCATTTGTATATCTATTTCCCTTTATATGTTAGTTGTTGATCATGCACTATCTTGCATATTACCACTGAGTTTTATACTCATCACCACAGACCCTGGGTTTTTATGTCGCCCATGTAATAGATAGAAGATTCCTTGGATGCTTGGAGCTCCACCAACTGATCCCATCTCACACAGGGCATTTGGAGTTTGTTTCATATTCGTTCCGCTGATGTTTTTGGATTGTGGTCTTGTATGTGAAGTGTTGTATATGGCTTTTATTATACTTTTGGTTTGGATGTTGGATTTGATCATATTTTGTTCAGTGTGTTAGAGTCGCATCGGTGCGCATCCTTGTGTCGTGTGGTTGTATTATTTCGTAGTGTCATTTTATTATGTTTTGTGGTTGTGGCTGAAAGACTTTGTATCGACAGGGAATTATAGCACGTACAAGGGAGATGTTGTCCGATTTTCGGGCTCGACATACTCTCGGGGAGTGACAGTAAAACTTCATTTCTTTTTCGTTCGTTCGATTAAAAATATGAGTAATGCATCGGAAAAATAAATAAGAAAAATTTATTTTTACTTGCTTTACAACTCAACAGTTGCTACTCCAAGACTTCGCGATCCTTGACTGCGTACGAAGGGGCAATCCACTATAGAGTCTCCTCCTTGTTGGAGGTAGGTGACAATGATCACAAAAACGAAAGCTCGAAGATGAGGCAACAAACCTACCTCGCCTCGTTATGATTAAAATCACGAATACAATAAATAAAACAACCTAGCTATTGTCGACAAAGAGATTGTAAGCTTGGTGTTGCGTTGGCGTTATGACGGTGTTACAACGTTTGAGCTTTAGCGTTGAGGGAGCACTTTGAGAGCAATCTTGATGGTCTTTGGGTTTGAGTCCTCCCCTCCTTTTATAGACTTGTACCTTGGAATAAGTCTAGATCCAGATCCTCAACTTGTGGAACTTATCATGAGGTGACACCTTATCTTATCGTGAAGTGGCGATGTCAAACGTTATCCTTTTTGACCTTGCATATTTGGCTGATTCATCGCCATCAGTCAACTGATGTCTTCCGTCAGTCAACTGATATGCAATAGTTGACTGCCAATGGCCAGCAATCAACTACCAGCATGGTCACTCCCTTGTAATAAGAGGTTAGAATGGAATATGGTAAATATGACAGTTTCTTACCCTTCCGATCTCTATCTAGACCTTCGACTGGAAGTCTTAGTCGGATCGCCGCCTACGGTCATCCCCGTACAGAGGACACGACCTTACCATCTCTCTTTGCACTTGTGCTTATCTCTGATCCTTTATGACCTGTCGCTTTGCTTCTGGTCTTCACCTGGGTTCTTCAACTCTCACGAAGTCCTCCCGGTGTCGCCCGGCCACCACGGTTTCTCGACTCGGGATTCTCCGGGTGTCACTGACCTTTGGCTTAGCTTAACCATTTTCTGCACACTTAATTCAGCTCATGAGATAACAATAAGACCTTAACTTTGGGTCTTTTCCATAATCAAAATATAAGTTCAATTATCTAGTGCCCCTGCACCAACACAAGATCCACTCGATCGACCAAGGTGGTTAAAAATTGAGAAGGACTTCAAATTTGGATCAACATGACCCTCATCATTTCTTCTTGCTCTCCCCTTTGGTACTGAACGTGAGGTTCAAAATAATATGATACAAAAGTTGTAACTTCCTCCACAATATATGCATTAACAATAGAAGCCTCAATGCGTGCCTTATTTTTCACTTTTTTCTTTAAATAATAGAGGAATCTAATAGTAATAAAATAAAATGTATTAGAAAATAATATATGTTAAAATTAGTGCACCAACAAAGTATAGAAAATGAAAAGTTCACCTTTCAAATGGATACATCTATCAAAATTGAACAGGACCTCCAACTTTGACCTCATATGGCAAGTGAACCAAAAGATGTTCTATGGAATCAAAAAATCACGGTAGAAATATTCTTTCTAAATTACACAGAATGATTGGAATGACCCTCTCTAATGTCTCTATGTGTGAACGACTCAATACTATCGAGCAAATATCATGAAGGAAAATGCTTAACTTCGTAATGACACCCCATACAAAATTTGATAACATTTTCTTAAAAGCAATAGGAATTAGTCTTTCCATGAATATATGACAGTCATGACTTTTCAAACCAAACAATTTGCATTCCTTCAAATCAACGCAAATTCCAATATTAGAGAAATAACCATCAGAAAATATCAATGATTTCAACCATTCACAAACAATCCGTCTTTGATTTTTATTCAATGTATAAATTGCTTTTGGCTTTTGTCCCCTACTATTTTTGTAAGATATCAAAAAAATAAAATAATAATAAAATAGAATTGGTTAAATTAGAAATTATCTTATAAAATTTTTGAGAATTTTTCGGGATTTAGATCGACTTGATATGGTAGATCGTACGAAAAGATTGAGTAGGCTTTATAACGCCACTTTGGGTTAATAAGGTTAATGAAGGATTTAGTCAAGGGTTAATTAAACCTTAAGCCTATGCTATAAATAGGAAACCTGGGTATTAATTTCCTAAGTTTCCCATTTCTTCTGCCACTTTCTCTGATTCTTCTTCCCCATTTCACGTGATTGACTTCATCCCGATCCCGCACCGATCGCCACCATCTTCGTTGCAAGTAACGACATCACTGCCACCATTTGCATCACCAAGGACAGGGAGGAGCTCGACCTTGCCATTTTCCAACCATGGTGTGCAAACAACAATGTCAGTGTCGGTAGACGACTCTGCTGATGGTTCCACCGTGAGATTGAAGGGTCAATCACCACTGTCATCAGCTTCTCCTTCAGTCGCTGCAAGTACCCAGCTCAATTTGTTATCGCTGCCGCCTCTTTCTGTCGTCACCTCTCTTCGCCTAGTTGATCTGCCTCTGGGATCGTCACATCCACTCTGCATCGCAGCCAGCAACCTCTGCAACAATCATGACCAACCTCGTGACTCCATGATCCGAACATTGCCGGCTCTTCTTTGTTGCATTCCATTGGTTTCGATTTTCTACCGTCGGTGCTATCTTTCCCTAAGTCCAGCTCGTTGTTTCCCTATCATCACCATGAGCAAGTGATAGATCCATCGACATCTCTATTGTGCTTGATGCTGCACCGATCACCGTGAGTTTGATTGTGCCATTAACTGCATTGGTGGCAGTCGGATAGATTCTTCAACACAGTTTTGTTGCCATCCATGTTAGCTTCTCCTTTTCCATATTGAGGTAATATCTTTATCCAATTATCTGTTGCTTGGATTATGGTTATGGAATGAGATGGAGCTAGAATGGTTTTATGATACCTATGATACATCTTGCAATTATAGGTAGAGATGGGTTGTTGTCTTTAGTCATTTGAATTATTCATATCAGAGTTTCAAATGTGAATCAAGAAGTTGAATGATTTGGACAATGGGTTTGTTCTTCTAGATAAGCAGTGGGAAATTGAATTAATGTAAGGTATGTGTAGATATGTGGTTATTGAAGTAGTATTAGATTCCCAGTTGGGTGGTTGTTAGTATGATGAGATGGAAGTATGCTTTTGGTTGAATTAAAGATTATGTGTTGATGCGATGGGTTTAGTTTAATTACACCAAACTTGGATTATGAAATGTATGAGATTACACTATTATAGGATTTGATCCAATCATTCGAGGTACGATAAACTTAATTTCTATGTTGTGTGCAGGACTTTGATTCAAGACAGGTTCGCGGATGCACAAACTATCAGTACAAACTACATATCAAATGGGTAATTTGTAATACATCGAAACAATAATAATAATAATAATAATAATAATAATTAGATTAAAAGTTTAATATAATGTCATAATTAAAAATGGGATAAATAAATAAATTTATTTATTAAAAGGAAATTAGGTTTAAAAATTTAATTAGAAAAAAAATCTGGATAATTTTAGACTTTGAGATAGTCTATTTGTCTTATCCGAAAGATAGAAATTTTTGAAATAAAATTTTTACGACTTTAGTTAATTAAATTAATCAAGGTTGATTAATCCAATTACAAATAAAGTTATAAATAAGCCTTTAGATTTTTCCTTCCGACGGAAATTTTTTTTCTTCCGCCGATTTCTCTGTCCCCTGTTCCTCTTCTCGCGTCAGCCAACGCCGCCGCCGCTCTCCTCTTCACCTCCCTTTTGCCGCTGCTCACGTGCACACGCTGAACACCGCGACCGCCTCCGCCCACCACGCCCCACGGCCATCGCACCTCGTGCTGCCGTGCGGACGTCGCCGCTTGCACAACGTCGCGACGCGACAGCGTCACCCACAGCCGCATGGCCAGCGGCTGTGCCGACTGTCGGCGTTCTTACAACGCCACCGTCTTCTTCCTGCCACAGACAGGGCCAATAGCCCTGTAGCCAGTGTGGCACTGCCGCTAGCTCCTTCGCCGCAAACGCCGTCGATCGCCTCTTCCTGCGCCGCCATGCGCACACCCCTGCTCCGCTTCCCACACGCACTCACCGGTCGTCGCTGCCAGCATCGGTCGCCCCCCCCCCCCCCCCGTCAGTCGCTGCCGTCGCCGCCCTAGCTCCGCCCTCGCCACCGACGAAAATCGGCCAGCAGTCGTCCCCTGTTCGCGGTCAACCCACGTCGATGAGAAACGATTAAACTACGATTAGGATTAAATAAGAGTTGATTAATCTAGATTTAGTTTATAGTTAGTTTCGATTAATTAAACTGGCTAATAGATTAATTAGTTTTGGATTCTGGATTAATTGGATTATTAAATCTGATTTATTGGGTAAGTAATTAATCTGTTTTAGTTTAACTCGTTAACTGAATTAAATTAAATTAGCATAATTAATCTAATTAATTAAGTTCATTCTTATTGACCAAATTAATTAAATTGAATTTGATTTGATTAAATGATTAATTGAATTAACTAGGATAACATAATTAATTTAATTAATTATGTCGATGGTTTAATAATAATTGAGCTAAGAGTTAATCTAACCCAAATTGATTATATAGTCAACTAAGAGATTAATTGAGTTATTAAATACTTGTCCACTAATTAGTTAAAATATTGATCGGGTAAAAAGTAGATTTGAGAACGGATGCAGAACTTCGGATTGCAAGATTGCTAGGTCGCTATGCAGTCAGAGATGGGTGGATCTTTGATATTTTTTAGAATTTAGTGTATGGTTATATTGGTTACATTTTTTACTTAGGTTATATTGTAGTTATACTTTATGCTCTTGCTAGTATTGCTTTGATCCTATATTTGCTTGACTTTTTATAACCTATTAGACTTTTAGGCTATTTGATTTCCATTAGTATGTTTATGCTATTGTTTAATGGATATGATTGTTATATATTCTTATTTGCTTAGTTACTATTTCGGTTGATACTATACTCGAACTGGTAGGAATAGTATAATTAAGATGAGATTAATACTTAGAGGATATATAATGTTTCTCCTATCTCGACTGCTAACTATATCTTCCATTTGTGGTTGAGAGAGTTTATCGTAGAGTGTTCTTACTTTCGAATTATGGTTGCATTTGTATACCTGTGGTCGATCATGTCTCCCATTCGTGACTGAGAGAATCTACCATGGAGTTATACCCTTGGGTCACTCATTTGGAGTTAGTGATAGTTGGATTCGTGTATCGTCTGTAGCTAGATAACTACCTTACATCTAGATGTTGGAATGTATACTGAAAGCCTAGCTCTTTTTGTATGAACATTTTATTTTGAAATAAGAATCACATGATCATTGTTTGCACTTTATATATTTATTATATGTGTGCATATTGTCTAAAATTTTACATTGTAGATAACATGGTGCTTGGTGTGGCACAGAAGATCATATTATCAGTTCCTTGTAAAATATAAGTAGAGGCTCACAACCAAGATGGTTTTGGACAAACCATTGGCATGGTTGTAGTGTAGCTTGGTATTGTTTTGTCTTGAACATAGAGTTACACTGGTACACTTAGGTGTATTGAGCAGGACCGACATAGAGGTGATTCAATTTAGTACTGACTACATAATTGAATCGGACCTCGAATATTATGTTGTACATGCTCTTAATCCCGATATAATAACGGGCACATATACTTAGTATTTATTTCTTTGATTTACCAGTGGGTGAGATTTAGATGGATTAAATCAATATGCCCGGTAAGTTGGGAAATAATATTATTTACATGGTGTGTCGTTGATTATAGGAGGAAACCATGTCCTATATATTAGGTTGATGATGTCCCCTTGAGGAGCTCATAAGGTTCATCATGTAAACCCAGCTGGTTGACTTAGTCAACATGATGATAAGGTTGAGTGGTACTACTCGAGGAATTAGATGTTAATTAATTGATGGTCAGTAAATCAATTAATTGACGGACATTCGATATCTTAAACACGGGGAGATAAATGTACAAATAATATATGGAGCCCATATTGATTTATGGGGGTTGGTGAGGTAGTTCAATGATGATCCTCTAGTGGAATGGAACATTATTGATGGATCAAGTTTGTGTGGTTCCGATCCATCGGGTGGCCAAGACCCAACTCCTCCTTATGGTCCCTATCGTAGCCTAATATAATCCTTGTGAAGTCTAGATCCAAGAATGTAAAACAAAACCTAGAACCAACGGTTGGGATTAAATCCCTAGATCCGATGGTTAGGATGAAACCCTAGAACCAACGGTTGGGATTAAATCCCTAGATCCGATGGTTAGGATGAAACCCTAGAATCGACGGTTGGGATTAAATCCCTAGATCCGACGGTTGGGATAAAACCTTAGATCCGACGGTTGGGATGAAACCCTAGATCCGACGGTTGGGATGAAATCCTAGATCCGACGGTTGGGATGAAACCCTAGATCCGACGGTTGGGATAAAACCCTAGCTCCCAAACCCTAGCCGCCCACTTGTGGAAGAGCCAAACCCTAATTCTCTATCAATTATCTTATGCCGCCCAAGCCTAAGCCCCCTATTTATAGAATTGGGCTTAAGCCTCCTTTCAGTATACATTCCAACAATCTCCCACTTATACTAAGAGACTATGCCGTCATCACACTGTCATACATCTGATCCCCATGTCCTCCACATGCCTATCAAATGCTTTCGCTGGAAGGGCCTTAGTGAATGGATCCGCCAGGTTATCCTCTGATGCAATCTTGGCGAAAACAACTTCTCCTCGCTTTACGATCTCTCGTATAAGGTGGTACTTGCGCTCTATGTGTTTACTCGCCTTATGGGCTCGTGGTTCCTTCGAGTTTGCAACTGCACCACTGTTATCACAATAAATTGTGATAGTTCTAGGCAAACCAATGTAGGGGATCGGTACGGCCGGCTAGAGGGGGGTGAATAGCCCTCGTATGTTGGACGTCGTAAATTGCTCGTCTACAAAACTAATTAGCGCAAGCGGAATATACAAATACAAAGCAAAAGACAAACAATAAAACAAACGCTAACACGATGGTATAACGTGGTTCACGGCTACGCCGCTAATCCACGGTCCCCGATTCGTCCTCGGTGAATCACTCCGCTAAACCAATCCACTAAATGGTCTCTCCTTTGCACCAAGCTAGGTGGAGGTAACCTTTACAATCAAGATCACTCTTCTTACAAATAGAATGGAGTAAAAGCGAGTAAGAAGAGTTTAGAGCTTGTGGGGCACTAGGAAGATCACTTGGAGTATAAGCATTAGCCTCTCAAAGGCTTACACCCTCTCTTTTTATAGAGAGGGCTAACTTTCTTCCGTTGCCGCCATCGATGCCGCTTTGGCATCGCTGCCACTACAACGGCCTCCGAACACGTCGGATCCCGACCGCTGTAGTCCAATCCGGAACTCTGGCGATCGACCGATGGACCTCATCGATCACCCGTAGTCGGCGCCGATCGGCTACGAGCGGTTCTGGCCGAAACCCTATTGATCGACCGATCGCCTTCTACAATGATCGATGGTCTTGGCATGACCGCCCGATATGTGATCACGCTGGCCACAATCCGATCGATCGTATACGGTCGAACTCACTCGATTCGGAAGCGATCCGACGCCATGACATGGCAATGACCGTGTCGAAAACCCATCCGACACTTGGCCAAATGGCCAAGTTTCACCTAAGAGCTACCCTTCCCGGGTTACAATCGCCACTCATTTCTGAGTCCTCGCCTTGAAGTTCTCTTCGTTCTCGCCACGCCCCTCGCGATCAGCGCGCGGCTCGCAATGCTCCTTCGCCTCTTGCCTCAAGTCTACTTCCTCCGGCTTCACTCCAAGCTTCTCGTCCGGCGGTCCCTCGGATGCTCCAAGCGCACGGCTTCCGCAAAGCTATCCTTCACCGACTCAAGGCACGAGTCATGAGATGTGAAACTCGCCACAGCTCCATGTGCGAATTACTAAGTCCTGCACGACTTCAACGCACATATCACATCAACATATCAAACTAACTTAAACCCTTTGCCACACCATCAAAACCATATTACGACAAGAGATTGCCCTAACAATCTCCCCCTTTTTGATGTGTGGCAATCCGTTTAAGTTAAGTAAAATCATTTGATATAAATTCCAAGGTAAGAAAGCATGTAAAGATAAACATGATATAACAACATGCAACTCCCCCTTAATCCATGAAACTCTCTATGCAAATTTTCTCCCCCTATCATATATTTCTCCCCCTAAAATATATTTCTCCCTAAAATAATTAACTTAAACATAATTATTTCTCCCCTTTGACACCATCAAAAAGATTAAACACTAAGTTATAAGCTCATGGCATCAATTATAATGGAGTGAAAATTTTACATGTTTATTTAAAATTGGGTACCACTTGTTTATGGCATCAAGTATATTTATACCACTTTTTGTAGGTTTACAAACTGAATTCGGCCTTCAATGTTCTGATTTACAGGCCACCAATGATCGCTATCAAGATGGCAAATGACTAGCACAAAGGAATCAAATTTTTGATTTTGGTGAATTTAAAATACATTAAAATTCCAGAAAATTCAAAAAATCATGAAATTTGAGGAACATATTTCTATTAAGTATATCTATCAGTGAAAAATAGTTTTCATGAAAATCATTATATTTCCACATATTTGCCAAAAATCCAAAAGCTTTAAAACTACTAGGTTTTGATCATAAGAGTATCCATTTTAACACCTAGTCTTGCATCCAATTGTTTCAAAACATGAATACATGTATTTTAAAATAAGAAATTGTTTTGAAAACTTATGAAATATCCAATCATGATCTTTGGGCAATATGTCTATGAATTAAACATAAGCTTTCCCCATGATTGGTCTATTATTGCTATGTTGATACTTTAAATGACCATCTAAATGTCATAGGCATTAGTGGACATTTGTATCATCCTAACATCTCACCCATGCTAAGTTTGCAATCAAGTTAGCCTATAGTGAGTGTGAGATGCATCCTAGGGGGTATTTGTATATACTTAACCAATATATTCATGTAATTCTATCATGGTTAAGTATCAACCTAACAACCTACATGATCATAATGACATATATGATTTAATTTCACATTATGATCATGAAACTCATGTATCCATCAAATAATAGTCATGCATTAGGTATTTTACGATGATAATAAACAAATTGTCACCTAAAGCATGATTTAAACCTATTTCTCATGATGATGTGCCCAATATCATAAATCATAAATCATGATTGTACATATGTGTAACAATTACATTAATCATTATGATTTAAGCATTATTACCTATTTATGGGTACGTTATCATCACCCAACACTATCTAAAAAATGTTGTCCCGTCATCCTAAGTCAATCAAAATATGATATAGGTCAAGTTCATATGGTTGACTACCCTAGGGTTATTCTAACCCTTAAGGATGGATTTTGGAACCCAAAATAGATTCTTTCCTATTGGGTTCACTAAGTATTCCTTGGGGATCCATTTCCTAGCAATTACCTTCTTCTTATCTTGTCCCCTAGCTATTAGGCATTTATAGGCCTTTTCATTTTTCTTTTCTTTGTATCCTAGGCCTTTCTTGTTGAAACTAGCTCTTTGGCTCCCTAAGATCATGTTCAATGTGTTGGAGCCAATAGTGAATTTCTCTAGGGCTTTGATTAAATAATCTACCTTTTCCCTTAAGGCCCTATTTTCCTCCATACATGCATCACTAACATCTAATGGCACATAAAGGTCATGTGAGCATGCTTCATTTAAGCTAGAAGAAATATTATCATTTAAGCATGCATTTTCTAGTTTATTTTCTAGGTCCTTAATTTGATCTAGCATGCTTTTGTTTTTCTTCTTAGCTCTAAATAAATCCTTAGTTAAACTAGAAATCATAGAAACTATTTTATTAGGTGAGAGGTTGGTTACCATAGTTTCCATGTCCTCTTCTTCTTCGGATGAGGAGGATGTAGAAGCTTCCCCTTCATTTGAGCTCTCCCCATTTGAGCTTGATCCTTCATTTTCGGATGAAGAGCAATCCAAGTCATCAAAGGCCATCAAGGCCAAATTGGTGACAAAGGCATTCTCCTCATCCGATGATGATGAGGAGGATGAGGATGGATCATCCCAAGTCCTTGCCTTGAGAGCTTTAGCCTTTCCCTTTTCCTTTGTCTTCTTCTCCTCTTCCTTCTTTTTCTTGCTCCCCTTTTTCTACTTCTTTTCTTCCTTCTTTTTCTTTTCTTCTTTGCTTTTGTTTAGGAGGGGACAATTATCCCTTATGTGCCCTTCTCCTTGGCAATTGTAGCATATGACCTTCCCCCTTGGTCTTCTATTCCTATCATTAGATTTATCAAATCTAAAATTCTTAAATGCACGTCTTACCCTCCTTACCATATAGGCTTCTTCGGTGCTATCCATGGAGGAGGAGGAAGACGCTTCGTCATCGGAGGAGGAGGGGATTTCCATCTTCTTCTTCCCCTTATTTGCCAACAATGCTACTCCTCTTGAGGGTTGAATTCTAGGCTCCTCTTGTATTCCCTCAAGCCTAGTTTCGTGGAGCTCCATTGTTGAGAAAAATTCCTCCAAGGTACTTAATTCCAAGTTCTTGGAGATGTAGAATGAGTCCACCATGGAGCTCCACTTTGAGGACCGGGGAAAAGCATCTATGGCCTTCATTACCATATCCCGGTTTGATAGCTTCTCACCTACACTTGTTAGTCCATTTAAAATTTCTTTGAATCTAGAATGCAAAGAAATTACCTTTTCTCCCTTTTCTAATTTGATGTTGGATAGTTGGGAGCGGAGGAGATCTCTCCTTGCTAGCTTTGCCTCGGATGTGCCTTCATGAAGCTCAATTAGCTTCTCCCACATCTCCTTGGCGCTTAGGCATTCTCCTATTCGGTTGATTTCTTGTTGGGGGAGCACATTGAAAAGATGATGTTTTGCCTTTGAGTTCGCAAGGTGCTCCTCTCTTTGCTTCTTAGTCCATCGTGATTTTTCGATTGGTTTCCCTTCTTCATCCCTAGGCAAAACGAAACCGGATTCCATTGTAATCATTATATCAAAATCCGTTTCGAAAAATACCTCCATTCGCTTCTTCCACCAAGCGAATTCTCCTTCAAACTTCGGAGGATGAATGTTGGAGCCGGCCATTTTAAATGTTTGCTTGTTGTGGCGGTTAGTCCTCGACAAGCTTTCCTCGGCTCTGATACCACTTGTAGGGGATCGGTACGGCCGGCTAGAGGGGGGTGAATAGCCCTCGTATGTTGGACGTCGTAAATTGCTCGTCTACAAAACTAATTAGCGCAAGCGGAATATACAAATACAAAGCAAAAGACAAACAATAAAACAAACGCTAACACGATGGTATAACGTGGTTCACGGCTACGCCGCTAATCCACGGTCCCCGATTCGTCCTCGGTGAATCACTCCGCTAAACCAATCCACTAAATGGTCTCTCCTTTGCACCAAGCTAGGTGGAGGTAACCTTTACAATCAAGATCACTCTTCTTACAAATAGAATGGAGTAAAAGCGAGTAAGAAGAGTTTAGAGCTTGTGGGGCACTAGGAAGATCACTTGGAGCATAAGCATTAGCCTCTCAAAGGCTTACACCCTCCCTTTTTATAGAGGGCTGTTTTCTTCCCGTTAGCGCCATCATCATTGCCGCCCTTGGATGATCATTATCGTCCTACAACGGCCTCCGAACACGCGTCGGATCCCGACTGGCCAGAGTCCAACGGAACTCTTGGCGATCGTCGATGGACCTCATCGATCATTCGCCTCCGTAAGTCGGCCGCCCGATCGGCTACGGCGGTCATGGCGAAACCCTATTGATCAATCGATCGGCTTGCCTTCTCGATCGGTGATGGTCTTAGCGATCGGTCACGTATGGCGGTCATTCGCACAATCCGATCGATCGTATACTAGTCGAACTCACTCGACTCGGGCCGATCACCGCCATGACATAGCGATCGGTGGTGTCGGGAAAACCCATCCGACACTTGGCCAAATGGCCAAGTTTCACCTAAGAGCTACCCTTCCCCGGGTTACAATCGCTCACTCTCATTTCTCGGAGTCCCTCGCCTTCGAAGTTCTCTTCGTTCTCGGCCACGTCCCTCGGCAGCATCAGGCGCACGGCTCTGCAATGCTCCTTCGTGTCTCTTGCCTCGAAGTCTACTTCCTCCGGCTTCACTCCAAGCTTCTCGTCCGGCGGTCCCTCGGATGCTCCAAGCGCACGGCTTCCGCAAAGCTATCCTTCACCGACTCAAGGCACGAGTCATGAGATGTGAAACTCGCCATGGCTCCATGTGCGAATTACTAAGTCCTGCACGACTTCAACGCACATATCACATCAACATATCAAACTAACTTAAACCCTTTGCCACACCATCAAAACCATATTACGGCAAGAGATTGCCCTAACAACCAGGAATCACATCCAAGTCCATCAAGAAGTTCCTGAGCCATACAGCTTCCTTGGCTGCCTCAGAAACTGCCACGTACTCAGCTTCCATGGTAGAGTCTGTAGGTTATCGGTACGGCCGGCTAGAGGAAGGTGAATAGCCCTCTTCCTATGGATGTCGTAATTCGTTCGTTCTTTTGCTCGTCTACACAATCGTTAGCGCAAGCGGAAGCATAAACAATAAAGACAAAGCAATAAATGAAAATACAAATGCTAACAAAGAATGTAACGTGGTTCACGGCTACGCCGCTAATCCACGGTCCCCGATTCGTCCTCGGTGAATCACTCCACTAAACCAATCCACTAAATGGTCTCTCCTTTGCACCAAGCTAGGTGGAGGTAACCTTTACAATCAAGATCACTCTTCTTACAAATAGAATGGAGTAAAAGCGAGTAAGAAGAGTTTAGAGCTTGTGGGGCACTAGGAAGATCACTTGGAGCATAAGCATTAGCCTCTCAAAGGCTCACACCCTCTCTTTTTATAGAGAGGGCTGATTTATTCCCGTTGGCCGCCACCAGTCGACTGTCGCCCTTGACAGTCGACTGCCGTCACTTCAACGACCTCCGAACACGTCGGATCCCGACCGTTGTAGTCCAACGGAACTCTTGGCAGTCGACTGATGGACCTCATCGTCGATCATTGCGCATATCGTCGGCGCCGATCGGCTATGAGCGGTTCTGTGGCCAAAACCCCATTGACTACGATCATTGTTGCCTTGGTGATCGGCTGGTCTTGGCGATCGGCCAGCGTATCGATCGGCTGCCACACTCCAGTCAGTCGTATACCAGTCGAACTTCATTCGACTCAGAGCAGTCGACTGCCATGACATGGCAGTCGACTGGTGTCGGGAAAACCCATCCGACACTTGGCCAAATGGCCAAGTTTCACCTAAGAGCTACCCCTTCCCGGGTTACATTCGCTCACTCTCATCTCTCGGAGTCCCTCGCCTTCGAAGTTCTCTTCGTTCTCGGCCACGTCCCTCGGCAGCATCAGGCGCACGGCTCTGCAATGCTCCTTCGCGTCTCTTGCCTCGAAGTCTATTTCCTCCGGCTTCACTCCAAGCTTCTCGTCCGGCGGTCCCTCGGATGCTCCAAGCGCACGGCTTTCGTAAATCTATCCTTCACCGACTCAAGGCATGAGTCATGAGATGTGAAACTCGCCACGGCTCCATGTGCGAATTACTAAGTCCTGCACGACTTCAACGCACATATCAAATCAACATATCAAACTAACTTAAACCCTTTGCCACACCATCAAAACCATATTACGGCAAGAGATTGCCCTAACAATCTCCCCCTTTTTGATGTGTGGCAATCCGTTTAAGTTAGGTAAAAACATTTGATATAAATTCTAAGGTAAGAAAGCATGTAAAGATAAACATGATATAACAACATGCAACTCCCCCTTAATCCATGAAACTCTCTATACAAATTTTCTCCCCCTATCATATATTTCTCCCCCTAAAATAATTAACTTAAACATAATTATTTCTCCCCCTTTGACACCATCAAAAAGATTAACACTAAGTTAAAGGCACATGACATCAAGTATAAAGAGAAACATACATTAAAATCAGTCAAAACCTGATAAAATCAGGTTACTGTTCTTGTTCACAGTCCATCGATCATTGCATCGTATGGCGATCAGTAGAAAGGAATCCGAATTTTTGATTTTCTGGATGAATTTCAGAAATGCATTATTAATTCCAGAAAATTCGAAAAATCATGAAATTTGGGGAACATATTTGTTTTAATTATATCTATCAATAAAAAATATTTTTTCAAGAAAAATCATTATATTTTCTGAGATTTGCCAAAATTCTAAAGGCTTTAAAAACTACTAGGTTTTTGATCATAAGAGTATCCATTTTAACACCTAGTCTTGCATCCAATTGTTTCAAAACATGAATACATGTATTTTAAAGTAATAAATTGTTTTGAAAACATATGAAATATCCAACCATGATCTTTGGGCAATATGTCTATGAATTAAACATAAGCCTTCCCCATGATTGGTCTATTATTGCTATTTTGATACTTTAAATGACCATCTAAATGCCATAGGCATTAGTGGACATTTGTATCATCCTAACATCTCACTCATGCTAAGTTTTCAATCAAGGTAGTCTATGGTGAGTGTGAGATGCATCCTAGGGGGTATTTGTATATACTTAACCAATATATTTATGCAATCATGATTAAGTATCAACCTAATTGTTGGGTTTCCGGCACCGCGGCGTGTGTGTGTTCGATCATGTTTCGTAAACATGTGCACAGCGGAAGCAACAAAAATAATAAATACTCCTATTTATTACAACACACACAACACACGCATACTATTACAACAAGTGTAGACATAACCGTAAATTAAAATTGCAATAAAAGGAAATTAAACTACGTTATACCTTTCGTATGACGTGTAGCGGGAACGGCATCAACCGGAACGATTCTCGTAAGAATCGTCTCTATCCGTATCCACGCCGAGCTCCTCGGGATGACTTCGCCAAGCCACGAGCTTCGTCTTCGTACGGGTTACTAGCCTCGTGTTGAAGACGATGTGATCGAGAGATGATCACGGTCCGAATCCAAATTCGGACCTAAAGACAAGTCCTCAAGACTTGCTTCTCCGGAGAGGTATTCGTCAACCGATTGGCCAGATCGCCGTCCTCCACCTCAGAGGATTACCGGAGATCAAATCCCGGTATGTTAGCCGCTGTGCCGGGCCCTAACCGTCGTCTAAGCGGCGCTCCGGCGAGAGGAGAAGAAGCTGTCCAGAAAACTGGACAGCTTGGTGGAGGAGTAGGCGCCGGCCAAAACCAAGGAAGCAAGTGCTCACCTTGATGCCAAACCTAAGGAGGATGACCGGAACTCTTCCGGCAGCAGCTCGACGCCGGGGAAGGAGGAAGGAACAACCTTCTGGGCGCCGGTTGGAGGGAGTTGGGCTAAGTTTAGTGATTAGGTTTAGGGTTAGGGTTTAATCCATATTTTATAGAGAACTAATTCTCTTAGTGGTTAATGGATCATATCCATAAAGCCCGTTAACCCGCTCCATTAAGATAAGTTAAAATAAACCAAACCATGATGGTTTATTTTAAGTTAAAACGAACCGAACCAACCTTTGGTTCATTCGTTTAATATAAACCAAACCCTTTGGGTTATTCTCATCCATTGGATTAGAACCAAACCATTTTGGTCCATCCATTATGTCTTCATAAGACACGGCCCATCCACGCTTCCATTGCGACTGAAACAATTTCATGCTCGCTTTATGTTTGGTCCAACCAAACATAGTTTCTCTCGATGCGAGAATCCCATTCTCAAGCTCGTTTTAAATCCTTTGGATTACACTCGTTGTCGTGTGACCAAATAGGTTCTCGGTTTATGTTGGCCGTCTATAATTAACCATTAATTATAGAGCGATCATGAGTGGCACCTAGTAGTACATCATGATCCCCAATTAAGAAAAGATCAACGGTTGATCGAACTATTTACGAAACCCTTGATGGCTTGAATGAATCGTGCCCCATTCCCTTCACTCATCTTATACCCACTTGGTTGAGGACATGGTCTATTGTGTCGATCCCCACTAGGTGACTCGTCACACCTAGCCCAAGTATCATTTCCTCGTCCTCACAGTTCTAGTTACTCCACATGTATCGAAGAGTACCTTACTCTAAACATGTAATGCTTTGGCAGACTTTAGTAACAATCCGACGAGAGGCCATAGGTATACATCTCCTGCAAGAGTGGTGAATCCTTTATAGGCTATTCAAACACCTTGATCACTTGACTTATACCCAATCATCCGGGTCCACATCTCACTTAGAGATGTTTGCTTAAGATGTCAAAGCATAAGTCTCTATGATCAAGATGACTTGAATACCGCAAGTCGAAGGAACATCGCACTTAAGCCACAGTAAGAACTTCATTGACATATCTATATATGCAGAGAACCATATGAAGTCTTACGGCTGGTCACTCCAATGAACTAGTTACCATAACTAGCATCCACGATTAACTCGGACATCACTATGTCTCGGCCCGGTGAGAATCGTCTTGCTTGGATACACCAAGGAGTATACCTCGTGCTAGTCTCGGCAGAATTGATGGTGTCCAAATCCATCAATTCATCGACTAGGGATAATTCCGATACATCACAATTACACATGTAGAGATACTCACTAGTTGTGATCCAATCACAAAATCACACAAGCTGTGAATCGTATCGTGGACATTCAGTAAATGAGTTTAAGATCTAATCAAATACATAAAATATGTATACTCAAATAGTGAATCTTCATTTATCATATAAATGGTTCATACATAAGGCGATTGCCTTAGGACATCTCTCATATATTACTAACAGACTCCCACTTGGCCTAATGCCAATCGCTACGGTATCGATACCATAGTCTCTAACATGACCCTCAAACGTGCTTTGAGGTAATGCTTTAGTCAAGGGATCCGCTAAGTTCCTTTCAGTGGGAATTTTCTCGATTTGTATTTCGTTCCTACTGATGATCTCTCTGATAAGATGATAGCGGCGAAGCACATGTTTGGATCGTTGATGAGACCTTGGCTCTTTCGCTGTCACAATTGCTCCATTGTTGTCGCGATGGGCCGGTATTGCTTCAACAATGGCCGGAATCACACCAAGTTCATGAACGAACTTCTTGATCCAAACCGCTTCCTTTGCTGCTTCCGAAGCTGCAATATATTCTGCCTCAGTGGTAGAATCCGCTACAGTCTCTTGTTTGGAACTTTTCCAACTCACTGCGCCCCCATTCAAGGTGAACACGTATCGGTGAGACACAGGAATCATCCTTATGCAATGTGCGGAAGGTACATCTGTATACCCGCGTATCACCATGTCCCTTCTCCATATATTAGGAACACATCCTTAGTTCTTCTCAAGTACTTAGGATCGTCTTAATGACCGCCCAATGATCCATTCTGGATCGGTGAGTATCTGCTCGTGACACTCAGAGCGTACGATACATCGGGCCTCGTACATAACATAGCATACATGATAGATCCTATTGCGGATGCATAGGGAATCTTACTCATGCAAATCCTCTCGTCTTCTGTGCGCGGACACATAGACTTCGAAAGGTGTACCCCATGCCTGATGGGCAGATAACCTTTCTTGGATTCCGACATGCTAAACCTCTTTAGCTTTTCGGTCTATATATATGTAGACGAAAGACCAAGCAACCGTTTGATCTATCTCTATAGATCTTAATCCCAGGATGTAGGTTGCTTCTCCCAGTCTTTCATGGAGAATGTCTTGGATAACCAAACCTTCAGTGTAAGATTGACACATCGTTTCCTATAAGTAATATGTCATCGACATACAATACTAGGAACACATTTGCCTCCCACTAACCTTCTTGTACACACAAGGTTAAATGCGGATTTTGTGAGAAATCAAACTTTTTGATCGTCTCATCAAGCGGATATTCGACTCTGGATGCTTGCTTCAATCCATAAATGGATCGTCTCAATTTGCATACCTTGGTTTTATCAATCGATGTGAAACCCTCAGGCTGTATCATATACACGTCCTCGAGCAGGTTTCCATTAAGGAAAGCTGTTTTCACATCCATCTGCCATATCTCATAATCATAATGAGCCGCTATGGCGGGAGCATCGAATGGATTTAAGCATAGCTCTGGCGAATAGGTTCGTCATAATCAACACCTTGCTTTGGCGATATCCTTTGCCACCAATCTAGCCTTATAGGTAATCACATTACCATCCATGTCGGTTTTCTTCTTGAAAACCCACTTGCACCCTATAGGCTTATGCCTTGGTGGGTCGACCAAGTTCAAACTTGGTTTTCATACATGGAATCCATTTCCGACTTCATGGCATCAAGCCATTTATCCCTTCTGAACTTGTCGGACTTCTTCATAAGCTGGTAGGCTCCTCATCATCAATGAGTAACACGTCGTTCGATTCACTTAGAAATCCATATCTCTCGGGAATATTGCGTGTTCTACGGATCTCTGAAGATGTGGTGTTCTGATGGAGTCGTAGGATTGCTCATCACTATGAGTTATCGGTATTGTGCTTCACCGGTATCTCATCAATGTCTATTTGAGTCTCTCGAGCCTCCTCAAGCTCGGCGACACTCCCCTTGTTTTCTTGCAAGAGAAACTCTTTCTCTAGAAACACATGCCTTGAAACAAACACCTTTTGTTCCACAGGATGATAGAATTAGTAACCCCTTGTTTCCTTAGGGTATCAATAAATAGACATTTATCGGACTTAGCATCCGGTTTATACGATCTGATCGCTTCACATAAGCGGGACAACCCCATATCTTCAAGTAAGATACATGAGGTTTCTTACCATTCCATATCTCATATGGAGTAGTTGAGACTACCTTAGTAGGCATTACATTTAACAAGTAAGCAGGTATGCGAAGTGCATAATCCCCAAAGGACTTGGGAAGAGTCGCATGATTCATCATTGACTGACCATGTCCAACAAGGTCGATTCGCCTCTCGGATACACCATTATCTTTGTGGTGTATAGGGGCGGAGTCCATTGAGACAATATGCCATTGTCTCTTAGATAATCAAGAAACTCTTGACTTAAGTATTCACCACCTCGATCCGATCAGTATTTTAATACTTTTGTCATGTTGTTTCTCTACTTCATTCTGAATTCTTTGAACCTTTCAAAGGCTTGGACTTGTGTTTCATCAAGAACACATACCCAAACCGTAGTGATCATCGGTGAAGGTAATGAAGTAGCTATAGCCTCCTAATGCTTGAGTTGACATAGGTCACATACATCGGTATGTACTAAACCTAGTAACTCTCCCACTCGTTCACCTTTTCGGTAAAGGTAACTTAGTCATCTTGCCTTTTAAGCATGATTCGCATGTATCGTATGAATCCAATTCAAGCGATTCGAATTCCACATCGGTGTAATTCGGACATGCGTTTCTTGCTTATATGGCCAAACGACAATGCCACATATAGAGTCTATGTGATTATCCTTTTCGAAAGCGTGTTGCTCGCCGATATTGAAAATGTCCTTTGAATCGTCCAGCGTATAAATGCCATTACTCAAGTTCGGTTCCATAAAATCGCCATTCAAAGTTATATAACAACAATTGTTACTAAGCGTTAAATGGAAACCATTTCTATTTAAGGAAATAGAAACAATGTTCTTTATTAGAGAAGGAACATAATAGCAATTGTCGATTCAAGACTAGTCCACTAGGGAGCTTGACCAAATAAGTTCCGATGGCGCGCAACCTTTGCTCCATTGCCCGACTCATGAATTTGACTCCCCTCGACAAGTCTTCTTCTATTCCTTAGCCACGTATGTCATTACATATATGTGAGCTACACCCGTATCAATACCCAAGTGTCTAAGGAAATAGAATGACAATCAATAGAAGATACGAAGAGGATGGGGCATCGGATGCCTTCTTCTTCTTCATGGACTCAAGATAAATCTTGCAGTTTCTTCGCCAGTGGCCTTCCTTGCCACAGTGATGGCAAGTGCCCTTTTGCGCTGGTTCCGCTTTCTTTGCCTTTTTCTTTCCTTTCTTCTGTTCTTTTGCCTTCCTCTTAGAACCGTTCTTTGAGAATCAACTATGAACACGCCTTCTCCTCATACTTCTGAAGGCTCAGGTCTTGGCATATTGAGCTGAGCTCGGGAATGGTGGATTCCAATTTGTTCATCCGATAGTTCATCACAAATTGCGAGAAACTCTTGGGCAAACAATGCAGAATTAAGTCAATACTTAACTCATGATCCATCACAAAACCGAGGGTAGCTAGCCGCTCGATCTACCCGTTCATCTTTAGCACAAACTGTACTGAGCGAACCTTCTTGCATCTTCGTGGTGAAGAGGAGCCTAGAGACCTCGAACCTTTCGGATCTCGCTTGCTCATCGAACAACTAATGAAGATGGAAGACCATAGTGTTAGCATCCATATGCTCATGCTGCTTCTGCAGCTCAGGTACCATCGCCGCTAGCATGATACAACTCGCCCACGAAATCTGCCACATGCTTCTGATAGACCAACATTTGGTCTGGAGTTGCATAGTCCTTAGGACGGTCAGGAAGAGGCTCTTCAAGGACATATGCAAGCTTTTCCGCCTTGAGAACAATTCTCAGGTTTCTAAGCCAGTCCAGGAAGTTAGGCCCAGTCAGTTTGTTCGAATCCAAAATAGTGCGCAAATTCAAAGCGTCATGATCAATTTATTGACCTAGAAATACAAAGCGAGCATATATGAGAAAGCGATTTTAAAATGCATCAATATACATTTATAAATCCCATTCATTTTTCGAATTTCAAAAACCTCAAAATCACTTCGGGAGATTGTAGGTTCATCTCCGAATGGGTTGATATCCATCATAGTTATGAATAACCTTGGAGAGAGTCCAACAAGCCATTCATAGCTACGACGGTAGGTATCATCTATAACGATTGCATATCACGTATATGCAACTATCACAATGTGCTATCAACTAATTGAATGTTCACACATACATCGGGTTGTTAACACATTAACAAGTATGCATCATATGCATAGCACCCAACTTCACCTCCCTTTACATCGACCTTGGAGAGTCCAACAAGCCGATGCTCGAGGTTAAAAGCCATTAATCAAGAATAGTTTTAATATGGTTAGGCGCATTCAACCAATTAGCCCAGCTTGGAGAGAGTCCAACAACCAAAGCTAACGATTGACCTCGACTCTTACCATATTAGTATTAAACTATTCCATGGTTTGAACATGTTCGGGTTCGAGGGCTTGGAGAGTCCAACAACCCAAACAAGAAAGCGGAACTCTGGTTCTAACCATATTAATGGAAGGTGTAGGCTTTAATATTGTTTAAAGGTTTTATGTCTCATCCTCTTTGCATGCAAATAACTATTATCTACATGGCATGGCATACATGGCATACATCTACATGTCACGACACACATGGCATTAATGTTATGCATCTAATGCAACTACATGTCATACAATTATGTCATGTACAATATTTCCTTATATGTCATAACTATTTATGGAAATAAAATATGTTTAAGATTTGATTCTCCAAATCAAATCATAATTAAATTAGGAAACAAATTTCCAAATCTAATCACATATTTTATTCATGGAATTATTTGATTAAGGAAAATCTATTTAGGAAACCAATTTCCTAAATCTTCAAAACTACTTATGGAAATAAAATATTTTAAAGATTTGATTTCCCAAATCAAATCAAGATTAAATTAGAAACAAATTTCCGAATCTAATCAAATATTTTATTTATGGAAAATATCAATTTCCATAAATACTTTCAACTTTCAAAAAGATTTCCATAAATACTTCTAGACTTTCCAAAATTAAAAATTTCCATAAATACTTCTAAATTTCCAAAATTTAGAAAATTTCCAGAAATACATTATGACTATCATAAAACCAATTTTACGATTATGTGAAACACAACACTGGGCTCGATACCCTTTGTTGGGTTTTGACACCTTGGCGTGTGTGTGTTCGATCATGTTTCGTAAACATGAGCACAGCGGAAGCAATTAAAATAATAAATCTGCCTATTTATTACAACACACACAACACACGCATGCTATTACAACAAGTGTAGACATAACCGTAAATTAAAATTGCAATAAAGGAAATTAAACTACGTTATACCTTCCGTATGACGTGTAGCGGGAACGGCATCAACCGGAACGATTCTCGTAAGAATCGTCTCTATCCGTATCCACGCCGAGCTCCTCGGGATGACTTCGCCAAGCCACGAGCGTCGTCTTCGTACGGGTTACTAGCCTCGTGTTGAAGACGACGTGATCGAGAGATGATCACGGTCCGAATCCAAATTCGGACCTAAAACAAGTCCTCAAGACTTGCTTCTCCGGAGAGGTATTCGTCAACCGATTGGCCAGATCGCCCGTCCTCCACCTCAGAGGATTACGGAGATCAAATCCCGGTATGTTAGCGCTGTCGGAGCCCTAACCGTCGTCTAAGCGGCGCTCCGAAGGAGAAAAGCTGTCAGAAAACTGGACAGCTTGGTGGAAGGTAAGCGCCGGCCAAAACCAAGGAAGCAAAGTGCTCACCTTGATGCCAAACCTAAGGAGGATGACCGGAACTCTTCCGGCAGCAGCTCGGCCGGCGAGGAGGAAGGAAGCAACCTTGGGCGCGGTTGGAGGACCTTTGGGCTGAGCGTGGCGGCTGGAGTTAGGCGCCCGAATAGGAGAGGGAGGGGTTGGGCGGCCAAGTTTTGATTAGGTTTAGGGTTAGGGTTTAATCCCTATTTTATATAGAACTAATTCTCTTAGTGGTTAATGGATTATATCCATAAAGCCCGTTAACCCGCTCCATTAAGATAAGTTAAAATAAACCAAACCATGATGGTTTATTTTAAGTTAAAACGAACCGAACCAACTTTTGGTTCATTCGTTTAAAATAAACCAAACCCTTTGGTTTATTCTCATCCATTGGATTAGAACCAAACCATTTTGGTCCATCCATTATGTCTTCATAAGACCACGGCCCATCCACGCTTCCATTGCATTGCATTGAAACAATTTCATGCTCGCTTTATGTTTGGTCCAACCAAACATAGTTTCTCTCGATGCGAGAATCCCATTCTCAAGCTCGTTTTAAATCCTTTGGATTACACTCGTTGTCGTGTGACCAAATAGGTTCTCGGTTTATGTTGGCCGTCTATAATTAACCATTAATTATAGAGCGATCATGAGTGGCACCTAGTAGTACATCATGATCCCCAATTAACCGAAAAGATCAACGGTTGATCCAGAACTATTTCTGAAACCCTTCAGCAGCTCGAATGATTCGTACCCCATTCCCTTCACTCATCTTATACCCACTTGGTTCAGGACATGGTCTATAGTGTCAGTCCCCACTAGGCTGACTACGTCACACCTAGCCCAAGTATCATTTCCTCGTCCTCATTCTAGTTACTCCACATGTATCGAAGAGTACCTTACTCTAAACATGTAATGCTTTGGCCAAAGACTTTAGTAACAATCCGACGAGAGGCCATGGGTATACATCTCCTTGCAAGGAGTGGTGAATCCTTTATAGGCTATTCAAACACCTTCGATCACTTCGACTTATACCCAATCATCTCGGGTCCACATCTCCTTAGAGATGTTTGCTTAAGATGTCAAAGCATAAGTCTCTATGATCAAGATGACTTGAATACCGCAAGTCAAAGGAACATCGCACTTAAGCCACAGTAAGAACTTCATTGACATATCTATATATGCAGAAAACCATATGAAGTCTTACGGTTGGTCACTCCAATGAACTAGTTACCATAACTAGCATCCACGATTAACTCCGGACATCACTATGTCTCCAGCCAGTGAGAATCAGCTGCTTGGATACACCAAGGAGTATACCTCGTGCTAGTCTCGACAGAATTGATGGTGTCCAAATCCATCAATTCATTGACTAGGGATAATTTCGATACATCACAATTACACATGTAGAGATACTCACTAGTTGTGATCCAATCACAAATTCTCTCATGCTGTGAATCGTATCGTGGACATTCAGTAAATGAGTTTAAGATCTAATCAAATACATAAAATATGTATACTCAAATAGTGAATCTTCATTTATCATATAAATGGTTCATACATAAGGCGATTGCCTTAGGACATCTCTCATATATTACTAACACTAATAACCCTCATGATCATAAAGACATATATGAATGAATTCTACATTATGATCATGAAACTCATGTATTCATTGAATTGTAATCATGCATTAGGTATTATATGATAATAAGTAAAGTATCACCTAAAGCATGATTCAACCCTATTTCTCATGATTGTGTGCCAAATCACAATATCATAAATCATGATTGCAAACATACATAGCAATTACATTAATCATCATGATTTAAGCATTATTATCTATTTATGGGCACGTTATCATCACCCAACACTATTCTAAAAATGTTGTCCCGCCATCCTAAGTCAACCAAAATATGATATAGGTCAATTCCATATGGTTGACTACCCTAGGGGTTTTCTAACCCTTAAGGATGGATTTTGGAACCCAAAATAAGTTCTTTCCTATTGGGTTCACTAGGTATTCCTTGGGGATCCATTTCCTAGCTATTACTTTCTTATTATCTTGTCCCCTAGCTATTAGGCATTTGTAGGCCTTTTCATTTTTCTTTTCCTTATAGCCTAGGCCCTTTTTGTTGAAGCTAGCTCTTTGGCTCCCTAAGATCATGTTCAATGTGTTGGAGCCAATTGTGAATTTTTCTAGGGCTTTTGTTAAATAATCTACCTTTTCCCTTAAGGCCCTATTTTCATTTATACATGCATCACTAACATCTAATGGCACATAAAGGTCATGTGAGCATGCATCATTTAAGCTAGAAGAAATATTATCATTTAAGCATGCATTTTCTAGCTTATTTTCCAATGCCTTAATTTGATTAAGCATGCTTTTATTTTTCTTTTTCATTCCAAATAAATCCTTAGTTAAACTAGAAATTATGGAAACTATTTTCTTAGGAGAGGCTTTCGTTACCATAGTTTCCATGTCCTCTTCTTCTTGGATGATGAGGATGGAGCTCCCCCTTCACTTGAGCTCTCTCCTCTTGAGCTTGATTCTTCATTTTCGGATGAAGAGCAATCCAAGTCATCAAAGGCCATCAAGGCCAAATTGGTGACAAAGGCATTCTCCTCATCCGATGATGATGAGGAGGATGAGGATGGGTCATCCCAAGTCCTTGACTTTAGAGCTTTGGTCTTCCCCTTTTCTCTTGTCTTCTTCTCCTCTTCCTTCTTTTTCTTGCTCCCCTTTTTTTTCTTCTTTTCTTCTTTCTTTTTCCTCTCTTCCTTGCTCTTGTTTAGGAGAGGACAATTGTCCCTTATGTGCCTCTCTCCTTGGCAATTGTAGCATATGACCTTCCCCCTTGGTCTCCTATTCCTATCATTTGATTTATGAAAATGAAAACCTTTTAAAGCACGTCTTACCCTCCTTACCATATAGGCTTCTTCGGTGCTATCCATGGAGGAGGAGGAAGACGCTTCGTCATCGGAGGAGGAGGGGATTTCCATCTTCTTCTTCCCCTTGTTCGCTATCAAAACTACTCCTCTTGAGGGTTGAATTCTAGGCTCTTCTTGTATTCCTTCAAGCCTAGTTTCGTGGAGCTCCATCGTTGAGAAAAATTCCTCCAAGGTACTTATTTCCAAGTTCTTGGAGATGTAAAATGAATCCACCATGGAGCTCCATCTTGAGGATCGGGGAAAGACATCTATGGCCTTCATTACCATATCCCGGTTGGAGAGCTTTTCTCCTACACTTGTTAGCCCAATTAATATTTCTTTAAATCTAGAATGTAGGGAAGTTACCTTTTCTCCCTTTTCTAATTTGATGTTTGAGAGTTGGGAGCGGAGGAGGTCTCTCCTAGCTAGCTTGGCCTCGGATGTGCCTTCATGGAGTTCTACAAGCTTTTCCCACATCTCTTTGGCGCTAGCACATTCTCCGATCCGGTTGATCTCTTGTTGAGGGAGCACATTGAGAAGATGATGTTTTGCCTTTGAGTTTGCAAAGTGCTCCTCTCTTTGCTTCTTAGTCCAACGTGATTTTTCAATTGGTTCACCCCTTTCATCCCTAGGCAACTCGAAACCATTTTCCATTATAAGCATAATATCAAAATCGGTCTCGAAGAATACCTCCATTCTCTTTTTCCACCAAGAGAATTCGCCGTCGAACTTCGGAGGATGGATGTTGGAGCCGGCCATTTCGAAAATTGCTTGTTGTGGCGGTTAGTCCTCGACAAGCTTTCCTTTGCTCTGATACCACTTGTAGGTGATCGGTACGGCCGGCTAGAGGGGGGTGAATAGCCCTCTTCCTATGGATGTCGTAATTCGTTCGTTCTTTTGCTCGTCTACACAATCGTTAGCGCAAGCGGAAGCATAAACAATAAAGACAAAGCAATAAATGAAAATAAAAACACTAACAAAGAATGTAACGTGGTTCACGGCTACGCCACTAATCCACGGTCCCCGATTCATCCTCGGTGAATCACTCCGCTAAACCAATCCACTAAATGGTCTCTCCTTTGCACCAAGCTAGGTGGAGGTAACCTTTACAATCAAGATCACTCTTCTTACAAATAGAATGGAGTAAAAGCGAGTAAGAAGAGTTTAGAGCTTGTGGGGCACTAGGAAGATCACTTGGAGCATAAGCATTAGCCTCTCAAAGGCTCACACCCTCTCTTTTTATAGAGAGGGATGATTTCTTCCCGTTGGCGCCACCACGATCACGCCCTTGCGTGCCGATCGATCCTCAACGGCCTCGAACATCGGATCCCGACCGTAGTCCAGCGGAACTCTTGGCGCCGATCGTGGACCATCACGATCGCTGCCTCATAGTCGATCGACGCGGCTACGAATCTGTGCAAAAACCATTGACCCGATCAGCCTTGTCGATCGGCGTCTAACGTCGATGGCGCGATCGCGCCACACTCCGTCGATCGGTCGAACTTCATTCGACTTCGAGCGATCGCCATGAATGACATGATCCCCTCGTGTCGGAAACCCATCCCATGGACAAATGGCCAAGTTTCACCTAAGAGCTACCCCTTCCCAGGTTACATTCGCTCACTCTCATCTCTCGGAGTCCCTCGCCTTCGAAGTTCTCTTCGTTCTCGGCCACATCCCTCGGCAGCATCAGGCGCATGGCTCTGCAATGCTCCTTCGCGTCTCTTGCCTCGAAGTCTACTTCCTCCGGCTTCACTCCAAGCTTCTCGTCCGGCGGTCCCTCGGATGCTCCAAGCGCACGGCTTTCGTAAAGCTATCCTTCACCGACTCAAGGCACGAGTCATGAGATGTGAAACTCGCCACGACTCCATGTGCGAATTACTAAGTCCTGCACGACTTCAACGCACATATCAAATCAACATATCAAACTAACTTAAACCCTTTACCACACCATCAAAATCATATTACGACAAGAGATTGCCCTAACAGAGTCCGCCACACATTTCTACTTGACACTCCTCCATACTATGACTCCACCTCCAAAAGTAAACACAAACCCCGAGGTAGACTTACTCTTGTCCCTATCTGATTGGAAACTAATCCTCAGAACCCTACGGTGGACTAATTGATCTGCCCCTAAACCAAAGATATAATCCCTAGTCCTTCTCGTACTTCAATATATGATTTTACTCAATGTCCTCCTATCTCCTTTGATGTTTTGGGACACATCTCTTTAGATAAAGGAACTCCATGCCTAAAAGGTAGAAAACCTTTCTTGGAGTTCTGCATGCTAAAACGAGCAAGGATAGTGTCAATGTATGAAGCTTGAGACAAGCACAACATCCTTTTCTTGTGATCCCTTATAACTTTGATCCCAAGGATGTGTCCCACTTCTCCCAAGTCCTTCATATCAAACTGTTTGGACAACCATACCCTTACGTCTGATAACACTTTGATATTGTTGCCAACTAACAAAATGTCATCTACATATAGTACAAGAAACACCACTACGTTTCCGTCACATCTCTTGTATACACAAGGCTCATCTGGACTTTGAATAAATCCATATGACTGGATTACCTCATCAAAGCGGATGTTCCAAGATCTAGAAGCTTGCTTCAATCCATAAATGGACCGATTAAGCTTACATACAAGATGCTCTTTGCCTTTAGCAATGAATCCCTCTGGTTGCCGCATATAGATGTTCTCCTCAAGACTTCCGTTAAGGAAAGCTATCTTGACATCCATCTGCCAAATCTCATAATCCATATGAGCAGCTATAGATAAGAGAATCCGGATAGACTTAAGCATAGCTACCGGCAAAAAGGTCTCCTCATAATCGATACCCTCTTTCTGAGTATACCCTTTCGCAACAAGCCTAGCTTTGAAGGTCTCAACCTTCCCGTCTACTCCTCTCTTTCTCTTGTAGATCCACTTGCATCAAATGGTTTTTACACCATCGGGTGGTTCTACTAGCTCCCAGATCTGATTAGAATCCATAGATTCTATCTCTGAATTCATCGCACTTTGCCAAGATACCGCATCTCGATCTTGGAGTGCCTCGTCATATGTCCAGGGATCCGGTTCATGTTCACCAGGGAGTAAGTCCGAAGACTCTCCCAAAAACATGAATCTCTCGGGTTGTCTAACAACCCTCCCACTACGACGAGGTGCCTGCTGTGTATGCTCTGTGACACGCGGTGCAGTGACTTGTGGTGTCTCCTCTTGTACCGGTGGTACTGAAGTCGGGACTTCCCCTGCCAACTCCTCAAGAACAATCCTACTCTTGGGCTTGTGGTTCATTACATAATCCTCCTCTAGAAATCTGGCGTTCGCGCTAACGATCACCCTCTGATCTCTAGGATTATAAAACAAACCACCTTTCGTTCCCTTAGGGTAGCCAACAAACATGCATACTTCTGTACGAGGTTCCAACTTACCAGCATCAGCCTTCAGCACATGTGCTGGACTCCCCCATATCCGAATATGTCTTAGACTAGGCTTTCGCCCAGTCCACAATTCTACAGGGGTAGAAGGTACTAATTTGGATGGAACCAAGTTCAGAGTATACATTGCCGTATCCAGTGCATACCCCCAGAATGAAATAGGTAACTCAGAATAACTCATCATCGATCTGACCATCTTCATAAGAGTTCTATTCCTTCGCTCCGCTACACCATTCTGTTGGGGTGTGCCAGGTGCAGATAATTGGGATTGATTCCCAGCCTCTGATAAGTAATTCCTAAACTCTCCCAAGAGGTACTCGCCACCACGATCAGATCATAATGTCTTGATACTTTTACCTTGACGGTTCTCCACATCAGCCTTGAATTCTTTGAACCTGTCAAAGCATTCAGACTTGCGGCGCATCAAGTAAATGTATCCATATCTTGAATAATCGTCTATAAAAGAGACGAAATATTCAAAACCACCTCTTGCCTGGATAGACATAGGACCGCACAAATCAGAATAAACCAATTCTAACACATCTTTGGCTCTATACCCCTTGGCCTTGAAAGGCCTCTTGGTCATTTTACCTTCCAAGCAAGATTCGCAGGTTGGGAGATCCTCCACCACTAATGAACCCAAAGGTCCATCAGTTATCAACCTTTGAATTCTGCTTAGGTTAATATGACCAAGCCTTAGATGCCAAAGATATATTTGGTTTATTTGCGAAGGTTCTTTTCTCTTATTAGACTTAGAAGATGAGTTATTGATTTCTATATGCATCGTGGGAGTTTTTGGTTCAAGAGTATATAAATTGCCAACCAATGTACCAGAACAGATAATCTCCCTATTCCTTTTTATAACCACTTTATCATTAAAAGAAACAGAATATCCATCCATAAAAAATTTAGAAACTGAAATTAAATTCTTTCTAAAAGTAAGTACATAAAGACAATTTCTCAAAACCAAAACTTTATTCCTATCAAAAGATAAATAAACGTCTCCCACTGCAATAGCCGCCACCTTTGAAGCATTGCCCATGAAGACGGTAATCTCTCCCTCAGCTAATCGTCGGGTTTCCTGGAACCCCTGCAAAGTATTGCAGACATGATCAGTGGCTCCTGTATCTACACACCAGGCACTGGTAGATAACACCGCTAAACATGTTTCAACAACTAAACAATAAGATATACCTTTGTTCTTTCGGCGAGGACAGTCCGCCTTCCAATGTCCAGTCTGCTTGCAAGTGAAGCACTTGCCTTTCGGCTTCTTCACTCTTGCCTTAGGTCCCACTGCCACTTTCTTCGCCCCACCTTGCTTCTTCTTCTTCTTACCTTTCGGTTTAGAGGAAGAAACCTTCTGAGCGACCATGACTTGAGCACTCTGACGAAAAAGCCCCTCTGCCTTTGGAGTTACATCGAAGCTCCATGTGAATACAACCTCTTGTTCATGTTGTAGTTGGTGGCTGCTCAAAACTCCTAAGCGGCGGAGAATGATATCGACCTGGGTTTCCCCATCGATCTCAGCTCCGAGGACTTCCATCTCATTAAGATGAGCCATCATCTTGAGAACATGATCCCTAACGGGTGTTCCCTTGATCATGGTGGTCGTCATCAAGTATCTCATTGCCTCCTGCCTAGCCGCCCTACTCTGATGTCCGAAAAGTTCCTTGAGATTGAACATCATGTCATAAGCTGTGGCTATGGCCTGATGCTGATGTTGCAGCACATTTGACATAGATGCCAAAATGTAACACCGCGCCATCTCATCTGCCTTGACCCATTTCTTATAACGTTCTTTCTCCTTTTCATCAGAGTCATCGGAGGGCTTAGGAGGACAGACATCGAAGAGTACAAATTTGTACTCCTCCGCAGTTAAGACAATATCCAAGTTTCTTTTCCAATCAATGTAGTTTGGTCCAGTAAGCTTATTTTCTTTTAAAATCACAGCAAGTGGGTTGAAAGCCATTTGAAAATCCTAAAAATCACAATGATCAAAATATTAGATTTCAAATATTATTGATTCCTCAAAACAATAAAATCCCGAAATCAACCAACACCTCAAATCACCGAGAATATCGCATGCCACGCTGTGTGGACGTATACGAATTCTACATTTGTAAGAGGAGGTTTTACCCATTAATTTTATTGTCTTGTTAACCTTACTTTTTGACAAATAAAATTAATAGTTGGTTCCTCTTTGGCCCTACAAATAAAAGCAGTGACTCCGATGGGGAGAATACTTTTATTTGCATCTAAGTGTGCACCATTATACGATACTAAGGGAATTATTTCGGATTAAGTGCCTTACCGCTGTGGAAGTACACATGCTCCTAGATAATTTCCTATAACCATTATTTGACCTAGTGATCCGCAAACAAACCCGTCCGCAGGGAGGAAGGCACTCAGAGCCAACACACAAGTTTGTTTGCATCACACGTCAAATTGTAATGGAAAGCGTGGAATTAATTAAAATTTCCCTCTCCCACTTAGTAAATTGAAATTGAGGAATTTTAAAGCATACACAACATGCATATAAAACAAATAAGCAATAAATATGAAAAAAATAGAATTTTTCCAACTATTATGGCATTGTCCTTCAATACGCATCTCGTCGTGTCGCCACCTCGTCCGCTCCATCTTTTCCCGTGCGCAAGTCACCAAAGAGATCCGAGCCGAGATAAAACTATTTTAATTTACATCCATCGATCCTATACTCCACGAAGGAGTGTACAAATAATCTAGATCGAAAGTAAACTAAAATGAGCGGCTAAACAATGCCGTATTTAATTACAAAAATTAAATACTAATCTAGCCTCGTCAACCCCGAGGATTCAAATAATAAATATTTACACACATCCAATCACATACACACATATGGCCATAATAGTCGGATCTTATGCCTGCAACCAAAGAGTTAAACTACGCATATCCTACTTTTATCCGACACATATAATATATGAATAAGTGTATAAAAATTAACCGAATCCTAAACACACAAAACCGGAAACCGTGGCTCTGATACCACTTGTAGGGAGTTGCTTCGGAGGCTCATTGGCTCCCATGTCCCCGGATTAAAATTTTCACTAATGAAAGAATTAATCCGGATGGGATGAGCTTCCTTAGCACAACCATTTCGTCGTCGTGCTAACAACTTGAGTGGTCGCTTGAACAAACTAGTTGTTCAAGCAACACAACTCTTCTAGTTGGTTAGCCGAGGAAGAGACGACGGACGGATCGCCGGTTTTTGTGTTTGTCTTCGGGGTCAATGATTATACAATATATATTCATACGCATACATGTATAATCAAAACATAAAAGAACATTCTCCGATCTGAAAAAAAAGTTATAAAACTTTATACCTTACGATCTTCTACCGTATGTCCTATCCTTCTCGTGGACGACGTGTGGACGAAGATCCTCCACGAGTAGAAGCCTTCTAGATCGCGTTCTTCCCTTCCTTGTCCGCTGCGAACAAAGAGAAGAACCAACAAATACCTATCCTTTCTAGAACCGGCCACCAAATTAGGGAATTTGGTGCAACCGCCGGCCAAGGAGCAAGTGGATGAAGCGCCGGCCAACTTGAAGAGGGGTTGCCGCCGGCCACCAAGGAGAAAGGGAGGAGGAAGAGCACTGGCCACCAATGGAAGGAGAACCGCCGGCCAAGGAATAAGAGAGAGGCCTTGAGAATGGGCGCCGTCCAAGTCTAGATGGACGAAGGTTGGGCGCCGACAACTAGGAAGGAAGGTTGCGCCCACAAAATAAAACCCTAGCTCCCAAACCCTAGCCGCCCATTTGTGGGAAGAGCCAAACCCTAATTCTCTATCAATTATTTATAGAATTGGGCTTAAGCCTCCTTTAATCTCCACCGTCGGATCTAGGGATTTAATCTCCACCGTCGGATCTAGGGTTTTATCCCAACCGTCTGATCTAGGGTTTCATCCCAACCGTCGGATCTAGGATTTCATCCCAACCGTCGGATCTAGGGTTTCATCCCAACCGTCGGATCTAAGGTTTTATCCCAACCGTCGGATCTAGGGATTTAATCCCAACCGTCGATTCTAGGGTTTCATCCTAACCATCGAATCTAGGGATTTAATCCCAACCGTTGGTTCTAGATTTTGTTTTACATTCTTGGATCTAGACTTCACAAGGATTATATTAGGCTACGATAGGGACCATAAGGAGGAGTTGGATCTTGGCCACCCGATGGATCGGAACTACACAAACTTGATCCATCAATGATGTTCCATTCCACTAGAGGATCATCATTGAACTACCTCACCAACCCCCATAAATCAATATGGGCTCCATATATTATTTGTACATTTATCTCCCCGTATTTAAGATATCGAATGTCCATCAATTAATTGATTTACTGACCATCAATTAATTAACATCTAATTCCTCGAGTAGTACCACTCAACCTTATCATCATGTTGACTAAGTCAACCAGCTGGGTTTACATGATGAACCTTATGAGCTCCTCAAGGGGACATCATCAACCTAATATATAGGACACGGTTTCCTCCTATAATCAACGGCACACCATGTAAATAATATTATTTCCCAACTTACCGGGCATATTGATTTAATCCATCTAAATCTCACCCACTGGTAAATCAAAGAAATAAATACTAAGTACATGTGCCCGTTATTATATCGGGATTAAGATCATGTACAACATAATATCCGAGGTCCGATTCAATTATGTAGTCAGTACTAAATTGAATCACCTCTATGTCGATCCTGCTCAATACACCTAAGTGTACCAGTGTAACTCTATGTTCAAGACAAAACAATACCAAACTACACTACAACCATGCCAATGGTTTGTCCAAAACCATCTTGGTTGTGAGCCTCTACTTATATTTTACAAGGAACTGATAACATGATCTTCTGTGCCACACCAAGCACCATGTTATCTACAATGTAAAATATTAGACAATATGCACACATATAATAAATATATAAAGTGCAAACAATGATCATGTGATTCTTATTTCAAAATAAAATGTTCATACAAAAAGAGCTAGGCTTTCAGTATACATTCCAACACTAGACTGCCCACGAGACCCGTTCGTGGTAGCATGTTGTTGCGTGTAGTCCATAGCTAGATAGCTATATACTCTGTCTGCCCATGAGACCCAATCGTGGTAGCATGTCATTTCCCGTATACATTGAGTCTTTTATTGTCTATCTACCCATGAATCTTGTTCGTGGTAGCATGTGGTTGCGCCTAGATAGTGCTCTATATATCACCTATCTGCCCACAAGTCTCGTTCGTGGTAGCATGTTGTTGTCCACAGATAGTGCCCTTTGATATTACCTCGCGAGCCACGAGGTTTTGTTGTGGTATCTTGATGTGTATTGCTTGTAGATTGCAGTTGATTGTATATGTTGTAGGTGTATTTGTTATACTACTGACCAGGTTAGTTGCAGACTGATATTAGTACTCTGAGATTTGGGTTACTCTAGTTTATTTCCTTTGACTTTCATTACGTCCATTATGTCCATTATGCCCATTATGTCCATTATGATTATGCACCGTTTTCTATCCACCCACTAAATTATTGTACTCACCCCTCTTCTCTTATCCTCCAGGTTAGCTGATAGAGGACATGTCTAATTGACTTACCTTCACGTCGCTCAGAGAGTCCCTTGCCATGTTGGTCCCACTGCATCGTCGAGATGCCGCTTTATTTACTTTATTGTTATTACATTTTGTTTATGTACTTTGATTTTTATCTCAATTTGATTTGGTGTCATAAAACTAATTTACTTTTTATTTATTTATATTTTAGTTGTGCATGCATGCAGTTAATAAAATAATTGTATTTTATATTATTTAGATTTTTTTACTATATCTGGTTCCATCGATGTATTTTGGAATATTGTCACTAAAGGACTCCTCTGTCATTTGAATAACGAATATGCCCCCGGGGCATGACAATTTTATTGGTATCAGAGCGATTTCGATTTGTGGGTTTTGTGTTTCGAGATTTTTCTTGTTCTTTGTTTTTGGAGTTCTCGTGTTTTGGGACCAGACAAGCTGAAGGACATCTCTAAGCTATTGGAAAAGTAGTTATTTTTAGTGGTCATTGTACTTTCCTTATGTAATAGGAGGTTAGCATTATGTCTTGTTAGATACTTACCTATTTACTCTTAGCAGGAAATGCCACCTAATGAGACTACCCCTACTCAAGGTCGTGGACGATGATGCTGTGGAACCTCCCCTCGAGGATAAAAATGTAGACTCTTTGGAGGTGCCGACTGAGGTGCAGTCAGAGGGGCAAGGTCAGATCCGCCAGCCACCCATTGGAGGTCAAGGAGTAACCCCTAAGAGAGCCTCGATCCCTACCACCATCGCTTGGGTCATGGATAAGGCACGTATACATGCATTGGTTAAAACGATGAAGGATCATTTTACCTTATTTTAGGGGCATACCGATCCATGGATTGCTCGTGCGTGGATAGACAATTTAGAAGATTCATTTGGATATATCACCTGCATGGATGCAGAAAAGGTGGAGCTCATTGTGTATCACTTACGGGGTCAAGCCCTCACTTGGTGGAAAATGCAACGGACGATTTTCGAGGGATAGAGCATCACTTGGAGACAATTATGAGAGGCCTTTGAGAGACAATTTTTCCCCGCCTCTTTCTGTATGGGTCGCAATTAAGAATTCCTAAACCTTAAATAAGGCAATCGAAGCGTCATGGAGTATAATGCAAAGTTTAGTTGACTTGCAGAATTTTGCCCCCACCTGGTGGCATAGGACTATGAATGGATGCTCCAGTTCATCCAAGGTCTTGTAGCCTACATACGAATTAGGATGTCCAGATCCTCCATTAGCACCTATCGAGAAGCATTAGATCGGCCCATGTTGGTTGAGATGACCCAGCAACAGGTATCCCGGGAGAAAGAGTCAGAGAGACAAATATCACGGACAAAACCTCAAACACAGAATCCACAGGATGGCTGCCAAAAAGCACAGAACCATACCCAAGGGTCACGATCTAGCACAGGAGGGGCCTCTCGACCGGAGAAGTCAGCGCGAACATCCTTTGAGTCTACCCAATAGAAACAATCATATAACCCTAGTTTGGCAAGGTGTTATCAATGTGGATCACGAAGCCATAGGAAGTCGGAGTGCCCATTAGAGCAATCGATATGTTTCTATTGCAAACTACCAGGACAGATGAGTAAGGAGTGCCCTTTGAAATCCCACTTGGAATCCATGGATGCATTAACTCAGAAGGGTCAGGTCATGCAACATTGGTAGCAAAGAGAATCCCAGCTATCACAAGCATCACGTCAGCCGCGAGTTATAGCCCCACAGGCACAGTTGTACCACGTGCAGTCCCTGGAGCACTCATTGACACCCTGTTTCATGCAACACCCACTACTGTCCTCCCAGTACTATCTAGCATACCCACCACAATAGTACCTACTACCTCCACCACAACTCTACATGTTGCCCCCACCACAGTCTCACCAGTTGACCCGAACTCTCTGCAGTCAACCACAACCAGAGTCAAATTCGATAATCATCCCTCTCGAAAATGCAAGCAGGACTTGAAAATGGGACGGGTGTAGGGCATGACTCGAGGGGAGGTGCAACAAACCAGTGGATTTGGTATATGAGGTATCATTTCTATTTATTCTATTTTGCTGATATATTGACAGTTCACATTCTTTTTTTTTATCTCGATAAGTTCTTAGGAAGAAATAGTAGAATTCCGATACCTTGACCTAGTAGATTACTCATAATGATACTACCAAGGAAGACTCTAATATTTTGTTATGAAGTAAAGGAGTATTCCTTGGATTGAGACAAACATATCTTAACTTTAGAATAGTCTACCATCAACTTAGAGTAAAAGACTTGACAAATACACTAGATCTCACACTTGCTGAAGATGAGAAAACTAGTAACCAATCCAGGATATGGATTGAAGTGGCATAGCAGAATCGTCGTAGGCCCATAACCCCTGGAGAAATTGTAAGAGAAGGTTACACTTTGACAATTAGGGAATGATAGAATGAGCTAGAAGAGTGACGTAACACTTAGAGTGCGTTTGGTTCAAGTAATCATACATAACCTTGGTTATGTGATTACCAGGGAATAAAACATAACCTTGAAATAAAGTATAACCTTAGATAAAAACCTTGTTTGGTTGGAGGTTTTAATATATAACTTAGTTTAATATTTTACTAAATTATCCTTTGTCTTTGCTCAATCAGTTCGATGACGACGATAGAAATATTAATGACGACGGCAGCGACCGCCATCGCCAGCGGTTTCGGCGATCAAGCGGTGGCGGATCACCAACGATCGACCGACGACAGTGGTGATCGGTCGCCGACGACGACGGTCGACCGACCGGGGGCGACGATGGTAGTCAACCGATCGGCGGCGGCAACGACGATCGGTCGACCGGCGGCGACAACGATGGGCGACGACGACGGCGACGACTGGCCCGGCGACGGCTGTCGTTGGTCGTCGGTCAGCGACGAGCGACGGTGGTGGTGGTGGCTAGCGACGGGTGGCGGTGGTGGCTAGCGATGGGTGGCGACGGTGGCGGTGGTGGCTAGCGATGGGTGGCGACGACGGGCGATGGCGGTGGTCGACGACGGCGGACGGCAATAAGCAGCGACGACGGCATCGGCGGCGACGAGCGGCAGCGACGACCGGCACGGCAGGCGACGGCATGGCGGCAGCGGCGAGATGGGCAGCGATCGACGACGGCGATCGGAGGCGGCGACGGCGGCATGCAGGCGGCGGACGGCATGCGGCGGCGACGACGGGCGGCGGCGGCGGCCGGCGACGGGCGACGGCCGGCGACGAGCGGCGATCGACGACGGACGACAAATCGATTGAGTTTTGACAAATTGAGATTTAATATATTGCTAGGGGTAATATTGAAAAAAAGTTTTCTTAACTACAGGAATCAACAAAAACCTTGGTTCTCTAAGATTTTTCGATTTCCCCTAAAAAGATTTTTATTCATAACCAGATAATGAACAATTACCAGGTAATTGATTATAACTTAAATCAAATAAGATTTTTGTTGATAACCTAACAAGGTTATCAACAAAAACTCCCAACCAAACGCACCCATGACCGTTTGATTTTTCCTTCCCGTGGATTTTTTTTTTTCTTCCGTCGATTTCTTTGTCCCTTGTACCTCTTCTCGCGTCAGCCAACGCCGTCACTGGTCTCCTCTTCACCGCCCTTTTGCTGCCGCTCACGCGCACGCGCTGCACGCCACGACCGCCTCCGTCCACTACGCCCCACGGCCATCGCACCTCGCGCTGCCATGCGGACGTCGCCGCTTGCACAGCGTCGCGACGCGACAGCGTTTCCCGCAGCCGCGTGGCCAGTGGCCGTGCCGACTGTCGGCGCTCTCACAGCGCCGCCGTCTTCTTCCTGCCACAGACAGGGCCAATAGCCCCGCAACTAGTGCGGCATAGCCGCTAGCTCCTTCGCCGCAAACGCCGCCGATCGCCTCTTCCTCCGTCGCCGTGCGCGCACCCCTGATCCGCTTCCCACCCGAACGCACTGGTCGTCGCTGCCAACATCGGTCGCCCCGGCCAGTCGCCACCGTCGCCGCCCTAGCTCCGCCCTCGCCACCAACGAAAATCGGCCAACAACCGGGACTGTTCGCGGTCAACCCACGTCGGTGAGAAACGATTAAACTGCGATTAGGATTAATTAAGAGTTGATTAATCAGTATTTACGTAATTAATCCAGATTTAGTTTATAGTTAGTTTCGATTAATTAAACTGGCTAATAGATTAATTAGTTTTGGATTCTGGATTAATTAGATTATTAAATCTGATTTATTGGGTAAGGAATTAATCTATTTTAGTTTAACTCGTTAACTGAATTAAATTAAATTAGCATAATTACTCTAATTAATTAAGTTCATTCTTATTGACCAAATTAATTAAATTGAATTTGATTTGATTAAACAATTAATTGAATTAACTAGGATAATATAATTAATTTAATTAATTATGTCGATGGTTTAATAATAATTGAGCTAAGAGCTAATGTAACCCAAATTGATTAGATAGTCAACTAAGAGATTAATTGAGTTATTAAATATTTGTCCACTAATTAGTTAAAATATTGATCGGGTTAAAAAAATAGATTTGAGAACGGATGCAGAGCTTCGGATTGGAAAATTTCTAGGTCGCTCTGCAGTCAGAGATGGGTGGATCTTTGATATTTTTTTAGAATTTAGTATATGGTTATATTGGTTACTTATGTTATCTTGTAGTTACACTTTACGATCTTGCTAGCTTTGCTTTGACCCTATATTTGCTTGACTTTTTATACCCTATTTGACTTCTGAGCTATTTGATTTCCATTAGTCTGTTTATGCTATTGTTTAATGGATATGATTGTTATATATGCTTATCTGCTTAGTTGTTGTTTCGGTTGATATTATACTCGAACTGGTAGGAATAGTATAATTAAAATAAAATTAATCCTTAGAGGATATATAATATTTCTCCTATCTCGACTGCTAACTATGTCTTCCATTCGTGATTAAGAGAGTCTGCAGTAGAGTATTCTTACTTTCGAATTATGGTTGCATTTGTATACCTATGGTCGATCATGTCTCCCATTCATGGTTGAGAAAATCTACCGTGGAGTTATACTCTTGGACTACTCATTTGGAGTTAGTGATAGTTGGATTCGTGTATCGTCTGTAGCTAGGTAGCTACCTTACATCTTGACTGCCCACGAGACCCGTTCGTGGTAGCATGTTGTTGCGTGCAGTCCATATCTAGATAGCTATATACTTTATCTGCCCATGAGATCCAGTCATGGCAGCATGTCATTGCCCGAAGACATTGAGTCTTTTATTGCCTATCTTCCCGCGAGTCTCGTTCGTGGTAGCATATGATTGCGCATAGACAATGCTCTGTATATTGCCTATCTACCCACAAGTCCCGTTCGTGGTAGCAAGTTGTTGGCCTCAGATAGTGCCCTTTGATATTACCTCGAGAGCCATGAGGCTTTGTCATGGTATCTTGATGTGTATTGCTTGTAGATTGCAGTTGATTATATATGTTGCAGGTGTATTTGTTATATTGCTGACCAGGTTAGTTGCAGACTGATATTGATACTCTGAGGTTTGGGTTACTTTAGTTTGTTTCCTTTGACTTCCATTACGTCCATTATGTCTATTATGCCCATTATGTCCATTATGATTATGCACTATTTTCTAATCACCCACTAAGTGGTTGTACTCACCCTCTCTTCTCTTATCCTCCATGTTAGCCGATAGAGGACGTGTTTAGTTGACTTACCTTTACGTCTCTCAGAGAGTCCCTTGCTGTGCTGGTCTCACTGCATCGTTAAGATGCTGCTTTATTTACTTTATTGTTATTGCATTTTGTTTATGCATATTGGTTTTTGTCGCAATTTGATTTGATGTCATAAAACTAATTTACTTTTAATTAATTTATATTTTAGTTGTGCATGCATGTAGTTAATAAAATAATTGCATTCACATTTGAAAATATGATATGAACAATTCAAATGAACTAAAGACAACAACCCATCTCTACCTTTAATTGCAAGATGTATCACAGGTATCATCAAACCATTCTAGCTTCATCTCATTCCATAACTATAATCCAAGCAATAGATAATTGGATGAAGATTTTACCTGAATATGGAAAAGGATAAGCTAACATGGTGTTAGGACCTATGCGCCCGCTAGACGGGGGGAGGGGGGGGGGTTGAATAGCATTGTCGTCGGTTCGATGGAATTGATCGCGTGCTTGATACAAAACTTGTTATACGCAGCGGAATATACAATAATAAAATAAATACAATAAGAGAACAAGCACAACACGAAAATATAATGTGGTTCGAAACCATATGGTTCTTACTCCACGGATTGACCTCGAACGAGCCCTAGCGATGCAAATACACACCACTAATCAATAATACTCCTTCTTAACAATACATTGGAGGTGGAGAAACCTCATACAAGTGATTACCCTAAGTAATACAATGAACAACAAGCATATACAAGTAAATACAACAAAAGAATGCAAAGAACACTTTACAAAAAATCTTTTGGAAGCTTGCTTGTTGATTGCCTTGGACTAGCCTTGAAGACCCTGATTTGCACCAGCAAATCGCCCAAGAAAATCGCTCCCAAAGAACCAATAACGAAATCTCCCATGAGTTGCTCCTTTTAACCTGCAACTGGCTGATTTCGCGCCTATCAGTCGACTGCCAAAAACATCAGTTCGACTGATAACACTGTTGTTGTGAGACAACGGTTCGATCCACGCTGGAAAAAGTCCAACAAGATTTCATCACCGATCGCCAACATTGTCCGGGCCGATCGCTGCTATAGCCGATCGCCTACGGCTATGGAGCGTTCTTCTATGGTGAAAGAATGACTACCATCCATGGCGATCGCTAGGCCATTTTGTCGCAATGAATCGTCATAATCCCAATGATCACGAGTGTCGACTTAGCTGTCAAGTGTCAAAACACTTGACCAGTCGACTGGTCAATAACCCAAATCGACTGACAAACATTAACCATGAGGTTTAACACCAAGTATGATGCCCTCATAATTGCTAGACAACCCATAGCCTAGACCTAAGCCTTCTAGCCACCTCCGTCAGCTTCACGCCTATCAGATCCCTCTAAATCATCCATGACTTGTTCATTCATACGCTAGCCTTCAGGTACTTCCATCAGCTATTGTCATGCTCATGTGGTCTACACCACCAAGGCACATTAGACTTACATTGCCAAGATTTCGCTTGGACTTTACGCCGCCAACCATTGGACTTATATTGCCAAGACTCCACCCTTGGACTTTACGCCGCCAATATTTCCCTTAGACTTCTCAATTGCCAAGTACCCATGACTTGGACTTTCACCGCCAAGACTATACCCTTGGACTTACGTGGCCCAAGACTACACCCTTGGACTTTCCATGCCAACTCCATGTTGAACTTTCCAAATGCCAAGACTCAAGCTTGGACTTTCCCTTGCCAAGACCCATGCTTGGACTTTCCTTGCCAACCCATATTGGACTTTCCAATTGCCAAGACTCAAGCTTGGACTTTCGCTGACAATCATATTGTCATACGTTTTTGTCGAACATCAAAATACCGCTCGAGTCAAACTCGAGTCTGGTCAATCGTGACCTAGGCCGATTGCACCAACAATCTTCCCCTTTTTGATGTTTGACAAAAACCAAATACCTTTGAGTTAGACCACTAACTCAATCCAATCACCCCAATTCTCCCCCTTTTTGACATACATCAAAAAGGTTCTCTCCCCAAGGGTGTCAATGTCTCATATCCCAATGAGATCTTACAATCTCCCCATTGGTCCAAAAACACCAAGGATACCTTCACTTTTCCTAGTGATAAGTCTCATATCACTTAAGAGAAGCAATCCTACAAACTCTTCCAATTTTCAAATTGGGCATCTCACATTTCCAATTCTCCCCCTCATGAGGAAGAAACACATCCATCATCCCATGATGGATAACTCTTCCTAAAGGCTTGCTCTCCCTTGACCATTGCACCAACAATGTCCTTGGAGAGTCCCTAAGCCTATAGGAATACTAAACCATCAAAATTAAGGGCAAAAGTTCAATCATGAACTCTCACACACCTTAAAATTGATCATGTCGGGTTGTTCTTCAAGATCTACAATACGTAACTGAACGATCATCCTTTCCAATGCTTTCCAAAACATATCCTAGGGTTAGGAGCAGTTAGAGTAGCCTAACATAGCTGAAACATAGGCTAAACATATTTGTTTATCCAAAATCAGACCTGGCAATCGACTCCTTACAGTCGATAGTTCGACTGCCATTCATTAGTCGACTGCCATTAATTGGCAGTCGACTTGTTGGGATGTATACTGAAAAATCTATCTTTTATATGAACATCTTTATTTTTGAAATAAGAATCACATGATCATTGTTTGCATATTTATGGCTATGCATATTGTCTAATACATTATATTGTAGATAACATGGTGTGTAGTGTCACACGGGAGATCATGTTATCAGTTCTTTGTAAAGTATAAGTAAAGTCTCACAACCGAGATGGTTTTGGACAAACCATTGGAATGGTTATAGTGTGATTTGGTATTGGTTTGTCTTGACCATAGAATTACACTAGTACACTTTATGTGTATTGAGCATGACCGACTTAGAGGTGATTCGATTTATTGCTGACTACATAATCGAATCAGACCTCAGATATTATGTTGTATATGCTCTTAATCCCGATATAATAACGGACACATATACTTAGTATTCATTTCTTTGATTTACTAATGGCGAGATTTATAGAGTAAATCGATAGGCTCGGTAAGTTGAGAAATGATATTATTTATATGGTGTGTCATTGATTATAGGAGGAAACCGTGTCCTATATATTAGGATGATGATGTCCCCTTGAGGAGCTCATAAGGTTCATCATGTAAACCTTGCAGGTGGACTTGGTCAGACATGATGATAAGGTTGAGTGGTACTACTCATGGAATTAATGTTGATTAATTAATTTTTAGTAAATTAATTAATCGATGGACATTCGAGATCTTAAACACGGGGAGATAAATGTACAAATAATATATGGAGCCCATATTAACTTATGGGGGTTGGTGAGGTAGATCAATGATAATCCTCTAGTAGAATGGATTATCATTAATGGATCAGACTTTATGTGGGATTGATTCATTGGGTGGCCAAGATCCAACTCCTCCTCATAGTCCATATTGTAGCCGATTAAAACCTCATGGAGCCTAGATCCGATGATGGAAAATAAAACTCTAGATCCAACGGTAGAGATTAAATCTCTAGATCCGACGGTTGAGATTAAATCTCTAGATCTGATGGTTGAGATTAAATCTCTAGAATCGATGGTGGAGATTAAAATAAGGCTTAAGCCTAACTCTATAAAAGGAGGGATTAGGGTGGGCGGCAAGAGAATTGGAGGCAAAGGGGATTGTTGGGACCTGTGCACCCGCTAGAGGGGGGGGGTGAATAGCGCGTTGACCGTACGTAGATGGAATTTGATCGCGTGTTCGTCTCTACAATTTCGTTAACACAGCAGAAATAGAAAAGTAATAACGATAACGAAATGAACAACACGCTAACATAAGGATATAACGTGGTTTGGAACCAAAACGGTTCCTACTCCACGGATTGGGTTCGTATGAACCCTAGCGATGCCAATCACACACCACTATGATAAATACTCCTTCTCGACACAAGTCGGAGGTGGAGAAATCTCTTACAATAAGATTACAACTATAATCAAATAACAACAAGCAAATAAAATGAGATACAATGCAATATAAGTAAAGAGAACGCTTTACAAATGCCTTTCGATTGCTTGCTTGTTGATCGCTTGAATCGTGGTTGAAGCAAAGACATCGCCTCAAAAACGCCCAAGAAATCGAAAACCCTCCCGCCGAGCTTTTTTATCCTTGCGACTGGATTTCCGCCATCGCTTGATCGCCATAAGTCACCGATCGATGCCATCATGGTCGGAGACAACGGCTCATCAACGCTGAAAACTCCAACGGATCTCTTGGCCGATCGCCGCTCGATCATCGCCACGGCTACGGAGCATTCTGCGGCACAACCTAATCGCGCTGATCGTTGCCGACATCACGATCGGGCCGATCATTGCCGTCGACCGATCGATTGCTCCAATGAGCAGTCGACTGCCAGAGCATTTTCAGCTCTAAACGGTAGTCGAACTCTAGTCGACTCTCGGCAGTCGAACCGGCCATAATGCCAGTCGACTGCCAACCTCAAAAATGAGGTTTTAACCCAAGTATGGTGCCCCCATACTTGCTAGACCACCCTTAGCCTAGACCTAAGCCTTCTAGCCACCTCCATCAGCCTCACGCCTCTCGGATCCCTCCAAGTCATCCATGACTTGTTCATCCATCACGCTAGCCTCCAGGTGCTTCCCTCGGCTATGTCATGCTAACGGTGTCTACACCGCCAAGGCACATTAGACTTACGCCGCCAAGACTCCGCTTGGACTTTACGCTGCCAACCATTGGACTTATGTTGCCAAGACTTCACCCTTGGACTTTACGCCGCCAATATCAATCCCCTTGGACTTCTTAAATGCCAAGACTCAAGCTTGGACTTTCCCTTGCCAACCCATGTTGGACTTCCCATGCCAAGACCCATGCTTGGACTTTTCCTTGTGCCAAGTACTCAAGACTTGAACTTTCCCAAATGCCAAGTGTCCCACTTGGACTTTCCATGCCAAGTACCCATGACTCAGACTTTACCTTGCCAAGACCCATGCTTGGACTTTCCCTTAATCACATGGTCAACCCTAGTCAACCATCACGATCTCCCTCGAGTCTGGTCAATTATAACCTGGGTCGATTGCTCCAACAATCTCCCCAACATATTAACCGACATCAATGTCCAACATCAATGTCAAACCACTTTGTCAAACATCCTATGTCAAACATCAAAACATCACTCGAGTCAAACTCGAGTATGGTCAATCGTGACCTGGGCCGATTGCACCAACAATCTCCCCCTTTTTGATGTTTGACAAAACAAACCTTGAGTTATTCCCCTAACTCAAATTCCCTTACCAATTATCCCAAATTGGTTGTTTTACCTTCTCCCCCTTTTTGACATACATCAAAAAGATTATCTCTCCAAGGAGGTCAATGTCTCGTGTCCTAATGAGATCTTACAATCTCCCCCTTGATCCAAAAATAAACACCTAGGATGCCTACCATCTTCCTAGTGATAAGTCCCATATCACTCAAAAGAGGCAATCCTATACTCTCTCCCAATTTCCAAATTGGGTTTCTCAAACATCCCATCAAATTTCCCAATTGATGATATTCTCCCAATAACTTCTCCCCCTTCAAGAGGAGAAACACATTCATCATCCCAAGATGGATAACTCCCCCTAAAGGCTTGTTCCCCCTTGACCATTGCACCAACAATGTCCTTGGGAAGTCCCTAAGCTAATAGAAACTCTAAACCATCAAAATTAAAGTTCTAAGTTCAAACTTGAACTTTCCATACCCTAAATATGATACTTTGACCTAACACTTCTCCTAATCCATATCCAATGGATTTTCACCCTTTATACTGCTTCCTAAAGCATATCCTAGGGTTAGAAGTGGTTAGGGACCTTTACCATGGCTGAAAATGGGCTAAACAAACCTTGTTAACCCAAAATCAGACCTGACAGTCAACTCCTATCAAGAACGATGATCATTGCCACTCTCGTGATCATTGCCTACAAAAGCGATCGGTGATAGCTAAATTTTCCGAATTTCAGCTATCAGAATCGAGTTTTGAAAAGTCATAAGTAATTCTACATATTTTGAAAAATCACGAAACTTGATACGTATATTACTTATAGTCAATACAATGGGTGAAAAATATTTGAAAATTATTTTACCCATAAAATAGTGAGTTTGATACAAAACTCAAAACCATTGAAATTTTTAATGTTTTGGCCCTATTTTGTATCAACTCTATCAATGGTGATTGCTATCAAAAGATAGACTTCATCAAGGTTTTTCAAAATGATTTTAAAATGTTTTCAAAACCTTATTTTGGATCATATTCCTTGGGCTCTATGTACATGACTTGTACACATGCTCTCCCAATGATCCACAATTGAAATTAGATGAGTTTTAGTTCATCTAGATGCAAAAATTATGCACCTTGAACTTAACTCATATCCTAGCATCTCACATGTATCTAGGGTGTATAAATACACATATATGTCAATTGGATGTGAGATGTAAGTTTTGGTTCATTTAAACTAGGGTTTTATGCATCTTCTAAGGCAACCCTACTTGATTCCCTTATGAATGGGACTCCAAGTCATGCCATAGTTCTTAAATCAATTTCAATCGAAATTTTCTTAAATGCATGAATGATTATGACATTAATGATGATATAAGTAAGCATATGCTCATAATCATGATGTCATGGCATAAGATGAGATCTAAAAACACATAACATTTAAAACCTTAATCCTAAAACATGAACATGACATATAAAATGATTAAAAGTAAGTATGATGTCATGACATGTTATATGACAAACAAAGCATGACATATAAAATATATAGGTATAATAATACCTAATTTTAATATTAATTGCCATTTGTTGGGATTAATCATATTTTGCTATATTAACCTAATCTTCCTAGTGTGCCAAAAACCCAAAATGACACACTAACCTCTAAACCCAACTTGTGCCAATTTGATCATTTTATCAAAACTTCTCAATTAATATTGGCACATCCTAAAATCCTTTAGAATTCAAATCTAACCACATCCCAAGGTAACCATAACCTTGAAAATAATCTAAAATGCCACCTTTGCCATGGTTGAGTTAACTACCCATCCAATCAAGGTTGGCACACCCTAAACCCATCTTAGCGTGAATCAATAACGCTCTTAGGAACCCAAAATTGATTTGAGCTCCTAGGGTTAATTAGGTATTCCTTAGGGATAACCTCCCTAGATACCTTCCTAATGACCCTTCTAGGTGTTAGTAATATATGAGAGATGTCCTAAGGCAATCGCCTTATGTATGAACCATTTATATGATAAATGAAGATTCACTATTTGAGTATACATGTTTTATGTATTTGATTGGATCTTAAACTCATTTACTGAATGTCCTCGATATGATTCACAGCATGAGAGAATTTGTCATTGGATCACAACTAGTGAGTATCTCTACATGTGTAATTGTGATGTATCAGAATTATCCATAGTCGATGAATTGATGGATTTGGACACCATCAATTCTGTCAAGACTAGCACGAGGTATACTCCTTGGTGTATCCAAGCAGCTGATTCTCACTGGCTAGAGACATTGTGATGTCCGGAGTTGATCGTGGATGCTAGTTATGGTAACTAGTTCATTGGAGTGACCAGCCGTAAGACTTCATATGGTTCTCTGCATATATAGATATGTCAATGAAGTTCTTACTGTAGCTTAAGTACGATGTTCCTTTGACTTGCGGTATTCAAGTCATCTTGATCATGGAGACTTATGCTTTGACATCTTAAGCAAACATCTCTAAGGAGATGTGGACCCGGGATGATTGGGTATAAGTCGAAGTGATCGAAGGTGTTTGAATAGCCTATAATGGATTCACCACTCCTTGCGAGGAGATGTATACCCATGGCCTCTCGTCGGATTGTTACTAAAGTCTTTGGCCAAAGCATTACATATTTAGAGTAAAGTACTATTCGATACATGTGCAGTAACTAGAATCTGTAGGACGAGGAAATGATACTTGGGCTAGGTGTGACGTAGTCAGCCTAGTGAGGACTGACACTATAGACCATGTCCTGAACCAAGTGGGTATAAGATGAGTGAAGGGAATGAGGCACGAATCATTCGAGCTGCTGAAGGGTTTCAGAAATAGTTTTGGATCAACCGTTGATCTTTTCGGTTAATTGGGGATCATGATGTACTACTAGGTGCCACTCATGATCGTTCTATAATTAATGGTTAATTATAGACGGCCAACATAAATCGAGAACCTATTTGGTCACACGCACAACGAGCGTAATCCGAAGGATTTAAAACGAGCTTGAGAATGGGATTCTCAGACCGAGAGAAACTAAGTTTTGTTGGACTAAACATGGAGCGAGCATGAAATCGTTTCAGTCGCAATGGAAGCGAGGATGGGCCGTGTCTTATAAAGACATAATGGATGGACCAAAATGGTTTGGTTCTAATCCAATGGAGGAGAATAAACCAAAGGGTTTGGTTTATTTTAAACGAATGAACCAAAAGTTGGTTCGGTTCGTTTTAACTTAAAATAAACCATCATGGTTTGGTTTATTTTAACTTATCTTAATGGAGCGGGTTAACGGGCCTAATGGTTATGATCCAATAACCATTAAGAGAATTAGTTCTCTATAAAAGAGGGCTTAAGGGATAATTAAGCCCTAATCCAAAACCCTAGCAATAGTCACGCCACTTCATCCCCTCTAAGAGTTGGTGCCAACTCCCATTGCCTCCATCCTTGCCCCTTGTGCCCCTCCTCCGGCGTCCAAGCTTCAGCCGGTGATCCTCCGGCGACCCTCCGGTGATCTCCTTTAGGTTTGGCATCAAGGTGAGCTTTATCTTCCCTTGGTTGGCCGGCGCCTATCTCCTCCACCAAAGCTGTCCAGTTTTCTGGACAGCTTGTTCTCCTCTCGTCGGAGCGTCGTTTGGATGACGGTTAGAGCTCCGACAGCGGCTAACTTACCGGGGATTCGATCTCCAGTAATCCTCTGAGGTGGAGGACGAAGGATTCGTCAATTGGTTGACGAATATCTCTCTGGAGAAGCGAGTTTTGAGGACTCGTTTTTGGATCCGAATTTGGATTCGGATCGTGATCATCTCTCGATCACGTCGTCTTCAACACGAGGCTAGTAACCCGTACGAAGACGAAGCTCGTGGCTTAGCGAAGTCATCCTAAGGATACTCGGCGTGGATACGGATAGAGACGATTCTAGCGAGGATCGTTCCGGTTGATGCCGTTCCCGCTACACGTAATACGAAAGGTATAACGTAGTTAAATTTCCTTTTATTGCAAATTTAAATTTACGGTTATGTCTACACTTGTTGTACTATGCATGCGTGTGATGTGTGTGTTGTAATAAATGTAGATTTATTATTTTTATTGCTTCCGCTGTGCTCATGTTTACGAAACGTGATCGAAAACACACATGCCGCGGTGCCGGAAACCCAACAGTGGTATCAGAGCCCAGGTTGTATTTCGACATAATCATAAAATGGTTTTGCGATAGTCATAATATTATTTCTGAAAATTTTCTAATTTTGGAAATTTAAAAGTATTTATGGAAATTTTTCAATTTCGGAAAGTCTAGAAGTATTTATGTAAATCTTCCACTTTTGGAAAGTTGGAAGTATTTATGGAAATTGATATTTTCCATAAATAAAATATTTGATTAGATTCTGGAAATTTGTTTCCTAATTTAATCATGATTTGATTTGGGAAATCAAATCTTAAAATATTTTATTTCCATAAGTAGTTTTAATGATTTAGGAAATTGGTTTCATAAATAGATTTTCCTTAATCAAATAATTCCATGAATAAAATATGTGATTAGATTTGGAAATTTGTTTCCTAATTTAATTATGATTTGATTTGGAGAATCAAATCTTAAACATATTTTATTTCCACAAATAGTTATGACATATAAGGAAATTATATATATGACATAATTGTATGCCATGTAATTGCATTAGATGCATAACATTATGTCATGCGTGTTGTGACATGTAGATGTATACCATGTATGCCATGCTATGTAGATAATAGTTATTTGCATGCAAAGAGGATGAGACATAAAAACCCTTAAACAATATTAAAGCCTACACCTTCCATTAATATGGTTAGAACCAGAGTTCCATTTCTTGTTTGGGTTGTTGGACTCTCTCCAAGCCCGGCTCGAACCCGAACATGTTCAAACCATGGAATAGTTTAATACTAATATGGTAAGAGTCAGAGGTCAATCGTTAGCTTTGGTTGTTGGACTCTCTCCAAGCTGGGCTAATTGGTTGAATGCGCTCTAACCATATTAAAACTATTTCCCGATTAATGGGTTGGCTTTAACCTGGAGCATCGGCTTGTTGGACTCTCTCCAAGGTCGATGTAAAGGGAGGTGAAGTTGGGTGTTATGCATATGATGCATACTTGTTAATGTGTTAACAACCCGATGTATGTGTGAACATTCAATTAGTTGATAGCACATTGTGATAGTTGCATATACGTGATATGCAATCGGTATAGTTGATACCTACCGTCGTAGTTATGAATGGCTTGTTGGACTCTCTCCAAGGTTGTTCATAACTATGATGGATATCAGCCCATTCGGAGATGGACCTACGATCTCCCGAAGTGATTTTAGGGTTTTTTGAAATTCGAAAAATGAATGGAATTTATGAATGTATAATGATGCATTTTAAAATCATCTTTCTCATATATGCTCGTTTTGTATTTCTAAGATTGATCATGATGTCTTTGAATTTATGTTCCATTTTGGATTCGAATAAATTGACTGGGCCGAACTTCTTGGACTGGCTTAGAAACTTGAGAATTGTTCTCAAGGTTGAAAAGCTTGCATATGTCCTCGAAGCGCCTCTTCCCGCCCATCCTAGTGACGATGCAACTCCAGACCAATTGTTGGTCTATCAGAAACATGTGACTGATTCTGAACTGACAAGTTGCATCATGCTAGCCGCGATGGAACCCAAGCTACGAAAGCAGCATGAGCATATGGATGCTCATATCGTAGTCCATCATCTTTATGAGTTGTTTGATAAGCAAGTGAGATTCGAAAGGTTCGAAGTCTCCAAGCTCCTCTTCACCTCTGAGATGCAAGAAGGTTCATCTGTGGTACTGCTCAATATGCTGAAGACTGTGGAGCCTTCTGAGAAGCATGAGCAGGGGACGGTGTTGTTAGTTGATTCCTCGAAGAAAGGTTCTAAGAGGGAGTCAAAGAAACAACAGAAGGGGAAGAAGAAAAAAGGCTAAAAAGGCAAAACCAGCTCAAAAGGGCACTTGCCATCATTATGGCAAGTAGGGCCATTGGCGAAGAAATTGCAAGATTTATCTTGAGTCCGTGAAGAAGAATAAGGCATAAGATGCTCCATCTTTTTCATATATATTCGTTATTGATTGTCATTCTATTTCCTCAGACACTTGGGTATTGGATACTGGGTGTGGCTCACATATATGTAATGACATACATGGGCTAAGGAATAGAAGAAGACTCGTCAAGGGAGAGTCAAATTTACGTGTTGGGAATGGAGCAAAGGTTGCTGCACTCGCCATCGGAACATATTTTTTGAAACTCCCTGCAGGACTTGTCTTAGAACTGGACAATTGCTTTTATGTTTCTTCGTTGATAAAGAACATCATTTCTATTTCTTGTTTAAATAGAAATGGGTACCATTTGACTTTTAGTAACAATTGTTGTTACATAACTTTAAATGGAGTTTTTTAAGGGACTGGAACTTTAAGTAATGGTGTTTATACGTTGGACGTATCCAGTGACATTTGCAATATCGAAGCGAGCAACAAGTGTGCTCGAAAGGATAATCAAATAGACTCCTATATGTGGCATTGTCGTCTTGGCCATGTAAGCAAGAAATGCATGTCCGAATTACACCGATCTGGAATTCTAGAATCGTTTGAATTGGATTCATACGATACATGTGAATCATGCTTAAAAGGCAAGATGACTAAGTTACCTTTTACTAGAAAAGGTGAACGAGTGGGAGAGTTATTAGGTCTAATACATACTGATGTATGTGGACCTATGTCAACTCAAGCTTTAGGAGGCTATAGCTACTTCATTACCTTCACCGATGATCACTCACGGTTTGGGTATGTGTTCTTGATGAAACACAAGTCTGAAGCCTTTGAAAGGTTCAAAGAATTCAGAAATGAAGTAGAGAAACAACATGACAAGTGTATTAAAATACTTCGATCAGATCGAGGTGGTGAATACTTAAGTCAGGAGTTTCTTGATTATCTAAGAGACAATGGCATATTGTCTCAATGGACTCCGCCATATACACCACAGCATAATGGTATATCTGAGAGGCGTAACCGGACCTTGTTGGACATGGTCAGGTCAATGATGAATCATGCGACTCTTCCCAAGTCCTTTTGGGGATATGCACTTCAGACATCTGTTTACTTGTTAAACAGAATTCCTACCAAGGTAGTCTCAACTACTCCATATGAGATATGGAATAGTAAGAAACCTCATGTATCTTACTTGAAGATATGGGGTTGTCCTGCTTATGTGAAGCAGACAGTATCAGACAAATTGGATGCTAAGTCTGATAAATGTCTATTTATTGGATACCCTAAGGAAACAAGGGGTTACCAATTCTATCATCCTGTGGAACAAAAGATGTTTGTTTCAAGGCATGCTGTGTTTCTAGAGAAAGAGTTTCTCTTGCAAGAAAATAGTGGGAGTGTCGTCGAGCTTGAGGAGGCTCGAGAGACTCAAATAGACATTGACGAGATACCTGGTGAAGCACAACAGCCGACAACTCATAGTGATGAGCAATCGGCTGGACCTATTGTAACACCACATCTTCATAGATCTGGTAGAACACGCAATATTCCTGAGAGATATGGATTTCTCGTAAGTGAATCGAACTGATGGGATGTCCGCTTCGGAGGCTCATTGGCTCCCATGTCCCCGGATTAAAATTTTCACTAATGAAAGGATTAATCCGGATGGGATGAGCTTCCTTAGCAACACCTATTCGTCGTCGTGCTAACAACTCGAGTGGTCGCTTGAACAAACTAGTCGTTCAAGCAACACAACTCTTCTAGTTGGTTAGCCGCGGAAGAGACGACGGACGGATCGCCGGTTTTTGTGTTTGTCTTCGGGGTCCATGATTATACAATATATATTCATATACACACATGTATAATCATCATATATAAGAACATGCTCAGATCTGAAATTAAAGTTATAAAACTTTATACCTTACGATCTTCTACCGTATGTCCTATCCTTCTCGTGGACGACATGTGGACGAAGATCCTCCACGAGTAGAAGCCTTCTAGATCGCGTTCTTCTCTTCCTTGTTCGCTGCGAACAAAGAGAAGAACCACCAAAACCTTTCCTTTCTAGAACCGGCCACCAAACAAGAGAGTTTGATGCAACCGCCGGCCAAGGAACGATTGGATGAGTGCCGGCCAACTTGTTGTATTGTTGCCGCCGGCCACCTAGATGTTGGAGAAGCACCGGCCACCAATTGTTGGAGATCCGCCGGCCACCAAGGAGCAAGAGAGGAGGAAGAAGAGAACCGGCCAAGGATGAGAAGGGAAAGAGGGGCGCCGGCCAAAAACCTTAGGGAGAACAATCACCTTGCCACCCACTTTCTTAGCCGCCCAAAAACCCTAGCTCCTCTAGGGTTTGTTGCCGCCCAACTCTTGGATGAGCCAAACCCTAATTCTCCAATCCAAAAATCATGTTTTCGCCCAATGCCTAAGCCTTTATTTATAGAATTTAGGAGAAAGTTGGTTAGCCTAAAATATAGGAACTAATCCCTATTTTCTTGCCCAACCAACCTTATCCCTTTAAGATTTGTTGTCCGCCCAACCAAGGATGAGCCAAACCCTAATTCTAGAATTTAGGCTTAAGCCTCCTCTAATCTCCACCGTCGGATCTAGGGATTTAATCTCCACCGTCGGTTCTAGGGATTTAATCTCCACCGTCGGTTCTAGGGATTTTATACCAACCGTCGGATCTAGGATTTCATCCCAACCATAGGATCTAGGATTTCATCCCAACCGTCGGATCAAGGGTTTTATCCCAACCGTCGGATCTAGGGATTTAATCCCAACCGTCGATTCTAGGGTTTCATCCTAACCATCGGATCTATGGATTTAATCCAACCGTTGGTTCTAGGGTTTCATCCTAACCATCGGATCTATGGATTTAATCCAACCGTTGGTTCTAGGGTTTCATCCTAACCATCGGATCTATGGATTTAATCCAACCGTTGGTTCTAGGGTTTCATCCTAACCATCGGATCTATGGATTTAATCCAACCGTTGGTTCTAGGTTTTGTTTTTACATTCTTGGATCTAGACTTCACAAGGATTATATTAGGCTACGATAGGGACCATAAGGAGGAGTTGGGTCTCGGCCACCCGATGGATCGGAACCACACAAACTTGATCCATCAATGATGTTCCATTCCACTAGAGGATCATCATTGAACTACCTCACCAACCCCCATAAATCAATATGGGCTCCATATATTATTTGTACATTAATCTCCCCGTGTTTAAGATATCGAATGTCCGTCAATTAATTGATTTACTGACCATCAATTAATCAACATCTAACTCCTCGAGTAGTACCACTAAACCTTATCATCATGTTGACTAAGTCAACCAACTGGGTTTACATGATGAACCTTATGAGCTCCTCAAGGGGACATCATCAACCTAATATATAGGACACGGTTTCCTCCTATAATCAACGGCACACCATGTAAATAATATTATTTCCCAACTTACCGGGCATATTGATTTAATCCATCTAAATCTCACCCACTGGTAAATCAAAGAAATAAATACTAAGTACATGTGCCCATTATTATATCGGGATTAAGAGCATGTACAACATAATATCCGAGGTCCGATTCAATTATGTAGTCAACACTAAATTGAATCACCTCTATGTCGGTCCTGCTCAATACACCTAAGTGTACTAGTGTAACTCTATGTTCAAGACAAAACAATACCAAGCTACACTACAACCATGCCAATGGTTTGTCCAAAACCATCTTGGTTGTGAGCCTCTACTTATATTTTACAAGGAACTGATAACATGATCTTCTGTGCCACACCAAGCACCATGTTATCTACAATGTAAAATATTAGACAATATGCACACATATAATAATATATAAAGTGCAAACAATGATCATGTGATTCTTATTTCAAAATAAAATGTTCATACAAAAAGAGCTAGGCTTTCAAAGATACATTCTAACAATCTCCCACTTATACTAAAACTATCGTCATCACTCTGCCATACATCTGATCCCCATGTCCTCCACATGCCTATCAAACGCTTTCGCTGGAAGGGCCTTAGTGAATGGATCCGCCAGGTTTTCCTCTGATGCTATATTGGCGACAACAACTTCTCCTCGCTTTACGATCTCTCGTATATGGTGGTACTTGCGCTCTATGTGTTTACTCGCCTTATGGGCTCGTGGTTCCTTCGAGTTTGCAACTGCACCACTATTATCACAAAATATTGTGATAGTTACAGGCAAACCGGGAATCACATCCAAGTCCATCAAGAAGTTCTGAGCCATCTGACTTCCTTTGCCTCGGAGGTGCCCATACTCGGCTTCCATGGTAGAGTCCGCGCATTTACCTTGACACTCCTCCATACTATGGCTCCACCTCCAAAAGTAAACACAAACCCGAGGTAGACTTACTCTTGTCCCTATCGATTGGAAATCCGAATCCGTGTAACCCACGAGGACTAATTGATCTGCCCGTAAACGACATATAATCCCTAGTCCTTCTCGGTACTTGATATATGCTTTACGATCGATGTCACTGTCGGGATTACTCGATATGTCACTAACCATGCCCACGGCAAGCGGATATCCGGTCTACATAGCATAGCATACATAAGGCTTCCTCACTGCAGAAGCATAGGAACCGCCTTCATGTCCTCTATCTCCTTTGATGTTTTGGGACACATCTCTTTAGATAAAGGAACTCCATGCCTAAAAGGTAGAAAACCTTTCTTGGAGTTCTGCATGCTAAAGCGAGCAAGGATAGTGTCAATGTATGAAGCTTGAGATAAGCACAACATCCTTTTCTTGCGATCCCTTATAACTTTGATCCCAAGGATGTGTCCCACTTCTCCCAAGTCCTTCATGTCAAATTGTTTGGACAACCATACCCTTACGTCGATAACACTTTGATATTGTTTCCAACTAACAAAATGTCATCTACGTATAGTACAAGAAACACCACTACGTTTAGTCACATCTCTTGTATACACAAGGCTCATCCGGACTTTGAATAAATCCATATGATTGGATTACCTCATCAGCGGATGTTCCAAGATCTAGAAGCTTGCTTGATCCATAAATGGACCGATTAAGCTTACATACAAGATGCTCTTTGCCTTTAGCAATGAATCCCTCAGTTGCCGCATATAGATGTTCTCCTCAAGACTTCCATTAAGGAAAGGCATCTTGACATCCATCTGCCAAATCTCATAATCCATATGAGCTGACTATAGATAAGAGAATCCGGATAGACTTAAGCATAGCTACTGAAAGGTCTCCTCATAATCGATGCCCTCTTTACAGTATACCCTTTGAAGGTCTCAACCTTCATCTCTTGTAGATCCACTTGCATCCAATGGCTTTTACACCATCGGGTGGTTCTACTAGCTCCCGGACTGATTAGAATCCATAGATTCTATCTCACGAATTCATCGCACTTTGCCAAGATACGCATCTCTATCTTGGAGTGCCTCGTCATATGTCCGAGGATCAGGTTCATGTTCACGGGGACTAAGTCGAAGACTCTCCCAAAAACATGAATCTCTCGGGTTGTCTAACAAGCCCTCCCACTCTGACGAGGTGCCTCCTGTGTATGCTCTGTGACACGTGGTGCGATGACTTGTGGTGTCTCCTCTTGTACTGCGGTGAGTGCTGAAGTCGGGACTTCCCTGTCGACTCCTCAGAACAATCCTACTCTTGGGCTTGTGGTTCATTACATAATCCTCCTCTAGAAATCGGCATTCGTGCTAACGATCACCCTCGATCTCTAGGATTATAAAACAAACCACCTTTCGTTCCCTTAGGGTAGCCAACAAACATGCACATTCATGCGAGGTTCCAACTTACGGCCTCGACCTTCGGCACATGTCTTTGGACTCCCCATATCCGAATATGTCTCGGACTAGGCTTTGCCCGATCCACAATTCTCTGAGGTAGAAGGTGCGATTTAGATGGAACCAAGTTGAGTGTACATTGTTGTATCGATACATACCCCCGAGCGAATAGGTAACTCGAATAACTCATCATCGATCGACCATCTCCATAAGAGTCCTATTCCTTCGCTCCGCTACACCATTCTGAGGGTGTGCGGTGCGGACAATTGGGATTGAATCGACCTCTCGATAAGTAACTCCTAAACTCTCCCAAGAGGTACTGCCACCACGATCGGATCGTAATGTCTTGATACTTTTACCTTAGCGGTTCTCCACATCGACCTTGAATTCTTTGAACTGTCAAAGCATTGGACTTCGGCGCATCAAGTAAATGTATCCATATCTTGAATAATCGTCTATAAAAGAGGCGAAATATTCAAAACCACCTCTTGCCTGGATAGACATAGGACCACACAAATCAGAATGAACCAATTCTAACACATCTTTGGCTCTATACCCCTTGGCCTTGAAAGGCCTCTTGGTCATTACCTTCCAAGCAAGATTCGCAGGTTGGAGATCCTCCACCACTAATGAACCCAAAGGTCCATCACCTATCAACCTTGAATTCGCTAAGGTTAATATGACCAAGCCTTAGATGCCAAAGATATGTTTGGTTCATCTGTGAAGGTTCTTTTCTCTTATTAGATTTAGAAGATGAGTTATTTACTTCTATATGCATCGTGGGAGTTTTCGGTTCAAGAGTATATAAATTGCCAACCAATGTACCAGAACAGATAATCTCTCTATTTCTTTTATAACAACTCTGTCATTAAAAGAAACAGTAATATCCATCCACAAATAATTTAGAAACCAAATCAAATTCTTTCTAAATGTAGGTACATAAAGACAATTTCTCAAAACCAAAACTTTATTCCTATCAAAAGATAAATAAACATCTCCCAACGCAATAGCACCACCTTTGAAGCATTGCCCATGTAGAGTAATTTCTCCCTCACTAGTCGTCGGGTTTCTGGAACCCCGCAAAGAATTGCAGACATGATCAGTGGCTCCCGTGATCTACACACACCGTGTACCGGTAGATAACACCACTAAACATGTTTCAACGACTAAGGCGTAAGATATACCTCTGCTCTTCTTTAGGTTGGGAAGTCTTTCTTCCCATGTCCAAATCTGCTTACAAGTGAAGTACTTGCCTTTCGGCTTCTTCACTCCTCTCGAGGTCCACCCACCACCTTTGCTCTACCTTGTTTCTTCTTCTTCTTGCCTTCGCATAGAAGTAGAAACCTTCCGAGCAACCATGGCTTCCTTCCTAGTAGCTTGATTCTCGTATCCGAAAAGTTCCTTTTCCCGTAATCATTCGCAACCCTAGAGGACACTCATTGACATTAAGACACTATCCATTTTTTCTTTCCAATCAAGATAATTTGGGTATAGTAAGTTTGTTTCCTTTAGTATCATAGCAAGTGGGTTGAAAGCCATTTGAAAATCCTAAGAATCACAATGATCAAAATATTAGATTTCAAATATTATTGATTCCTCAAAACAATAAAATCCCGAAATCAACCAACACGAGAATTTCGTATGATGCCACTGCGGTGGACGATACAATTATACATTTGTAAGAGGAGGTTTTACCCATTAATTTTATTATCTTGTCAACCTTACTTTTTGACAAATAAAATTAATAGTTGGTTCCTCTTTGTCCCTACAAATAAAAGCAGTGACTCCTATGGGGAGGATATTTTTATTTGCATCTAAGTGTGCACCATTACACGATACTAAGGGAATTATTTTGGATTATGTGCCTTACCTTTGTGGAAGTACACACGCTCCTAGATAATTTCCTATAACCATTATTTGACCTAGTGATCCGCAAACAAACCCGTCCTGGGAGGAAGGCACTCGTGAGCCAACACACAAGTTTGTTTGCATCACACGTCAAATTGTAATGGAGGCCGCGGGAATTAATTAAAATGTCCCTCTCCCACTTAGTAAGTTGAAATCGAGGAATTTTAAAAACAAACACAACATGCATATAAAACAAATAAGCAATAAATATGGAAAAATCAGAATTTTTCCAACTATTATGGCATTGTTCTCCAATACGTATCCCGTCGTGTCGCCACCTCATCCGCTCCATCTTTTCCCGTGCGCAAGTCACCAAAGAGTTCCGAGCCGAGATAAATCATATTAATTTACATCCATCGATCCTATACTCCACGAAGGAGTGTACAAATAATCTAGATCGAAAGTAAACTAAAATGAGCGGCTAAACAATGCCATATTTAATTACAAAAATTAAATACTAATCTAGCATCGTCAACCCCGAGGATTCAAATAATAAATTTTTTTACACACATCCATTCACATACACACACATGGCCATAATAGTCGGATCTTATGCCTGCAACCAAAGAGTTAAACTACGCATATCCTACTATTATCCGGCACATATAATATATGAAAAATGCATAAAAAATTAATCGAATCCAAAACACACAAAATCGGAAACCATGGCTCTGATACCAATTGATGGGATGTCCGCTTCGGAGGCTCATTGGCTCCCATGTCCCCGGATTAAAATTTTCACTAATGAAAGGATTAATCCGGATGGGATGAGCTTCCTTAGCAACACCTATTCGTCGTCGTGCTAATAACTCGAGTGGTCGCTTGAACAAACTAGTCGTTCAAGCAACACAACTCTTCTAGTTGGTTAGCCGCGGAAGAGACGACGGACGGATCGCCGGTTTTTGTGTTTGTCTTCGGGGTCCATGATTATACAATATATATTCATATACACACATGTATAATCATCATATATAAGAACATGCTCAGATCTGAAATTAAAGTTATAAAACTTTATACCTTACGATCTTCTACCGTATGTCCTATCCTTCTCGTGGACGACGTGTGGACGAAGATCCTCCACGAGTAGAAGCCTTCTAGATCACGTTCTTCTCTTCCTTGTCCGCTGCGAACAAAGAGAAGAACCACCAAAACCTTTCCTTTCTAGAACCGGCCACCAAACAAGAGAGTTTGATGCAACCGGGCCAAGGAACGATTGGATGAGTGCCGCCAACTTGTTGTATTGTTGCCGCGGCCACCTAGATGTTGGAGAAGCACCGCCACCAATTGTTGGAGATCCGCCACCAAGGAGCAAGAGAGGAGGAAGAAGAGAACCGCCAAGGATGAGAAGGGAAAGAGGGGCGCCGGCCAAAAACCTTAGGGAGAACAATCACCTTGCCACCCACTTTCTTAGCCGCCCAAAAACCCTAGCTCCTCTAGGGTTTGTTGCCGCCCAACTCTTGGATGAGCCAAACCCTAATTCTCCAATCCAAAAAACATATTTTCGCCCAATGCCTAAGCCTTTATTTATAGAATTTAGGAGAAAGTTGGTTAGCCTAAAATATAGGAACTAACTCCTATATTCTTGCCGCCCAACCAAGGATGAGCCAAACCCTAATTCTAGAATTTAGGCTTAAGCCTCCTCTAATCTCCACCGTCGGATCTAGGGATTTAATCTCCACCGTCGGTTCTAGGGATTTAATCTCCACCGTCGGTTCTAGGGATTTGATCCCAACCGTTGGATCTAGGATTTCATCCCAACCATAGGATCTAGGATTTCATCCCAACCGTCGATTCTAGGGTTTCATCCTAACCATCGGATCTATGGTCTTAATCCAACCGTTGGTTCTAGGGTTTCATCCTAACCATCGGATCTATGGATTTAATCCAACCGTTGGTTCTAGGGTTTCATCCTAACCATCGGATCTATGGACTTAATCCAACCGTTGGTTCTAGGGTTTCATCCTAACCATCGGATCTATGGATTTAATCCAACCGTTGGTTCTAGGGTTTCATCCTAACCATCGGATCTATGGATTTAATCCAACCGTTGGTTCTAGGGTTTCATCCTAACCATCGGATCTATGGATTTAATCCAACCGTTGGTTCTAGGTTTTGTTTTTACATTCTTGGATCTAGACTTCACAAGGATTATATTAGGCTACGATAGGGACCATAAGGAGGAGTTGGGTCTCGGCCACCCGATGGATCGGAACCACACAAACTTGATCCATCAATGATGTTCCATTCCACTAGAGGATCATCATTGAACTACCTCACCAACCCCCATAAATCAATATGGGCTCCATATATTATTTGTACATTAATCTCCCCGTGTTTAAGATATCGAATGTCCGTCAATTAATTGATTTACTGACCATCAATTAATCAACATCTAACTCCTCGAGTAGTACCACTCAACCTTATCATCATGTTGACTAAGTCAACCAAATTGGTTTACATGATGAACCTTATGAGCTCCTCGAGGGACATCATCAACCTAATATATAGGACACGGTTTCCTCCTATAATCAAGCGGCACACCATGTAAATAATATTATTTCCCAACTTAGGGCATATTGATTTAATCCATCTAAATCTCACCTTTGGTAAATCAAAGAAATAAATACTAAGTACATGTGCCCGTTATTATATCGGGATTAAGAGCATGTACAACATAATATCCGAGGTCCGATTCAATTATGTAGTCGGACTAAATTGAATCACCTCTATGTCGGTCCTGCTCAATACACCTAAGTGTACTAGTGTAACTCTATGTTCAAGATAAAACAATACCAAGCTACACTACAACCATGCCAATGGTTTGTCCAAAACCATCTTGGTTGTGAGCCTCTACTTATATTTTATAAGGGACTGATAACATGATCTTCTGTGCCACACCAAGCACCATGTTATCTACAATGTAAAATATTAGACAATATGCACACACATATAATAAATATATAAAGTGCAAACAATGATCATGTGATTCTTATTTCAAAATAAAATGTTCATACAAGAAGAGCTAGGCTTTCAGTATACATTCTAACACGAACGACGTATTACTCATTGATGATGAGGAGCCTACCAGTTATGAAGAAGTGCTGACAAGTTCAGAAAGGGATAAGTGGCTTGGTGCCATGAAGTCGGAAATGGATTCCATGTATGAAAACCAAGTTTGGAACTTGGTTGACCCACCTGAAGGCATAAAGCCTATAGGGTGCAAGTGGGTTTTCAAGAAGAAAACCGACATGGATGGTAATGTGATTACCTATAAGGCTAGATTGGTGGCGAAAGGATATCGTCAAAAGCAAGGTGTTGATTATGACGAAACCTATTCGCCTGTAGCTATGCTTAAATCCATTCGGATGCTCCTGGCCATAACGGCTCATTATGATTATGAGATATGACAGATGGATGTGAAAACAACTTTCCTTAATGGAAACCCGCCGAGGGGCGTGTATATGATACAACTGAGGGTTTCACATCGGTTGATAAAACCAAGGTATGCAAATTGCGGCGATCCATTTATGGATTAAAGCAAGCATCCAGAGTCGAATATCCGTTTTGATGAGACAATCAAAAGGTTTGATTTCTCACAAAATCCATGTGTACAAGAAGGTTAGTGGGAGTGCAGTCGTGTTTCTAGTATTGTATGTCGATGACATATTACTTATAGGAAACGATGTTTCAATCTTACAGTCAGTTAAGGTTTGGTTATCCAAGACATTCTCCATGAAAGACCTGGGAGAAGCAACCTACATCCTCGGGATTAAGATCTATAAAGATAGATCGAAACGGTTGCTTGGTCTTTCGCAGTCTACATATATAGACCGAGTGCTAAAGAGGTTTAGCATGTCGGAATCCAAGAAAGGTTTCCTACCCATCAGGCATGGGATACACCTTTCGAAGTCTATGTGTCCGCGCACAGAAGACGAGAGGATTTGCATGAGTAAGATTTCCTATGCATCCGCAATAGGATCTATCATGTATGCTATGTTATGTACGAGGCCCGATGTATCGTATGCTCTGAGTGTCACGAGCAGTTACCAGTCTGATCCAGGAATGGATTATTGGGTGGATGTTAAGACGATCCTTAAGTACTTGAGAAGAACTAAGGATGTGTTCCTAATATATGGAGAAGGGTACATGGTGATACGTGGGTATACGGATGCCAGCTCCAGACAGACAAGGATGATTCCATGTTTCAGTCTGGGTATGTATTCACCTAGAATGGAGGCGCAATAAGTTGGAAAGGTTCCAAGCTTGACGCTATAGCGGATTCTGCCACTAAGGCAGAATACATTGCATCTTTGGAAGTAGCAAAGGAAGCGGTTTGGATCAAGAAGTTCATCTCTGAACTTGATGTGGTTTCATCAATGATCCAAACATGTGCTTCGCCGCTATCATCTTATCAGAGAGATCATCAGTAGGAACGAAATACAAATCGAGAAAATTCCCACTGAAAGGAACTTAGTGGATCCTTTGACTAAGGCATTACCTCAAAGTAAGTTTGAGGGTCTTGTTAGAGCTTATGGTATTGGATACCGTAGCGATTGGCATTAGGCCAAGTGGGAGTCTGTTAGTAATATATGAGAGATGTCCTAAGGCAATCGCCTTATGTATGAACCATTTATATGATAAATGAAGATTCACTATTTGAGTATACATGTTTTATATATTTGATTGGATCTTAAACTCATTTACTGAATGTCCTCGATACGATTCACAGCATGAGAGAATTTGTGATTGGATCACAACTAGTGAGTATCTCTACATGTGTAATTGTGATGTAGCGGAATTATCCCTAGTCGATGAATTGATGGATTTGGACACCATCAATTCTGTCAAGACTAGCACGAGGTATACTCCTTGATGTATCCAAGCAGCTGATTCTCACTGGCTGGAGACATTGTGATGTCCGGAGTTGATCATGGATGCTAGTTATGGTAACTAGTTCATTGGAGTGACCAGCCGTAAGACTTCATATGGTTCTCTGCATATATAGATATGTCAATGAAGTTCTTACTGTAGCTTAAGTGCGATGTTCCTTTGACTTGCGGTATTCAAGTCATCTTGATCATGGAGACTTATGCTTTGACATCTTAAGTAAACATCTCTAAGGAGATGTGGACCCGGGATGATTGGGTATAAGTCGAAGTGATCGAAGGTGTTTGAATAGCCTATAAAGGATTCACCACTCCTTGCGAGGAGATGTATACCCATGGCCTCTCGTCGGATTTTTACTAAAGTCTTTGGCCAAAGCATTACATGTTTAGAGTAAAGTACTTTTCGATACATGTGCAGTAACTAGAATCCGTAGGACGAGGAAATGATACTTGGGCTAAGTGTGATGTAGTCAGCCTAGTGGGGACTGACACTATAGACCATGTCCTGAACTAAGTGGGTATAAGATGAGTGAAGGGAATGAGGCACGAATCATTCGAGCTGCTGAAGGGTTTCAGAAATAGTTCTGGATCAACCGTTGATCTTTTCGGTTAATTGGGGATCATGATGTACTACTAGGTGCCACTCATGATCGTTCTATAATTAATGGTTAATTATAGACGTCCAACATAAACCGAAAACCTATTTGGTCACACGCACAACGAGCGTAATCCGAAGGATTTAAAACGAGCTTGAGAATGGGATTCTCAGACCGAGAGAAACTAAGTTTGGTTGGACCAAACATGGAGCGAGCATGAAATCGTTTCAGTTGCAATGGAAGCGTGGATGGGCCGTGTCTTATGAAGACATAATGGATGGACCAAAATGGTTTGGTTCTAATCTAATGGAGGAGAATAAACCAACGGGTTTGGTTTATTTTAAACGAATGAACCAAAAGTTGGTTCGGTTCGTTTTAACTTAAAATAAACCATCATGGTTTGGTTTATTTTAACTTATCTTAATGGAGCGGGTTAACGGGCCTAATGGTTATGATCCAATAACCATTAAGAGAATTAGTTCTCTATAAAAGAGGGCTTAAGGGATAATTAAGCCCTAATCCAAAACCCTAGCAATAGTTGCCGCCCATTTCATCCCCTCTAAGAGTTGGCGCCAACCTCCATTGCCGCCCAGCCCCTTGTGCCGCCGTCCATCTCCTTGCCGGCATCCAAGCTTCATCCGGTGATCCTCCGGCGACCCTCCGGTGATCTCCTTTAGGTTTGACATCAAGGTGAGCTTTATCTTCCCTTGGTTGGCCGGCGCCTATCTCCTCCACCAAAGCTGTCCAGTTTTCTGGACAGCTTGTTCTCCTCTCGTCGGAGCGTCGTTTGGATGATGGTTAGAGCTCCGACAGCGGCTAATTTACCGGGGATTCAATCTCCGGTAATTCTCTGAGGTGGAGGACGAAGGATTCGTCAATTGGTTGACGAATATCTCTCCGGAGAAGCGAGTTTTGAGGACTCGTTTTTGGATCCGAATTTGGATTCGGATCGTGATCATCTCTCGATCACGTCGTCTTCAACACGAGGCTAGTAACCCGTACAAAGACGAAGCTCGTGGCTTAGCGAAGTCATCCTAAGGATACTCGGCGTGGATACGGATAGAGACGATTCTAGCGAGGATCGTTCCGGTTGATGCCGTTCCCGCTACACGCAATACAAAAGGTATAACGTAGTTAAATTTCCTTTTATTGCAAATTTAAATTTACGGTTATGTCTACACTTGTTGTACTATGCATGCGTGTGATGTGTGTGTTGTAATAAATGTAGATTTATTATTTTTATTGCTTCCGTTGTGCTCATGTTTACGAAACGTGATCGAAAACACACATGCCGCGGTGCCGTAAACCCAACACTAGGCTTATTAGCCTTGGTCACTTGGGTCTTGCCTAGGTTGACTCTAGGGGTAACTCCCCTTGCAACCTTCTTGGTGGCCACCCTAGGTTTCCTAGAAACCTTAGCCACTAGGCACAACCTTTGGTAAACCTTAGGGATGACTTCCCTATTGACCTTGGTCTTCCTAGACCTAGTTTGTGTCCCATAATCAAATGAAACACTATGGTAAGCTACCTTAGGCTTAGGTTTGTGACCCAAACCTTGCTTGCCTTTGGTTGACTTTTGACTCTTAGGTCCTTGGTGTTGACTTTGAGTTTTGGACCTTTGACTTTGACCATTAGACCCTTTAAATTGGTTTTGTATATTTCTAAGGGTCTTTTCTAGTTTCTCAAGCCTTGACCTCAAGGCTTGGTTTTCTAATTCCAATTGCCCAATTGATTTTTGATTAAATTCTTGGGCATGGGACTTTCTAGGCATATGCCTAGTCCATTTAGGGTTTAGACCTAGATGTTCTTGTACCTTCCTAATTGTCTCCCTAGGTAGGATTGGTCTTGAGTTATTTGACCTAGGTTTATCCTTAGATAACTTATTTTTAGGGACACTAGTCCCAAATTTCTCCTTACTTTTGAAGTTAACACTTTTAGCTCCTAAACAAATGTATTTATCTAGCATGCTTTTCATGGTGAATTGCGAGAGAATTAAAATTTCTAGCATGCTTTTGACTTTTAAATTTAGAAGGTGCATTATTTAAATATACCTTAGGGTTAGCTATAGAAGCTCCCCCTACTTGTAATGCTCCTCCTTGCCCCTTCTTCTTCCCCCTAGGGCATTGACTCCGATAATGCCCCTTTGAATTGCACTTGAAGCATATGATGTGCTCCTTGCTCTTTTGACTTGGGGAACAGGCATCCTTGACTTTTGGTGCCGGTGGAGCTTTCCTAACATTCTTTGGACACTTGCTCTTATAGTGCCCGATTTTCCTACACTCAAAACATATTATATGCATTTTATTATTAACACATATGTTTGAGTTACCTAGGTCAATAGAGACCGGAATTGGAATTTGGGCTTCTTCATCTTGACCGGATGTCGAAGCTTCTTCTTGATGTTCCGGTGTGGAAGTTCTCTCCTCCCCCTCAGTCCTTGAAGTGGATGCTTCTTCCACTTCCTCCACCGATCCGGAAGTTGACTCCCTATCAACCTCCGAATCCTCAAGCTCTTTAGATGATGATGTACTTGCTTGAGCTTGAGAGGGTGAACACTCCTCTTCTTCTTCTTCTTGGATTGATGATGGATTTTCATGAAGCTTTGCCACTTGGCTCCACAACTCTTTAGCATCCATATAGTCCCCTACCATACACACAATTTCATTAGGGACCAAATCAAGAATAAATTTTACTACCTTCATGTTTTTCTCGAAGGCTTGGAGTTGATCTTCACTCCACTTCTTCTTCTTGAGGAACCCTCCCTTTGGTCATATTGTATAGCTAAAACCCTCCATCAAGATAGACCATTCTTTGAAGTCCCTCATCATTAGGAAGTCTTTAATTCTTGACTTCCATTGCTTAAACCCTTCTTGTCCATAGAAGGTATAGGGGATAGATGTGTTGATATCCCATCCCAAATGTCCTTGGATTTCCATCTTTCCCTTTAGCATTTTGACTCCGGGTTGTTAATCCGTAGAAGAACCCCGGGCTCTGATACCACTTGTTGGGACCTGTGTGCCCGCTAGAGGGGGGGGGGGAATAGCGCGTTGACCGTACGTAGAAGGAATTTGATCACGTGTTCGTCTCTACAATTTCGTTAGCACAGCGGAAATAGAAAAGTAATAACGATAACGAAATGAACAACACGCTAACACAAGGATATAACATGGTTCGGAACCAAAACAGTTCCTACTCCACGGATTGGGTTCGTACGAACCCTAGCGATGCCAATCACACACCACTATGATAAATACTCCTTCTCGACACAAGTTGGAGGTGGAGAAACCTCTTACAATAAGATTACAACTATAATCAAATAACAACAAGCAAATAAAATGAGATACAATGCAATATAAGTAAAGAGAATGCTTTACAAATGCCTTTCGATTGCTTGCTTATTGATCGCTTGAATCGTGGTTGAAGATCCTGATTTGCAGCAGCAAATCGCCTCAAAAACGTCCAAGAAATCACTGCCAAAAACCCTCCCGTCGAGCTCCTTTTATCCTTGCGTGCGACCTGGATTTCCGCCCATCAGTCGACTGCCATAAGTCACCAGTCGACTGATGCCACTGTTGTCGTGAGACAACGGCTCGATCCACGCTGGAAAAACTCCAACGGATCTCTTGGTAGTCGACTGCCAACATTGGCAGTCGACTGCCCGGCGCCGTAGCCGGTAGCGGTCGGCCTACGGAGCGCTGCGCAACCAACCTAAGCGCGATCGGCGCCATCGACGCGATCGGCGCTCCAATGAGCGGTCGTGTGAGCATTTCGACTCTAAACCGTAGTCGAACTCTAGTCGACTCGGCAATGAACCGCCATAATGCGATCGCCAACCTCAAAAATGAGGTTTTAACCCAAGTATGGTGCCCCCATACTTGCTAGACCACCCTTAGCCTAGACCTAAGCCTTCTAGCCACCTCCATCAGCCTCACGCCTCTCGGATCCCTCCAAGTCATCCATGACTTGTTCATCCATCGCCCTAGCCTCCAGGTGCTTCCCTCGGCTATGTCATGCTAACGGTGTCTACACCGCCAAGGCACATTGGACTTACGCCGCCAAGACTCCGCTTGGACTTTACGCCGCCAACCATTGGACTTATGCTGCCAAGACTTCACCCTTGGACTTTACGCCGCCAATATCAATCCCCTTGGACTTCTCAAATGCCAAGACTCAAGCTTGGACTTTCCCTTACCAACCCATGTTGGACTTCCCATGCCAAGACCCATGCTTGGACTTTTCCTTGTGCCAAGTACTCAAGACTTGAACTTTCCAAAATGCCAAGTGTCCCACTTGGACTTTCCATGCCAAGTACCCATGACTCGGACTTTACCTTGCCAAGACCCATGCTTGGACTTTCCCTTAATCACATGGTCAACCCTAGTCAACCATCAAGATTTCCCTCGAGTCAAACTCGAGTTTGGTCAATTATAACCTGGGTCGATTGCTTCAACAATCTCCCCAACATATTAACCGACATCAATGTCCAACATCAATGTCAAACCACTTTGTCAAACATCCTATGTCAAACATCAAAATATCACTCGAGTCAAACTCGAGTATGGTCAATCGTGACCTGGGCCGATTGCACCAACAGGGATTAGGGTTTTTGGGCAGCAAGGGATAGGAGGCTTGGGCGACCACAAACTTGGAAAGTTTTTCCTTCTTCTTCCTTAGGTGGCCGGCGCCCATCCTCTCCTCTCCTCTCCTTGGCTGGCGTCCAAATCTCTTCCTTCTCTTCTTCTTGGCCGGTGGAAACAAAGGTTAGGGTGATTCCTTGGAGCTCTTGGCCGGCACCCACCTTCGCCTCTCTTTAGGCCGGTGGCAAGCTTCAAGTTGGGAGCTTATTGGTTGGTCCTAGATAGAGGAGAGTTTTGTTTCATATTCTTCCTTTTGTGTGGAGCGAGCAAAGAAAGGAAGATTGGTGATCTAGGAGGCTTTGACTTTTGGAAGATTGTCGTCCACACGACGTCCAAAAGGAGGAAGGACATATAATAGAAGATCGAGAGGTATAATGCTTGTTTATATTCTTTTGTATTATGTCTATAATTGTTTTTCAATTATATGCATGTTGTATGTTTTGTTTTGTGGCTAAATTAACTTGGACCCCGAATACAAACACAAAAACCGGCAATCCGTACATCGTCTATTCCGCGGCTATTCGTAAAATAGAGATTGGTGGCTTGAACAACAAGTTTGTTCAAGTGACCACTCTAATCGAATAGCACGATGATAACACGGTAGCTTGGGTAATCCCTGTAGGATCGATGAAGTGTGGATGTGGTCGGCTAGAGGGGGGTGAATAGCCCTCAATCATTCGATGGTGGAATTCGTTCATTCTCATTGCGTTGCTTTCCTACGATTGTCGTTAGCGCAGCGGAATACTAATACAAATATGAATACTAACAACAAATAATCATACGCAAACACACACAATATACGTGGTTCGGAACCGAAAGGTTCCTACTCCACGGGCGAGCTCTTCGAGCTCTAGTTATGCTCACAACACTAACTAATCTCCTTCTCGACTACACGTCGGAGGTGGAGAAACCTCTCACAAGCTATTACAACAATTAATATATGAAATACAAGAAATACAAAGACAAATATGAAATACATGTAAAGAACACTTTATAACGCTTTCTTTGAACCCTTTGCTTGTATCTTGCTTTAGATGGCTCTTGAAGGTCTGGAATGTGGCAGCAATTCCCCTCCAATAACTTCACAAAAGTCTTGGCAAAATCCTTCCACTTGAGCTCCATTTATAACCTGCATCAAGATGTTTTCGCGACCAGCAGTCGACTACCAAAAGGCCCCAGTCGACTGCCCCTGTAACCATTGTCTCACAATGGTCAGATCCATGTTGGACAAGTTCCAACGGATCTCCTACCGATCACCCAAGGCAATGACCGTAACCTAGTAGTAGATCGCCATGGGCTATGGAGCGCTCCTCACGACATTCCCATCACGATCGCCATCTCCGACCATCACGACATCCGATTGCCAATCCATGGCAGCCGACTGCCAAGCACAAAACCTGCAGTCTAACACCATCGAACCCTAGTCGACTTGGACCAGTCGACTGACACCTATGCTAGTCGATTGTTGTCGGGCAAAACCTCAAACACCAAGTTGTTTGAGCATCCGACCGTCGGGTAAACCCTCAAACATCAAGTTTGAGCCTCCGACACTCAGTCTTAGCTACTTGGCCAAGTCCACCTTATCCCTCATGGAGTTTCTCACCGAAGCTCTCTTCCCTCGGCCTACGTCTCTCGGATGCGCCAAGTGCACGGCTTCGTAACTGTTGGGTTTCCGGCACCGCGGCGTGTGTGTGTTCGATCATGTTTCGTAAACATGAACACAGCGGAAGCAATAAAATAATAAATACTCCTATTTATTACAACACACACAACACACGCATGCATATTACAACAAGTGTAGACATAACTGTAAATTTAAATTTGCAATAAAAGAAAATTTATCTACGTTATACCTTTCGTATGACGTGTAGCGGGAACGGCATCAACCGGAACGATCCTCGCTAGAATCGTCTCTATCCGTATCCACGCCGAGTTCCTCGGGATGACTTCGCTAAGCCACGAGCTTCGTCTTCGTACGGGTTACTAGCCTCGTGTTGAAGACGACGTGATCGAGAGATGATCACGATCCGAATCCAAATTCGGATCCAAAACGAGTCCTCAAAACTCGCTTCTCCGGAGAGGTATTCGTCAACCGATTGACGAATCCTTCGTCCTCCACCTCAGAGGATTACCGGAGATCGAATCCCCGGTAAGTTATCCGCTGTCGGAGCTCTAACCGTCGTCCAACCGACGCTCCGACGAGAGGAGAAGAAGCTGTCCAGAAAACTGGACAGCTTGGTGGAGGAGTAGGCGCCGGCCAAAACAAGGAAGCCAAGTGCTCACCTTTTCACCGAGGCCTAGGAAGATCACCGGAGGGTCGCCGGAGGGTTCACCGGCTGAAGCTTGGACGCCGACAAGGAGATGACGGCGGCACAACAAGCTGGGCGGCAGCCTAGGGTTGGCGCCGAGCAACTCCAAGGGTGGGCGGCAACTCAAAGGCTAGGGTTTTGGATTAGGGCTTAATTATCCATTAAGCCCTCTTTTATAGAGAACTAATTCTCTTAATGGTTATTGGATCATAACCATTAGGCCCGTTAACCCGCTCCATTAAGATAAGTTAAAATAAACCAAACCATGATGGTTTATTTTAAGTTAAAATGAACCGAACCAACTTTTGGTTCATTCGTTTAAAATAAACCAAACCCTTTGGTTTATTCTCCTCCATTGGATTAGAACCAAACCATTTTGGTTCATCCATTATGTCTTCATAAGACACGACCCATCCACGCTTCCATTGCGACTGAAACGATTTCATGCTCGCTTTATGTTTGGTCCAACCAAACCTAGTTTCTCTCGGTCTGAGAATCCCATTCTCAAGCTCGTTTTAAATCCTTTGGATTACGCTCGTTGTGCGTGTGACCAAATAGGTTCTCGGTTTATGTTGGCCGTCTATAATTAACTATTAATTATAGAACGATCATGAGTGGCACCTAGTAGTACATCATGATCCCCAATTAACCGAAAAGATCAACGGTTGATCCAGAACTATTTCTGAAACCCTTCAGCAGCTCGAATGATTCGTGCCCCATTCCCTTCACTCATCTTATACCCACTTGGTTCAGGACATGGTCTATTGTGTCAGTCCCCACTAGGCTGACTACGTCACACCTAGCCCAAGTATTATTTCCTCGTCCTACGAATTCTAGTTACTCCACATGTATCGAAGAGTACCTTACTCTAAACATGTAATGCTTTGGCCAAAGACTTTAGTAACAATCCGACGAGAGGCCATGGGTATACATCTCGCAAGGAGTGGTGAATCCTTTATAGGCTATTCAAACACCTTCGATCACTTCGACTTATACCCAATCATCCCGGGTCCACATCTCCTTAGAGATGTTTGCTTAAGATGTCAAAGCATAAGTCTCCATGATCAAGATGACTTGAATACCGCAAGTCAAAGAAACATCGCACTTAAGCCACAGTAAGAACTTCATTGACATATCTATATATGCAGAGAACCATATGAAGTCTTACGGCTGGTCACTCCAATGAACTAGTTACCATAACTAGCATCCACGATTAACTCCGGACATCACTATGTCTCCAGCCTATGAGAATCAGCTGCTTGGATACACCAAGGAGTATACCTCGTGCTGTCTCTAGTCTCAATTGATGGTGTCCAAATCCATCAATTCATCGACTAGGATAATTGATACATCACAATTACACATGTAGAGATACTCACTAGTTGTGATCCAATCACAAATTCTCTCATGCGTGAATCGTATCGTGGACATTGATAAATGAGTTTAAGATCCAATCAAATACATAAAACATGTATACTCAAATAGTGAATCTTCATTTATCATATAAATGGTTCATACATAAGGCGATTGCCTTAGGACATCTCTCATATATTACTAACAGTAACGCCATCCTTCGCGTCTCTTGCCCTCGAAGTATGCTTCCCTTTGGCCTCACTCCATTCGCTCCCCGTTCGGCGGTCCCTTGGATGCACCAAGAACACGACTTCACAATGTCATTCTTCACCGACTCAAGGACCCCAAGCCTAGTGAACTTACCAAGTCCTCAAGACTTCCCACATGCACCAAGCGCATGACTTCACAATGCATTTCTCACCAAGCATCAAGCGCACGACTTCGCAATGCTTTGGACTTTTCCACACTAAGCTCTATGCTTGGATTTTCTATGTCAACTCCATGTTGGACTTTCCCATGACAATCCCATGTCATGAGTTTTTTCTATCATCAAAATACTATCAAGGTACTGCTCGAGTCAAACTCGAGTCAACCTGGGCCGATTGCACCAACAATCTCCCCCTTTTTGATGATTGACAAAACTACCATCTCATGTCTACCAATTCTCCCACATTGGCAATTCTCACATCCCAAATGAGAATTCCAAACCTAATTGGTAACTTGGTAACTTCTCCCCCTTTTTGACATTACATCAAAAAGGTCCTCCCCAAGGGTATGAATGTCTCATATCCCAATGAGATCTTACAATCTCTCCCTTGGAGGAACACATGCCTATAATATTTCTAGTGATCCCATATCACTTAAAGAGAGGCAACCCAATTTTTCTCCCATGAGAAAATACACATCCATCTTCCCATGATGGATACCTCCTCCTAGAGGCTTGCTCCCCTTTGACCATTGCACCAACAATGTCCTTGGAGAGTCCCTAAGCCAATAAGAACATTTAACCAATCAAAATTAAGGCAAAGTTCAACAATGAACTTTCATCCACCTTAAAATTGATACTTTCTCTAAACCCATCTCCTAATCCATGTCCAATGGATTTCCACCATTTCTAATGCTCTCTCAAGCATATCCTAGGGTTAGGAGTGGTTAGGGGACCTTAACCTAGTTGAACATGGGCCTAACCAAAAAGATTTACCCGAAATTAGCTTGGACAGTCGACTAAATTCAGAAATCATCATCACACTATCACCAATCGCCACCATGGCAATCGGTGATAATCGATTTGTATTTTGAATTTCAGAAATGACTTTCCGAAATTCATAAGTAAATATACATAGGTTTAAAAATTTTAAAATTTGGTATGTATATTACTTATCACAATCATTATCGGTGAAAAATATTAGAAAATTATTTTACCCACTAAATTAAGAGATTGACACAAAGTCCAAAAGTTAAGAAAAGCTTCAATAAAGAGCCCTCTTTGTATCATCTCATTCAATGGTGATAGCTATCAAAAGATAAGCTTCACCAAGGTTTTTCAAAATGTTTTCAAAATGTTTTTGAAATATTTAATCCCTTTTTCCTAAACATCTCACTTATATCTAGATGTGTAAAACACATACAAGTCAAGTTTTTAGTGAGATGTGGGTTTTTGTTATTTTAATGGTTTCAGGCATATTTCTAGGCAATATTATTTGATTCCCATCAAATCATGCCGTAGTTCTTAATTTCATTTTAGTTATATGCATGAAGATGGTTATGGCACAAATATGTTATAGATAAAAGCATATGCCAAAATCATGATGTCATGGCATGTAAGAGACATCTAAGCATACATGACATCTAAAAATAGTTCTAAACATAATCATGACATTTTTATAGATAAAAATGAAAATGATGTCATGACATGACAAAGAAAACAAATCATGACAAGTAAAATATACTAAGGTATAAAATACCTAAGTGTTGAATCCAAATTGTTATTTCTAGGGTTAAGTCCATTTTTGCCTTAATAGCCATTTATCCCCCTAGTGTGCCAAAAACCCAAAATGGCACACCAATACCTCTAAGACCTAATTGTGCCAATTTAAATCATTTTTAACTTCTCAAGCACATTGGCACATTCTAATGTGTCAACTCTGTTGGTATTTCCCAGAAGCTCTGATACCATTTGTTGGCAATGTGCTAGTCCTCGGAGGCTCATTGGCTCCCATGTCCCCGGATTAAAATTTTCACTAATGAAGAAGTAATCCAGATGGGATGAGTTTCCTAAGCACATCGATTCGTCGTCGTGCTAACGACACGAGCGATCGCTTGAACAAACTAGTTGTTCAAGCAACCAACTCTTCTAGTCGGTTAGCCGCGGAAGAGACGACGGACGGATCGCCGGTTTTTGTGTTTCTTATCGGGGTCCATGATTATACAAATATAAACTAGTATAATCAACATATACTAACATAAAGAACATAAGCTAGCATATCAATAAGAACATGCAAAGAACAATAATAAAAGTTGTAAAACTTTTATACCTCTTGATCTTCTATCGTATGTCCTAACCTCCTTGTAGACTTCGTGTGGGCGAAGATCCTCCACAAGTTGAAGCTTCCTAGATCTTCTTCAATCCAAAGAATGAAGAACTCTCTTTCCCTTCTTGCTTGAGCCAACCACCAATCCACAAAGGATTGATGCCGCCGGCCCCAAGAATAGAGAGAACATAATGGAAACAACCAAGGAACCGAACTAGGGACAAACCCTAGTTTTGGTGCCGCCGGCCAAAATGGAATGATGAGGAGAAAGGGAATAGGCTGAGCACCAACCAAGGTAGAGGGAAAAGGTCTAGAGCCAGCCACCCTAGGAAGAAGAAGAAGAGATCTTCTTCCATTAGTGGCCGCCCACTTTCCCCTCCAACACTTAGCCGCCCAACCTAGGAAAGGAAAGCTCTAGGGTTTCTTGCCACCCATTAATGGAAGGGCAAACCCTAATTTCCCAAACCAACAGCCCTAGAAGAAAAGGAGAAGTTTGGGCGCCGGCCAAACCAAGGAAGAAGAAGGAGGGAGTAGGGTTGCCGCCCAACATCATGGACCAAACCCTAACCCTAGCCTCTTCCTATTTCTTGCCGCCCAACCAAGGTGGAAGGAGGAGATCTAGAACCGGCCACTTACCCTAGGAAGAGGAAGAACTCATCCTCAAGTTGCCGCCCACTCCCCTTCCCAACCATGGCCGCCCAACCCAAGGAGCCAAAACCCTAATTAGGGTTTCCTCCTTACGGTTACTTGCCGCCCAAGCAAAAGGAGGCTAAACCCTAATCTCCATCATTCAAAAATCCATCCATGCCGCCCAACCCAAGCCACCCTTTTATAGAGTTAGGTTTAGGCCTTGGTTTAATCTCAACCGTCGGTTCTAGGGTTTTAATCCCAACCGTCGGATCTAGAGATTTAATCTCAACCGTCGGTTCTAGGATTTTAATCCAACCATCGGATCTAGAGATTTAATCTCCACCGTCGGTTCTAGGGTTTTAATCCCAACCGTCGGATCTAGAGATTTAATCTCCACCGTCGGTTCTAGGGTTTTAATCCCAACCGTCGGATCTAGAGATTTAATCTCAACCGTCGGTTCTAGGATTTTAATCCAACCGTCGGATCTAGAGATTTAATCTCAACCGTCGGTTCTAGGGTTTTAATCCCAACCGTCGGATCTAGAGATTTAATCTCCACCGTCGGTTCTAGGGTTTTAATCCCAACCGTCGGATCTAGAGATTTAATCTCCACCGTCGGTTCTAGGATTTTAATCCCAACCGTCGGATCTAGAGATTTAATCTCCATCATTTGATCTATACTTCATGAGGTTTATATTAGGCTACGATAGGGACCATGAGGAGGAGTTGGGTCTTGGCCACCCGATGGATCGGAACCACACAAACTTGATCCATCAATGATGTTCCATTCCACTAGAGGATCATCATCGAACTACCTCACCAACCCCCATAAATTAATATGGGCTCCCATATATTATTTGTACATCCATCTCCCCGTGTTTAAGATATCGAATGTCCGTCAATTGATTGATTTACTGACCATCAATCAATTAACATCTAAATCCTCGAGTAGTACCACTCAACCTTATCATCATGTTAACTAAGTCAACCTGCAGGGTTTACATGATGAACCTTATGAGCTCCTCAAGGGGACATCATCAACCTAATACATAGGACACAATTTCCTCCTATAATCAACGACACACCATGTAAATAATATCATTTCCCAACTTACCGGGCATATTGATTTAATCCATAGAAATCTCACCCTCTGGTAAATCAAAGAAATAAATATTAAGTACATGTGCCCGTTATTATATCGGGATTAAGAGCATGTACAACATAATATCCGAGGTCCGATTGATTATGCAATCAAGAATAAATTGAATCACCTCTAAGTCGGTCCTGCTCAATACACCTAAGTGTACTAGTGTAACTCTATGTTCAAGATAAAACAATACCAAGCTACACTACAACCATGCCAATGGTTTGTCCAAAACCATCTTGGTTGTGAGCCTCTACTTATACTCTACAAGGGACTGATAACATGATCTTCTATGCCACACCCAAGCACCATGTTATCTACAATGTAAAGTATTAGACAATATGCACATATATAAATATAAAGTGCAAACAATGATCATGTGATTCTTATTTCAAAATAAAGATGTTCATACAAAAGAGCTAGGCTTTCAGTATACATCCCAACAATCTCCCACTTATACTAAAAGACTATGCTGTCCTCATACTGCCATACATCTGATTCCCCTTCCCTCCACATGCCTATCAAAGCTCTCGCCAGAAGGGCCTTAGTGAAAGGGTCTACCAGGTCATCCTCTGATGCAATCTAGGTGACAGCTTACTTCTACCTCCTTTACGATTTCTCGTATCAGGTGGTACTTGCACTCTATGTGTTTACTAGCCTTATGGGCTCGTGGTTCCTTCGAGTTTGCAACTGCACCATTATTATCACAATTAATTGTGATAGTTCTGGGCAAACCAGGAATCACATCCAAGTCCATCAGGAAGTTCCTGAGCCACACAGCTTCTTTGGCTGCCTCATAGGCTGCCACATACTCAGCTTCCATGGTGGAGTCCGCCACGCATTTCTGCTGGGCACTCCTCCAAACAATGGCTCCACCTCTTAAAGTAAACACAAAACCTGAGGTAGACTTACTGTTATCCCTATCAAATTGGAAATCAGAATCTGTGTAACCCACAGGGAGTAATTGGTCTGCCCGGTAAACTAGCATATAATCCCTAGTCCTTCTCAGGCACTACAATATATGCTTTACCGTGGTTCAATGTCCCTGTCCTGGATTACTCTAATATCTGCCGACCATGCCTACGGCAAAGCAGATATCTGATCTTGTACATAGCATACATTAGGCTTCCTACCGCCGAAGCATAAGGAACTGCCTATATCTCCTCTATCTCCTCAGATGATCTAGGACACATCTGCTTAGATAAAGGAACTCCATGCCTGAAGGGTAGAAAACCCTTCTTGGAGTTTTGTATGCTAAAACGATCCAAAACCATGTCTATGTATGAAGCTTGGGATAAGCACAACAACCTTGATCCCCAAGGTTGTGACCCACTTCTCCCAAGTCCTTCATATCATACTGTTTGTACAACCATACCCTTACGTCTGATAACACTTCGATGTTGTCGCCAACCACCAAAATGTCATCTACGTAAAGTACAAAAATACCACTACGTTTCCGTCACATCTCTGATATACACAAGACTCATCCGAACTTTGAATAAATCCATAAGACTGAATTTACCTCCTCAAAGCGGATGTCCCAAGACTTCAAAGCTTGCTTCAGTCCATTAACGGACCGATTAAGCTTATATACAATACGCTCTTTGCCCTTAGCAATGAATCCCTCTGGTCGCTTCACGTAGATGGATTCCTCAAGACTTCCACTAAGGAATGCTGTCTTGACATCCATCTATCACACCTCATAATGCATATGAGCTGCAATGCATAAGAGCTCCCAGACCTGACTTGAATCCATAGATTCAATCTCAGTATTCATTGCACTTTGCAAAGATACTGTATTTATATCTTGGATTGCCTCGTCGTATGTCTAGGGATCAGGTTCATGTTTGCTAGGGGACGAATCGGAAGATTTGTCCAAAAACATGAATCTAAGAGGTTGTCTAACAACCCTCTCACTACGACGAGGTATCTTCTGTGACACGCGGTGCAGTGACATGTGGTATGTCCTCTTGTACCGGTGGTACTAAAGAAGTGACTTCCCTTTTAACTCCTCTAGAACAATTTTACTCTTGGGCTTGTGGCTTATCACATAGTCTTCCTCTAGAAATCTGGCATTCGTGTTGACGATCACCCTCTGATCTCTAGGACTACAAAACAAGTCAGAATAACTCATCATCGATCTAACCATCTCCATAAGAGTCCTTTTCCTTCGCTCTGCTACACCGTTCTGCTGGGGTGTGCCAGGTGCAGTCAATTTGGATCGAATCCCAAACTCTGATAAGTAGTTCCTAAACTCTCCCAAGAGGTTGTCACCACCACGATCAGATCGTAGTGTCATCCATATCTTGAATAATCGTCTATAAAAGAGACGAAATATTCAAGATTACCTCTTGCCTGGATAGTCATAGGACCTCACAAATCAGAATGAACCATTTCTAACACATCTTTGGCTCTATACCCCTTGGCCTTAAAAAGGCCTCTTGGTCATCTTTACTCTCCAAGCAAGATTCGTAGGTTGGGAGATCCTCCACCACTAATGAACCCAAAGGTCCATCAGCTATCAACCTTTGAATTCTGCTTAGGTTAATGTGACCAAGCCTAAGAAGCCAAAGATATGTTTGGTTCATCTTCGAAGGTTCTTTTCTCTTATTGGAATTAGAAGATGAGTTAATAACTTCTATTTGCATCGTGGGAGCTTGTGGTTCAAGTTATAAATTTCCTATCTATGTACTTGAATAGATAATGTCCCTATTCCTTTTATAACAAATCTGTCATGAAAAGAAATAGATTATCCATCCTTAATTTAGAAACTGAAATCAATTCTTTCTAAATAAGGGTACATAAAGGAAATTCTTAAGAACCAAAACCTTTATTTTTCTCAAAAGATAAATAAAACATCTCCCACTGCAATAGCCGCCATCTTCATGGCATTGCCCAAGTAAAAGGTAATATCCCCTTTAGCTAGTCGTCGGGTTTCCTGGAACCCCTGCAAAGTATTGCAGACATGATTAGTGACTCTCGTATCTACACACCAGGTGCCGGTAGATAACACTGCTAACCATGTTTCAACGAATAGACCAAAAGATATACTTTTGTTCTGCTTAGGATTGGGACAGTCCTCCTTCCAATGTCCATCCTGCTTGTAAGTGAAGTACTTGCCTTTCGGCTTCTTCACTCCTCCCTGAGATCCTCCCACCACATTTGCTCTACCTTGTTTCTCCTTCTTCTTACCTTTCGGCTTAGAAGTAGAAACCTTTTTGAGCAACCATGGCTTGAGGACACTCTTCGAAGAGTGCATACTTGTACTTCATAGCAGATAAGACAATATCTGGATTCTTTTCCAATCAATATTATTTTGGTACAGTAAGTTTATTTCCTTTAGTATCACAATAAGTGGACTGAAAGTCATTTTGAAAATCCTAAGAATCACAATGATCAAAATTTTAGATTTCAAATATTATTGATTCCTCAAAACAATAAAATTCCGAAATCAACCAACACCTCAAAACACCGAGAATATCGCATGCCACGATAGTGTGGACGTATACGAATTCTACATTTGTAAGAGGAGGTTTTACCCATTAATTTTATTATCTTGCCAACCTTACTTTTTGATAAATAAAATTAATAGTTGGTTCCTTTTTGGCCCTACAAATAAAAGCAGTGACTCCGATGGGGAGGATACTTTTTATTTGCATCTAAGTGTGCACCATTACACGATACTAAGAGAATTATCTCGGATTATGTGCCTTACCGATGGGGAAGTACACACGCTCTTAAATAATTTCCTATAACCATTATTTGACCTAGTGATCCGCAAACAAACTCATCCGATGGGGAGGAAGGCACTCAGAGCCGACGCGCAAGTTTGTTGCATCACATGTCAAATTGTAATGGAAAAAATATCCCTCTCCCACTTAGTAAATTGAAAATGAGGAATTTTCAAGCACACACAACATGCATATAAAACAAATCAGCAATAAATATGGAAAAATCAAAATTTTTCCAACTATTATGGCATTGTTCTCCAATATGCGTCCCGTCGTGTCGCCACCTCGTCCGCTCCTCCTACGCCAAGTACGAGCCATCCGGAGATCCGAGCCGAGAATAAAACCTATTTTATTTTACATCCATCGATCCTATACTCCATGAGGGAGTGTACATGAAATCTAGATCGAAAGTAAAATAAAATAAAGAGTGGCTAAACAATGTAGTATTTAATTACAAAAATTAAATACTAATCTAGCCTCGTCAACCCTGAGGATTCAAATAATATACAATCACACACACATGCAATCAGATACACACATAGCCATAATAGTCGAATCTTATGCCTGCAACAAAAAAGTTAGCCTACGCACATCCTACTATTATCCGGCATACACAATATATGATAAGTGCGAGAAAGTAACCGAATCCAAAACACACAAAACCGGAAACCGTGGCTCTGATACCAATTGTTGGTATTTCCCAGAAGCTCTGATACCATTTGTTGGCAATGTGCTAGTCCTCGGAGGCTCATTGGCTCCCATGTCCCCGGATTAAAATTTTCACTAATGAAGAAGTAATCCGGATGGGATGAGTTTCCTAAGCACATCGATTCGTCGTCGTGCTAACGACACGAGCGATCGCTTGAACAAACTAGTTGTTCAAGCAACCAACTCTTCTAGTCGGTTAGCCGCGGAAGAGACGACGGACGGATCGCCGGTTTTTGTGTTTCTTATCGGGGTCCATGATTATACAAATATAAACTAGTATAATCAACATATACTAACATAAAGAACATAAGCTAGCATATCAATAAGAACATGCAAAGAACAATAATAAAAGTTGTAAAACTTTTATACCTCTTGATCTTCTATCGTATGTCCTAACCTCCTTGTAGACTTCGTGTGGGCGAAGATCCTCCACAAGTTGAAGCTTCCTAGATCTTCTTCAATCCAAAGAATGAAGAACTCTCTTTCCCTTCTTGCTTGAGCCAACCACCAATCCACAAAGGATTGATGCCGCCGACCCCAAGAATAGAGAGAACATAATGGAAACAACCAAGGAACCGAACTAGGGACAAACCCTAGTTTTGGTGCCACCAGCCAAAATGGAATGATGAGGAGAAAGGGAATAGGCTGAGCACCAACCAAGGTAGAGGGAAAAGGTCTAGGAGCCGGCCACACCCTAGGAAGAAGAAGAAGAGATCTTCTTCCATTAGTGACCGCCCACTTTCCCCTCCAACACTTAGCCGCCCAACCTAGGAAAGGAAAGCTCTAGGGTTTCTTGCCACCCATTAATGGAAGGGCAAACCCTAATTTCCCAAACCAACAGCCCTAGAAGAAAAGGAGAAGTTTGGGCGCCGGCCAAACCAAGGAAGAAGAAGGAGGGAGTAGGGTTGTCGCCCAACATCATGGACCAAACCCTAACCCTAGCCTCTTCCTATTTCTTGCCGCCCAACCAAGGTGGAAGGAGGAGATCTAGAACTGGCCACTTACCCTAGGAAGAGGAAGAACTCATCCTCAAGTTGCCGCCAACTCCCCTTCCCAACCATGGCCGCCCAACCCAAGGAGCCAAAACCCTAATTAAGGTTTCCTCCTTACGGTTACTTGCCGCCCAAGCAAAAGGAGGCTAAACCCCAATCTCCATCATTCAAAAATCCATCCATGCCGCCCAACCCAAGCCACCCTTTTATAGAGTTAGGTTTAGGCCTTGGTTTAATCTCAACCGTCGGTTCTAGGGTTTTAATCCCAACCGTCGGATCTAGAGATTTAATCTCAACCGTCGGTTCTAGGATTTTAATCCAACCATCGGATCTAGAGATTTAATCTCCACCGTCGGTTCTAGGGTTTTAATCCCAACCGTCGGATCTAGAGATTTAATCTCCACCGTCGGTTCTAGGGTTTTAATCCCAACCGTCGGATCTAGAGATTTAATCTCAACCGTCGATTCTAGGATTTTAATCCAACTGTCGGATCTAGAGATTTAATCTCAACCGTCGGTTCTAGGGTTTTAATCCCAACCGTCGGATCTAGAGATTTAATCTCCACCGTCGGTTCTAGGGTTTTAATCCCAACCGTCGGATCTAGAGATTTAATCTCCACCGTCGGTTCTAGGATTTTAATCCCAACCGTCGGATCTAGAGATTTAATCTCCATCATTTGATCTATACTTCATGAGGTTTATATTAGGCTACGATAGGGACCATGAGGAGGAGTTGGGTCTTGGCCACCCGATGGATCGGAACCACACAAACTTGATCCATCAATGATGTTCCATTCCACTAGAGGATCATCATCGAACTACCTCACCAACCCCCATAAATTAATATGGGCTCCCATATATTATTTGTACATCCATCTCCCCGTGTTTAAGATATCGAATGTCCGTCAATTGATTGATTTACTGACCATCAATCAATTAACATCTAAATCCTCGAGTAGTACCACTCAACCTTATCATCATGTTAACTAAGTCAACCTGCAGGGTTTACATGATGAACCTTATGAGCTCCTCAAGGGGACATCATCAACCTAATACATAGGACACGGTTTCCTCCTATAATCAACGACACACCATGTAAATAATATCATTTCCCAACTTACCGGGCATATTGATTTAATCCATAGAAATCTCACCCTCTGGTAAATCAAAGAAATAAATATTAAGTACATGTGCCCGTTATTATATCGGGATTAAGAGCATGTACAACATAATATCCGAGGTCTGATTCAATTATGCAGTCAGCAATAAATTGAATCACCTCTATGTCGGTCCTGCTCAATACACCTAAGTGTACTAGTGTAACTCTATGTTCAAGATAAAACAATACCAAGCTACACTATAACCATGCCAATGGTTTGTCCAAAACCATCTTGGTTGTGAGCCTCTACTTATACTCTACAAGGGACTGATAACATGATCTTCTATGCCACACCCAAGCACCATGTTATCTACAATGTAAAGTATTAGACAATATGCACATATATAAATATAAAGTGCAAACAATGATCATGTGATTCTTATTTCAAAATAAAGATGTTCATACAAAAGAGCTAGGCTTTCAGTATACATCCCAACAAACTCTACTATGATTAGGTTAACCACCCATCCACTTAGGGTTGACACACCCTAACCCATTTAGCGTGAATCGATCACGCTCTTAGGAACCCAATACCTATTGGAGCTCCTTGGGTTAACAAGGTATTCCCTAGGGATAACTTCCCTAGATACCTTTCTAATGACCCTTTTAGGCTTTAAAGTCATAGTCTTTTGGGTCTTTCCTAGGTTAACTCTAGAGGTGACTCCTCCTTTGACCTTCCTAGTGGCTACATTTGATTTCTTTGAGGTCTTAGCCACTAAGCAAACACCATGGCTAGACTTAGAGATAACTTCTCTATTAGGCTTGGTTTTTCTAGACTTAGAAATAGTTCCATAATCAAATGGAACATTATGATAAGTCTTCTTGGGCTTAGGTTTGTGACCCAAACCTTCCTTGCCCTTAGACCATTTTTGAACCTTAGGTCTTGACTTTTGGGCATTTGACCCTTTAACCGAATTTGTGATTTTTGCTAGGGTCTTCTCAAGTTTTTCTAGCCTAGACCTCAAGGCTTGGTTTTCTAGCTCTGATTTCCCCAATTTTGAATTTTCACTTATCTTTTGGGAAATGTTCTTTTTCTTAGGTATGTGTCTACCCTTCTTAGGGTTAATGCCTAGATTTTCTTCTATTCTCCTAATGGACTCCTTTGGTAAGATATTTCTAGAATTATGAGTCCTAGGTTTGTCCTTAGTTACATGAACATGCTTGGCACTTAGGCAAAAATATTTATTTCTACTAGCATGCTTTTCATTAATAATAGAAAGAGAGCTAAAATAGTTTTTAGCATGCTTTTTAATTCTAGGAATTGAAGGTGCATTAACTAAATGTATCTTAGGGTTAGCTTTTGAGGCTCCCCCTACATGAGATACACTTTCTTGCCCTTTCTTCCTCCTCCTAGAGCATTGGCTTCGGTAGTGCCCCCTTTGGTTGCATTTGAAGCACACAATGTGCTCTTTGCTCTTAATTGAGGGGACTCCGGCATCCTTTGACTTTTGGTTGACTTTTGGTGTCGATGCCTTTTCCTTAGCCAATTTAGGGCATTTGCTCTTGTAATGCCCTTTCTCCCTACACTCAAAGCATATTATGTGATTTTTATTTAAAATAATAACACTTGAGTTACCTAGGGAGGTGGTGGAGGATTCTTCTTGATCTTCACTTCTCCCGGATGTGGATGTTTCTTGTTCTTGCTCCGGGATGGAAGATTGCCTCTCCTTCCCCTCAATGCTAGAGGTGGAGGTCTCCACCAAATCATCAACATCTTCAAATATTGTGGGTGTTTCTTCCTCGACATTCTCCTCTACTTGTGCCGATTGGGAATTTTCTTGGAATTTTATTATCTTATTCCATAGTTCCCTTGCATCCCTATAGTCACCCAATCTAGACCAAATATGGTTAGGTAACAAATCACTAAGTAATTTTATTACCTCGAGATTTATCTTGAAATCCTTGATTTGGTCTTGGGTCCACCTTGACTTCTCAATGGGCTTGTTGTCTTTGTCCCTAGGCTTCTCAAAACCATTTTCTACAATAATCATATAGTCAAAGTCGGTTTCGAGATATACCTCCATCCGTTTCTTCCATCAAGCAAAATCTCCATCGAATTTCGGTGGATGGATGTTGTAGTCGGCCATCTTGTAGTGCTTGTGTCGGCGGTTAGTCCTCGACAAGCGACTTGGCTCTGATACCACTTGTAGGATCGATGAAGTGTAGATGTGGTCGGCTAGAGGGGGGTGAATAGCCCTCAATCGTTCGATGGTGGAATTCGTTCGTTCTCGTTGCATTGCTTTCCTATGATTGTCATTAGCGCAGCGGAATACTAATACAAATATGAATACTAACAACAAATAAGCATACGCAAACACACACGATATACATGGTTCGGAACCGAAAAGTTCCTACTCCATGGGCGAGCTCTCCGAGCTCTAATTATGCGCACAACACTAACTAATCTCCTTCTTGACTACACGTCGGAGGTGGAGAAACCTCTAACAAGCTATTACAACAAGTAATATATGAAATACAAGCAATACAAAGACAAATACGAAATACACGTAAAGAACACTTTACAATGCTTGCTTTGAACCCTTTTCTTGTAGCTTGCATTAGATGACTCTTGAAGGATTGGAATGCAGCAGCAATTCCCCTCCAATAGCTTCACAAAAGTCTTGGTGAAATCCTCCCACTTGAGCTCTATTTATAACCTACATCAAGCTGTTTTCATGACCAGCAGTCGACTGCCAAAAGGCCCCAGTCGACTGCCCCTGTAACCGTTGTCTCACAACGGCCAGATCCACGTTGGACAAGTTCCAACGAATCTCCTACCAGTCGACTACCAGTCCATGGAAGTCGACTGGTGACCTAGTAGTCGACTGCCCAGTCGGCTACAGAGCGTTCTGTGCTCACGACATTCCCATCAGTCGACTACCATCCCTTGGCAGTTGACTGTTGTCGACATCAGTTGACTGCCAGTCCATGGCAGTCGACTACCAAGCACAAAATCTACAGTCTAACACTAGTCGAACCCTAGTCGACTGACACCTATGCCAGTCGACTGCTGTCGGGAAAAACCTCAAACACCAAGTTGTTTGAGCATCCGACCGTCGGGTAAACCCTCAAATATCAAGTTTGAGCCTCCGACACTCAGTCTTAGCCACTTGGCCAAGTCCACCTTATCCCTCATGGAGTTTCCCACCGAAGATCTCTTCCCTTGGCCTACGTCCCTCGGATGTGCCAAGCGCACGGCTTCGCAATGCCATCCTTCACGTCTCTTGCTCTCGAAGTATGATTCCCTTTGGCCTCACTCTATTCGCTCCCCGTCTGACGGTCTCTCGGATGCACCAAGCGCACGGTTTCGCAATGTCATCCTTCACCGACTCAAGGACCCCGAGCCTAGTGAACTTACCAAGTCCTCAAGACTTCCCACATGCACCAAGCGCATGGCTTCGCAATTCATTTCTCACCAAGCACCAAGTGCACGACTTCGCAATGCTTTGGACTTTTCCACACCAAGCTCCATGCTTGGATTTTCCATGCCAACTCCATGTTGGACTTTCCCATGACAATCCTATGTCATGAGTTTTGTCTATCATCAAAATACTATCAAGGTACTGCTCGAGTCAACCTGGACCGATTGCACCAACAATCCCTCTTTGTCAAGGATAAAATTTTTTATCCGGGGACATAGAAGGGATCTCCATGAACAAGCAATCGAGTTGAAGTGGGAAGCGAAGTTTCCGACCTTCAAGTGGTATCAGAGCCACGGTTTCCGATTTTGTGTATTTAGGATTCAGTTACTTTTATGCACTTTTCATATATTATATGTGCCGGATAATAGTAGGATGTGCATAGGTTAACTTTTTGATTGCAGACATAGGATCCAACTATTATGGCCATATGTGTGTATGTGATTGTATGTGTGTAATTGTTTATTTGTTGAATCCTCGGGGTTGACGAGGCTAGTATTTAATTTTTGTATTTAAATACGGTATTGTTTAGCCACTCTTTTTATTTTAGTTTGCTTTCGATCTAGATTTCATGTACACTCTCTCGTGGAGTATAGGATCGATGGAAGTAAATTAAAATAGTTTTTTCTCGGCTCGGATCTTTGGATGGTTTGTACATGGTGTAGAGAGGAGCGGACGAGATGGTGATATGATGGGAGGCAAATTGGTGACAAAAGCCATAATATTTGGAAAATATTTCTTTTTCATATTTATTGCTTATTGTTTGATATGCATGTCGTAGGCTAGAAAATTCCTCAATTTTAAATTACTAAGTGGGAGAGGGATATTTTTATAAATTCCCACGGCCTCCATTATGGTTTGACATGTGATGCAAACAAACTTGTGCGTCGGCTCTGAGTGCCTTCCTCCACATTGGATGAGTTTGTTTATGGATCATAAGGTCGAATATGGTTATAAGAAATTATTAAGGATCGTGTGTACTTCCCCATCCGAAGGCACATAATCCGAGATAATTACCTTGGTACCGAGTAATGGTGAACACTTAGATACAAATATAAGTATCCTCCCCATCGGAGTCACTGCTTTTATTTGTAGGGCCGAAGAGGAACCAACTATTAATTTTATTTGTCAAAAAGTTAGGTTGACAAGATAGTAAAATTAATGGGTAAAACCTCCTCTTACAAATGTAGAATTTGTATATGTCCATACTATCGTGGCATACGATATTCTCGGTGTTTTGAGGTGTTGGTTGATTTTAAAATTTTATTGTTTGAGGAATCAATAATTTATTGAAATCTAATGTTTTGATCTATGTGATTCTTAGGTTTTTTCAAAATGACTTTCAACCCGCTTGCTGTGATACTGAAAGAAAATAAACTTACTAGACCCAATTATGTTGATTGGAAGAGGAATCTTGACATTATCATGACTGCTGAGGAATACAAATATATACTCCTCGAAGAGTGTCCTCCTAAGCCTGCGGATAATTCTGGGGGAAAGAAGAAGGAGAGTTATAAGAAGTGGATCAAGGATGATGCAATGGCACGGTGTTACATTTTGGCATCTATGTCAAATGTACTGCAACATTAGCATCAAGCCATGCCCACTGCTTATGACATGATGCTCAATCTCAAAGAGCTTTTTGGACACCAGAATCGGGCAGCCAGGCAGGAAGCCATGAGGAACTTGATGACGACCACCATGATCAAGGGAACACCCGTGAAGGATAATGTTCTCAAGATGATGACTCATTTGAATGAGCTGGAAGTCCTCGGAGATAAGATCGATGGGGAAACTCAGGTCAATATCATTCTCCAGTCTCTACCTAGTAGTTTTGAGCAGTTTTGCCTGAACTATAACATGAACAAGAGGTTGTATTCGTTGGCGGAGCTTCTGACAGAACTCCAGGCGGTAGAGGGGCTTTTTCGTCAGAGTGCTCAGGCGCAAGCCATGGTTGCCCAAAAAGTTTCTACATTTAAGCTGAAAGGCAAGAAGAAGAAGAAACAAGATGGGACAAAGGCGGTGGGAGGAACTTAGGGAGGAGTGAAGAAGCTGAAAGGTAAGTGCTTCACTTGTAAGCAGACTGGACACTGGAAGAAGGACTGCCCCAACCGGAAGCAGAACAAAGGTATATCTTTTGGTCTAGTCGTTGAAATATGTTTAGCGGTGTTATCTACCGGCACCTGGTGTGTAGATACGGGAGCCACTGATCATGTCTGCAATACTTTGCAGGGGTTCCAGGAAACTAGACGATTGGCTGAGGGGGAGATTACTGTATACTTGGGCAATGCCACGAAGGTGGCGGCTGTTGCAGTGGGAGATGTTTATTTGTCTTTTGAGAAAAATAAAGTTTTGGTTCTTAAGAATTGCCTTTTTGTACCTTTATTTAGAAAGAATTTGATTTCAATTTCTAAATTGTTTATGGATGGATATTCTATTTCTTTTAATGACAGAGTTGTTATAAAAAGGAATAGGGAGATTATCTGTTCTGGTGCATTAATAGGAAATTTATATACACTTGAACCAAAAGTTCCCACGATGCAAATAGAAGTTAATAACTCATCTTCTAATTCTAATAAGAGAAAACAACCTTCGAAGATGAACCAAACATATCTTTGGCATCTATGACTTGCTTATATTAACCTAAGCAGAATTCAAAGGTTGATAGCTGATGGACCTCTGGGTTCATTAGTGGTGGAAGATTTCCCAACCTGCGAATCATGCTTGGAGGGTAAAATGACCAAGAGACCTTTTAAAGCCAAGGGGTATAGAGCCAAAGATGTGTTGGAGTTGGTTCATTCTGATTTGTGTGGTCCTATGTCTATCCAGAAAAGAGGTGGTTTTGAATATTTTGTTTCCTTTATAGATGATTATTCGAGATATGGATACATTTACTTGATGCGCCGCAAGTCTAAATCCTTTGACAAGTTCAAAGAATTCAAGGCTGATGTGGAGAAACGTCAAGGTAAAAGTATCAAGACACTAAGATCTGATCGTGGTGGTGAGTACCTCTTGGGAGAATTTAGGAATTATTTATTAGAGGATGGGATTCAATCCCAATTGTCTGCACCTGACACACCCCAGCAGAATGGTGTAGCAAAGCGAAGGAATAGGACTCTTATGGAGATGGTTAGATCAATGATGAGTTATTCTGAGTTGCCAGATTCGTTCTGGAGATATGCTCTAGATACGACAGTGTATATTCTGAACTTGGTACCATCTAAATTAGTGCCTTCTACTCCCATAGGATTGTGGACTGGGCGAAAGCCTAGTCTAAGACATTCGGATTTGGGGGAGTCCAGCACATGTGCTGAAGGCAGATGCTGGTAAGTTGGAACCTCATACAGAAGTGTGCATGTTCGTTGGCTATCCTAGAGGAACGAAAGGTGTTTTGTTTTATAGTCCTAGAGATCAGAGGGTGATCGTTAGCACGAACACCAGATTTCTAGAGGAAGACTATGTGATGAACCACAAGCCCATGAGTAAGATTATTCTGGAGGAATTGAAAGGGGAAGTCACTTCTTCAGTACCACCAGTACAAGAGGATATACCACAAGTCACTACACCACGTGTCACAAAGGATACACAAGTGATACCTCATCGTAGTGGGAGGGTTGTTAGACAACCTGATAGATTCATGTTCTTGAGAGAATCTTCTGAGTTGGTCCCTGGCGAACATGAACCTGATCCTTGGACATATGACGAGGCAATCCAAGATAAAGATACGATATCTTGGCAAAGTACGATGAATGTTGAGATTGAATCTATGGATTCAAATCAGGTCTGGGAGCTAGTAGAACCATCCAATGGTGTAAAAACCATTGGATGCAAGTGGATCTACAAAAGAAAGAGAGGAATAGACAGGAAGGTTGAGACCTTCAAAGCAAGGCTTGTTGCGAAGGGATATACTCAGAAAGAGGGTATCGATTATGAGGAGACCTTTTCGCCGGTAGTCATGCTTAAGTCTATCCGGATTCTCTTATGCATTGCTGCTCATATAGATTATGAGGTATGACAGATGGATGTCAAGATAACTTTCCTTAATGGAAGTCTTGAGGAAAACATCTATATGAAGCAACCAGAGGGATTCATTGCAAAGGGCAAAGAGCATCTTGTGTGTAAGCTTAATCGGTCCATTTATGGATTGAAGCAAGCTTCAAGGTCTTGGAACATCCGCTTTGATGAGGTAATCCAGTCTTACGGATTTATTCAAAGCCCAGATGAGTCTTATGTATACAAGAGATGTGATAGAAATGTAGTGGTATTTCTTGTACTATACGTAGATGATATTTTGTTAATTGGCAACAATGTCAAGGTGTTATCGGACGTAAGGGTATGGTTGTCCAAACAGTTTGATATAAAGGACTTGGGAGAGGTGGGACACATCCTTGGGATCAAGGTTATAAGGGATCGCAAGAAAAGGATGTTGTGCTTATCTCAAGCTTCATACATAGACACAATTATGGATCATTTTAGCATGCAAAACTCCAAGAAAGGTTTTCTACCTTTCAGGCATGGAGTTCCTTTATCTAAGGAGATGTGTCCTAGAACATCTGAGGAGATAGAGGAGATGAAGGCGGTTCCTTATGCTTCGGCAGTAGGAAGCCTCATGTATGCGATGCTATGTACGAGACCAGATATTTGCTTTGCCGTGGGCATGGTCAGTAGATATCAGAGTAATCTAGGATAGGGACATTGGACTGTGGTAAAGCATATATTGAAGTACCTGAGAAGGACTAGGGATTATATGCTAGTTTACCAGGCAGACCAATTACTCCCTTTAGGTTACACAGATTCTGACTTCCAATCAGACAGGGATAATAGTAAGTCTACCTCAGGTTTTGTGTTTACTTTGGGAGGTGGAGCCATTGTATGGAGGAGCGTCAAGCAGAAATACGTGGCGGACTCTACCATGGAAGCTGAGTATGTGGCAGCCTCTTAGGCGGCAGAAGAAGCTGTGTGGCTCAGAAACTTCTTGATGGACTTGGATGTGATTCCTGGTTTGCCCAGAACTATCACAATTTATTGTGATAATAGTGGTGCAGTTGCAAACTCGAAGGAACCACGAGCCCATAAGGCAAGTAAACACATAGAGCGCAAGTACCACCTGATACGAGAAATTGTAAAACGAGGAAAATTTATTGTGGCCAAGATTACATCAGAAGATAACCTGGAAGACCCTTTCACTAAGGCCCTTCCAGCGAGAGATTTTGACAGGCATGTGGAGGGAATGGGAATCAGATGTATGACAATTTGAGGACAACATAGTCTTTTAGTATAAGTGGGAGATTGTTGGGATGTATACTGAAAAGTCTTTCTTTTGTATGAACTTCTTTATTTTTGAAATAAGAATCACATGATCATTGTTTGCATATTTATGACTATGCATATTATCTAATATATTACATTATAGATAACATGGTGTGTAGTGTCACACGGAAGATCATGTTATCAGTTCCTTGTAAAGTATAAGTAAAGGCTCACAACCGAGATGGTTTTGGACAAACCATTGGAATGATTATAGTGTGATTTGGTATTGGTTTGTCTTGATCATAGAATTATACTAGTACACTTTGTGTATTGAGCAGGACCGACTTAGAGGTGATTCGATTTATTGCTGACTACATAATCGAATTGGACCTCAGATATTATATTGTATATTCTTTTAATCTCGATATAATAACAGACACATATACTTAGTATTCATTTCTTTGATTTACCAATGGGCGAGATTTTTAGAGTAAATCGATAGGCTCGGTAAGTTGGGAAATGATATTATTTATATGGTGTGTCGTTGATTATAGGAGGAAACCGTGTCCTATATATTAGGATGATGATGTCCCCTTGAGGAGCTCATAAGGTTCATCATGTAAACCCTGCAGGTGGACTTGGTCAAACATGATGATAAGGTTGAGTGGTACTACTCATGGAGTTAGATGTTGATTAATTAATTATCAATAAATTAATTAATCGACGGACATTCGAGATCTTAAACACGGGGAGATAAATGTACAAATAATATATGGAGCCCATATTAACTTATGGGGGTTGGTGAGGTAGATCAATGATAATCCTCTAATGGAATGGATTATCATTAATGGATTGGACTTTATGTGAGCTTGATCCATTGGGTGGCCAAGATCCAACTCCTCCTCATGGTCCCTATTGTAGCCTATTAAAACCTCATGGAGCCTAGATCCGATGATGGAAAATAAAACTCTAGATCCAACGGTAGAGATTAAATCTCTAGATTCGACGGTTGAGATTAAATCTCTAGATCCGACAGTTGAGATTAAATCCCTAGAACCGATGGTGGAGATTAAAACAAGGCTTAAGCCTAACTCTATAAAAGGAGGGATTAGGGTGGGCGGCAAGAGAATTGGAGGCAAAGGAGATTAGGGGTTTTGGGCGGCAAGGGATAGGAGGCTTGGGCGGCCACAAACTTGGAAAGTTTTTCCTTCTTCTTCCTTAGGTGGCCGGCGCCCATCCTCTCCTCTCCTCTCCTTGTCCGGCATCCAAAGCTCTTCCTTCTCTTCTCCTTGGCCTGTGGAAACAAGGGTTAGGGTGATTCCTTGGAGCTCTTAGCCGGCGCCCACCTTTCCCTCTCTTTAGGCCGACGGCAAGCTTCAAGTTGGGAGGTTATTGGTTGGTCCTAGATAGAGGAGAGTTTTGTTTCATATTCTTCCTTTTGTTTGGAGTGAGCAAAGAAAGGAAGATTGGTGATCTAGGAGGCTTCGACTTTTGGAAGATCGTCGCCCACACGACATCCAAAAAGATGAAGGACATACAATAGAAGATCGAGAGATATAATGCTTGTTTATATTCTTTTGTATCATGTCTATAATTGTTTTTCAATTATATGTATGTTGTATGTTTTGTTTTGTGGCTAAATTAACTTGGACCCCGAATACAAACACAAAAACTGGCGATCCGTACATCGTCTATTCCGTGACTATTCGTAAAATAGAGGTTGGTGGCTTGAACAACAAGTTTGTTCAAGTGACGACTCTAATCGAATAGCATGATGATAACACGGTAGCTTGGGTAATCCCTCTGTCAAGGATAAAATTTTTTATCCGGGGACATAGAAGGGATCGCCATGAACAAGCAATCGAGTTGAAGTGGGAAGCGAAGTTTTCGACCTTCACGACTGATAATTGAAACTGTCTAATTTTAGTTTCAGAAATCGAGTTTTGAAAAAGCATAAGTAATTCTACGTATTTTGAAAAATCGTAAAACTTCATACGTACATTACTTATAAGAAGTACAATAGGTGAAAAATATTTGAAAAATGATTTACCGATAAAATAGTGAGTTTGATACAAAGTTCAAAAATGAGAAAAACTTCATTGTTTTGAGCTCACTTTATATCAACATCATCAATGGTGATTTCTATCAAAGGATAGATTACACCAAGGTTTTTCAAAATGATTTTGAAATAGTTTTAAAGCCTTATATTGAACCATGGTCTATGGGCTTGATGCACATGACTTGTACATAAGCTTTCCTCATGATTCATCCATGGTATAAGTTGAGTTTAAGTTCATCTAGATGCAAAAACTATGCACCTTGAACTTAACTCATTTCCTAGCATCTCAAATGTGTCTAGGGTGTTTGAAAACACACACATGTCAATTTGATGTGAGATGTGAGTTTTGTTCATCTTATCTAGGGTTTCATACATTTTTCTAAGGCAACACTACTTGATTCCTTTATACATGGAACTTCAAGTCATGTCAATAGTCCTTAAATCAATTTTAATTACTTTAAATGCATGAATCATCATGACATAAATTATAACATAAATAAGCATAGCTAATGATCATGATGTCATGACATGTGATATAAATCTAAACATACATGACATTTAACCTTAATCCCAAGCACGATCATGATATATTATATAATTAAAAGTAGATATGATGTCATGACATGATATATGACAATCAAAGCATGACAAATAAAATATAAGGCAAAGAAATACCTAAAATTTAATATTAGTTGCCATTTGTTATGATTAAATTTATTTTGCCATATTACCATTTATCTCTTAAGTGTGCCAAAGATCCAAAATGACACACTATGACCTCTAACCCTAATTGTTCCAATTTGATTGATTTTTCAACTTCCATAAATTATATTGGCACATCCTAAAAACCTTTAGGATATAAAAATCATTCTTATTTCCAAAGTACCCGATTACCTTGGAAATGACCCAAAATGTCACCTTTACCATGGTTAGGTTAACTATCTATCCATTTAAGGTTGACACACCTAAACCCATTTAGCGTGAATCGATCACACTCTTAGGAACCCAATACCTATTGGAGCTCCTTGGGTTTACTAGGTATTCCTTAGGGATAACTTCCCTAGATACCCTCCTAGGCTTTGAAGCCTTGGTCATTTGGGTCTTGCCTAGGTCAACTCTAGAGGTAACTCCCCCTTTTACCTTCTTAGTGGCTTTCCTAGGTTTCCTTGAAACCCTAACCACTAGGTATTTACCTTGGTCAATCTTAGGGATGACTTCCCTATTGACCTTGGTTTTCCTAGACCTAACTTGAGTTCCATAATCGAATGAAATATTATGATAGGTCTCCATGGGCTTAGGTTTGTGACCCAAACTTTTCTTGCCCTTGGTTGGACCTTACTTTCTAAACCCTAGGTTTTGACTCCTTGACCTAGTTTTTTGACCATTTGAGCCTAGAATTTGATTTTGTATTTTCCTAAGGGTCTTCTCTAATTTCTCAAGTCTTGACCTCAAGACTTGGTTTTCCTTTTCTAATATCTCAATTTTTTATTTTTCATTAACTCTTGAGATATTCTCCTTTCTAGGCATATGTCTAATCCATTTAGGATTGATGCCTAGGTGATCCTCTATCTTTCTAATGGTCTTCCTAGGTAAAATTATTTTAGGGACATTAGTCCCAAATTTCTCCTTATTCCTAATATCGATATTTTTAGCACCTAGACAATAAAATCTATTATTTCTATTAGCATGCTTTTAATGATGAATTGCAAGTGAATTAAAAGCATGCTTTTGCCTATAACTTAAAGAAGGTGCATTAATAAATTTTACCTTAGGGTTTGCCTTAGAGGCTCCCCCTACATGTGTGACTCCTTCTTACCCCTTCTTCCCTCTAGGGCATTGGCTTCTATAATGTCCCAGTTTTTGGCATTTGAAGCAAATGACATGCTCCTTGCTCTTCTTAGCGGGGACGTCGACATCCTTGACCTTAGGCACGACTTGTGTCGTCTTCTTGACCCGTTTAGAACACTTACTCTTGTAGTGTCCTTGCTCCCTACACTCAAAACATATTATATGATTTTTAATTTTAACTATAATATTTGAGTTACCTAGGGTGGTGGAAGTTTGGACTTCTTCCTCTTCTTGACCGGAGGTGGATGGTTCCTCTTCTTCTTGCTCCGGCATGAATGATGACCTAATATCCTCCCCCCTCAATCCTAGAGGTGAAGACTTTCTCTACTTCTTCTTCTTCCACCGCTTCTTCCTCCTCGGATGTCGAGCACTCTTCGACTTCTGAATCCTCACTTTCTTATGAGGATGAGCTTGTTTCTTCGGCCTCTTCCTCAAATTGAGCCGATGAAGGTTCTTCATGGAGCTTGGCCAATTTCTCCCATAGCTCCTTGGCATCTTGAAATTCACCTAACCTAGACATAATATCGTTAGGAAATGAATTTATTATCAATTGCATTACCTTATCATTTCTATCGAAGGCTTGGACTTGCTCTTTGGTCCATCTTTTCTTCTTGAGGGATCCATCTTTTGGACCTCTTGGAAGCTCGAACCCCTTCACTAGAATATTCCAATCTTCAAAGTCCATCATGAAGAAGTTCTCCATCCGTTTCCTTCATTGCTCAAACCCATCTTGTCCATAGAAGGTGTATGGGATCGGCGTGTTGATGTTCCAACCCAATTTTTCTTCGAATTCCATCTTCTTCCTCTAGCGGTGCTCTCTTGAAGAACGACCTCACTCTGATACCACTTGTTAGGACCTATGCGCCTGCTAGAGGGGGGGGGAGTGAATAGCATTGTCATCAGTTCGATGGAATTGATCGCGTGCTTGCTATAAAACTTGTTATATGAAGCGGAATATACAATAATAAACTAAATACAACAAGAGAACAAGCACAACACGACAATATAACGTGGTTCGGAACCGTACGGTTCATACTCCACAGATTGGGCTCGAACGAGCCCTAGTGATGCAAACACACACCACTAATCAATAATACTCCTTGACAATATGTCGGAGGTGGAGAAACCTCGTACAACTGATTACCCTAAGTAATACAATGAACAACAAGCATATACAAGTAAATACAACAAAAGAATGCAAAGAATACTTTACAAAAATCTTTTGGAAGCTTGCTTGTTGATTGCCTTGGACTAGCCTTGAAGATCCTGATTTGCACCAGCAAATTGCTCCAAATCGCCCAAGAAAATCGCTCCCAAAGAACCAATACTGAAATCTCCCACGAGCCGCTCCTTTTAACCTGCAATGGGCTGATTTTGCACCTATCAGTTGACTGCCAAAAACATCAGTTCGACTGATGACATTGTTGTTGTGAGACAACGATTCGATCCACGCTAAAAAAAGTCCAACGGGACTCTCATCAGTCGACTGCCAACATTGTCAATCGACTGCCAATGCCCATAGCTGATCGCTCAGTCATCTACGTGGTCGTCTACAGAGCGTTCTTTGCTTGCGGAAGAACCAGTAGTCGACTGCAATCCATGACAATCGACTGCTAGGCCATTTTGCCGCAGTCGAACCCTAGTCGACTCATGGCAGTCGACTGGTCATAATCCCAGTCGACTGCTGAGTGTCGACTCGGCTGCTAAGTGTCAAAACACTTGACCAGTCGACTGGTCCATAACTCTAGTCGACTGACAAACCTCAACCATGAGGTTTAACACCAAGTATGATGCCCTCATACTTGCTAGACCACCCATAGCCTAGACCTAAGCCTTCTAGCCACCTCTGTCAGCCTCACTCCTTTCGGATCCCTCCAAGTCATCTATGACTTGTTCATCCATATGCTATCCTTCAAGTGCTTCCATCAGCTATTGTCATGCTAATGTAGTCAACTGTCACGCCACGAGGGAGTCCCCGTCAGACGAAAATCTGACAGCATCTCCCCTGTACGGGTGACGATACGAATCCTGTATACAAGGCACATATGACCCACTATACATCGGCCAACATGACCGGAACATAAAACACACATACATATAATATATGGGCCTCAGGCCACCAACCAAAGTAAATAAAAAGTCTACAACATATAGACTTATCTCTTCTGCCATCTGAGTAGGAATACACAACCAAAACAAATCGAATAAAAGTCCATAAGGACATATCAAGTACCACCAAAACATCCACGAGTATATAGATAAAATACAAGTCCTACATATGTCTTCTAGTCAATATCACCAAAACCATAAGACCAAAAACAAAACCCTTACGACGAGGGGGATTGACAGCTGGACTCTCCTGACAGTTTCAACCTGAAATAGATATAAAGCAACGGGGTAAGTTCAACGAACTCAGCGGATATCAAGTCGACATGCATAGTAAGATATATCTAACAATAATAATCATGCCAATACAGTCTCATGATCAATAATAGGAAATAAAAGGAAGAAATGCTGAAAGACTGTACTTACCTAAATCTCCTATCCTGACATAGGAGTGTGAGCCATACTAAGGTCGTCAGACCAAATACATGATGTATCCTATATGCATGTCAATCATATGAAACAACCAAGGCATCAACCAAAATGCAGCAAACACAAACAAATGCAATCCATGCAATATGCATGCGATGCAAATGAGATGGTCACCCTTGACGCCAGTCAGCCGCCTCACACGCGATGGTGAGGCCGAGTTGGTAGGGCTATGATAATTGTGCACTCTGCCATCACTACTCCTTAGTGACCGAGTGAACAGGATGCTGTCGGAGTACACCTATCCTCCTACCCCAAACAGAGTGAGGGAGCAAAGCTCTCATCTTCCGGTGTTATAGACTAGAGGAGGGATCCCTGCCTGCTACTACGTTGCATCACTGCTACCCATGAGCGGACCAGCGGAGTCTGACAGAGCTAATGCACTCACCCTTCTGATGTACCACTACCCATGAGTGGCAGTGTGTGTATATCATGTAACTGGTGATGGGCTCAACTACAAAGGAGTCGCTGCCCGCCAACATGCAATCATGCAAGATGATGAATGACACTAAAGCATGTAACACCAACCAATATACGTATCCAAATAATATGTACAAAAAAATGAGTACATATCGATAACCCGGGTATACAGGGAAAGTATATCTAAAAGTTAATCAAGTGTATGTCACAACTCCTAAAATAAGTACACATGACAAGTATCAAGATAATATAGACTAAGATGCGTATCAAGTAACATAGAAAGACAGAAATTCCTGCAACAGGTATGGAACAATGACATACAAGGGAAGATAAGACATAAAAATTACTGCGAGCTATAGCCAACTATGCATATCAACATGACAATATCCAAAAGATAAGTCAAAGTACTCGCCTGCTATGAAGAATACCAACTATCTTTACGCCCATGGACCTGTCTCATGATCGAAACCTGCATATAAGATAATATACTCAGATTATATTGTTAAGTCTAATACCAAGTTTAAAACCTAATGGATTAAGCTATCCACCTAACTGATCATTCACTGTCGTATCAAAATATAATTCCTTCCCAAATCAACTCTCAATTTCACTAATTTAGAAATCTAAATCAAGTAATTCTCCCGTCTACAATCATACTCTGCTCACAAATTTCTTCCTAACAATAAACTCACAGCCCCTTCGTGGCCAAGAACAACCTCACAGCCGACTCCATTGACAGTAAACTCTAATCACGGCCAACTCCATTCCTAAACGGAACCTCACAGCTGACCAAGATCAACAATCAATAAAGAAAAGAATGTAATGGGTTGAGATTTACCAGTTTGATAAACCCCCCAATCAGCTTGGTTCGCTGGAACACCCAACGCTAGCCGCTGCCCTAGTTCCTCTGCTCCCCGTAGAAATCACATGCCAAGAACACTAAATCTCGTTCAATTGATATCCATTTCAAAGGAAAAGGGATCTCATCCAAGATCAAGGAAGAACAACGCCTCACCTTGCTTCGGCAACGAACGGACAAAGGTTGCCGGTGCTCAAGGTTGTCACAACTCTCGTGGCAGCGATGTCGTCGACTCACCCGCTCAAGGTTTTCGGCGAGAACTAGGACGGAAACCGTCGGGATCTCATAGATGAGAGAAACGCCGCTGACTCACGCTCGCTGGTCCGGCCCGTCCGTGGCACCGACGAGGAAAAATTGCCCTCCGCTGCTTGCAGAGGAGAGGGTACGAAAGGAGGAAGGGAATGGCGAGAAGCTGCCCAAGGGAAGGAGATCCGACGTGGGGAGAAGGTCGCGCGAAGGAAAGGAAAGGAAGAAATTCGGCGCCGGGGGGAAGGAGTTATCGCGAGAGAAGAGGGAGTCGGGTGCGACAGGGAAAGAAAATGAGAAATAGAAAACCTAGGTTTTCTATTTAAACCTTAGGTTAATAAAATTTATTAACTCCTCAATAACGGATAATCTAAACAGGCCTTGTAAAAGCCTGTTAAATCTTTCTGTATATAATATCATAAGAACTCCGTTTAAATCCAGAAATATTTCCAAAAATTCCTGAAAAATCCCATAGGGTATTTTTTTTAATTAACCCATATTATTTTATTTTTTAGTATTTTACATTCTCCCCAACTAATAAAAAATTTGGTCTCTAAATTTCTTACCCAAGTACTAATAAGCAATGTCACACTGCTCAACTCAAGTACTAGGAGAAAAACCACACACCTCAAGTAACTAAGTGGAGGAACTGATAGAGTGGAGCTCTATATCCATGGCATGTTGGAGACTTTATCAGAATCATAAGGTAAATCTTGAGTCAATATCAGATACGAAACTCAAAGATACTCCATGAACCTGGAAAATCTTCTCACAGTATATTCCTATCAAGCGATCCAACCACATCCATCTTACGGCTCGGTAGAAAATGAGCGATCTTGGTTAATCGACCACCGATTATCCAAATCGCATTAAGTCCTTTCCAAATTCTAGAGAATCTCCCAATATAGTCCATCGTACCTGGCTACCACTTCATCTCGGTACGTAACCCTACTGGTCACTAATATTCCACCCTTACTTGTTGGCACCCCCAACATCAGACTACGAAATCAACTATTCTCATCAGAGACGGGAAATTATCTTCTCACAAGAGAAATCTACTGTCCAAAATCCATTCCATCGCACAGAACTGGAAGTGACTGGGAGACTATAGTGATCAATCTCCCTTGTTATATCTGCCCATGTTCTAGCAACTCTGTAGTAGCTACCCAGTAGCTAGCCAAAACCCCATGAGCATTCCTGCTCCATACACCTACAAATCCATATAATATCTACTAAGTCCACGTCATGTGTATGACAACTTATCTCGCAGTTCCTCAACTGTCATAGGCTTAGGATACGTTTCATTCAATTGCATCGGAATTGCTCCATTCCCTGAAATGATGCATTTGCATACCATATCCTTCCATCCACACCGGAAGGATTAACTAACACTGATACAAAAGTCAACCATCGTCTAAGCCCTGAAAACTAGTTTCACAAACTTCCAACCAAGTGATTTCCATCACCTTCTTGGTCAAACAAGTCTGTGGTATAGTAGTGCTAAAAATATTCTATCCATATCTACAGTAATAACCCAAATCATACAAGCAAACCACCATCTACTGTGGCCGAGTGCGCAACTCCAACCATCACCATCAACAGTGGCCAAGTTACACAACTCCAACAACCACAAACTGATCCAATCGTGTCCAGAATACATGATTTCTCAAATCCATGGACGACTAAATCGTTAGATAGTCTAACAACATAATCAAAAGCTCATACAATTCATACCAAGTATGAAATTGTCATTTCTACACACCTGCATCCTCTTTATTCTAGGCTAATGATATATCAATCATCCCAATGACAATGATAATTGTATGACACCATGTCACTACAATATCAACACACCAGTCGTAACCCAACCTAGAGTATACACAGGTATCCTATAGCTGATCTAAACAGATCCTCTATTCACAACGAAGGATATTCATTTCCTTCTACAACTACCGCATTCCATCATCGAGAATCGATGCATAAAAGGTCCATCTCTCTTTTAACAAAGAGTCCCGGATCTTCTCTAGAAGAAATACTGGGACAGATAAATATCCCCTAAAATAAGGTAAAATGATCCTTCATCGTCTTGGTCAGTATAGGTATACACGCCTTATCTATGACCAAATCACCAGTAGTAGGGGTTGATACTCTCTCAGGGGTTACTCCTTGACCTCCCAATGGGTGGCTAGCGGGCCTAACCCTAGTTTCCTAATTCAACATCAGTCGACATCTCTAAAGAGTCTACTTTTTCAAGCTCGAGGGTAGGTCCCGCAGCATCAATAGGTCGCTTTCGAGGTCAACCTCGTCCACGACCATGAGTAAGGGCAATTTCCCTAGGTGACTTTTCCTACCGTGAGCAAATATGTAAGTATCTAACAGAAACATAATGATAACTTCCTATTACATAAGGAAATTAAAGTGACCACTAAAGGCAACTACTTTTCCTATAGCTCAGAGATATCTTTTAGCTTGCCTGGTCCCAAAACATAAAAGTCCAAAAATCAAAGGAAGAGAAAACCTCGAAACTAATAAAATTGTCATGCCTCGGGGGCATCTTCGTCATCCAAATGATGAAGGAGCCCCTTAGTAACAATATTCATATATACAATACTGGAACCAGATCTGGTAAAAACCTCAAAATAATAATAGAAATATAAATATTTTATTAAATGCATGCATGCACGACTAAACATAAATCAATTAAAAGTAAAATAATTTTATAACACCAAATCAAATCGCGCCAAAACCAAAGCGCGTAAACAAACGACGATAACAATAAAGGAAACCAAAAATGACATCTCGACGATACAGTGGGACCACCACGACAAGGGACTCTCTGAGCGACTTGTGTGTAGGTCAATAGGACACGCCCTCTATCAGCTAACCTAGAGGAATAGAGAGGAGGGGGTGATTACAACCACTCAGTGGATGGATAGAACCTAGTGCATAATCATAATGGAAGTCAAAGGAAACAAACTAGAGTAACCCAACCCTCAGAGTACCAATATCAGTCTGCAACTAACCTAGTCAGCAGTATAACAAATATACCTGTAACATACACAACCAACTACAATCTACAAGCAATACATATCAAGATACCGCGACAAAGCCTCGTGACTCTTGAGGTAATACAAAGGGCACTATCTGCGGGCAACAACATGCTACCATGAATGGGACTCGTGGGCCGACAAGATGTCAGGTAGCTATCTAGCTATAGACGACATACGAATCCAACCATCACTAACTCCGAACGGAAAGTGCAAGATTATAACTTTATGGTAGGTCATCTCATCCATGTCTGGGAGACATGATCAACCACAGATATACAAAGAAACCATAGGGAAACTCTACTGTAGACTCTCAACATATCATCAAGTAAGGCAAACTACAGTAATACCCCATATGATCAATCCTTCAACCATCTACAACTCCTCTCGAGTAAAGATGTAAAATCATCCAACTTCTGCTCTTGGCGACTGAGCTCATGTAGGTGCAAAAGACTACCATGGAGAAACTAAAGTCAACTGCCAAAACGGAGATGCAAATAGGAACGACTCATAACCCATGACTCTGATCTTGCTCTTTTTATCCAACATTCGGAGACTTCTGATTTTAATAACTTGACCTATAATATATGCTTATCGGTCTCCAACTCCTAAACACTTGTACGGAGTCATTTCTAAAATCCGAACTCGATCCAATGTCTTCCGGTAGGATTTGATAGAAGATCCAGACATTCAAATCCAAATGTAAGCCAATAAACCGTGGGTGGCTTAAAACATCCATTCACATTCTTGAGCTATTAGGTGGTCGTAACCTCTGCAAGTCTCATGACTCTGCACAGTACACCCTTACCAAGCGATCACCCTATTTGAAACTCAAGGATTTCCTGACAATGAGTCAAAGGATTAACACGGGGAAAATACCCTCTCACAACATCACTACACCATGACCTAGTGATGTACTATTCCTCGAAGATTATTTCCTACATCCTCCACTAAGTACCGGCTTGATCCCGATACTGGTATGCAATAAACTCCACTTTCTCTGTATAACACGAGTTAAGTACTCAAAAATACTCTCAAAGTTATACAACCCAGCACGAATAACTCAGGGATCAAAATCCCTATGAAACATCGTAAACTAACCCTCCGCTATTTGCATCAACAATAGGATACACGTCTTGTCCATTACCCAATAGGTAATGATCTGACTAGCATAATTAGTGAAAATCCCTAAGATTGTAGTCTTTGATTTCCACAAGAAATGTGATGATTTGACTCCTGCTTTCCAACTCGGTATCAATCGGCTCTCGAAGGAAATTTACCTTTTTGACACAGGTTCAAGACTCACAGACTTAACAGGTCGTTCACGTGGTCAACTCAAACCACAATTACGAATAGTAACCAACACACTACATGTTATTTCCTGTTATAAACACTAAACGCATAGCCAACCTAACCGAGAGTATAAACACTAACGACAACTCCGGCTGATCACCTTGGTGGGTGTCCCCTACTATGAGTCTGCACATGTGTCATAACTCTGTAGACCTTTCTGGTAACCCCATCGCCAGAGATCTCAATGTCCTCTTACGTGGCTGCCCTGCACCACATTTTGGCATGAGAGCACGCCCACCTCATTCCATATCTGTTAAATTTATTACCCAGATGTTACTACGAGTAAAAATATAAAAAATTAATCATCTTACCTATTTGCCGCCAGGAGAGGTCCCGTCGTCGCCAAGTCCCCAAATCGACCTCGTCAATAATACCTCAAAATTCCAAAACATAAAAATCGTCAGAAATCCGTACAAAATCCAAAAATGCATAGGTTGACCTGCCAAATGTGGCAAACTTCGAAAATCCAAAAACCCTTAGGAACTCGAAAACCTAGGCGCTCTGATACCAAATAAATTGTCACGCCCCGAGAGAGTCCCCACCAGACGAAAATCAGACAGCATCTCCCCTGTAAGGGTGATGATACGAATCCTGTATACAAGGCACACACGACCCACTATACATCGGCCAACATGACCGGAACATAAAACACACATACATATAATATATGGGCCTCAGGCCACCAACTAAAGTAAATAAAAAGTCTACAACATCTAGACTTACCTCTTCTGCCATCTGAGCAGGAATACACAACCAAAATAAGTAGAATAAAAGTCCATAAGGACATATCAAGTACCACCAAAATATCCACGAGTATATAACCAAAACACAAGTCATACACTTGTCTTTTAGTCAATATCACCAAAACTATAAGACCAAAAACAAAACCCTTACGACGAGGGGGATTGACATCTAGACTCTCCTAATAGTTTCAACATGAAATAGATATAAAGCAACGGGGTAAGTTCAACGAACTCAGCGGGTATCAAGTCGACATGCATAGTAAGATATATCTAATAATAATAATCATGCCAGTACAGTCTCCTTATTAATAATAGGAAATGCAAGGAAGAAATGCGGAAAGACTATATTTACCTGAATCTCTTATCCTGACATAGGAGTGTGAGCCATACTAGCAGAAGTAAGGTCATCAGACCAAATACATGATGTATCCTGTATGCATGTCAATCATATGCAACAACCAAGGCAGCAACCAAAATGTAGCAAACACAAACAAAATGCCATCCATGCAATATCCATGCGATGCAAATGACATTGTCACCCCTAACACCAGTCAGTCGCCTCACACGCGATGGTGAGGCCGAGTGGGTAGGGCTATGACAACTGTGCACTCTGCCATCACTTCTCTTGAGTGACCAAGTGAACAGGATGCTGTCGGAGTACACCTATCCTCCTACCCCAAACAGAGTGGGGGAGCAAAGCTCTCATCTCCCGGTGTCATAGACTAGAGGAGGGATCCCTTACTGCTACCATGCTGCATCACTACTACCAATGAGATGACCAGCGGAACCTGACAGAGCTAATGCACACACCCTTTTGATGTACCACTAACCCATGAGTGGCAGTGTGTGCAGATCATGTAATTGGTGGCGGGCTCAACTACAAAGGAGTCGCTGCTCACTAGCATGCAATAATACAAGATGGTGCATGACACTAAAGCATGTAACACCAACCAATATATGTATCCAAATAATATGTACAAAAAAAATGAGTACATATTGATAACCCGGGTATACAGGAAAAGTATATCTAAAAGTTAATCAAGTGTATGTCACAACTCCTAAAATAAGTACACATGGCAAGTATCAAGATAATATAGACTAAGATGCGTATCAGGTAACATAGAAAGACAGAAATGCCTGCAACAGGTTTGGAACAGTGACATACAAGGGCAGATAAGACATAAAAATTACTGCGAGCTATAGCCAACTACGCATATCAACATGACAATATCCAAAAGATAAGTCAAAGTACCCGCCTGCTATGAAGAATCCCAACTGTCTTTACGCCCGTGGACCTGTCTCGTGATTGAAACTTGCATATAAGATAATATACTCAGATTATATTGTTAACTCTAATATCAAGTCCAAAACCTAATGTATTAAGCTATCCACCTAATCGATCACTCACTGTCGTATCAAAATATAATTCCTTCCCAAATCAACTCCCAATTTCAGTAATTTAGGGATATAATCCATTCAAAGCCATCACAACCATCACAATTATTTACAGTTGTTAATTATCCTATCCACAATCGTACGGTCATTCACAGCTCCCCTAACAATAAACTCACAGCCCCTTCGTGGCCAAGAACAACCTCATGTCCGACTCCATCGATAGTAAACTCCAATCATAGCCAACTCCATTCCTAAACGAAACCTCACAGCCGACCAAGATCAACAATCAGCAAAGAAAAGAAGGTAATGGGTTGAGATTTACCAGTTCGATAAACCCCCCAATTAGCTTGGTTCACCGGAACACCCAATGCCAGCCGCTGCCCTAGTTCCTTTGCTCCCCGTAGAAATCACGCCCAGAACACCAAATCTCATTCAATTGATATCCATTTTAAAGGAAAAGGGATCTCGTCCAAGATCAAGGAAGAACTGTGCCTCACCTTGCTCCGGTGATGAACGGACAACGGCAAGGTTGCCGTCGCTCAAGGTTGTCATAACTCCCATGGCAGCGATGTCGTTGACTCACTCGCTCAAGGTTGCCGGTGAGAGCTAGGATGGAAACGTCGGGTTCTCACAGATGAGAGAAATGCCACCAACCCACGCTCGCTGGTCCGACCCGTCCGTGGCATCGGAGAGGGAAAATTGCCTTCCGCCGCTTGCAGAGGAGAGGGTACGAAAGGAGGAAGGGAATGGCAAGAAGCTGCCCAAGGGAAGGAGATTCGACGTGGGGAGAAGGTCGCGCGAAGGAAAGGAAAGGAAGAAATTCGACGCTTGGGGGAAGGAGTTATCGCGAGAGAAGAGGGAGTCGGGCGCGATGGGGAAAGAAAATGAGAAATAGAAAACCTTGGTTTTCTATTTAAACCTTAGGTTAATAAAATTTATTAACTCCTCAATAACGGATAATCCAAACAGGCCTTGTAAAAGCCTATTAAATCTTTCCGTATATAATATCATAAGAACTCCGTTTAAATCTAGAAAAATTTCCAAAAATTTCTGAAAAATCCCATAGGGTTTTTTTAATTAACCCGTATTATTTTATTTTTTGGTATTTTACATCTACTCCGCTAAGACACATTGAACTTACACTGCCAAGACTCTGCTTGGACTTTACGCCGCCAACCATTGGACTTATGCTGCAAAGACTCCACCCTTGGACTTTACGTCGCCAATATTCCCCTTAGACTTCTCAATTTCCAAGTACTCATGACTTGGACTTTCACCGCCAAGACTACACCCTTTGACTTACGTGACCAAGACTACACCCTCGGACTTTCCATGCCAACTCCATGTTGGACTTTCTAAATGCCAAGACTCAAGCTTGGACTTTCCCTTGCCAAGACCCATGCTTGGACTTTCCTTGCCAACCCATGTTGGACTTTCCAATTGCCAAGACTCAAGCTTGGACTTTCCCTGACAATCACGTTGTCATACCTTATTGTCAAACATTAAAATACCGCTCGAGTCAAACTCGAGTCTGGTCAATTGTGACCTGGGTCGATTGCACCAACACATGGATGACAACAAAACTGTGTTGAAGAATCTGTTCGCCTGCCACTAGTGCAGTTGATGGCACAATTAAACTCACAGTGATCAGCGCAGCAACAAGCATAATAGAGATGTCGATGGATCTGTCACTTGCTCACGGTGTCGAGAGAAAACAGTGAGCTAGACTCAAGGAAAGAGAGCACCAGCGGTAGAAAATCGAAACCAATGGAATGAGACAAAGAAGAGTTGGCAGTGTTCGTATCGTGGGGTCATGGGGTTGGTCGTGATTACTAAAGAGCGGCTGTGACGATCCCAGTGGCGGATTGACTAGGCGAAGAGAGGCGATTATAGAAAGAGACGACAACGACAATAAATTGAGTTGGGTACTTGGAAGAGCAGCGGCTGAAGGAGAAGCTAATGACAGTGGTGATTGACCCTTTGATCTCACGGTGGAACCACCGGCAGAGTCGTTTGTCGACACCGACATTGCTGTTTGCGCACCATGGTTGGCAAATGCCAAGGCCGAGCTCCTCCCTATCCTTGGCGATGAAAATGGCGGCAACGATGTTGTTGCTTGCGATGAAGATGGTGGCTATTGGTGTGGGATCAAGATGAAGTCAATCATGCGAAATGGGAAACTTAGGAAATTAATACCTAGGTTTCCTATTTATAGCATAGGCTTAAGGTTTAATTAACCCTTGACTAAATCCTTCATTAACCTTATTAATCCAAAGTGGCATTATAAAGCCTACTCAATCTTTTCATACGATAAACCATATCAAGTCGATCTAAATCCCAAAAAATTCTCAAAAATTTTATAAGATAATTTCTAATTTAACTAGTGGTATTTTATTATTATTTTATTTTTCCGATATCTTACATTCTCCCCTACTAATAAAAATTTGATCTCCAAATTTCCTACTAAAGTACAAGTAAGCAATGTTACACTGATCAACTCAAGTACTTTGAGAAAAGTCAGGCACCTCAAGTGACTAAATGGGGGTATTGAGCTCAAATATTATTTTCTAGATCTCACATAACCTTTAAAATTTATCATGTATGCTCTCAACAGACCTTCCAAAGTCTGAATAGTACGCTCTGACTAACCATCTACCTGAAAGTGAAAAACGATTCCAAAGTAGAACTCTATACTCATGGCTTGTTGAAGACTTTGCTAGAATCGTAAGGTGAATCATGAATCTCTATCGGAAATGATACTCAAGAATACTCCATGAAACTGGAAATCTCCTTGCAGTATAAATCTATCAAGCGATCCAACAAATTCATCTTATGAATTGAAAGAAAATGAGTGGACTTGGGTAATCGATCACCGATTCTCCAAATCACATCAAGTCCTTCCTAAATTCTAGATAATCTCCCAATGCAGTCCATCATAATATGCTCTCACTTCCATCTTGGTATTTGAATCTCCTAACGTAACTCTGCTGATCACTAATAGTCCACCTTTACTAGTTGACACACCAAACACCAAGTTACGAAATCAACCACGTCCTACGTGTCATTCCACCCATAAGAACATTTCAAAACTCGCTATTTTCGGATACACTCTGAATAAATCACCAATCTCGAATGACGAGTCTCCTAAAACAACTCTTTCTAAATCTAATGCAACTCCGGAAGTTTTTACTATATCTAGTTCCAGTGATGTATTTTGGAATATTGTCACTAAGAGACTCCTCCGTCATTTGGATGACGAATATGCCCCTGGGGCATGACATATTTCCTTCCTTTGGTTCAGTAGATCGACGATCTTATTGCATGAGCTTTATTATGATGATAGTGATGTGTGTAAATCATATAAGATTTTAGGGGTAGTTTTAGCACAGAGCAACCATATGTACATGTGGCACTAGCAGTTGAGCACCCGATTCTCCCTGGCACCCAACATGCCGAGACTGTCAGATTTTCCACCTCGACCACCATGCTAGAGGTACGGTTTCATCTAAGTCTAGGGTAGATCCAAATTTTCTCTTCTACTTGCATTAGTTTTTCTTGACATTTAGGTTTAATTTTAGATTAATTTCATTTGTTTGTTCATGCATATAGTGTTTAGGTTCCTTTCAGCACTTAGTTGTTGGTCACTTTAAGTTACCTCAGTGATGTTTTCAAAATTTTTCATGACATGTTTCCATGCCATAGATAGCTTAACTTCATTTATCTTGTGATACTTTATTTTTGAATGCTTTGATGGATGTTCTAGATTTTCACTTGTTAGTTTTTATCTTTCAACTACACTAATCGAATATTCTGAAAGGGAATATCTAGTACATATGTAGTTATGATTCATCCCAGTAGTCTAGTACTTTGGAATCCATAAGTGACTCTAGATTTAGCATTTTAGATACTGAAGATGCTCGGATTGTATAAACCCATTCGTAAAAATTGAAATGCTAGGGAGGATGATAAAAAAAGAAAGAAAAAAAAAGAGAGAAGAGGAAAGGGAAGAAAAAAAAGAGAAAAAAAAAGAGAGTTGAAAAAAATAGTTGTCGTGGGTGGAAATAGCTAGGTACCCCTTTGAGACAGAGTTAGGTTATTGGGGAAACACCTACCAATTTCTCACAATACCGAGCACACCTTTGAGACTTTATACTAATTCTGGGGAATGACCCTCGCTTAGGGTAAGTAAGTGCCTAAAAGCCGAAGATCTTAGGAAAGCTAAAGGATGACGACTTGACTCACCATGGAATGAGTATCCCCTAGGAAATTCTCTCAGCATGTGCATGAAAAGCTAACCTAGTGAATCTTTAGAACATATCTATTTTCTTTGATTGAAAATACCACTTGATAATTTTAGTTAGCATGCTAAGTATGGAACAAAACTTTTAAATTTCATGGCATTGAGGTTTGCTTGAGGACAAGCAAAGATCTAAGTATGGGGGAATTGATGTGTGCAAATCATATAGGATTTTAGGGGTAGTTTTAGCACACATCTCATTGCATTTCATACTTGTTTCATGCATATTCACATATTCTCCCTTGTTTTGCATTCATTTACTATTTTCTAGTTCGGAGATCTACTTTTGTTTTTTTATGTGTAGGACGTCATTTTTGGAGCAAAAAATGGAGCATTTATTAGAGCATGGACATTAGGGAACACACTCTGGTCATGCCCTAAGACACGGGCATGTTTTTGAAGCGAAATGGATCAAAACGAAGGCTCCAGAGTGACACACAGTCGACCATATTAAATTAGCATGACCATGTTAAATTTCCAGCCCAATTTTTAGCCAAGATTCAACAGTTTCCAACCTTGCACACAGTTGACCGTGTGAAATTCACACGGTTGTGTGGCGACACGCAAATTTGAGGAAATAGGGGTTTTCCAAGAATTTATGGAAAGCCAAAGCCACTCTATATATAGAAACTCATCTAAGAGTTTGGAGATCACAAGGGGAGCTGGTCTTGGACTCCCAAACCTCAAGGAGGATGTCGGACAGCTGGGACGGCAAGGAAGGTGTCCGAGAAGCACAGAAGGCTTGCAATGGGGAGGAAGGAAGTGGCTTGAAGATCCGAATCAACGCTCTGACACCGTGGAGAACAACCAAGACACAACATCAGATAGAACAGAAAGTATTGCCTTTATTTTTCATTCTATTTGCATTGTAACATTTTACCTTAAGATGTCTTGTGTTTATTCTCATTCATTTGTGGAGTAGATACTTTGATTCTAAGATTAGAGATCTTGTGTATGTGGACATGCTAGTTCAAATATTTATTCATCTCCTTTGAATCTATTTGCAATTTATGTTGTTTAGATCAATGAGAATTATGTCTTGATTCTATTTCTACTGAACATAGTCGATACAAGGGTGGAAAACCTTTGTATCAAAATCTAGGAGAACCAAGGAGGAACCTTACGATCATCCTCCCTCCCATAACCGTAGAAAGTAGAATATGATAGAGTAGGAAATGAAATATGATTCATCTCTTCATAGGGATTACTAGGACATCCTCGTACCTCAATAACCTATCTTAGCAGAAGGCTCAAAGTAGGAGACATCAAGTCTAGAAGGGTTGAGGGACCCTAGTGACAGGGGGCTCCCAACAGTATCAACGCCCTGAGATCTGACGATTCAAAAGGGAAACTTGGTTAGGAATAGGTAGTTCTTGGTAGAAGCAAAAGTTCATCGGACAAATACATGATGATCCTCCCGCAAGATCATAACTGGAGATCCTAAAAGCATTAAATTGATAACATGTTCAACAATGCACAAGTGAAACCGAAGTCCTAACATCCTTTTAGAAACTCTGAGACTACCTTCGCTTTTCCAAGTGACATTGTAACTGAGTTAGAACTACCGTCGACCTCGCACACCTTACTCTCAGGAGATTTACTCCAAACAACGACATCCACTGGACAAATGGTAATCGAATCTCAGTCTCTGTGGGATCAATACTTAAATTATAACTTGATGAAAACCATGCACTTGCAGGCATTGAGCGCGAATGCGCGCATTGAATCCTTGGCGATCCTCGTCGGAGATTTGAGGTCGTGCTCGCGTGCATCATATAGTAATATTACCTTGACTCCACTCTTGTTTATTCTTGTGCTTGATACTTAGCCATTAAACTTCGAGATGCTCTATTCAATATCTATACAGCTTCGTTTCATCACTATCGTCGATTACAGATTCTATATATGTTTGATTTATAGATGGTATATAAGTGCATGTAGCTGACCATAGTTGTAGTCTTGATTTGGGTTATCATGTTGTATTACTGGGGGTTGGTGATGGATCTAAATGTGGATTTGATTGTTGTATCATATTACTTTGCATTATGTATCTATTGTGGATCATGTCTTGTGTGTATGGTTGAGTGGGTTGTCGATAGAGTTTTGTTTATTGACTAGATGTCCTACCATGGTTGTCTATCTGTTGTATATGATTCTTTGTGAGATAGAGAGTGTGTTGTGGATTTATGTGTTTGGAGTTGTGCATCATCACATTACATGCATGCTTTCGACTTGGTTTTTCTTGTGGTTGAGAGAGTCATCAGTTACTGCCTCCTCAGCCACTGGGGATAGTAGTAGCTGGAGTTGAGTGCATTTCATCTGTTGTGCTGAACTCGTTCACTGTTGATGGTGGTAGTTGGAGTTGCGTGCAGTTTATTCTGTCGTGCGGTACTCGACCACTCATGGATAGTGACAGTCAGAGTGGCTAGCAATAGGGACTCCCGTTGTGTAGCTTGTAGCTAGCTACTTATTCATACTTCCCATTCGACCACTTGAGAGTAGTGGTAGCTGGAGTTAGGATAGTTATCCTGTCGTGGTAGCGAGTAGGGTGTGCAGGCAATAACCATGCATATGCATTGTCTTGTGTGATGACATATATATGCTTGTGAGATGTTGCATTTGTTTGAGCTATGATTGTTGCATATGTTTGTATCATTATACATGTCATTTGCATAGTATATACTGTTGTATGTGGTGTATTTAGCTATGAGTAGGATCAATGTGGATCGTTGTTTTGGTATGTGCAGTGTACCTGATGGACCAGATTGTTATATGCATTTGATCAACATTATGTTATTGCATAGGATGGATTAGGTTTGTTTATGCATTTGATTATACATTATTTATATGATTATGTGTTGATCACAGGTGTGATATTGTTCATATATGTTATTCGTATGTATTACGTTGTTGTATACTTGCCAGGTTATTATGAGTTGTGTCATTATAGACCTTTAGGTATGTTAGTACATTACGTTATTTATGGTGGGTCAGGTTGGTATATGTGTTGATTAGATTTATACTGATCGTTATTTGTTATTACCTTTAAAACTATATACCTGTTGATCTCCATATATTTATACAATTCATACACTATCTTTCATATACCATTGAGTCTTATACTCACCACCACAAAACCTGGGTTTTCTTATCGCCCAGGTAGCAGGTAGAGGATGTCATAAGGAGCTTCGAGGTCCTATCTGCCGATTCCATCTCACATGGTGCATTTTGGGTTTGAATCCCCGATGATTGTATGTTTTGGATTTTATTCTGCATTTGTTTTGCATTTTGGTATATGGTGGTGTTGTTATGTACTTGGCCTTTATTATGGTTTTGGTTTAGATGTTGGTTTCGATTATGTTTTCTTGTTGTGTCAAAATCACTCCGGAGTGCATCTTTGTGTCATTATATTTCTATTATTTATCGATGTTATTACACTATGATTTATGATTTGTGTGTATTAGCAGCTATTTGGGCCTTGTATTGGTATTGTTTCTTATATTATCACAAGAGGGTACCGTCCGATTGACGGACAAATATACTCTCGGGGCATGACAATTTTATTGGTATTAGAGCCCAAGTTGCAGATGCATGCGAACGCGACCTCAAATCTCGCGACGGAGACCGTCGAGGACTCGAAGAATGCGCTCATGCTTAACGTCCTCAAGTGCACGGATGCCATCAAGTAATAAAAAGATTATCGATCTCACAGAGACTGAGATTCGAGTACTGATTTGGTAAGTGAAGGTTATTGATCGGAATTCAGATTTAAGGGTTGTAAGTGCGAGGGTTGACGGCGGTCCCAACTCAATATGGTGTCACATGGAAGAAGAAAGAAACTATGTTGCGAGATTTTGGAACGGATTCTAGGATTTCGGTTTCGTTTGTGTATCGCATAACAAGTTGTCAATTGGGTTTCGTATAGGATTCTAACTACGATTTTGTGGAAAGGCCATCATACACTCCCACGATGAGCCTTCGCATCTATCGCAAGCTACCTCTGCCATTACCAGGTTGACTCCTGGACTTAGGATGGGATAGTTGGTACAAGGATGCTGAATCGATCCCTACGACAAGTCAAAAATAGGGCGCATTTTCTACTCTATCGTATCCTTCTACCCACGACTACGGAAGATGAGGTTAACCCCTAGGTTCCTCCTTGAATCTCCTAAATCATGGATACAAGGGTTGTTGCCCCTCGTATCGACACAGTAGATAGAAGACCAAAACAATAACTATAGCTCTAAAACCAAATGGCAATTGCAAATAGAAATTCAAGAACAGAATTCAAATTTGGAATAACATGTTCTACGCACACAAACTACTCCCTAATCCTAGAATCGGAGAGCCATAGATAAGAAAGAAGAAACACAAAGCACGATCATGCTCATATAAACCATAGAAATTAAGCAAGGAACATAAATTACAATGCAATGTGACTCTTCTCTCCGGTGTTGAAGTGCAAAATTTGGATCTCCGGCGACTTTCTTCCTCCCCGATGCGAGTTCCCAAAGCTTTTTAGGGCATCAGAGTGCCGTCCCAGCCATCGTGGATCCTCCTAGGGTTTGGGCGTCGCCTCCTTTACATAGAGATCAGCCTAGATCTCTCTAAAACCTGGAAAATATCGACTTGAGTTGGAATCATGCAGTGCCACACGACCATGTGTTTCCACATGGCCAGGTCATGTGTGGTGCTAGGGTGGCCAATTTCGCCCATTGGACACGACCGTGTGTAGCCACACACCTTGGTCGTGTCCCCTTCTGCGTCCAACTGCAAAATGCCCTTCTTATGCTCCGAAAGTGCGCCTTTTTCCCCATGAAATGCTATCATGCACACAAAAGTACAAAGAGCAGATCTTCGAATCAGAAAATAGGAAATGCATGCAAAATAAAGTGAAATATGCATGAAACAAATATAAAATGTAATGAGATGTGAGCGAAAACTACTCCTAAAACCCTATATGTTTTGCTCACATCAATTCTCCCAGACTTAAATCTTTGCTTGTCCTCAAGCAAACCTTAGTGCCATGAAATTTTAAAAGGTATTGTTCCATATTTAACATGTTAACTAGATTTATCAAGTGTTATTTTGCAATCAAAGCAAAATAGATATGTTCTAGAAATTCACTAAGTTAGCTTCTCGTGCACGTGCTAAGCGAATCTTCTTAGGGGATACTCATTCCGTGGTAAGTTAAGTCATCATCCTATAGCTTTCCTAAGGTCTCTAGCTCTTAGGCACTTACTTGCCCAAAGCGACGATCGTTTCCTAGATCTAGCACAAAGTCTCAAAGGCATACTCGATATTGAGAGAAATTGGTAGGTGTTTCCCCAATAACCTAACTCGGTCTCAAAGGGGCACCTAACCATTTCCACCCACGACAACTGTTTTTTTATCCCTCATAATTTTTGTTTTTTTTATTTTGATTTTTTCGAATGGGCTTCCACAATCCGAGCATCTCCAGTAACTAAAATGCTAAACTTAGGGTCATCTATGGATTCCAAAGTACTAGACTACTAAGATGAATCATAACTAGGTATGTACTAGATACTCCCTTTTAGAATGTTCGTCATGTGTAGATGTAAATATAAAAGCTAACCAGTGTAAAACTAGAACATTCATTAGAGCAAATAAAATAAAATACCATGAGGTAAATGAAGTTAAGCTACCCATGGAAACAACTCATAAATGAAAACTCTAAAAATACTACTGAGGTAAGTTAAAGAAAGCAAAAATTAAGTACTAATGAAACTAAAAACTCTATGTATGAACAAATGAATGCTAACTAAAACAAATGCAAATGACAGGAAAGAAACTACTGCTAGAAACAAAATAAATCAAAACTTGGGCCCCCCAGACTTATATGAGACCGTACCGCTAATATGGTGGCTGAGGTGGGAAGTCTGATAGTCTCGGCATATCAGGCTCCTGTGGAAACCTGGTGCTAAGTCGCTGATGCCACATGTACATGTGGTCGATCTAAAAGCTGGTGGATGCAGCAGACGCTCTGTGCTCTTCCTCCCGGGCCCACTCTTCTTGCTGGGAATGCATGTACTGCCACATCTCTTGGCAGTAGGTGACCTCATCCTGGCGACGGGCAGCCTCCTCTTTGAATTAGACATGGACCTCATCATAAAACTCCTCAGCCCACTGGAAGTGCTCTAAAAATCCCTGAAACTTTGCCTGCATGAAAGCCCTCTGCTCCTCCCATCGCTGCCTCTACATCTGCTGCTAGACATATATGTCGTCGAGGCGTGATCGAAACTTCGAAAAAAATCATAGGCAAACGTACCTTCATCCTGCTCAAAAGTTGAAAAAAGTGGCGGTGCAGGTGCAGGCTCATGTCTACGTGGACTAGGTGGGCTCCTATGAATGCGTGGATTGGAGGGAGAGTGATGTAAAGGGGCGAAACGCACGGTGCGGCACTCTTTATCCCTTGCGCAACACGACCGTGTGAAAACACACAGCTAGTCCACGTGCACTGCAGGAATGTGGGGAACAACCGTGTGAAAGCACATGATGAAGGGATGTCGCTTCGGAGGCTCATTGGCTCCCATGTCCCCGGATTAAAATTTTCACTAATGAAAGACTTAATCCGTATGGGATGAGCTTCCTTGGCACAACCTATTTGTCGTCGTGCTAACAACTTGAGTGGTCACTTGAACAAACTAGTTGTTCAAGCAACACAACTCTTCTAGTTGGTTAGCCGCGGAAAAGACGACGGATGGATCGCCGGTTTTTGTGTTTGTCTTCGGGGTCCATGATTATACAATATATATCCATTCATACACATGCATAATCAAAATATTAAAGAACATATTCAGATCTGTAAATAAAGTTAAATTAACTTTATACCTTACGATCTTCTATCGTATGTCCTATCCTTCTCGTGGACGACATGTGGACGAAGTTCCTCCACGAGTAGAAGCCTTCTAGATCGCTTTCTTCTCTACCTTGTCTGCTGCGAACAAAGAGAAGAAACACAAATACCTTTCCTATCTAGAACCGGCCACCAAATTAGGGAATTTGGTGCAACCGCCGGCCAAGGAGCAAGTGGATGATGCGCCGGCCACCAAATGAATGGAAACCGCCGGCCACCTTGGAGAGATTGGAGGAAGATGATTGCCGGCCACCAATGGATGGAGAACCACCGGCCAAGGAGGAAGGAAAAGGGAAGAGTGCCGCCCAAAACCAAGGAGGAGAAGAGAGGGAAGACCGGCCAAACCCTAGCTTGTCGCCCAAGCTTGTAGCCGCCCAAACCCTAGCCGCCCAATGGAAGATGAGCCAAACCCTAACCCTAATTCGAAAACCAATCTCCTTATCTTATCCTTGCCGCCCAACCCTAAGCACCTATTTATAGAATAGGGCTTAAGCCTCCATTAATCTCATCCGTCAGATCTAGAGATTTAACCTCCACCGTCGGATCTAGGGTTTTATCCCAACCGTCGGATCTAGGGTTTCATCTCAACCGTCGGATCTAGGATTTCATCCTAATCGTCGGATCTAGGATTTCATCCCAACCGTCGGATCTAGGGTTTTATCCCAACCGTCGGATCTAGGGATTTGATCTCAACCGTCGATTCTAGGGTTTCATCCTAACCATCGGATCTTAGGGATTTAATCCCAACCGTTGGTTCTAGGGTTTCATCCTAACCATCGGATCTTAGGGATTTAATCCTAACCGTTGGTTCTAGGTTTTGTTTTACATTCTTGGATCTAGACTTCACAAGGATTATATTAGGCTACGATAGGGACCATAAGGAGGAGTTGGGTCTTGGCCACCCGATGGATCGGAACCACACAAACTTGATCCATCAATGATGTTCCATTCCACTAGAGGATCATCATTGAACTACCTCACCAACCCCCATAAATCAATATGGGCTCCATATATTATTTGTACATTAATCTCCCCGTGTTTAAGATATCGAATGTCTGTCAATTAATTGATTTACTGACCATCAATTAATTAACATCTAACTCCTCGAGTAGTACCACTCAACCTTATCATCATGTTGACTAAGTCAACCAGCTGGGTTTACATGATGAACCTTATGAGCTCCTCAAGGGGACATCATCAACCTAATATATAGGACACGGTTTCCTCCTATAATCAACGACACACCATGTAAATAATATTATTTCCCAACTTACCGGGCATATTGATTTAATCCATCTAAATCTCACCCACTGGTAAATTAAAGAAATAAATACTAAGTACATGTGCCCGTTATTATATCGGGATTAAGAGCATGTACAACATAATATCCGAGGTCCGATTCAATTATGTAGTCAGTACTAAATTGAATCACCTCTATGTCGGTCCTACTCAATACACCTAAGTGTACTAGTGTAACTCTATGTTCAAGATAAAACAATACCAAGCTACACTACAACCATGCCAATGGTTTGTCCAAAACCATCTTGGTTGTGAGCCTCTACTTATATTTTACAAGGTACTGATAACATGATCTTCTGTGCCACACCAAGCACCATGTTATCTACAATGTAGAATATTAGACAATATGCACACATATATAATGAATATATAGAATACAAACAATGATCATGTGATTCTTATTTCAAAATAAAATGTTCATACAGAAAAGAGCTAGGCTTTCAGTATACATTCTAACAATCTCCCACTTATACTAAAAGACTATGCTGTCATCACTCTGCCATACATCTGATCCCCATGTCCTCCACATGCCTATCAAACGCTTTCGCTGGAAGGGCCTTAGTGAATGGATCGCGGGTTATCCTCCGATGCAATCTTGGCGGACAACTTCTCCTCGCTTTACGATCTCTCGTATGAGGTGGTACTTGCGCTCTATGTGTTTACTCGCCTTATGGGCTCGTGGTTCCTTCGAGTTTGCAACTGCACCACTGTTATCACAATAAATTGTGATAGTTCTGGTCAAACCACGAATCACATCCAAGTCCATCAAGAAGTTCCTGAGCCATACAACTTCCTTGGCTGCCTCAGAGGCTGCCACATACTCAGCTTCCATGGTGGAGTCCGCCACGCATTTCTGCTTGACACTCCTCCATACTATGGCTCCACCTCCAAAAGTAAACACAAACCCCGAGGTAGACTTACTCTTGTCCCTATCTGATTGGAAATCGAATCGTGTAACCCACAGGACTAATTGATCTGCCCATTAAACCAAAGATATAATTCCTAGTCCTTCTCGGGTACTTCAATATATGCTTTACGCGATCAATGTCCTGTCGGGATTACTCGATATCACGCTAACCATGCCCACGGCAAAGCAGATATCTGGTCTCGTACATAGCATAGCATACATAAGGCTTCCTACTGCCGAAGCATAAGGAACCGCCTTCATGTCCTCTATCTCCTTTGATGTTTTGGGACACATCTCTTTAGATAAAGGAACTCCATGACTGAAAGGTAGGAAACCTTTCTTGGAGTTCTGCATGCTAAAACGAGCAAGGATAGTGTCAATGTATGAAGCTTGAGATAAGCACAACATCCTTTTCTTGCGATCCCTTATAACTTTGATCCCAAGGATGTGTCCTACTTCTCCCAAGTCCTTCATATCAAACTGTTTGGACAACCATACCCTTACGTCTGATAACACTTTGATATTGTTGCCAACTAACAAAATGTCATCTACGTATAGTACAAGAAACACCACTACGTTTCCGTCACATCTCTTGTATACACAAGGCTCATCCGAACTTTGAATAAATCCATATGACTGGATTACCTCATCAAAGCAGATGTTCCAAGATCTAGAAGCTTGCTTCAATCCATAAATGGACCGATAAAGCTTACATACAAGATGCTCTTTGCCTTTAGCAATGAATCCCTCTGGTTGCCGCATATAGATATTTTCCTCAAGACTTCCGTTAAGGAAAGCTGTCTTGACATCCATCTGCAAATCTCATAATCCATATGAGCAGCTATAGATAAGAGAATCCGGATAGACTTAAGCATAGCTACCGGCGAAAAGGTCTCCTCATAATCGATACCCTCTTTCTGAGTATACCCTTTCGCAACAAGCCTAGCTTTGAAGGTTTCAACCTTTCCGTCTACTCCTCTCTTTTTCTTGTAGATCCACTTGCATCCAATGGTTTTTACACCATCGGGTGGCTCTACTAGCTCCCAGACCTGATTAGAATCCATAGATTCTATCTCTGAATTCATCGCTCTTTGCCAAGATACCGCATCTCTATCTTGGATTGCCTCGTCATATGTCCAGGGATCAGGTTCATGTTCACCAGGGACTAAGTCCGAAGACTCTCCCAAAAAAATGAATCTATCGGGTTGTCTAACAACCCTCCCACTACGACGAGGTACCTCCCGTGTATGCTCTGTGACACGCGGTGCAGTGACTTGTGGGGTATCCTCTTGTACCGGTGGTACTGAAGTCGGAACTTCCCCTGCCAACTCCTCAAGAACAATCCTACTCTTGGGCTTGTGGTTCATTACATAATCCTCCTCTAGAAATCTGGCGTTCGTGCTAACGATCACCCTCTGATCTCTAGGATTATAAAATAAACCACCTTTCGTTCCCTTAGGGTAGCCAACAAACATGCATATATCATGCGATTCCAACTTACCAAAGATCACCTTCAAAGACATGTCTTTGGACTCCCCATATCCAAATGTGTCTCAGACTAGGCTTTTGCCTAGTCCACAATTCTACGGGGGTAGAAGGCACTGATTTAGATGGAACCAATTTGAGTATCCATTGTTGTATCCAAAGGCATACCCCCGAGCAAATGTAACTCAGAATAACTCATCATCGATATGACCATCTCTATAAAAGTCCTATTCCTTCGCTCCGCTACACCATTCTGCTGGGGTGTGCCAGGTGCAGACAATTGGGATTGAATCCCAGCCTCTGATAAGTAACTCCTAAACTCTCCCAAGAGGTACTCGCCACCACGATCAGATCGTAATGTCTTGATACTTTTACCTTGACGGTTCTCCACATCAGCCTTGAATTCTTTGAACTTGTCAAAGCATTCAGACTTGCGGCGCATCAAGTAAATGTATCCATACCTTGAATAATCGTCTATAAAAGAGATGAAGTATTCAAAGCCACCTCTTGCCTGGATAGACATAGGACCGCACAAATCAGAATGAACCATTTCCAACACATCTTTGGCTCTATACCCCTTGGCCTTGAAAGGCCTCTTGGTCATTTTACCTTCCAAGCAAGATTCGCAGGTTGGGAGATCCTCCACCACTAATGAACCCAAAGGTCCATCAGCTATCAACCTTTGAATTCTACTTAGGTTAATATGACCAAGCCTTAGATACCAAAGATATGTTTGGTTCATTTGCGAAGGTTCTTTTCTCTTATTAGATTTAGAAGATGAGTTATTTACTTCTATATGCATCGTGGGAGTTTTTGGTTCAAGAGTATATAAATTGCCAACCAATGTACCAGAACAGATAATCTCCCTATTCCTTTTTATAACCACCTTGTCATTAAAAGAAACAGAATATCCATCCAAAAACAATTTAGAAACTGAAATTAAATTCTTTCTAAAAGTAGGTACATAAAGACAATTTCTCAACACCAAAAATTTATTCCTATCAAAAGATAAATAAACGTCTCCCACTGCAATAGCTACCACCTTTGAAGCATTGCCCATGAAGACGGTGATTTCTCCCTCAGCTAGTCGTCGGGTTTCCTGAAACCCCTGCAAAGTATTGCAGACATGATCAGTGGCTCCTGTATCTACACACAGTCTGTAGATAACACAAAACATGTTTCAACAACTAAACAAGAAGATATACCTTTATTCTTTCGTGAGGACAATCCGCCTTCCAATGTCCAGTCTGCTTGCAAGTGAAGCACTTGCCTTTCGGCTTCTTCACTCCTACCTGAGGTCCTCTTGCCACTTTCTTCGCTCCACCTTGCTTCTTCTTCTTCTTACCTTTCGGTTTAGAGGAAGAAACCTTCTGAGCGACCATGGCTTGAGAACTCTGACGAAAAAGCCCCTCTGCCGCCTGGATTTATGTCAGAAGCTCCGCCAACGAATACAACCTCTTGTTCATGTTGTAGTTGAGGCGGAACTGCTCAAAACTCCTAGGCAGAGACTGGAGAATGATATCGACCTAGGTTTCCCCATCGATCTCAGCTCCGAGGACTTCCATCTCATTAAGATGAGCCATCATCTTGAGAACATGGTCCCTAACGGGTGTTCCCTCGACCATGGTGGTCGTCATCAAGTTTCTCATTGCCTCCTGCCTAGCCGCCCTACTCTGATGTCCGAAAAGTTCCTTGAGATTGAACATCATGTCATAAGCTGTGGCTATGGCCTGATGCTGATGTTGCAGCACATTTGACATAGATGCCAAAATGTAACACCGTGCCATCTCATCTGCCTTAACCCATTTCTTATAATGTTCTTTCTCCTTTTCATCAGAGTCATCGGTGGGCTTAGGAGGACAGACCTCGAAGAGTACAAATTTGTACTCCTCCGCAGTTAAGACAATATCCAGGTTTCTTTTCCAATCAATGTAGTTTGGACTAGTAAGTTTGTTTTCTTTAAAAATCACAGCAAGTGGGTTGAAAGCCATTTGAAATTCCTAAAAATCACAATGATCAAAAATATTAGATTTCAAATATTATTGATTCCTCAAAACAATAAAATCCTGAAATCAACCAACACCTCAAAACACCGAGAATTTCGTATGCCACGTGTGGGCGATATCTGAAACCTTCATTTGTAAGAGGAGTTTTACCCATTAATTTTATTATCTTGTCAACCTTACTTTTTGACAAATAAAATTAATAGTTGGTTCCTCTTTGGCCCTACAAATAAAAGAAGTGACTCCGATGGGGAGGATATTTTCATTTGCATCTAAGTGTGCTCCATTACACGATACTAAGGGAATTATTTCGGATTATGTGCCTTACCGCTGTGGAAGTACACATGAACCTAGATAATTTCCTATAACCATTATTTGACCTAGTGATCCGCAAACAAACCCGTCCGCAGGGAGGAAGGCACTCAGAGCCAACACACAAGTTTGTTCGCATCACACGTCAAATTGTAATGGAGGCCGCGGGAATTAATTAAAATATTCCTCTCCCACTTAGTAAATTGTAAATGAGGAATTTTAAATCACACACAACATGCATATAAAACAAATAAGCAATAAATATGGAAAAAACAGAATTTTTCCAACTATTATGGCATTGTCCTCCAATATGCATCCCGTCGTGTGGCCACCTCGTCCGCTCCATCTTTTCCCGTGCGCAAGTCACCAAAGAGTTCCGAGCCGAGATAAAACATTTTAATTTACCATCATCGATCCTATACTCCACGAAGGAGTGTACAAATAATCTAGATCAAAAGTAAACTAAAATGAGCAGCTAAACAATGCCGTATTTAATTACAAAAATTAAATACTAATCTAGCCTCGTCAACCCCGAGGATTCAAATAATAAATTTTTACACACATCCATTCACATACACACACATGGCCATAATAGTCGGATCTTATGCCTGCAACCAAAGAGTTAAACTACGCATATCCTACTATTATCCGGCACATATAATATATGAAAAATGCATAAAAAATTAACCGAATCCTAAACACACAAAACCGGAAACCGATGGCTTTGATACCAATTGAAGGGATGTCGCTTCGGAGGCTCATTGGCTCCCATGTCCCTGGATTAAAATTTTCACTAATGAAAGACTTAATCCGGATGGGATGAGCTTCCTTGGCACAACCTATTCGTCGTCGTGCTAACAACTTGAGTGGTCACTTGAACAAACTAGTTGTTCAAGCAACACAACTCTTCTAGTTGGTTAGCCGCGGAAAAGACGACGGATGGATCGCCGGTTTTTGTGTTTGTCTTCGGGGTCCATGATTATACAATATATATCCATTCATACACATGCATAATCAAAATATTAAAGAACATATTCAGATCTGTAAATAAAGTTAAATTAACTTTATACCTTACGATCTTCTATCGTATGTCCTATCCTTCTCGTGGACGACGTGTGGACGAAGTTCCTCCACGAGTAGAAGCCTTCTAGATCGCTTTCTTCTCTACCTTGTCCGCTGCGAACAAAGAGAAGAAACACAAATACCTTTCCTATCTAGAACCGGCCACCAAATTAGGGAATTTGGTGCAACCGCCGGCCAAGGAGCAAGTGGATGATGCGCCGGCCACCAAATGAATGGAAACCGCCGGCCACCTTGGAGAGATTGGAGGAAGATGATTGCCGGCCACCAATGGATGGAGAACCGCCGGCCAAGGAGCAAGGAAAAGGGAAGAGTGCCACCCAAAACCAAGGAGGAGAAGAGAGGGATGACCGGCCAAACCCTAGCTTGCCGCCCAAGCTTGTAGCCGCCCAAACCCTAGCCGCCCAATGGAAGATGAGCCAAACCCTAACCCTAATTCGAAAACCAATCTCCTTATCTTATCCTTGCTGCCCAACCCTAATCACCTATTTATAGAATAGGGCTTAAGCCTCCTTTAATCTCATCCGTCGGATCTAGGGATTTAACCTCCACCGTCGGATCTAGGGTTTTATCCCAACCGTCGGATCTAGGGTTTCATCTCAACCGTCGGATCTAGGATTTCATCCTAATCGTCGGATCTAGGATTTCATCCCAACCGTCGGATCTAGGGTTTTATCCCAACCGTCGGATCTAGGGATTTGATCTCAACCGTCGATTCTAGGGTTTCATCCTAACCATCGGATCTTAGGGATTTAATCCCAACCGTTGGTTCTAGGGTTTCATCCTAACCATCGGATCTTAGGGATTTAATCCTAACCGTTGGTTCTAGGTTTAGTTTTACATTCTTGGATCTAGACTTCACAAGGATTATATTAGGCTACGATAGGGACCATAAGGAGGAGTTGTGTCTTGGCCACCCGATGGATCGGAACCACACAAACTTGATCCATCAATGATGTTCCATTCCACTAGAGGATCATCATTGAACTACCTCACCAACCCCCATAAATCAATATGGGCTCCATATATTATTTGTACATTAATCTCCCCGTGTTTAAGATATCGAATGTCCGTCAATTAATTGATTTACTGACCATCAATTAATTAACATCTAACTCCTCGAGTAGTACCACTCAACCTTATCATCGTGTTGACTAAGTCAACCAGCTGGGTTTACATGATGAACCTTATGAGCTCCTCAAGGGGACATCATCAACCTAATATATAGGACACGGTTTCCTCCTATAATCAACGACACACCATGTAAATAATATTATTTCCCAACTTACCGGGCATATTGATTTAATCCATCTAAATCTCACCCACTGGTAAATTAAAGAAATAAATACTAACTACATGTGCCCGTTATTATATCGGGATTAAGAGCATGTACAACATAATATCCGAGGTCCGATTCAATTATGTAGTCAGTACTAAATTGAATCACCTCTATGTCGGTCCTACTCAATACACCTAAGTGTACTAGTGTAACTCTATGTTCAAGATAAAACAATACCAAGCCATACTACAACCATGCCAATGGTTTGTCCAAAACCATCTTGGTTGTGAGCCTCTACTTATATTTTACAAGGTACTGATAACATGATCTTCTGTGCCACACCAAGCACCATGTTATCTACAATGTAGAATATTAGACAATATGCACACATATATAATGAATATATAGAATGCAAACAATGATCATGTGATTCTTATTTCAAAATAAAATGTTCATACAGAAAAGAGCTAGGCTTTCAGTATACATTCTAACACATGACTAGGTTGTGTGCCCCCCATTTCTCTCTCATGGTGCACAATGGTCCGAATTCTCCTTACACACTCAGTCGTGTAGGTTTAAAATGATTTTTGTTTCTACCTAGCAAGTCCTTTCTAGTCCTAATTTATTTGCAAAATGCAAAATGTTATAAACAAATGCAATAAAATAAAAAGAGAACATGAAAAACTAAATTTGGGTTGCCTCCCAAGAAGCGCTTTGTTTAAGGTCTTTTAGCTCGACCTTATTCCTACGTTTTATTTGATGTGTTTGAATCTTGCTCGTGGGGGAGCAAGATATTTACTCACCTTACGCCTCCTCCCTTGTGGTCCCTTATCACCATATCTCTTAAATCTTGCTCGTGGAGGGGTAAGATATTTATTAGCTTCCTTCCTTGGTTTGAGAGTGAACATGTTTATCTCTAAAGAATCATCGGGAGTTTGATCATAATATTCTATTTCATCCATATGTTGTGAATAATGTAACTCACCACACATATCTTCACCAAAAGATTGATCAGCCGATTCTATTATGTCAAATGAAATTTTATCATTACAAATCACTACATGGGCTTCGTTATTAGTAGCTAATGTTTCGGTGAGGGTTAAGGTAGGATCTTCTAGACCCTTGAGGTTAGGAGGTGTTTGGATTGAAGCAATGCACTCCTCGATTAAAGTATCAATTATATAATCCACAAGTTCTTCTTCCAGTGGTGATCGAATGGATTGTCCTTCTTCACTTCCTATATCATCTACGTCCTCCTCATTCATTCGCTTAAACTGAGTATCTGTCATATTAGGTGTAATATAGTCATCAAAGCCACCTTCTAGTCGTTTGGTTTCTTCATCTACTAGATTTTGTCGCATAAACTCCATGAATTGTTGACTATGCTCCTTGCATTCCCTAGTAACTTTATCTTGCAAGTCTTCTAGGTGGAGACTTGGTTCTAGATAAAATTTACATGGTGATTCATAACATTCGTTCTCACTTGGGAAACAATATTGAGTCTTTGTCTGCGAATGCTGCCATAGAAATTCATTGTTCACCGCTTGTTGCGTTTGAATGAAATCTTCAATCATCTGTTCAAGTCGGGATTTAGGCGGACAATATTGAGGGTTTAAGTAGCCAGTGTCATAACTATATGAATAGGAATCATCTTGTGGCCACTGGTTGTAATTTTAGGTGACATCTTCTTGTTCAAATTGTGAAGGTTCTAATATATTCGGACAATCGTTAATGGTATGCCATGTTTCACCACAATGCTCACAATAAATGTTACCAAAACTTATAGCATTAAATTGGCCATAATCATGAGTAAAATCATGCATCGTTATACATAGGAAATTATAGGTAAGGAAAGAAATAGCAGTGGGTTGGCAAGAGTCTCTGTTTTTTTTTAAACTGGAGCACTACTAAAAAATGAAAGAAAGAAAGTTGTAATTAATCTAAACTTAAAATTGAATAGCAAAAATCTAAAATGAAATAAAACTGAAATAATATAAAATAAAACAAGAAAATAAATCTAGCCTAAGTCTTATCCAACTGTCCACTTTCGATTCAATATCGAATCAATCAATCCCCGACAACGGCACCAAAAACTTGATGCACGCAAACGCGACCTCAAATCTCACGAGGGAGACCGTCGAGGACTCGAAGCGTGCTCTTGCGCTCAACGCCTGCAAGTGTACGGATGTCGTCAAGTAATAAAAAGATTATCGATCATACATGGACTGAGATTTGAGTACCGATTTGGTAAGTGGAGGTTATTGTTCGGAATTCAGATTTAAGGGTTGTAACTGCGAGGGTTGACAGCGGTCCCAACTCAATACGGTGTCACACAGAAGAAGAAAGAAACTATGTTGTGAGATTTTGGAAGGGATTCTAGGATTTTGGTTTCGTTTGTGTGTCGCAGAACACGTTGTCAATTGGGTTTCGTCTAGGATTCTAACTACGGTTTTGTGGAAAGGACATCATACACTCCGCTGATGAGTCTTTGCATCTATCGAAAGCTACCTTTGCCATTACTAGTTCGACCCCTAGACTTAGGATGGGATAGTCGATACAAGGATGCCGAATTGATCCCTGCGACGAGTCAAAAATGGGGCGCATTTTCTACTCTATCGATTCCTTCTACCCACGGTTACGGAAGATGAGGTCAACCCCTAGGTTCCTCCTTGATTATCCTAAATCTTGGATACAAGGGTTGTCACCCCCTTGTATCGGCACAGTAGATAGAAAACCAAAACAATAACTATAAGTCTAAAACAAAATTCCAATTGCAAATAGAAATTCAAGAACAGAATTCAAATTTGGAATACCATGTTCTACACACACAAACTACTCCCTAATCCTAGAATCGGAGAGTCTACTCCATAGATAAGAAAGGAGAAACACAAAGCACGATCATGTTCATATAAACCATAGAAATTAAGCAGGAACAGAAATTACAATGCAATATGACTCTTCTCTCCGTCGTTGAAGTGCAAAATTTGGATCTCCAACGACTTTCTTCCTCCCCAATGCGAGTTCTCGAAGCTTTTTAGGGAATCGGAGTGACGTCCCAGTCATCGTGCATCCTCCTAGGGTTTGGGCATAGCCTCCTTTATATAGACATCAGCCTGGATCTCTCTAAAACCTGGAAAATAATCGATTCATGTCAAAATCGCACAACGCCACATGACCATGTGTTTCCACATGGCCAGGCCATGTGTGGTGCTAGGGTGGCCAATTTCACCCATTGGACACGATCGTGTGTAGGCACACACCTTGGTCGTGTCCCCTTCTGTGTCCAACTGCAAAATGCTCTTCTTTTGCTCTAAAAGTGCACCTTTTCCCCATGAAATGCTATCCTGCACACAAAAGTACAAAGAGCATATCTCCGAACCAGAAAATAGGAAATGCATGAAAAACAAATTGAAATATGCATGAAATAAATATAAAATGTAATGAGATGTGAGCGAAAACTACTCCTAAAATCCTATATGTTTTGCTCACATCAATTCCTCCAGACTTAAATCTTTGCTTGTCCTCAAGCAAACCTCAGTGCCATGAAATTTTAAAAGGTATTATTTCAGTTTAAACATGTTAACTAGATTTACCAAGTGGTATTTTGCAATCAAAACAAAATAGATATGTTCAAGAAATTCACTAAGTTAGCTTCTCGTGCTTGTGCTAAGCGAATCTTCTTAGGGGAGACTCGTTTTGTGGTAAGTTAAGTTATTATCTTATAGCTTTCCTAAGGTCTCCGGCTCTTAGGCACTTACTTACCCAAAGTGAGGGTCATTCCCTAGATCTAGCACAAAGTCTCAAAGGCGTGCTCGATATTGAGAGAAATTGGTTGGTGTTTTCCTAGTAACCTAACTCTGTCTCAAAGGGATACCTAACCATTTCCACCCACGACAACTATTTTTTTATCCCTCACAATTTTTTTTTGGATTTTGATTTTTCCGAATGAGATTCCAGAATCCAAGCATCTCCAGTAACTAAAATTCTAAACTTAGGGTCACATATGGATTCCAAAGTACTAGACTACTGAGATGAATCATAACTAGGTACGTACTAGACTCTCCCTTTTAGAATGTTCATCATGTGTAGGTGTAAATATAAAAGCTAACTAGTGTAAGACTAGAATATTCATTAGAGCAAATAAAATAAAATACCACAAGGTAAATGAAGTTAAACTACCCATGGAAACAACTCATAAAAGAAAACCCTAAAAATACTACTGAGGTAGCTTAAAGATAGCAAAAATTAAGTACTGACGAAACTAAAAACTCCATGTATCAACAAATGAATGCTAACTAAAACAAATACAAATGACAAGAAAGAAACTACTGCTAGAAACAAAATAAATCAAAACTTGGCCCCCCAGACTTATATGAGACTGTACCGCTAATATGGTGGCCGAGGTGGGAAGTCTGGTAGTCTCGGCATGTCAGCCTCCTAGGTAAACCTGGTGCTAAGCTGCTGATGTCACATGTACATGTGGTCGATCTGAGAGCTGGTGGATGCAACGGTCGCTCTGTACTCCTCCTCCGGGCCCACTATGTCTGCTGGGCATGCATGTGCTGTCGCATCTCCTAGTAGTAGGTGGCCTCATCCTGGCGACGGGCAACCTCCTCCTAGAAGTAGACGCGGGCCTTATCGTAAAACTCCTCAGCCCACTGGAAGTGCTCCCTAAAGCCCTAAAACTCTGCCTGCATGAAAGCGCTCTGCTCCTCCCATTGCTGCCTTTGTGTCTGCTGCTCGACAAATATGTCATCGAGGCGCGATCAGAACTAAAAAAAAATCATAGACAGATGTACCTGCATCCTGCTCAAAAGTAGAAAAAGGTGGTTGTGCAGGTGTAGGCTCATGTCTACGTGGACTAGGTGGGCTCCTATGAATGCATGGACTGAAGGAAGAGTGATGTAAAGGGGTGAAACGCACAGTGTGACACCCTTTATCCCTTTCGCAACATGGTCATGTAAAAACACACAGCCAATCCATGTGCGCTGCTAGAATGTTGGGAACAACCATGTGAAAGCACACGACCAGGCCGTGTGCCCCCTGTTTCTCTCTCATGGTGCACAACGGTCCGAATTCTCCTTACACGCTCAGTTGTGTAGGTTTAAAATGATTTTTTTTCTACCTAGCAAGTTCTTTCTAGTCCTTATTTATTTGCAAAATGCTAAAATGTTATAAACAAATGCAATAAAATAAAAAGAGAACATAAAAAACTAAAAATGGGTTGCCTCCCAAGAAGCACTTTGTTTAAGGCCTTTTAGCTCGACTTTATTTCTACGTTTTATTTGATGTGTTTGAATCTTGCTCGTGGGGGAGCAAGATATATGTTCACTTTACGCCTCCTCCCTTGTGGTCCCTTATCACCATATCTCTTAAATCTTGCTCGTGGAGGGGCAAGATATTTATTAGCTGCCTTCCTTAGTTTGAGAGTGAACATGTTTATCTTTAAAGAATCATCAGGAGTTTGATCATAATATTCTATTTCATCCATATGCTGTGAATAATGTAACTCACCACACATATCTTCACCAAAAGATTGATCAGCTAATTCTATTATGTCAAATGAAATTTTATCATTACAAATCACTAAATGGGCTTTGTTATTAGTAGCTAAAGTTTCGGTGAGAGTTAAGGTAGGCTCTTCTAGACCCTTGAGGTTAGGAGGTGTTTGGATTGGAGCAATGCACTCCTCGATTAAAGTATCAATTATATAATCCTTAAGTTCTTCTTCCAGTTGTGATTGAATGGATTGTCCTTGTTCACTTCCTATGTCATCTACGCCCTCCTCATTCATTCGCTCAAAGTGAGTCTCTGTCATATTAGGTGTAATCTAGTCATCAAAGTCACCTTCTAGTCGTTTAGTTTCTTCATCTACTAGATTTTGTCGCATAAACTCCATGAATTGTTGACTATGCTCCTTGCATTCTCTAGTAACTTTATCTTGCAAGGCTTTTACATGGAGACTTGGTTCTGGATAAAATTCACATGGAGATTCATAGCATTCGTTCTCGCTTGGGAAACAATATTGAGTCTTTGTCTGCGAATGCTAGCGTCGGAATTCATCGTTCGCCGCTAGTTGCATTTGAATGAAATCTTCCATCATCTGCTCAAGTCGGGATTTAGGCGGACAATATTGAGGGTTTAAGTAGCCAGGGTCATAACTATATGAATAGGAATCATCTTGTGACCACTGGTTGTAATTGTAGGTGACATCTTCTTGTTCAAATTGTGAAGGTTCTAATATATCCAGACAATCGTTAATGGTATACCATGTTTCACCACAATGCTCACAATAAATGTTACCAAAACTTATTGCATTAAATTGGCCATAATCATGAGTAAAAGCATGCATCGTTATACATAGGAAATTATAGGTAAGGAAAGAAATAGCAGTGGGTTGGAAAGAATCTCCCTTTTTTTTTAAAACTGGAGCACTACTAAAAACTGAAAGAAAGAAAGATGTAATTAATCTAAACTAAAAATTGAATAGAAAAAATCTAAAATGAAATAAAACTGAAATAATATAAAATAAAACAAGAAAATAAATTTAGACTAAGTCCGATCCAACTGTCCACTTTCGATTCGATATCGAATCAATCAGTCCCCAACAACGGTGCCAAAAACTTGATGCACGTGAACATGACCTCAAATCTCACGACGGAGACTGTCGAGGACTCGAAGAATGTGCTCGCGCTCAACACCCGCAAGTGCACGGATGTCGTCAAGTAATAAAAAGATTATCGATCCCACAGGGACTGAGATTCGAGTATCGATTTGGTAAGTGGAGGTTATTGTTCAGAATTCAGATTTAAGGGTTGTAAGTGCTAGGGTTGATGTTGGTTCCAACTCAATACGGTGTCACATGAAAGAAGAAAGAAACTATGTTGCGAGATTTTGGAAGGGATTCTAGGATTTCAATTTCGTTTGTGTGTCATAAAACACATCGTCAATTGGGTTTTTTCTAGGATTCTAGCTACGGTTTTGTGGAAAGGACATCATACACTCCCCCCGATTAGCCTTCGCATCTATCGGAAGCTACCTCTGCCAATACCAGGTTGACCCCTGGACTTAGGATGGGATAGTCGGTACAAGGATGCCGAATCGATCCCTGCGATGAGTCAAAAACGGGGTGCATTTCCTACTCTATCGCATCCTTCTACCCACAGTTACGGGAGATGAGGTCAACCCCTAGGTTCCTCCTTGATTCTCCTAAATCTTAGATACAAGGCCTGTCACCCCTCGTATTGGCTAGCACAGTAGATAGAAAACCAAAACAATAATTATAGCTCTAAAACCAAACGCCAATTGCAAATAGAAATTCAAGAACAGAATTCAAATTTGGAATAATATATTCTACGCACACAAACTACTCCCTAATCCTAGAATTAGAGAGTCTATTCCATAGATAAGAAAGGAGAAACACAAAGCACAATCATGTTCATATAAACCATATAAATTAAGCAAGGAACAAAAATTACAATGCAATGTGACTCTTCTCTCCGGCGTTGAAGTGCAGAATTTGGATCTCCGGTGACTTTCTTCCTCCCCGATGCGAGTTCCCAAAGGTTTTTAGGGCGTCGGAGTGCCGTCCCGGCTGTCGTGCCTCCTCCTAGGGTTTGAGCGTAGCCTCCTTTATATAGACATCAACCTGGATCTCTCTAAAACCTAGAAAATAATCGACTCACGTCGGAATCGTTCAGCGCCACACGACCATGTGTTTCCACATGGTCAGGCCGTGTGTGGCACTGGGGTGGCCAATTTTGCCCCTTGGACATGGTCGTGTAGTCACACGCCCTGGCTATGTCTCCTTCTGTGTCTAGCTACAAAATGCCCTTCTTTTGCTCCGAAAGTGCACATTTTTTCCCATGAAATGCTATCCTGCACACAAAAGTACAAAGAGCATATCTCCGAACCAGAAAATAGGAAATGCATTCAAAATAGGAAATGCATCGGAAAATAGGGTTGCGTTTTAGCTTTAGTAGTGAATTTCAGTTCCTCCGTGACAGTCCTTTGCATCTGCAGGAACTCAGCCATCAAGAACAGAAGTTGGATGTGTTTACATCATTACTCGAGAGGAGGTATAGAGGGCCGAAGGATTGATCATTCGGGGTATTTCTTTAGTTGACCCTATTTGCTGATATATCGAGAGATACTGGTAGTTTATAGTTATCTATGTCTAGAACATTCTTAGATAAGATTAGAAGGATTTCTATATTTAGATCAAGTGGATTAGTTGTATCTCTACCATCAGGTGAGATGTTGACCATCAAATAAGAAGTCAAGGAATGCACTTAAGCTTTGGTGAACATACTACTAGGATAGATTTCTAGGATAGTTGAGATGTTGATTTGACTATTGTGATGATTATTAGGGTGTCATGATATTGATTATTGTCAATTCAGAGACCATGATAGATCCAAAAATCGGGAAGGAGGCAAAAGGAAAAGAGAGGATGGTGTTCAACTATAAGCGGCTCAACGACCTCACCAACAAAGACCAACATACTTTCCCAAATGAGAAGGGTGTTCTCTTCCGAGGATCCATTACAAGGATCCACTGCCATACAAGATGCAACCTACAAAGACCTCGAAAGGTTTTCCTATGAAAATGTCAAAGATTTGGTCAAATACATAAAAAATTACTTGCGTTTGGTTGCCAAAACTGGAAGGCTCTCCACCGAACCAGAGCTATTAGAGAAATTTTGGCTAAAAATGTCTGGAGACCTCGGCGATAGAATCAAGGCCGCATTTAATGAAAACATACCAGGAATCCCTGCAAGCTATCAAAGGGATCAACACACTAGTGGTAGGCTTTGCGAAGCCTAGCGAGCACCAAGGGGTGCTCTCGGGGACCGCAACCATCATCAGACAAAAATCATAAATTACAGAGAGGTTTTGAGCAAGGTGAGAATTTGAGATTTTTAGTTTTGAGGCCAGGTCAAGGTATTCTAAATTCGCAGTTCGGGACGTCCTATATCATTCCTGGATGGCTTCTTCCCATTTATCAAACATTCACCAGACTACTTGTTTTGGCTAGCTCATGCAAGTGTGCCCTTGGTTCTAGAGAGTCCCTGACTCTTATCCAAGTTAGGACCTGCCCTTTTGCTTGCCTCCGACAAGGGGTATGGTTTCAGTCTATGGAAAACCTTGGAAGTCTGGTGTCCAGATAACTGAAGAATACCTCTACCCAGTAATGGCTTAGGCTAGCATCATTTTTGCTAGCTCTAATCTCGCAATTCTCATCAGCCGCTATTTCGTAGCCCATCGATTCGCTGACGTATTGCTTGGGAATACGTGTGGTTGGACTCCAAGGGCGAAGATACTCGGTTGCGACGCTCCAAGGACTAAGTTGGGTAATTCAGCCAGCACAAGTAAACATCCCACTCCAACCAAGGGAGATCACAAGCAAAAATCTGATAGATGGAAGAATATCCGTAACATTTGATAGGTACACGACACCATCGGTATCTGGAAGGCCATGCTACAACGCCAGGGATGAGGAAGCCCCCAGCGACGAAGAAGAGCTCAGAGTACATTCCCTAGCCATTCTGATAGAAGGAGAAGAGGCTTATGTCGAAGAACAGAGCAAACTAGAAGTAGATTGTCTGGTACCCAGAACACGGTCCATTCTATTGATTCAGGGTGCATGGCCACCTAGTGGAAGCCACTTTTCAGGTCAAACTTTAAATATATCCTGCTATTACTAACCTTCCGGAGTATGGTATTGATGGCAGGTAGGCTATATTGGTCTTTGTTGGTGAGGTCGTTGAGCCGCTTGTAGTTGAACACCATCCTCTCTTTTCCTTTCGTCTCCATTCGGGTTTTTGGATCTATCATGGTCCTTGAATTGACAATAATTGCGGTAGTCTGGTGCGTCAATAAGAAATTTGTGATTTTTTCATCATTTCTCCTAGTTTCTTTCAATTGTTTACGCTTCCCCTTTTTTTTTTGTTATCAAAGCTAGCAAAAATGATGCTAGCCTAAGCCATTATTGGGTTGAGATATTCTCTAGTTATCCGGCACTAAGCTTCCATGGTTTTCCATAGACTGAAACCATACCCCTTGTCGGAGGCAAGCAAAAGGGCAGGTCCTAACTTGGGCAAGAGTCAGGGACTCTCTAGAACAAAGGGCACACCTGCATGAGCTAGCCAAAACAAGTAGTATGGTGAATGTCTGATAAATGGGAAGAAGCCATCCAGGAATGGTATAGGACATCCCGAACTGCAAATTTAGAATACCTTGACCTGGCCTCAAAACTAAAAATCTCAAATTCTCACCTTGCTCAAAACCTCTCTGTAATTTATGACCAAACTTGCCTATCGGCACGAGTGCACCTCAAACACTTCAAGTTAATTCTAGAAGCCATTTAGAGGCTTGAAGGGCGAGTCCAGACCCTAGAAGAAACAACTACTTTCCTCACGACCTTACTTCTTGAGAGCAAACCCCTTTCAAAGCAGGATGTCAGGGACCTAACAACAGAAGTCTCTAAGCAGCCAAAGCTTGCAGAAGAAGCAGTGTGCAAGATAACGTAAGAACTGACGGAGAAACTCAATCAAGTTGAGGAACTTCTCCAACGCATACAATAGTGGACCTCCGCATGAGCAGCAGCAACTTCATCCACACTAAAAGTATGGAATAATACCAGGAAGCCCTTCAAGCTACTGAAGGGATTGACACACCAGCGGTAGGCTTTGCAAAGCCTAGCGAGCACCAAGGGGCGCTCTCGGGGACCACAACCATCATCAGACAAAATAATACACAGTTGCAACTGCTAGTGCAAATTGTGAGATATCCATGTCTCAATTCTTACATGGGGCTATGAACAATGGCGAAATAGAGAGGCGAACTTGTTAATCACAAGAGGCCTTACAAGCAGACTCTCAAACAAGCCAAATGTGGGCTTCTCATACGAAGTCCAAGGAGTGGTGGACTACCTGGTGAGTCACGGAGTTAGGGCATGAAGCAAGCAAACATGACCTCAAATCTCGCGACGGAGACCATCGAAGACTCGAAGCGCGTGCTCATGCTCAACGCCAGCAAGTGCACTGATGTCGTCAAGTAATAAAAAGATTCTCGATCCCATAGGGACTGAGATTCGAATACCAATTTGTTCAGTGGATGTTATTGTTCGGGACTAGATTCTAAAGGTTGCAATTAGGAGGGCTGTCGATGATCCTAACTCTAATACGGTGTCAGACGGAGAAAAAGAGGGTCGCTATGGGTCTTTAGATGGATTCTAGGATTTCGGTTTCGTTTGTGTGTCGCGGAACACGTTGTCAATTGGGTTTGCTTACGTTTCTAGTTATGGTTTTGTGGAAAGGACATCATACACTCCCCCGATGAGCCTTCGCATCTATCGGAAGCTACCTCTGCCATACCAGGTCAACCCTTGGCTTTAGGATGGGATAGTCGGTATGAGGATGCCGAATCGATCCCTGCAACGAGTCAAAAATGAGGCACATTTCCTACTCTATCGCATCCTTCTACCCACAATTACCGGCGATGAGGCCAACCCTTAGGTCCCTCTTTAATTCCCCTAAATCTTTGATACGAGGGCTGTCACCCCTCGTATCGACTAAGCATAGTGACTAGAAAACAAAAATGATAACTATAGATCTAAACCAAAACACCAATTGCAAATATAAATTCAAGAACGAAAAGATATTTTAATTAACATGTTCCGACTCAACACAAACTACTCCCTAATCCTAGAATCGGAGAGTCTACTCCATAGATACGAGAGAAAAAACACAAGGCTTGATCATATCCATATAAACAATAGAATTTACGCAAATAATAGGATTTACAATGCAATGTAGGTCTTCTCCTCGGCGTTGAAGTGCAAAATCTTGACCTTCGACGACGTTCTTCCTCCCCGTTGTGAGTTTCTGAAGCTTTTCAGGGCTTCGGAGTGCCATCCCAGCCGTCGTGCCTCTCCCCTAGGGTTTGGGTGGAGCTTTCCTTATATAGACATCACGTCGGATCGCTGCGAAACCTGGAAAAAACCCTAGTCGCGTCAATTTTCTAGGCCGCCATATGACCATGTGGAAACACATGGCCTAGCCGTGTGTTGTGGCAGCTGTTTTCACCCTCTGAACACGGTCGTGTGTGAGCACATGCCCTGGCCATGTTCCCTTCTGCATACAGCTATGAAATATCTTCTTTTGCTTTGAAATTGCGCTGTTTTCCCTATAAAATGCTATCTTGCAAACAAAAGTAAACGAAGCAGATCTCCAAACCAGAAAATAGGAAATGCATGCAACATAATGTAAAATATGCATGAAATGAACATAAAATACTATGAGATGTGAGCGAAAACTACTCCTAAAACCCTATATATTTTGCTCACATCAATTCTCCCAGACTTAAGTCTTTGCTTGTCCTCAAGCAAACCTCAGTGCCATGAAATTTTAAAAAGATATTGTTTCATACTTAGTATGTTAACTAGATTTATCAAGTGGTATTTGCAATCAAAGCAAAATAAATATGCTCTAGAAATTCACTAAGTTAGCTCCTCGTGCTTATGCCAAGTGAATCTTCTTAGGGGATACTCATTCCATGATAAGTTAAGTCATCATCCTATAGCTTTCCTAAGGTCTCCGGCTCTTAGGCACTTACCTGCCAAAATGAGAGTCGTTCCCTAGATCTAGCACAAAGTCTCAAAGGCATGCTCGGTAGTGAGAGAAATTGGTAGGTGTTTCCCCAGTAACCTAACTCGGTTTCAAAGGGGTACCTAACCATTTCCACCCACGACAACTGTTTTTTTATCCCTCATAATTTTTTTTCATTTCTTTTTCTCTTTCTCTTCTCTTTTTTTTTTTCTTTTATTTTTCGTCTCACTGGAATTTTGATTTTTCTGAATGGGCTTACACAATCCGAGCATCTCCAGTAACTAAAAGGCTAAACTTAGGGTCACCTATGGATTCCAAAGTACTAGACTACTGAGATGAATCATAACTAGGTTTGTACTAGACTCTCCCTTTTAGAAATATCGTCATGTGTATGTGTAAAATTAAAGCTAACCAGTGTATGTCTAGAATATTCATTCAAATCCAATAAAATAAAATACCAAGAGATAAATAAAGTTACACTACTCATGGAAACAACTCATGAAGAAGACTTTTAAAAATACTATTGAGGCAGCTTATATGTAGCAAAAACTAAGTGCTGAAAGAAACTAAACAACTAATGCATGAATAAATGAATGCTAACCAAAATGCAAATATTAGGAAAGAAACTACTGCTAGAAACAAAACAAAACTTGGGGTCCCCCCAGGCTTAAGTGAAGCATACCTCTAGTATGGTGGATGAGTGATGTGAGCAAAATATATAGGGTTTTAGGAGTAGTTTTCGCTCACATCTCAATATATTTTATGTTAGTTTCATGCATATGTCACTCTATTTTGCACGCATTCCCTATTTTCGAGTTCAGAGGTCTGCTCTTTGTACTTTTGTGTGCAGGATAGTATTTCGAGGGGAAAAGGCACACTTTCAGAGTAAAAGAAGGACATTTTGCAGCTATACGTAGAATGGGACACGACCAGGGCATGTGGCTACACACGGCCATGTCCAATGGGCGAGATCAACACCCCAGGGTCGCACACAGCCTGGCCATGTGGAAACACATGGCCGTGTGGCGGCCCAACAGATTGACGCGACTAGGGTTTTTTTTTCAGATTTTGCAGTGGTCCGAGGTGATGTCTATATAAGGATGGCTCTGCCCAAACCCTAGGGGGAAGGCATGACGGCTGGGATGGCACACCGAAGCCCTAAAAAGCTTTGGGAACTCACAACGGGGAAGAAGAACGCCGTCAGAGATCCAAGTTCTGCACTTCAACGCCAGAGAGAAGGCCACATTGGCATTGTAACCTCTTGTTCTTGCATTTTATCTCTGATATATTCGAACATGAACATGCCTTGTTATTCTCCTCTTTTATATATGGAGTAGTTCCTTCGATTCTAGGATTAGGGAGTAGCTTGTGTACGCATGACATGTTGCTTCAAATTGAATTCTATTTTTGAATTTGAATTTGCAATTGGAAATTGTTTATAACCATATCTATGCATTCTTGGTTTTCTACCTGTTGTGCTTAGGCGATACAAAGGGTGACAACACTCGTATCTAAGATTTAGGGGATTTATACAAGGAACCTAGGAGTAAACCTGATCTCCTGTAACTGTGGGTAGAAGGATGCGATGGAACTGGAAACAGTTCATCATAGGGATTGATTTGGCATCCTTGTATGCCTATCTCATCCTTGTAAGGCAGAGATAGCTCCCGATAGATGCGGTGGCTCATCAGGAGAGTGTATGATGTCCCTTTCACAAAACCATAGCTAGACGTTTAGACAACGCCCAGTTGATAGCATATTTTGCGACGCACAAGCGAAATCGAAGTCCTAGAATCACTTTTAAAGATCTCGGCACACTCCTTTCTTCCTCCATGTGACACTGTACTAGAGTTTAGTCCACCGACAACCCTCACAATCAAAACCCCTAGATTTTACTTCTGAACAATATCACCCACTGAACAAATCGGTATTCGAATCCCAGTCCCTGTGGGATCGATAATCTTTTATTACTTGACGACATCCGTGCACTTACGGGCATTGAGCGTGAGTGCACACTTCGAGTCCTCGACGACCTCCATTGCGAGATTTGAGATCGCGTTCGCATGCATTAAGTTTTTGGCACCGTTGCTAGGGATTAATCGATTGTGTCGTGTACCTATCAAATGTTACGGATATTCTTCAGTCTATCAGGTTTCTGCTTGTGATCTCCCTTGGTTGGAGTGGGATGTTGACTTGTGCTAGCTGAATTACCCAGCTTAGTCCTTGGAGTGTCGCGACCGAGTATCTTCGCACTTGGAGTGCCCTTACTCCGTGGCTCACCAAGTAGTCTACTACTCCTTGGACTTTGTATGAGAAGCCCACATTTGGCGTGTTAGAGAGTCTACCGATAAGACCCCTTGTGATTAGCAAGTTCACCTCTCCATTTCGCCATTGTTCATAGCCTCGTGTGAGTATTGAGACCTGGATATTTCTCTAAAAATCCCCTGTCGTAAGCATTGGATCAGGGATTACATATAGCATTTGAGATCCATGTGAGAGATCCACTTCCATTACAACGATTATGGCCCTGTCTCCTTGCCATCTATTGTCTCGTAATAGAACGAGGGTGATGGTCCCTTCTTCCTGTCTATGTAGTGTCTGGATTCTGACTTGGAGGACTCCCAGATGTATGAAGCGCATACGACTTCGTTGCAGTTGGTGAAAGCTGTTTTCTTGGATGAAACTCCTATCCTACTGTTGGTCATCTGTGCATAGTATGACTTCCTCCGATCTATGCATGTAGACCCAGTGATGGGCATCGTCCCTCCTGGAGTGGTATAACACTACTGTCGGTACGATGGAAGCCCTTTCCTGAATGGACAGCTGTAGTTGTACCTGAGGATCCAGTTGTTGCTCCAGCGTTTGCTGGGTGCTTCTCCGGCCTATCCTTCAGATGACTTGCTGAGCGTTGTACATCCATCTTTGATGTCTTCACTACTCATTGATTTGATCTTCGAAAAGAGGAGGGGACTACTGCTCATGAATTATGGTCCAGGTTGCCATTTTTGTTTGAGCTTAGCTTGCTCTTCTTTCAGTATGTTGTAAGAGTCTTTAAAGACTCAAAGCTTACCTCTTGCCTCCTTTGTCCGCTCTGCCAGGCCTAGGCTTAGCTTTTGAAGCTTTGCTATCAATGCCTCAGGTAGTGGGGCAGTGTCACTGCTGCTGGCAACCTTCCTTTGTTGAGAGATTACCTTTAGCTCCTCCTTGATACTCTTCAATGTCTCTGCAATTTGCACTAGCAGTTGCAGCTGTGTATTATTTTTTTTTATGATGGTTGTAGTCCCCGAGAACGCCCCTTGGTTCTTGCTAGGCTTCGCAAAGCCTACCGCTGGTGTGTCGATCCCTTCAGTAGCTTGCAGGTCTTCCTGGTATGATTGCGTACCTTTAGTGTGGATGAAGTTGCTGCTGCTCATGCAGAGGTCCACTGTTGTATGCGTTGGAGAAGTTTCTCAACTTGGTTGAGTTTCTCTGTCAGTTCTTCTGTTTGCTTGCACACTGCTTCTTCTGCAAGCTTTGGCTGCTTAGAGACTTCTGTTGTCAGGACCCTGACGTCCTACTTTGAAAGGGGTTTACTCTCCAGAAGTAAGGTCATGAGGGAAGTAGTTGTTTCTTCTAGGGTCTAGACTCACCCTTCAAGCCTCTGAATGGCTTCTAGAATTAACTTGAAGTGCTTGAGGTGCACTCGTGCCAATAGGCAAGTTCGGTCATAAATTCCAGAGAGGTTTTGAGCAAGGTGAGAATTTGAGATTTTTAGTTTTGAGGCCAGGTCAAGGTATTCTAAATTTGTAGTTCGGGACGTCCTATACCATTCCTGGATGGCTTCTTCCCATTTATCAGACATTCACCAGACTACTTGTTTTGGCTAGCTCATGCAGGTGTGCCCTTGGTTCTAGAGAGTCCCTGACTCTTACCCGAGGTAGGACCTGCCCTTTTGCTTGCCTTCGACAAGGGGTATAGTTTCAGTCTATGGAAAACCTTGGAAGCTTGGTGTCCGGATAACTGGAGAATACCTCGACCCAGTAATGGTTTAAACTAGCATCATTTTTGCTAGCTCTAATGTCCTTAGCATTAGATCCACTTCCATTTCAGTCCATGTGTTTGTTATACCAACACAGCTCGGCCTCTTTGATGATGTTTTCTCGCGATGGGAATCCATCACCAAGAATCATGTCTCAACACAAGGCTTCACTGATGTGTGAAACAAGGTGGAATACATTGAGAATCTACTAGGAGAGATTGAGAAGCTGGCGTGGATCCAGTGGCGGATGAGCTACCCCACCGAGTATGATGCATTACTAAGTACTGCAGACGGCAGAGAAGGAACCCAGAACATACTTTCCCAAATGAGAAGGGTGTTCTCTTCTGAGGATCCATCACAAGGATCCAATGCCATACAAGATGCATCCTACAAAGACCTCGAAAGGTTGTCCTGTGAAAATGTCAAAGATTTGGTCAAATACATGACATGCATTTGGCCGCCAAAACTGGAAGGCTCTACACCGGACCAGAGCTATCAGAGAAATTTTGGCTAAAAATCCCTGGAGATCTCGGCAACAGAATCAAGGCTGCATTTGATGAAAAATACGTGGGCCTCACGGTAGGAGTTTTCCCACAAATATTATTCACCTATAAATATCTAGAACAGGAATGCAAGGATGCTGCTTTCCAGAGGTCCCTCAAGAACCTATCCTTTTGTAGCCAGATCCCTATACCGGGATATTATCAGGAGAAGAAGCGCCTGGGCGTTCGGCGATCCCAAACTTACAAAGGCAAGGCCCATGTCTCCCATGCCCGCATTGAAAAGAGGAAACACTTAAATAGGAGCAAGAAATGCAGATGCTACCTCTGTGGTGAAGAAGAGCCTTTTGCAAAAGAATGCCCTAGCGAGCGACGAAATATTAGAAGAGTCGCATTATTCGAGCAACTGGAGCTACCAGAGGATTGTGACATCCTCTCAGCCCGAGAAGGGGAGGACCAAAGCAATGCCATCTTCAGCATTTCCGAAGGGGAAGATGACGAGGAACTCCACAAGTCTATCCAAACTCTTCGGATTAATAACGAATTTTTATGCATGCTTGGGCAGATTGATGGGGAATACATACCCCAAGTAAAAGTAACCGAGGAACAACGGAATTGCGAACACACTTGGAGGAGCAATGAAGTTTCTAAAAGCCATTCAGAGGCTTGAAGGGCGAGTCCAGACCCTAGAAGAAACAACTACTTCCCTCACGACCTTACTTCTTGAAAGCAAACCCCTTTCAAAGAAGGACGTCAGGGACCTGACAACAGAAGTCTCTAAGCAGCCAAAGCTTGCAGAAGAAGCAGTGCACAAACTAACGTAATACTCTAAGCTCTTCTTCGTCGTTGGATACTATCCCGACGACGAGGAGTAGTGCAACCCCTTTGCGGAACAAGAGCAAGAAATACTGACAGTAGGAATTCCGTTAGCTTGCGCACTGCTTCTTCTGCATTCTTGAATGAAACTCCTATCCTGCTGCTGGACATCTGTGCATAGTATGGCTTCCTTCCCTAGCCATTTTGATTGATACCAAAAAAAAAAAAAGGAAGCGTAAACAATTGAAAGAAACTAGGAGAAATGATGAAAAACTCACAAATTTCTTATTGACTTCTTAGATACCAGAGTGAAGCTCAAGTGATGCTTGAATGTGCTTCGCAATGGTGAGAGGTATCTTTTTATATAGAAGGTGAACCAGGTGCTCTAGGGGCCCCATCGTGATTCACCTTTCTTAAAAGAAGATTCTCAGGATAAAGCATTCCTGTGATGGGTTTGCTTTACAACTCATACTCGTACAAATATACAGAGAATTCCCGTGATGGGTTTGCTTTACAACTCACAAAGCATAAAACTTACACTATCCCCGTGACGGATCGCATTACGCACCTACTTTCCGTATAGGGAATCTACTTTACAGCTTGAAGTGGGACATTTCTTTAGTAGTACCTTTGATCATATATACAGCTGTTGTAAGCTGTTTGTCCACTTCTCGTGCGCTCTGGTGCCAGTCCTTGCACCAATTATCGGAGGTACTTTGTCTGGCACACTCCTGTAGTTTTAGCATGTGGAGTGTCTGGAGTTGCTCCAGTGCCCTTGCAGCTGTGTCAACTGCTTGTTTCTGGAGCTGGTGGAGTAGGCTACTGATTTGCTGCTCTTCTGCCAACTTGAATCGCCCTTCTTGGATTCGTCATTGTTTGAATTTGAGTAAATCCTCATATTGTTGGCTGACGGTCCTAGTGCTCCCATGCTGGAGTAATTCTGTGTACTGTAGGTTAATTGGTTGAGGGATTCTGTTAATTGGGTCTGTGCTATCGCATTTGGGCTAGTCTACAGTTCTTGCAATGCCATGTTCACCTATCCCAGCTGCCCTAATAGTTCGTCTAGCCATTCTAAAACAATTAAACAAGTGATTAGCCTTGATAAGCTATCAGTTAGTTGGTTTTCTTGCCTGGTAATATGTTCAAAAGTGACCGCTACTCCTGTGCTGGTGATGTAGTCTGTGAAGGTGAGCCATCTCACTTGGGAGGGTTTGTTGTTCGAGGTCTTGCCGAAGAAGATGATGATAGCTTGGTAGTCTGTTCTGATAATAACCTCACTTTTGTCAAGGAAATAGATCTTGAGTGCTTCCAGAGTGTTTATCACAGCTTAAATTTCGGAGTCTATGGTTGACTTTGGAGGGTTGAACTTGCCGCTTGCGTAGGCACAAACCCGCTCCGTGCCCTTTGGGACTTGCTTCTGTTGTTTCAATTTGCAGACCCCCCCCCCAATCCAGTCATGTAACCATCAGTTTCCAGGATGATGTAACAGTCCTCAGGTGGGACTTCGAGATTCGGGAGGTTGCGCACAAGCTCCTTGATTAGCTTGACCAACGTCCAGTCGTGGTTGTTCATCCTCTTGTCGCCCGTTGGGCTTGTTTTCGCATACAATGGGCTGAGCAGCCTGCCAAGGTTTGGTATATAGTTGCAGGCATAGTTAAGCAGCCCAAGCCAGGCCCGTAATCCCTTCTTGTTGAGGAGTTCTTGTTCATTGAAGTATGCAATTTTGGAGATTATGTGGGGTTGCAGCCTTATCTTTCTGTTTCCCAGGACAACACCCAGGAATTCTATTTCAGGGATGGCAATCTTCATCTTAGATGAACTGAGGATGAGACCATGCTCTTTACAGATTTTTAGCATGGTGGCAAGGTGCTTCGCATGCTCCTTCCTGTCTTTAAAAAAGACTAAGATGTCGTCAATGTACACTGCAATGAAATTCTCAGTACCTTGAAAACAATTGTCCATTTTCCTTTGAAAAATAGCCGAGGCATTCTTGAGTCCGAATGGGATAGAAAGCCATTCATATAGACCGTCTGGTACCCAGAACGCGGACCATTCTATTGATTCAAGGTGCATGGCCACCTGGTGGAAGCCACTTTTCAGGTCAAACTTTGACATGTTGGGAGAAGGCTGCCTTTTGCGCAGGTGTAAGCTGCTTGACTGGCCTGTCTTCAATAATGAAGTCTGGGTTCTTGATGTCCAGCTTGCATGTTATTTGGTTCTTGGACCAATATTTTAGGGGGTTTTCCCCAATGTATCCTTGTTCTTGTAGCTCCTTTAGAAGTGGGCCTAATTCTTTTGTATGTGAGGGCCCTGTGGAGTAACCCACCATCTCTTTTATCTATAAAAATTCTTTTTCTTCGAGGTCTTGTTCCTCAATGGTTGCGGTTGTGTTCACTATAGGTAACGTATGAATTGTAGTTAAATTTTTGTAATTCGTGACCACGTTACCTTCTATTCGTAGACCGCCTTGCATTGCTCTAATGAAATTTGGCCAATAATAATCTGGATGTTATCCCCTAGTGGCATGGGGAAACTATAAGTGTAAGGGATACGGAAAGCATTGCCCTCGATTAGCATTCTTCCTAGCCTCGGCTTCTTCTTGGTTGTTTGTTGTGAGTTTATCCCGTTGAATTGGACCACAGGGGAGAGTGGTAGCCTAGTGCCACTTCCACCTTCATTGCATCTTCAGAGAGCACTACCGCAAAAATGGATTTTGCGTCCATACCATAGGCGCCCGGAGAAGATGAACATCTCCGGCGTAGGGCAACGTCCGGAGAAAGGAAAGGTGACCGAGCGGTATGGCCCGGCTGCCTTCAGATCGCTCCAAAAGCCATCTCAAAGACTGAATCCAATTGCGGCTCGGAAAGAAAGCCCAAGCCCGCCCAAAGAAAGAAGAGGCTGAGTAGACTACGCATCCGTTGGTATTCCGTGCAGCAGAGGAAACGAAATGCGACAGCAACAAATGCCGTGAAGATTAGTGACGGAGTTGCTGGTCCGTCTGGCAAGAACTAGTGACGGCTCTGTACAGCCAGCTGTCCGAAGGCTGTACATTATCAGAGTCAATAATGGAGCGTGGAGGACCCGGTTTCCCAGCGCATCCTTGTGTTTCGCAGCGGTTTCAGTGCCTTTTCTTTTGTCATGTCGAATAGTCTGCCTGATAAGCACCCAAAGGTGGCCACTGATAGCATGGTATTTTGTCGTTGTGGTACCGTTTCAAATTAATTACTGAACCCCCTCTACACTAATATAGCATATTGAATGGCCCGGATCGTTTCCCAACGTGTGTAATCGACAGAATAGTAAACTTAGGATTTCTAATTATTACTTTGGGTTTTCTATTAAAGATTGGGGGTTTGGGATTTGAGATCTAACATACAATTGCAAGATAATTAAAATCCTAAACTAACATGCAGTAACTAAATCAATTAATGTAGGAAGTAAAACAACAAAAACTGGAAAAGAAAATAATCTGATCTACCCAAGATAGGCCCGATGAATGACCAAGTTACTATGGCTAAGTCCAACGAAGCTCGATCGAGACTCCGCAAATGGTAGTGGATGTGGGATGGTGCAAACTCCTGAATCCAGTAGTTTGATGGATACTGCGAACCATTGCGGATCCGATTGAGCTCGAAGAAGTGTCGTCGAAGCAGACTCCTCCTCGAATCCGAAAGAGAAGGTGGATGAGCTGTGAGATGGAGGACGTCGCCGAAATCACTCGATGAAGCGGTTCCTCCTCGAATCCGTGGAGGAAAGGTGGATGCGGCTGCTAAGGCTCAAGGGAAGAAAAGATTTAACTAACAACCTAATGAAAACATGATTAAAAGAAAGCAATTAAAGTAAAGCTTGAAATTAAATCTAACCTAACTAACTACGACCTAATTATCCAAAGAGACATTTAACCGAACACTTCGTAAGCATGAAAAAAAGTAAATCGAATTCATGCCATCTAAACATGGAGGACTGAGTCTACTACAAACATTCAACACGAACTAAACAAACAGACAATCAAAGCACATCAATGGAAATCAATGGAAGGCTTGCAATCCAAATGAGGAAATGCTGGAAACAAGGCTGCTGGAAATGAAGATGGAACTGCCAGAGCTGGAAAATGGATGAAGGCCGAAGGAGGTGGCTGTCGGAACTGTGATGGGTTAGGGTCGGCGCTGCCAGAGCAGCTGAGGAAGCTGCTGCTGGTCCGTCACCGGCGATGGAGGGCTTGGAGCTGTGGAAGACGAGCGGTTTGATGGAGAAAACGGTGGCAGCAGAGCTCACGGTGAAATGGATGGCTGCCAGAGCTGTTGGAGTGAAGAGATGAAAGAGGGCTACCACCGGTCACCGGAGAAGGAGGGGATTCCCTTCCTCTCCGACGACCGGCGAGGAAGGCAGCGACGAGCGTAGCGGTGGTGGCGTCGGGTGGAAATCGCGAAGAAGAAGCAAATGTCGGCTGAAGCTTATGCTCGGTGATGAGGAAAATTAAATGGATTTTTGTAGCCGTCTGATCGAATGCCATCAAATCCTAGCATTCTAGGTTTTGATTGCCTTGATTAATCCATTAATGGGTTGTGCATCCAATGGCTAAGAATTCTCTGACTTTGAATTGATGGATCTGATCCATCTGAAGGGATAATCACGATCAGTTGAATCTGGATGAAGGGATCAGATGTACAGATCAATATGTACGGATCAGATCTCTCCAGATCTAGATAAATAGCTCTGAATCAGCTACTTTCATCAGATGGTTAATAATGCTCAGATCTAATCCCTTGAGTTATTTGCCTTTGATCACGATGAATGACCCAGATTAATTCAGTTTGACATGATCCTTCTAGTCCTAGATGAAGCCATATTTGATCCAATTTAAGTCTAGTCCAGTGGCTCATCTTGATCTCCTACAATTAAGATGTAAAATTTGCATATAAGTCCAAAAATTAGGAGAATTTACAATAAGGTCAAAAAATATATCCAACTCATAAAACATGAAAATAATCGATAAATAAACACACGAGAGGATTAAAACAGTGATATTAAGGACCACAATAACTCGACAAAATGGTAGTTATCAATTCCCTCACACTTATTCTTGCACGTCCCGAGCAAGTAAATAAAACTAAAAACATCTGAAAGTATATTTCCCTAGCAATTCCCAAGTATACATAGAAAATCATGAAAAAAAGTTACCTAGGATTGTCAATTCTCAGAAACTCAAGCAATCATGGACTCAAATCTTGCACAGGTTAACAAATATGGAAACTTCAATCCATTATGAATAGACTAAGAATGATTAAGCCTCACAAGATAAGTGGTGGTTTCTCTCGCTCTTATAAGCATGTAATAGTGGAGTTCACTCAAGCTACTCATGGTTTATGAACTACCATATGCTTGCTTTTCTTCTACCTTCACCACTATATACACATAAGAATGCACAATCGCTGAAGGCTTATTAAGAATGTAAGGGAAACATGAATACAAGAAAAATGACGATATGTGCAAAAGGAAAGAAAGGTAAGAAATAGCTAAAGAATACAAGAAGATATGGAACTATTGGAATGCTACATAGATGAGTACAAAGAAAGTAATTGCCCTAAAAGTTTTTCTTCCAACCCAATAAACATGTAAACAACCCTTATCACATTCTTCAATACAAATCTACTCCTGATATACAATAAATCTCTCAATAACTGTAACAAGGGATGTCGCTAACAAAATACTATCACACATAAATATAAATGGCACAACATGTCAAAATTTTCACAATATTTTTTTTATTTCATGGGAACCCAATTTATATTTTTTTCAACTTTTTTTCAGCTTTTTTTTTTCTTTTTTTTTCAAACTTTTTTTTCTGACATGTAGTGCACTTCCCTATGCTCCAACATCAAGCTCAGCTAAAAAGATAAAGAGCATGGCTAGCTCATGGTGATTAAGCACGACTTGTCTATGCTAACGCTAAATTTTCCTGAGCTACTCTTCTCCCCCACACTTAAATTTTTATCCATCTTGGGCAAAACACTCATCATGGATCATCCAAGTATTCCACCTCCAGAAATAGAAATAGAGAAGAAAATAATGGAAGGAAAGAAAAAATATAAGGATGAATGACTAGAATGTTATTCAAATAAGCATGTGATGATAAAAGAAGTGAAGAAAAACAAATGTGATTTCCTTCATAATAATCATGCAAATCTACTATTATGTGGTTTCGAAAGAATCAAAGCAAGTTCTAGAGTTACAATAACCACAAGTGCACCACACACGAGCAATAAAAATAGGCTCAATCATCACTAGGTAAACAAAAATAATCAACTCAGTCTATCAACACAGAATCCATCACCAAGTAGTAACCACATGCAATCAAATAATCCATTCATGACAATAAATCCCCAAAACTCGACAATCAAATTTAACTAGATTTCACGACTTCTAAGAAGATATAAAGGAATGCATAGGAAATTTATTTGAAAAACTGACAAAACAAAAACTCAACAACCAAAACATAACAACTAAAATAAAAACAACTAAAGTAAAAGAGACATATATACAAAGAAAAAGAAAAGAGGTGAGATGAAACAAACTCTCCTGAGGTCCTGGTGGTTGGAGAAGGTTCACTAAGAGAAGCCACTCAGGTAGTGGAGTGCTCCGAGAGAAATCCTATCCCAGTGGTTGAAGAAGATTCAGCTTTAACATCCACGCCGGGAGTGGGATGGACTGGATAGGGGTGAGCGCCTTCAGGGTGTGATCATGATAGTACTGTGCTACTCCCTCCAATAGAATCACCTCATCATATGTAATCTCTGGCGGTCGGAGGCGATTCAGAAAAAGTGTCCAGCCTTGATGCTAGATTATTGCATGTGTTGTCAGGGCTTTCATCAGCAAAGGTGTTGGAGAATCTGGCTGAGATGGAAGTGTCCAGTCTGGGGGCCTCCAGCTATCCACCACTTCCATGGGAATCAGCTTATCACAATTGCTTGCCACTGCTATCTCAATTAACTTCTGGTCTAGTTGACAAGTCTGGGCATTGGTATCTAGAAATTGCTCCTCTTCTTCAGAATAATCTAGGGCACAAATAGCATCACAGAGTAAATCCAAGCCGCTAGTATCATCCTGCAAGTCATTGACAACAGAAGCAACTTCATCAATATCTGGAGCATCAGATAGTACATCATCATCATCTACATCAGTAGAGGAGTCCTGTAGAGCTACAGAGGTAGAAGCGAACATATCACCAGCTCTACAATCCATCTCCTTAAGCACATCACTACCATCAGAAATGATCTCTGAGTAAAATTGGAAGAAATCTTATGCTTGTGTCTGGCTGATGGATGATGCAATTAGATCCAGCTGGATTTGCATGTTATGTTGGTACAGTAGGCACCTAAGTCGAACCTGAGTTTTGATTATAGCAAACGATACAAAGTTAAGCTCATGTCGTTACCTCACGAGCTGAATCGAGTGTGCAGAAGATTGCTATAGCTGGAGCTGAAGGCTAGCGACACCCGGAGGAAGCCGCGGTGGTCGGGCGACACTCGAGTGACTTCGGAGGGAGCCGAAGGAATCGAGTGGAAGGCCGGAAGAAAAAGCAACACGTAAGTATCGAGGTAAGCTCGTGTGTGCGAGCGTAAGTGAGGCCGTATCCTCATTACGGGGATGATCTTAAGCGTAGATCCGACCAAAGACATCCTATAAATGGTCTAGGTCGAGATCGGACGGTTGACGACCGTCGAAATTATGTTTTTGTTGAGCTAACTTTGACTTGCAGCAAGATCGGTCAGTCGACCTCCCGTGATCGACGATTGGCAATGAGTCCTCCAAGGCCGCGGACTCCTCCAAGCCGGGCAATGCGATGCTTGCTGCAAGTCAAAGTTAGCTCAACAAAAACATAATTTCGACGGTCGCCGACCATCCTATCTCGACCTAGACCATCTATAGGATATCTTTGGTCGGATATACGATTAAGATCATCCCCTCGTAACGAGCGATACGACTCACTTACGCCGCACACACGAGCTTACTCGATACTTACGTGTTGCTTTTGCTTCCTGCCTTCCACTCGATTCCTTCTCCCTCCAAGTCACTCGAGTGTCGCCTGACCACCGCGCTTCCTTCGGTGTCACTAGCCTTCACCCATATAGCAATCTTCAGACACTGATTCACCGGTAACGACATGAGCTTAACTTTAATCAAAACTCAGCGACTTAGGTGCCTGCACCAACAATCTACATACAAAGTTAAGTAAATAGCAAGCATGAAGAATAATGTACATTAGAAACAAACAAGAAATAAAGAAGATTAAGTTGGAGTAGTAAGGATTTTCTTCAAGTACTCCCCCTTGAGGAAACCTCCCCCTTGACCGAGGGTGAGTCTTGAAGAAAGACCTTAATCCTCCCCCTTGAGGGTTGCTTTAAGTAATTACTTAAAGTTGGCCTTAGTAAAACGTTTAAGTTAAGAGTTCTTCTTAACTTGGCCCTTTCTCCCCTTTAAGTAAAGCATTAATGGCATAATGTTTACGTTGACGACACACATAAGTTTAAGTTAAGAATTCTCTTAACTTGGCCTTTACTTCCTTTTGTTAAAAGTTAAATAAGTTTTAGAGTTAACTTTTGGTTTAAATATGAAGTAAAAATTTTGACCCCTTAACTTTGGCCTTTTTCTCCCCCTTTTGCCATATATCGAAAAGAGTGAGAGTGTGTGTGAAAAACAAAAATAAGTGTTAAATTTAAAGTCCAAGCATGTTCCACATTATTTTGAAAATAATATACTGAAAATAAGTTCATCTATAAAATGTTCGACTCATATTTGGCTTGATTGATATGAAAGATCAACCAGTCCTGGTCAGAGTCGGTTAGTATGTATGATTATACTCCATGGTTCATAACGATGCACTAGCTCTACATCTGGAACCAGGAGTAAGGTCCTAACATCTCACGCCCATCTACGTGGCTAAGTACACAAACACAGTAGTCCTATGTGTTATGAGATGTACTGGCTCCTTAAATCTATAGGTGCATGATATCTAAGGTAAGTCCTATACTAGTTCCATGAAAAATTAAAAGTAAGAAATAGTAGTAATATAATTTGCAAAGTCCTATTCTACTACGCACATGCCCAATTTTCGTCTTAATAGACTGAATTCGGCTTCGGGTAGGGGTTTAGTAAATAGGTCTGCCAAGTTAGACTTCGATTCTACGTATTCGAGTTGTATGGCTCCGTTGGCCACATGTTCTCGAATGAAATGGTGTTTGACCTCTATATGTTTAGTCCTAGAGTGACATATCAGATTCTTAGTAAGGTTAATTGAACTAATGTTATCTACGTGGAGTTTTGTGTTGGTAAAGTCTAACTTAAAATCGCGGAGAGTGTACTTCATCCAAAGAAGCTGCGTGACACACTCACCCATCGCGATGTATTCGGCTTCGGTGGTAGATAAGGCAACACAGTGTTGCTTCCTACTGCACCAACTCACTAGACTCGAGCTGAGAAGTTGACAACAACCACTCGTACTCTTTCTATCGAGCTTACTACTGGCATAGTTCGAATCAGAGTAGCCGATTAGTTCGAACTCGGTAGATCTAGGGTACCAAATACCGACATTAAGTGTACCCTTTAGATATCTAAGGATACATTTAACTAGAGTTAGGTGAGACTCCTTGGCACAAGTTTGGAACCTTGCGCACATACTTACTGCAAATAGGATATCAGGTCGGCTTGCAGTTAAGTAAAGGAGACTCCCTATTATGCTCCTATAGTATTTTAAATCAATTGAGTTTCCGATTAAATCTTCTTCTATATTGACATTAGTTGCCATTGGGGTATTAATAATTTTAGCATCTTGCATTCCAAAGCGTTTAATTAATTCCCTAGTATATTTGCATTGATGTAGGTATATTTCATCTTTAGTTTGTTTAATTTGTAGACCTAAGAAGAAACTTAACTCGCCTACTAAATTCATTTCAAATTCACTTTCCATAAGTGAAATGAACTCATTTAGTAGGATTGAGTTGGTGGTTCCGAAAATAATATCATCTACGTAGATTTGGGCTATGAATATGTCTTTACCTATGGTTTTTACGAAAAGAGTTAGGTCAACTACACCTTGGTTAAAACCTTTGGACTTAAGATAAATCGAAAGTCTCTCATACCAAGCTCGAGGAGCTTGTTTAAGTCCATAAAAAGCTTTCTTTAACCTAAGGACATGATCGGGTTTGTCTAAACTTTCGAAACCGGGGGTTGACTAACATAAACTTCTTCTTTAATGTATCCATTTAAGAATGCAGATTTCACAACAATTTAAATCCTCGATGTGATGCATATGCTAATAGCATTCGAATGGACTCTAATCTAGCTACTGGGGCATAGGTCTCGTCGTAATCTAAACCTTCGACTTGACTAAACCCTTTAGCAACTAGTCTAGCTTTATTTCTAACTACTTCTCCTTTATCATCAATTTTATTTCTAAACACCCACCTTGTTCCAATGATTGTTTTATCTTTAGGAGGTGGTACTAATTCCCATACTTTGTTCCTAGTGAATTGAGCCAACTCTTCTTGCATTGTAATAATCCAATCGGGATCAATGAGAGCTTGGTCAATAGTTTTGGGTTCAATTTTAGAAATCAAAGATATTTGACTAAGGTTTCTGTATGAGGCTCTAGTTCGAACTCCTAGACTTGGATCACCTATCACTTGGTCAATAGGATGATTCGTTTGGGTCCTAGTTGGATTTGGGTTTGAGTCTACAACTTGATCCATAGGATGGCTTGTTTGAGTTCTAGTTTGGTTGGAGTCATCTATCACTTGGTTGATAGAGTGACTTGGTTGACTTAGGTTAGGATTAACACTAGACCTGATCTCCGGATCAGAGTTAGGTCTAGTATGAGTCGGCTTGCTAATTGGAGTTGCCAGGGGTTTTGTAGGTTCGTGTCCTTCATCGAATACTACATTGATAGTTTCCTCGACTCTAAGGGTGTCATGGTTATATACTTTATAAGCTCTACTTGTAGTCGAGTATCCTAGAAAGATTCCGGTCGTGGTTTTGGATGTAAATTTTCCTGGGTAATCCTTAGTGTTTAGGATATGTACCTTACACCCAAATACCCTAAAGTACTTGATGTTAGTTATTTTATCGTGATAAATCTCGTAGAGGTCTTAAGGTGCCTCTTTACCATAAGGATCCTATTTTGGACATAACATGCCGTACTCACGGCTTCCGCTCAAAACCTATTGGGTAGGTTATACTCATTAAGCATTGTCCTAGTGGCTTCTTGTAGGGTTCTATTTTTGCGTTCTACTAGGCCATTTTGTTGTGGAGTTCTAGGGCAAGAGAACTCATGGTGGTATCCATTTAGGTTATAGAATTCTGTAAACCTATGGTTTTCGAATTCACCACCATGATCAGTCCTAAGTCTTTTGATTTTAATGTTTTGTTGATTTTCTATTAACTTAAATAGGTTGATTAATTGATCTAGGGTATCACTTTTGTGTTTGATGAACCTAACCCAAGTAAATCTAGAGTAGTCATCAATAATGACTAAACAGAATTTACTTCCATTAAGTGACTTAGCTCCATGTGAATCAAATAGATCCATGTGTAGGAGCTCAAGCACACTTTTGGTTCGTTCTTGATTAGTTAGTTGATGTTGTATCCTAGATTGTTTACCTTGTTGACAAGCATTACATATTTTATTATCCAAGTTATTGAAGTTAGGCAAACCTCTGACTAAGTCACTTTGACTCATCTTGTGGATGAGTCTTGGGTGTGAGTGACCGAGTCGTCGGTGCCACAACCATGATTCCTCTTGTCGTGTCATAAGACACTTAGTGGAGGAGTTAGTTAAGTTAATAGTGTAAATGTTGTTATTTCTAGTTCCCTTAAGAATTGTTTTAGAGGTTTCGTTTGTATTAATTACACATTCATTTTCTAGAAATATGACCTTATAGTTATTATCACACAATTAGCTTACACTAAGTAGATTATATTGAAAATTTTCTACTAATAAAACGTTTTGAATAACAAAATTTGAGTTAAGCTCAATATCACCTGATCCGATGATTTTGAGCTTGCCATTATTTCCGAAGGCTACCGATCCTTGTCGTTTGAATCGAAGCTTCAAAAACTTGAGTTGATCCCCGGTCATGTGTCGGGAGCAACCACTGTCCAACATCCATTGATCCTACACGCAAGGTAGTCGAATCGGATATTGGATTTATTAAAAATTGGTTGAAAATTATTAACCTAAATCATCTCACCCATGTCTACATGATCAAACATGTTAATCCTATATGTTCTTGTGAGATGACTTCCAATTTTAGTTGAATTAAATTTAATGACTTAAACATTTATCAACCTTGCATTAGATTCGGATTTGACCTTAGGCTCATCAAGTCACCTTTTCAAGATCATGGCTTCCAGGTCGTGGCGAGGCACAGAGGCCTTCTTTGATCGGAACAACGACCACTTCCTTAGACAAAGACATTTTCAAGAAAATAGAGACTTGACTCACTTAAGACCACTTCCTAGTCTAACTAGTCTAGGATACGGCGAGGTAGCTTCAGCTAGTTCTGCTCGGTCAAGTGCACCAAACTAGATACGCCTTATCTAGCCCGAATACACAAGACTCCGCTTTCCTAGCGTACTATCATCTCGCCGCGTCCTGGTACTATGTTATCAAGTATTGACGAGTTATAGTCCTATCTAACCATTCTAAAAAGAAAAATCAAACTAAATAAAAACCTAAGCATGCAATTTCTAAGTTAAAACACAAACAAATTTCGTACTAGCTCCCCCTGGACCGTTGAATCGATTCGGTCTCTCCACATAGTGGATTTGGTCCTTGGGAACCCAAGATCGGTTTGATCCTAAGTTTGAAATCAAGGTGGTCTTAGGGACCCATGCTTGACACATTTTTATGTCGACTTACGATATATATATGACTTATTGGTCGTTTGAGCTAAACCCTAGCCCGACCTTTGTTGTACACCCTCATGATCCAAGTAGGAGGTCAAGTCCTTTGGATCCCAAAGTAAACCTTTCCAACGTATTCCTAAGATCTTCGACTTGACTTTTCAAGAGTGAGTTCTCAACTTCGAGTTTTTCAACCCGAGTTGAGTCCTTCTCTTGAACTCGACTAGTCGAAGAGGTTAGGGAGACCTCGTGCTCGAGGAGTTTAACTTTCTCAACCAGGGTCTCGACCTTGGACTCGGACTTAGCTAACTTTTTATTTAAAAACTTAATTGCACTATAAAGAGTAGTAATAAGAGACCGACTAACCTTGAGTGTATCTTTTGAACCGGATGCGTATTCGTGGCTTGTCTTGAATAGTGTTTCACAGTCCGACTCATCTTCGGTTTCTGATTCAAGTTCCGATTCCGACTCTGTCTCCGATTCCATCGGTTTAGCCATAAGGACTCGATCGTTGTCTTCTTCTTCGGAAGCTTCTTCCCAAGTAGCATTGAGTGCCTTTTTGTGTTTTGGTGCCTTGCTCTTGAGTTTTGGGCATTCGGACTTGATATGTCCAAACCTGTTGCATTCATAACATCTTATGTTCGAACTTTTAGGCTTACCTTCATTGGGTCGAGTGACGGCTCGTTTTCGGCCCTTGACTATCCTCCGAACTAGGTTGACTAGTTCGGCCTCCATTTCCGAGTTGACCTCCGAATCGGACTCATCCTCTTCTTCCTTCGGGGGTGGCTTGCTAGTGGTTTTCTTCTTTGAACCTGCAAATAATGCTAATATAGAAGAAGATTTAATCGGAAACTCAATTGATTTAAAATACTATAGGAGCATAATAGGAAGTCTCCTTTACTTAACTGCAAGCCGACCTGATGCTATAGGTGCTATACCCCTCAATGTGAGCCATTAAATATCTTGAAAAATATGAATAAAAACCAAAGAGAATTCCAAGACTTGGTCTTGGATTAGTAGTGTGGGAAATAATAGGAACTAAACAGAAATAAATAAGGAGAATAAGAAACTAACAAAAACTCGAAACTTACGACCTTCAATGTCCTTGAAAGGGTACTAAACGTTGGATTTTGGGGCTGGAAACAGTTTGTTACGAGGGTAAACCCTGGTAAGAAATGTAGATCTCTCAGAGAGCTTCGATTTGGTAGGTAGATCGTTTTGAGAGTCCTCTTGTGTGAAAAGATATGACCATTTTACCGTCGACTACTCCGAAAGAGAATACTTGCAAATACAAAACCAAAAGAAGCGTACCAAGACTTTGTCTTGGATTAGTAGTGCGGAAGGAAAAGAAATCTACGAAAAATATGAATCAAAAAATACGAAAGGAAAACCAAGGTTAATCTCTCTTTAATTAGTACACTTTACAGTACAATTAAAATGCTTACTAGGAAATTGACTAAGTCCGAGTCTAGGGTTGAATCATTACTTGAGGAGGTTGAAACCCTCAAGCAAGAGGCTACTCTAACCTCTTCAACTAGTCAAGTTCAAGAGGGAAACTCAACTCAAATTGAAAAACTTGAGGAGGAGAATTCTCTTTTGAAAGACCGAGTTCAAGAGGTTGAGGGTAGGTTGGAAAGGTTCACGTTGGGATCTAAGAACCTTAATCGACTACTTGGAACCCAAAGAGCCGTGTACAACAAAGTCGGACTCGGATTTAAGTCAAAGACTACGAATAGGTCTTATATGTCTATCGTAAATCGTAGTCATCAAAGAGTCCAAGCATGGGTCCCAAAGGTTTTATTGAATTCACATATAAGGATTAATAAGTATTGGATTCCTCAGGATCAAGTTCATTATTTGAATAGACCATATTGGTTCAATGGTCCAGGGGGAGCCAACACTAAAATAGTATACCCGATTACTTAGCAAAATCATTGAATATTTTTCTTTAATGTTTAGAATGGCTAGATAGGAAAAATAGTTAGTCAACTCTTGACAACATAGTATCAGGATGCGGCGAGATGATAGTACGTTAGGGAAACAAAGTCTCGTGTATTCGAGCTAGATAAGGCATATCTAGCTTGGTGCACTTGACCGAGTGGAACTAGCTGAAGCTACATCGCCGTATCCTAAACTAGTTAGACCAGGAAGTAACCCTAAGTGACTTAAGTGATATTTTCTTGAATTTGGCTTTGTCTAAGGAAGTGGTCGTTGTTCCGATCAAAGAAGACCCCTGTGCCTCGCCACGACCTGGAAGCCAGTTTCTCGAAAAGTTACTTAACAATCTAAAGGTTAAATCCGAATCTAACCCAAGGTTGACTATCTTTAATCAATTTAAAATCATCTCACAAAACATATAAGGTGAACAAATTCTGAGACACATAGAATGGGTGAGATGTTAAGGATAATTGAAAAATACTTAAAACAATCTTCAAAATACTACTTATTTTCTCAACTATTGTACTTAATGACTCTATAGGCCAAAGTTTAGCGCCCCCTACATCTCTTATACTTCATATATTTGACTAAGAAGGAAAGAAAACTAACCCTAAGGGTTATATTAGTCGACAGATGATGGCCATCAGTCAACTGATGGTCAATGATCAGATTCGAGGAGTCAAGGCTTATCACCCCATTTCAAGGAGATTGGTGCTCAATTGTGATTGACTAGGGTTCCTCTTGAAAAGGGGCTCAAAGTCTATAAAAGGAGGTCCTAACCTAGGGTTTTCTCATCAATTCTAAGTGCTCAAAAGCTTCCACAACACTGCGACTCTCCGACAACTCTACGACAACGAAGTGCTGCCAACAACCCTAGTTTAAGTCCTATCTTCGAGTTGTTGGTATAATCTTGTTTTGTCATTTCTTTTAATCTTGCAATTCGTTTGTTAATCGAGGCTTTCTACTGTTGCATTTCATTTTAATAGAAGAGAGGGTTTGTCTCTCTATCTTGTGCTTCGAAGGTTTTTGTAATCGTAAAACTCCTACCTCCAACGAGGAGGAGTGTTTTAGTGAATTGCCCTACGGTCTAGGACCGTTAGGGCCTTGGAGTATTAGCCGAAGGCTACGAACCAAGTAAAAAAACTATTTGTCTCATTTAGTTTTTATTTACATTTCCGCTGCGTTTAATTGTCTACCGAACGATTTAAAAGTAAAAGTTTTTATCGCTATTCACCCCCCCCTCTAGCGATCCGCTTCGATCCAACATGTTATGTATCCACTGTTGCTGTTGTTGATGTCTATCACTAATTTGTTGCTGCATCTGCTATTGTATATGTTGCATCTGTTGTTGCAATGATCCTAGCTGTAAAATCTTTTCTAATGTCTCTGTAGTTGACTGAGCTTGTTGGAATGGTTGTAGTCCATCGCACACTATGTCATCTTGAAATCCCAATGGACTCTGATAAGCTAAAAAATTCTGAGCCTCTTCCTGATGTGCTTCTCCATAATTGTTACTTGATTGATCACCCCAACTGGGCATGTAAGTATCAGCAAAAGTTGGGGGTGGATAGCACTGAGACTGCTCAGGAACATAGAGTGGTGAAAAAAAAATGTGCCCATACCTAAAATCTGAATCAAAATTACGAAAAGATGTACTAGAAACTGAATTATACCTGTCCTGCTGATAAGACTGATGATACTGAGGAACATGCTGATGATATTGTGGCTGGTACTGATAATACTCTTGTTGTCCAGTGCCAGAACAGTAAGCATCACTGAAGTCTCCACATGGCTAATAATATAGATCCATGCTGTAAGAGATTCCTAGTCTTTCCTGAAAAACTAAGAAACACAATCAAAAGACACAGGAAATAGACATGATAAAATACATGGATATGCAAGAAATAAAAGAACACAGCCCTAAACAAAAGTTTTTGAGTTTTGATTTTTTTTTTCAAAAAAATGGAAAAAGAATCCTAATTCTACTAAGCATCATTACACTCCCCGACAACGGCGCGAAAATTTGATGTGCATAGTATTTTGTCGTTGTAGTACCATTTCAAATTAATTATCGAACCCCCTCTACACTAATATACCATAGTGAATGGCCCGGATCATTTCCCAACGAGTGTAATCGACAGAATAGTAAACTTAGTATTTCTAATTATTGCTTTGAGTTTTCTATTGAAGGTTGGGGGTTTGGGATTTGAGATCTAACCTACAATTGCAAGATAATTAAAATCCTAAACTAACATGCAACAACTAAATCAATTAATATAGGAAGTAAAGCAACAAAAACTGGAAAAGGAAATAATCTGATCAACCCAAGATAGGCCCGATGAATGACCAAGTTACTCTGGCTAAGTCCAATGAAGCTCGATCGAGACTCCGCAAACGACAGCGGATGTGGGAAGGTGTAACCTCTTGAATCCAGTAGTTTGATGGATACTGCGAACTCTCGCGGATCCGGTTGAGCTCGAAGAAGTGTCATCAAAGCGGACTCCTCCTCGAATTCAAAAGAGAAGGTGGACGAGCTGTGAGATGGAGAACGTCGCCGAAATCACTCGATGAAGCGGTTCCTCCTCGAATCCGTGGAGGAAAGTGGGTGGAGACAAGGTGGACGCGGCTGCTAAGGCTCAAGGGAAGAAAAGATTTAACTAACAACCTAATGAAAACATGATTAAAAGAAAGCAATTAAAGTAAAGCTTGAAATTAAATCTAACCTATCTAACTACGACCTAATTATCCAAAGAGACATTTAACCGAACACTTCGTAAGCATGAAAAAAAGTAAATCGAATTCATGCCATCTAAACATGGAGGACTGAGTCTACTACAAACATTCAATACGAACTAAACAAACAAACAATCAAAGCACATCAATGGAAGGCTTGCAATCCAAATGACAAAATTCTGGAAACAGGGCTGCTGGAAATGAAGATGGAACTGCCGGAGCTGGAAAATGGATGAAGGCCGGAAGGAGGTGGCTGTCGGAGCTGTGATGGGTTAGGGTCGGCGCTACCAGAGTGGATGAGGAAGCTGCTGCTGGTCCGTCACCGATGATGGAGGGCTTGGAGCTGTGGAAGATGAGTGGTTTGATGGAGAAAACGGCGACGACAGAGCTCGCGGTGAAACGGATGGCTGCCGGAGCTGTCGGAGGAAGGAGATGATAGAGGGCTACCACCGGTCACCGGAGAAGGAGGGGATCCCCTTCCTCTTCGGCGACCAGTGAGGAAGGCGGCGACAAGCACGACGATGGTGGCATCGGGTGGAAATCGAGAAGAAGAAGCAAATGTCGGCTGAAGCTTATGCTCGGTGATGAGGAAAATTAAATGGATTTTTGTAGTCGTCCAATCGAATGCCATCAAATCCCATCCGTCCAATTGAACCTAGGTTTTGATTGCCTTGATTAATCCATTAATGGGATGTGCATCCTCGTAGGAATCGCTTCGGAGGCTCATCGGCTTCTATGTCCCCAGATTAAAATTTTCACTAAAGAAAACTAATCCGGATGGGATGAGTTTCCTAAGCTCGACCAATTCGTCATCGTGCTAACGACTCGAGCGATCGCTTGAACAAACTAGTTGTTCAAGGAACCAAGCTCTTCTAGTCGGTTAGTCGCGGAAGAGACGACGCACGGATCACCGGTTTTTGTGTTTATCTTTGGGGTCCATGATTATACAAATACATATGAATGTAGACATGTATAATCAACACATACATAAAGTAAACATGCTCATAACAAATACAAGCAAGTAACCATCCACACAAAACATGCATATAATTGAAAAGCAATTATAAACATAATACAAAAGAACATTAATAAAAATAAACAAGATTATACCTCTTGTTATACCTCTTGATCTTCTATTGTATGTCCTCCCTCCTTTTGGACGTCGTGTGGGCGACGATCTACCAAAAGTTGAAGCCTTCTAGATCACCGATCTTCCTTTCCTTGTTCACTAGGAACAAAGGAAGATCCTAAAACAAAACTCATCTTCCTTTATAGAACCGGCCACCAAGTCAATAAACTCGATGTTGCCGCCGGCCAAGGAAGATAAAATGGAGTATGGAAACCAACCAAAAGAGAAACAACAAGGGCATGGGCACCGGCCAACACTTGGAGAAGAAGAAAGAAAACACCCCTTCTCCTTGTTGCCGCCCAAACCTTAAACTAGGCTCTCCTTAATTTCTGGCTAAGGATGAAGGGAAGTAGAATAGATTGAGCTTTGGACAAGGTAGAGGGAAGAAGGTAGAGGGGCCGGCCATCAAAGGAAAATGAAGAAGAATCTCCCTCTCCTTGTTGCCGCCCAACACCAACAACCAAACCCTAACCCTAGCCTCCTCCTATTTCTTGCCGCCCTTGGGAAGCAACCCTCATCTCATCCACCACAAGCCATAGATCAAGGGGAGAAGCTTGGGCGCCGGCCAAACCAAAGAGGAAGGAGGAAGAAGGGTGCCGGCCACCATTGGGAACAAGAAGAAGAAGCTCCCTTTTCCTTGTTGCCGCCCAACACCATGAACCAAACCCTAACCCTAGCCACCTCCTCTTTCTTGCCCTCCCAAGCCACCTTATCTCAATTAGGTTTTTCTTTTTCCTCATCCTATTTGCCGCCCAAGCCTAACACCATATATATAGAGTTAGGTTTAGGCCTTGGTTTAATCTCCTCCATTGGTTCTAGGGATTTCATCTCAACCGTCAGATCTAGGGTTTCATCCCAACCGTCGGATCTAGGGTTTCATCCCAACCGTCGGATCTAAGGTTTCATCCCAATCGTCGGATCTAGGGTTTCATCCCAACCGTCGGATCTAGGGTTTCATCCCAACCGTCGGATCTAGGGATTTATTTTCCATCATTGGATATAGGCTTCATGAGGTGTTAATAGGCTACAATAGGGACCATGAGGAGGAGTTGGATCTTGGCCACCCGATGGATCGGAACCACACAAACTTGATCCATCAATGATGTTCCATTCCACTAGAGGATCATCATTGAATTACCTCACCAACCCTCATATGATAATGTGGGCTCCATATATTATTTGTACATCCATCTCCCCGTGTTTAAGATATCGAATGTCCGTCAATTAATTGATTTATTGACCATCAATTAATTAACTTCTAACTCCTGGAGTAGTACCACTCAACCTTATCATCATGTTGACTAAGTCAACCTGCGGGGTTTACATGATGAACCTTATGAGCTCTTCAAGGGGACATCATCAACCTAATATATAGGACACGGTTTCCTCTTATAATCAACGACACACCATGTAAATAATATCATTTCCCAACTTACCGGGCATATTGATTTAATCCATCTAAATCTCACCCTTTGGTAAATTAAAGAAATAAATACTAAGTACATGTGCCCATTATTATATCGGGATTAAGAGCATGTACAACATAATATCCGAGGTCTAATTCAATTATGTAGTCAGCAATAAATTGAATCACCTCTATGTCGGTCCTGCTCAATACACCTAAGTGTACTAGTGTAACTCTATGGTCAAGACAAACCAATACCAAGCTACACTACAACCATGCCAATGGTTTGTCCAAAACCATCTTGGTTGTGAGCCTCTACTTATATTTTACAAGGAACTGATAACATGATCTTCTGTGCCACACCAAGCACCATGTTATCTACAATGTAAAATATTAGACAATATGCACACATATAATAAATATAAAGTGCAAACAATGATCATGTGATTCTTATTTCAAAATAAAAATGTTCATACAAAAAGAGCTAGGCTTTCAGTATACATTCCAACAATCTCCCACTTATATTAAAAGACTATGCTATCATCACACTGCCATACATCTCATTCCCCTTCCCTCCACATGCCTATCAAAGCTCTCGCTAGAAGGGCCTTAGTGAAAGGGTCTACCAGGTCATCCTCTGATGCAATCTAGGCAACAACAACTTCTACCTCCTTTACGATTTCTCGTATCAGGTGGTACTTGCGCTCTATGTGTTTACTAGTCTTATGGGCTTGTGGTTCCTTCGAGTTTGCATCTGCACCATTATTATCACATTAAATTGTGATAGTTCTGGGCAAACCAAGAATCACATCCAAGTCCATCAGAAAGTTCCTGAGCCACACAACTTCTTTGGCTGCCTAAGAGGCTGCCACATACTCAGCTTCTATGGTGGAGTCCGCCACGCATTTCTGTTGGACATTCCTCCATACAATGACTCCACCTCCCAAAGTAAACACAAAACCTGAGGTAGACTTACTGTTATCCCTATCAGATTGGAAATCAGAATCCGTGTAACCCACAGGGAGTAATTGGTCTGCCCGGTAAACTAGCATATAATCCCTAGTCCTTCTCAGGCACTACAATATATGCTTTACCACAGTCCAATGTCCCTATCCTAGATTACTCTGATATCTGCTGACCATGCCCACGGCATGGCAGATATCGGGTCTCGTACATAGCATCGTATGAGGCTTCCTACTGTCGAAGCATAAGGAACCGCCTTCATCTCCTCTATCTACTTAGATGATCTAGGACACATCTCCTTAGATAAATGAACTCAATGCCTGAAAGGTAGAAAACCTTTCTTGGAGTTTTGCATGCTAAAACGATCCATTATCGTGTCTATGTATGAGGCTTGGGATTAGCACACTAACCTTGATCCCAAGGATGTGTCCCATTTCTCCCAAGTCCTTCATATCAAACTGTTTGGACAACCATACCCTTACGTCTGATAACACTCTGATATTGTTGCCAACTACCAAAATATTATCTACGTATAGTACAAGAAATACCACTACATTTCTGTCACATCTCTTGTATACACAAGACTCATCCGAACTTTGAATAAATCCATAAGACTGGATTACCTCATCAAAGCGGATGTTACAAGACCTCGAAGCTCGCTTCAATCCATAAATGGACCGATTAAGCTTACACACAAGATGCTCTTTGCCTTTAGCAATGAATCCCTCTGGTTGCTTCATATAGATGTTTTCCTCAAGACTTCCATCAAGGAAAGCTGTCTTGACATCCATATGCTACACCTCATAATCCATATGAGCTGCTATGCATAAGAGCTCTCAGACCTGACTTGAATCCATAGATTCAATCTGAGTATTCATTGCACTTTGCCAAGATGCTGCATCTATATCTTGGATTGCCTTGTCGTATGTTCAGGGATCAGGTTCATGTTCGCCAGGGACCAAATCAGAAGATTCTCCCAAGAACATGAATCTATCAGGCTGTCCAACAACCCTCCCACTTCCATCAAGGAAAGCTGTCTTGACATCCATATGCTACACCTCATAATCCATATGAGCTGTTATGCATAAGAGCTCTTAGACCTGACTTGAATCCATAGATTCAATCTGAGTATTCATTGCACTTTGCCAAGATGCTGCATCTATATCTTGGATTGCCTTGTCGTATGTTCAGGGATCATGTTCATGTTCGCCAGGGACCAAATCAGAAGATTCTCCCAAGAACATGAATCTATCAGGCTGTCCAACAACCCTCCCACTACGATGAGGTATCACCTGTGTATCCTCTGTGACACGCGGTGCAGTGACTTGTGGTATGTCCTCTTGTACCGGTGGTACTAAAGAAGTGACTTCCCTTTTAACTCCTCCAGAACAATTTTACTCTTGGGCTTGTGGCTCATCACATAGTCTTCCTCTAGAAATTTGGCGTTCGTGCTAACGATCACCCTCTGATCTCTAGGACTATAAAACAATCCACCCCTCGTTCCCTTGGGATAGCCAACGAACATGCATACTTCTGTATGAGGTTCCAACTTACCAGCATTTGCCTTCAGCACATGTGCTGGACTTCCCATATCCGAATATGTCTTAGACTAGGCTTTCGCCCAGTCCACAACTCTGTGGGAGTAGAAGGCACTGATTTAGATGGAACCAAGTTCAGAATGTACACTGCCGTATCTAGAGCATATCCTTAGAATGAATCTAGCAAGTCAGAATAACTCATCATCGATCTAACCATCTCCATAAGAGTCCTATTCCTTCGCTCTGCTACACCATTCTGCTGGGGTGTGCCAGGTGCAGACAATTGGGATTGAATCCCAGCCTCTGATAAGTAATTCCTAAACTCTCCCAAGAGGTACTCACCACTACGATCAGATCGTAGTGTCATCTTGAATAATTGTCTATGAAAAAGATGAAATATTCAAAACTACCTCTTGCCTGGATAGACATAGAACCATACGAATCAGAATGAACCAATTCCAACACATCTTTGGATCTATACCCCTTGGCCTTGAAAGGCCTCTTGGTCATCTTACCCTCCAAGCAAGATTCGCAGGTTGGGAGATCCTCCACCACTAATGAACCCAAAAGTCCATCAGCTATCAACCTTCGAATTCTGCTTAGGTTAATATGACCAAGCCTAAGATCCCAAAGATATGTTTGGTTCATCTTCGAAGGTTCTTTTCTCTTATCGGAATTAGAAGATGAGTTGTAAACTTCAATTTGCATCGTGGGAGCTTGTGGTTCAAGTTATAAATTTCCTATCTATGTACCTGAATAGATAATGTCCCTATTCCTTTTATAACAAATCTGTCATTAAAAGGAATAGATTATCCATCCATAATTTAGAAACCGAAAGCAATTCTTTCTAAATAAAGGTACATAAAGAAAATTCTTAAGAACCAAAAACTTTATTTTTCTCAAAAGATAAATAAAACATCTCCCACTGCAATAGCCGCCATCTTCATGGCATTGCCCAAGTAAATGGTAATATCCCTTTTAGCTAGTCGTGTTTCTCGAACTCGCAGTATTGCACATGATTAGTGGCTCCCATACCTACTCACCAGCCGGAGATAAGACCGCTAATCATGTTTCAATGACTAGTTCAAAGAATATATCTTTGTTCTTCTTTGGATTGGGACAGTCTTTCTTCCAATGTCCATCCCGCTAGTAAGTGAAGTACTTGCCTTCTACTTCTTCACTCCTCCTCGAGATCCTCCCACCATATTTGTTCCACCTTGTTTCTCCTTCTTCTTGCCTTTCGGCTTAGAAGTAGAAACCTTTTGAGCAACCATGGCTTGAGGACATTCTTCGAAGAGTGCATACTTGTACTCCTTAGCAGATAAGACAATATCTAGATTCTTTTCCAATCAACATTATTTGGGTACAGTAAGTTTATTTCCTTTAGTATCACAACAAGTGGACTGAAAGTCATTTTGAAAATCCTAAGAATCACATAGATCATTACTTTAGATTTCAAATATTATTGATTCCTCAAAACAATAAAATTCCGAAATCAACCAACACCTCAAAACACCGAGAATATCGCATGCCACGCTGTGTGGACGTATACGAATTCTACATTTGTAAGAGGAGGTTTTACCCATTAATTTTATTATCTTGTCAACCTTACTTTTTGACAAATAAAATTAATAGTTGGTTCCTCTTTGGCCCTACAAATAAAAGCAGTGACTCCGATGGGGAGGATACTTTTTATTTGCATCTAAGTGTGCACCATTACACGATACTAAGGGAATTATCTCGGATTATATGCCTTACCGATGTGGAAGTACACACGCTCCTAAATAATTTCTTATAACCATTATTTGACCTAGTGATCCGCAAACAAACTCATCCGATGGGGAGGAAGGCACTCAGAGTCGACGCGCAAGTTTGTTGCATCACACGTCAAATTGTAATGGAGGCCACGGGAATTAATTAAAATATCCCTCTCCCACTTAGTAAATTGAAAATGAGGCATTTTCAAGCACACACAACATGCATATAAAACAAATCAGCAATAAATATGGAAAAAACAGAATTTTTCCAACTATTATGGCTTTGTTCTCCAATATGCGTCCCGTCGTATCGCCACCTCGTCCGCTCCATCTTTTCCCGCGCGCAAGTCACCAAAGAGATCCGAGCCGAGATATATCATTTTAATTTACATCCATCGATCCTATACTCCACGAAGGAGTGTACAAACGATCTAGATCGAAAGTAAACTAAAATGATCGGCTAAACAATGCCGTATTTAATTACAAAAATTAAATACTAATCTAGCCTCGTCAACCCCGAGGATTCAAATGATATACATACAATCACACACAAACAATCACATACACACATATAGCCATAATAGTCGGATCTTATGCCTGCAACCAAAGAGTTAAACTACGCATATCCTACTATTATTCGGCACATATAATATAAGAAAAAGTGCATAAAAATTAACCGAATGCTAAACACACAAAACCGGAAACCGTGGCTCTGATACCATTTCGTAGGAATCGCTTCGGAGGCTCAACGACTTCCATGTCCCCGGATTAAAATTTTCACTAATGAAAACTAATCTGGATGAGATGAGTTTCCTAAGCTCGACCAATTCGTCATCGTGCTAACGACTCGAGCGATCGCTTGAACAAACTAGTTGTTCAAGCAACCAAGCTCTTCTAGTCGGTTAGCCGCGGAAGAGACGATGCACGGATCGCCGGTTTTTGTGTTTATCTTTGGGGTCCATGATTATACAAATACATATGAATGTAGACATGTATAATCAACACATACATAAAGTAAACATGCTCATAACAAATACAAGCAAGTAACCATCCACACAAAACATGCATATAATTGAAAAGCAATTATAAACATAATACAAAAGAACATTAATCAAAATAAACAAGATTATACCTCTTGTTATACCTCTTGATCTTCTATTGTATGTCCTCCCTCCTTTTGGACGTCGTGTGGGCGACGATCTACCAAAAGTTGAAGCCTTCTAGATCACCGATCTTCCTTTCCTTGTTCACTAGGAACAAAGGAAGATCCTAAAACAAAACTCATCTTCCTTTCTAGAAACGACCACCAAGTCAATAAACTCGATGTTGCCGCCGGCCAAGGAAGATAAATTGAAGTATGGAAACCAACCAAAAGAGAAACAACAAGGGCATGGGCGCCGGCCAACACTTGGAGAAGAAGAAAGAAAACACCCCTTCTCCTTGTTGCCGCCCAAACCCTAAACTAGGCTCTCCTTAATTTCCGGCTAAGGATGAAGGGAAGTAGAATAGATTGAGCTTTGGCCAAGGTAGAGGGAAGAAGATAGAGGGGCCGGCCATCAAAGGAAAATGAAGAAGAATCTCCCTCTCCTTGTTGCCGCCCAACACCAACAACCAAACCCTAACCCTAGCCTCCTCCTATTTCTTGCCGCCCTTGGGAAGCAACCCTCATCTCATCCACCACAAGCCATAGATCAAGGGGAGAAGCTTGGGCGCCGGCCAAACCAAAGAGGAAGGAGGAAGAAGGGTGCCGGCCGCCATTGGGAACAAGAAGAAGAAGCTCCCTTCTCCTTGTTGCCGCCCAACACCATGAACCAAACCCTAACCCTAGCCACCTCCTCTTTCTTGCCGCCCAAGCCACCTTATCTCAATTAGGTTTTTCTTTTTCCTCATCCTATTTGCCGCCCAAGCCTAAGCCCATATATATAGAGTTAGGTTTAGGCCTTGGTTTAATCTCCTCCATTGGTTCTAGGGATATCATCCCAACCGTCGGATCTAGGGTTTCATCCCAACCGTCGGATCTAGGGTTTCATCCCAACCGTCGGATCTAGGGTTTCATCCCAACCGTCGGATCTAGGGATTTATTTTCCATCATTGGATCTAGGCTTCATGAGGTGTTAATAGGCTATAATAGGGACCATGAGGAGGAGTTGGATCTTGGCCACCCGATGGATCGGAACCACACAAACTTGATCCATCAATGATGTTCCATTCCACTAGAGGATCATCATTGAATTACCTCACCAACCCCCATATGATAATATGGGCTCCATATATTATTTGTACATCCATCTCCCCGTGTTTAAGATATCGAATGTCCGTCAATTAATTGATTTACTGACCATCAATTAATTAACATCTAACTCCTCGAGTAGTATCACTCAACCTTATCATCATGTTGACTAAGTCAACCTGCAGGGTTTACATGATGAACCTTATGAGCTCCTCAAGGGGACATCATCAACCTAATATATAGGACATGGTTTGCTCCTATAATCAACGACACACCATGTAAATAATATCATTTCCTAACTTACCGGGCATATTGATTTAATCCATCTAAATCTCACCCTTTGGTAAATCAAAGAAATAAATACTAAGTACATGTGCCCGTTATTATATTGGGATTAATAGCATGTACAACATAGTATCCGAGGTCCAATTCAATTATGTAGTCAGCAATAAATTGAATCACCTCTATGTCGGTCCTGCTCAATACACCTATGTGTACTAGTGTAACTCTATGGTCAAGACAAACCAATACCAAGCTACACTACAACCATGCCAATGGTTTGTCCAAAACCATCTTTATTGTGAGCCTCTACTTATATTATACAAGGGACTGATAACATGATCTTCTGTGCCACACCAAGCACCATGTTATCTACAATGTAAAATATTAGACAATATGCACACATATAATAAATATAAAGTGCAAACAATGATCATGTGATTCTTATTTCAAAATAAAAATGTTCATACAAAAAGAGCTAGGCTTTCAGTATACATTCCAACACATCCAACGACTGAGAATTCTCTGACTTTGAATTGATGGATCTGATCCATCCGAAAAGATAATCATGATCAGTCGAATCTGGATGAAGGGCTCAGATGTACAGATCAATATGTACGGACTGGATCTCTCCAGATCTGGATAAATAGCTCAGAATCAGCTACTTTTATCAGACGACCCATAATACTAAGATCTAATCCCTTGAGTGATTTACCTTTGATCACGATGAAGGGCCCAGATTAATTCAGTTTGACATGATCATTCTAGCCCTAGATGAAGCCATATTTGATCCAATTTAAGTCTAGTCCAGTGGCTCATCTTGATCTCCTACAATTAAGATGTAAAATTTGTATATAAGTCAAAAAATTAGGAGAATTTACAATAAGGTCCAAAAATATATCCAACTCATAAAAAATGTAAATAATCGATAAATAAACACATGAGAGGATTAAAACAGTGATATTAAGAACCAAAATAACTCGACAAAATAGTAGTTATAAGTCGCCCATGTGCCATACTGTTCAACGGGGTCCACTTGGATTCCTGGTTTGTGAAAACTACGGGCGCTCTTGGTTTTGAGCTCGTGGTTTACGAGTCATCATTGGCACTGTCCTGCCACTTGGCTTGACTTAGTGGAAAAGAAAAGAATCTCCGCATGTGACGATGGGGCCCAATGAGCACCCGACATGTGATGATTGACCTTTTCCTTCTCTATTTAAGTCCCCTTGTAATGGGTTGCAAGGCAGACGATGATCCCGATCTCCTTACTTCCCTCTATTTTAATAAGACTCGTTTTGGTGTTTATCTCTGTCTCTCTGTTGCATCTTCTCTCGTTGTTCTTGGCCCTAGGTGCCGACTCCATCCTGCGGCCTCGAACTGAGAAGTGATATTATTTCCTTTTGGTATCACATCTCCGGCATAGGGCGACGTCCGGAGAAAGGAAAGGTTGTAGGGGATCGATGTAGTGTAGATGTGGTCGGCTAGAGGGGGGTGAATAGCCCTCTTTCGTTCGATGACGTAATTCGCTTGTCTACAAAACTAATTAGTGCAACGGAAACAAACAAGACAAGCAAATAAACAATATAAAGGTAAAAACAATGCTAACAAGATAATATAACGTGGTTCACGGCTACGCCGCTAATCCACTATCCCCGATTTGTCCTCGGTGAATCACTCCGCAACCAATCCACTATTGGTCTCTCCTTTGCACCAAGCTAGGTGGAGGTAACCCTAACAACTCAAGAACACTCCTTCTTTTAAAATTGATGTGAAAGAGAACTAGAAGAAGGAGTTTATCACTTGTAGAGCACTTGGATGATGGTTTGAAATATGAGCATTAGCCATCCAAAAGCCCACACCCTCTCTTTTTATAGAGAGGGTTGATTTCTTCCGTTGGACGCCATCAGTCGACTGCTGCCCTTGGCAGTCGACTGCCGCCACTATGACGGCCTCCGAACACGTTGGATCCCGACCATTGTAGTCAATCGGAACACTTGGCAGTCGACTGATGTAACCATCAGTCGACTGTTGCCTCCGTAGTCGACTGTCCAGTCGGCTATGAGAGGTTCTGTGCCCACGACTTCTTCTGGCAGTCGACTTCCATTCCATGGCAGTCGATAACTAGGCATAAACCCATCAGTCGGATACCAGTCGAACCCCCTTCGACTCAGAGCAGTCGACTGTCATTCCATGGCAGTCGACTGGTGCTGTGTGAAACTCAAACTTAATATTCGTTTGAGCTTCCAGCGGTCGGGTAAACCTCAACCCTTGCGGTCGAGCCTTCGACACTCAGCCATTCGACCAAGTTCACCTAATGAGCTACTTACAATTCACTCATTCTCTCATCTCACTCGAAGTCCCTCGCCGAAGCTCTCTTCGTTCGCGGCCACGTCCCTCGGCAACATCAGGCGCACGGCTCTGCAATGCTCCTTCGCGTCTCTTGCCTCCGAAGTCTGCTTCCTTGGCTTCGCTTCAAGTCATCTCGTCCGACGGTCCCTCGGCAGCATCAAGCGCACGACTCTACAATGCTCCTTCTCCTACTCAAGCACGAGGTTGTGAGTGGTGAACCCGCCAAGGCTCCATGTGCGAATTACTAAGTCCGGCAAGACTCCAACGAATATATCAAATCATAATAACAACCTAACTTAAACCCTTTGCCACACACATCAAAACCTTATCATGGCAAGAGATTGCCCTAACAATCTCCCTCTTTTTGATGTGTGGCAATCCGTTTAAGTTAGGTAAAAAACATTTGATAAAATATTAAGGAAAGAAAGCATGTGAATAAACATGATTAGCAACTCTCCCCCTTAATACATGAAACTTCCCCTAAATATATTCTCCCTTACTTAAACATATAGTTTTCTCCCCCTTTGACACCATCAAAAAGATTAAATAAAGTTTATATATCATGACATCAAGTCTAGAGAGAACCAAAAACTAAAACAAGTCAAAACCAGATAAAATCAGGTTCTGTCGCTCATCACGATCCATCGATTAATTATTAGTATGGCGGTCATTCTAATGAAATCCGAATTTCTGATTTGCTGGACGAATTTCAGAAATGTACTATAAATTTTAGAAAATTCTAAAAATAGTGAAATTTGGGGAACATATATCTTGTAAGTATATCTATCAATGAAAAATAGTTTTTCATGAAAAATCATTATATTTTCAGAGATTTGCCGAAAATCTAAAAACTTTAAAAACAACTAGGTTTTTGATCAAGTTAGTATCACATTTAACACCTAGTTTTGGTTTGAATTGTTTCAAAATATGAACACACAGATTTTAAAGTAAGAAATTGTTTTGAAAGCATATGAAATATCCAACCATGTGTAGGGATGTATACTGAAAAATCTATCTTTTGTATGAACATCTTTATTTTGAAATAAGAATCACATGATCATTGTTTGCATATTTTTATCGTTATGCAATATTGTCTATTACTTTACATTGTAGATAACATGGTGTGTGGTGTCACACAGGAGATTATGTTATCGGCCCCTTGAAAAGTATAAGTAAAGGCTCACAACCGAGATGGCTTTGGACAAACCATCGGAATGGTTGTAGTGTGATTTGGTATTGGTTTGTCTTGACCATAGAATCACACTAGTGCACTTTGTGTGTATTGAGTAGGACCGACTTAGAGGTGATTCGATTTATTGCTGACTACATAATCGAATCAGACCTCAGATATTATTTAGTACACGCTCTTAATCCCGATATAATAACGAGCACATATACTTAGTACTCATCTCTTTGATTTACCAATGGGCGAGATTTATAGATTAAATCGATAGGCTCGGTAAGTTGGGAGATGATATTATTTATATGGTGTGCCGTTGATTATAGGAGGAAACCGTGTCCTATATATTAGGATGATGATGTCCCCTTGAGGAGCTCATAAGGTTCATCATGTAAACCCTATTGGTGGACTTGGTTCGGCATGATGAAAAGGTTGAGTGGTACTACTCAAGAAGTTAGATGTTGATTAATTAATGATCAGTAAATTAATTAATCAACGGACATTCGAGATCTTAAACACGGGGAGAAAATGTACAAATAATATATGGAGCCCATATTATCATATGGGGGTTGGTGAGGTAGATCAATGATGATCCTTTAGTGGATTGGATCATCATTAGTGGATCGGACCTTATGTGGGCTTGATCCATGGGTGGCCAAGATTCAACTCCTCCTCATGGTCCCTAATGTAGCCTATTAACACCTCATGAAGCTTAGATCCAATGGATAGAAATAAAACTCTATGATCCATAGGTAGAGATTAAATCTCTAAGATCCGATGGTTGAAATTAAATCTCTAGATCCGACGGTTGAGATTAAATCCCTAGAACCAATGGAGGAGATTAATTCATGACTTATCCCTAACTCTATAAAAGGAGGTCAAAGGGGTTGGCGTGAACTACATCAAAGAGAGCTAGGCTTGGGCGGCAAGAGAAGGAAATCCTAGTTGATATAGGATTAGGGTTAGGGTTTGGAGGCTAGGGCGGCACCAAATAAGGAAGGTGTTGTTTTCTTTTTCCTCCTTCATTGGCCAGTGTCCAGCAGCCTTTCCAGCCTTTTCCCAGCCCTTGGCCAGTGGAAAAGCCTCTCCTCTCTTCTCCTTAGGTGGTGGAAACAAGATATAGGGCTTCCTTTGGTGTCTTGGTTGTTTTCCATCATCTTCCCCTCCTTCTAGTTGGCCGGCGGCAAGGGTTTGGTGTGCTCCTTGTTGGTTGGTTTAAGGTAGGAGAAAAACCTTGTTTCTATTCTTACTCTTGCTTTGGAAGAGCAAGGATGGAAGATTTGTGATCTAGGAGCTTCGACTTACGGTAGATCGTCGCCCACACGACGTCCAAAAGGAGGAAGGTCATACATTAGAAGATCGAGAGGTATATCGATTCTCTAATCTTTATATGTTACATGTTTGTATTTGTTTTTCAATTATGAGCATGATATAAATCTGTAAATGGCTAAATAAATACAAAAACCGGAGATCCGGACATCGTCTATTCCGCGGCTACTCGTAGAATAGAGGATGGTCGCTTGAACAACTTGTTTGTTCAAGTGACCTCTCTAAATGAATAGCACGACGATGACTTGGTTGTTTGGGTAATCCCTTTTGTCTAGGATTAATTTTTTTTTATCTGGGGACATCGAAGGGATCGCCATGGTCAAGCAAACCGAGGTGAAGTGGGAAGTGAAGTTTCCCCTCACGGACTCGATAAGCTAAAACCATTAAATTGGTATGAGAGATTCCGGGGCAAAACCCCTTCAATTGGTATCAGAGCCAAGGTTTCTGGTTTTGTGTGTTTAGGATTCGGTTAATTTTTATGCACTTTTTCATATATTATATGTGTCGGATAATAGTAGGATATGCGTAGTTTAACTCTTTGGTTGCAGGCATAAGATTCGACTATTATGACCTTATGTGTGTATGTGATTGTATGCCTGTAAATATTTATTTTGTTGAATCCTCGGGGTTGACGAGGCTAGTATTTAGTTTTTGGTAAATTAAATATGGCATTGTTTAGCCACTCTTTATTTTATTTTACTTTCGATCTAGATTTCATGTACACTCCCTTGTGGAGTATAGGATCGATGGATGTAAATTAAAATAGGTTTTAGTCTCGGCTTGGATCTCCGGATGGCTCGTACATGGCGTAGGAGGAGCGGACGAGATGGCGATGCGACGGGAGTCATATTGAAGACAAAAGCCATAATAGTTGGAAAATAATTTATTTTTCATATTTATTGCTTTTTGTTTGATATGCATGTCGTAGGCTTGGAAAATTCCTCAATTTCAAATTACTAAGTGGGAGAGGGATATTTTTATAAATTTCTGCGGCCTCCATTACGATTTGACAAGTGATGCAAACAAACTTGCACGTCGACTCTGAGTGCCTTCCTCCATATCGGATGGGTTTGTTTGCGGATCACAAGGTCGAATATGGTTATATGAAATTATTAAGGAGCGTGTGTACTTGCCCATCGTAAGGCACATAACCTGAGATAATTACCTTAGTACTGAGTAATGGTGAACACTTAATACAAATATAAGTATCCTCCCCATCGGAGTCACTGCTTTTATTTGTAGGGCCAAAGAGGAACCAACTATTAATTTTACTTGTCAAAAAGTTAGGTTGACAAGATAGTAAAATTAATGGGTAAAACCTCCTCTTATAAAAGTAGAATTCGTATACGTCCACACTATCACGACATACGATATTCTCGGTGTTTTGAGGTGTTGGTTGATTTTAAAATTTTATTCTTTGAGGAATCGATAATTTTTTGAAATCTAATGTTTTGATTTATGTGATTCTTAGGTTTTCTTTCAAAATGACTTTCAACCCACTTGCTGTGATACTGAAAGAGAACAAACTTACTGGACCCAACTATGTAGATTGGAAGAGGAATCTAGACATTGTCTTGACTGCTGAGGAATACAAATATGTACTCCTCGAAGAGTGCCCTTCCAAGCCTGCAGATAATTCTGGGGAAAAGGAGAGAGAGAGCTATAAGAAGTGGATCAAAGCCGATGAGATGGTGCGGTGTTACATTTTGGCATCTATGTCAAATGTATTGCAACATTAGTATCAAACCATGTCCACTGCTTATGATATGATGCTCAATCTCAAGGAGCTTTTCGGATACCAGAATCGGGCTGTGAGGCAAGAGGCCATAAGAAACTTGATGACGACTACCATGGTCAAGGGAACACTCGTGAGGGATCATGTTCTCAAGATGATGACTCATTTGAATGAGCTGGAGGTCCTAGGAGCTGAGATCGATGGGGAAACCCAGGTCGATATCATACTCCAGTCTCTACCTAGGAGTTTTGAGCAATTTCGCCTCAACTACAACATGAACAAAAGGTTGTATTCGTTGGTGGAACTTCTGACAAAACTCTAGGCGGTAGAGGGACTATTTCGTCAGAGTGCTCAGGTGCATGCCATGGTGACCCAGAAGGTTTCTACTTCTAAGCCGAAAGGCAAGAAGAAGAAGAAACAAACTGGAGCGAAGGCGGTGGGAGGTACTCAGGGAGGAGTGAAGAAGCCGAAAGGCAAGTGCTTCACTTGTAAGCAGACTGGACACTGGAAGAAGGACTGCCCCAACCGCAAGAACAAAGGTATATCTTTTGGTCTAGTCGTTGAAACATGTTTAGCGGTGTTATCTCACCGGCACTGGTGTGTAGATATAGAGCCATCGATCATGTCTGCAATACTGCGGGGGTTCGAAACCAGACTAGTGAGGGGAGATTACCGTGTACTTGGGCGATGCCACGAAGGTGGCGGCTATTGCAGTGGGAGATGTTCATTTATCTTTTGAGAAAAATAAACTTTTGGTTCTTAAGAATTGCCTTTATGTACCCTTATTTAGAAAGAATTTAATTTCGATTTCTAAATTTTTTATGGATGGATATTCTATTTCTTTTAATGACAGAGCTGCTATAAGAAGGAATAGGGACATTATCTGTTCGGGTGCATTGATAGGAAATTTGTATACACTTGAACCAAAACCTCCCATGATGCAAATTGAAGTTAATAACTCATCTTCTAATTCCAATAAGAGAAAAGAACCTTCGAAGATGAACCAAACATATCTTTGGCATCTTAGGCTTGGTCACATTAACCTAAGTAGAATTCAAAGGTTGATAGCTGATGGACCTTTGGGTTCATTAGTGGTGGAAGATCTCCCAACCTATGAATCTTGCTTGGAGGGTAAGATGACCAAGAGGCCTTTTAAGGGCAAGGGGTATAGAGCCAAAGATGTGTTAGAATTGGTTCATTCTGATTTGTGTGGTCCTATGTCTATCCAGGCTAGAGGTGGTTTTGAGTATTTCATCTCTTTTATAGACAATTACTCAAGATATGGATACATTTACCTGATGCGCCACAAGTCTGAATGCTTTGACAAGTTCAAAGAATTCAAGGCTGATGTGGAGAAACGTTAAGGTAAAAGTATCAAGACACTACGATCTGATCGTGGTGGTGAGTACCTCTTGAGAGAGTTTAGGAACTACTTATCAGAGGCTGGGATTCAATCCCAATTGACTGCACCTGGCACACCCCAGCAGAACGGTGTAGCAGAGTGAAGGAATAGAACTCTTATGGAGATGGTTAGATCGATGATGAGTTATTCTGACTTGCCAGATTCATTCTGGGGATATGCTCTAGATACGATGGTATACATTCTGAACTTGGTTCCATCTAAATCAGTGCCTTCTACTCCCACAGAATTGTGGACTGGGCGAAAGCCTAGTCTAAGACATATTCGGATATGGGGGAGTCCATCACATGTGCTAAAGGCAGATGCTGGTAAGTTGGAACCTCGTACAGAAGTACGCTTGTTCGTTGGCTATCCCAGGGGAACGAAGGGTGGATTGTTTTATAGTCCTAGAGATCAGAGGGTGATCGTTAGCACGAATGCCAAATTTCTAGAGGAAGACTATGTGATGAGCCACAAGCCCAAGAGTAAAATTGTTCTGGAGGAGTTAAAAGGGGAAGTCACTTCTTTAGTACCACCGATACAAGAGGATATACCACATGTCACTGCACCGCGTGTAACAGAGGATACACAGATGATACCTCATCGTAGTGGGAGGGTTGTGAGACAGCCTGATAGATTCATGCTCTTTGGAGAATCTTTTGATTTGGTCCATGACAAACATGAACCTGATCCCTGGACATATGATGAGGCAATCCAAGATAAAGATGCAGCATCTTGGCAAACTGCAATGAATGCTGAGATTGAATCTATGGATTCAAATCAGGTCTGGGAGCTAGTAGAGCCACCCGATGGTGTAAAAACCATTGGATGCAAGTGGATCTACAAAAGAAAGAGAGGAATAGATGGGAAGGTTGAGACCTTCAAAGCGAGGCTTGTTGCGAAGGGGTATACTCAGAAAGAGGGTATCGATTATGAGGAAACCTTTTCGCTGGTAGCCATGCTTAAGTCTATCCGGATTCTCTTATGCATAGCAGCTCATATGGATTATGAGGTGTGACAGATGGATGTCAAGACAGCTTTCCTTAATGGAAGTCTTGAGGAAAACATCTACATGAAGCAACCAGAGGGATTCATTGCTAAAGGGAAAGAGCATCTTGTGTGTAAGCTTAATCGGTCCATTTATGGATTGAAACAAGCTTCGAGGTCTTGGAACATCCGCTTTGATGAGGTGATCCAGTCTTATGGATTTATTCAAAGTCCGGATGAGTCTTGTGTATACAAGAGATGTGACGGAAACGTAGTGGTATTTCTTGTACTATACGTAGATGACATTTTGTTGATTGGCAATAATATCAAGGTGTTATCGGACGTAAGGGTATGGTTATCCAAACAGTTTGATATGAAGGACTTGGGAGAGGTGGGACACATCCTTGGGATCAAGGTTATAAGGTATCGCAGGAAAAGGATGTTGTGCTTATCCCAAGCTTCATACATAGACATGATTATGGAGCATTTTAGCATGCAGAACTCCAAGAAGGGTTTTCTACCTCTCAGGCATGGAGTTCCTTTATCTAAGGAGATGTGTCCTAAATCATTTGAGGAGATAGAGGAGATGAAGGCGGTTCCTTATGCTTCGGCAGTAGGAAGCCTCATGTATGTGATGCTCTGTACGAGACCAGATATCTGCTTTGCCATGGGCATGGTCAGTAGATATCAGAGTAATCCAAGACAGGGACTGCGGTAAATCATATATTGAAGTACCTGAGAAGGACTAGGGATTATATGCTGGTTTACCGGGCAGACCAATTACTCCCTGTGGGTTACACGGATTTCGACTTCCAATATGATAGGGATAACAGTAAGTCTACCTCAGGTTTTGTGTTTACTTTGGGAGTGTCAAGCAGAAGTGTGTGACAGACTCCACCATGGAAGCTGAGTATGTGACAGCCTCTGAGGCGGCCAAAGAAGCTGTATGGCTCAGGAACTTCCTGATGGACTTGGATGTGATTCTTGGTTTGCCCATAACTATCACAATTTATTGTGATAATAGTGGTGCAGTTGCAAACTCGAAGGAACCACGAGCCCATAAGGCTAGTAAACACATAGAGCGCAAGTACCACCTGATACGAGAAATCATAAAGAGAGGAGAAGTTGCTGTGGCCATAATTGCATCGGAGGATAACCTGGCAGATCCTTTCACTAAGGCCCTTCCGGCGAGAGATTTTGATAGGAATGTGGAGGGAATGGGGATCAGATGTATGGAACTTCAAGGACAGCATAGTCTTTTAGTATAAGTGTGAGATTGTAGGGATGTATACTGAAAAGTTTATCTTTTGTATGAACATCTTTATTTTGGAATAAGAATCACATGATCATTGTTTGCATATTTTTATGGTTATGCAATATTGTCTATTACTTTACATTGTAGATAACATGGTGTGTGGTGTCACATAGGAGATCATGTTATCGGCCCCTTGAAAAGTATAAGTAAAGGCTCACAACCGAGATGACTTTGGACAAACCAACGGAATGGTTGTAGTGTGATTTGGTATTGGTTTGTCTTGACCATAGAATCACACTAGTGCACTTTGTGTGTATTGAGCAGGACCGACTTAGAGGTGATTCGATTTATTGCTGACTACATAATCGAATCGGACCTCAAATATTATTTAGTACATGCTCTTAATCCCGATATAATAATGGGCACATATACTTAGTACTCATCTCTTTGATTTACCAATGGGTGAGATTTATAGATTAAATCGATAGGCTCGGTAAGTTGGGAGATGATATTATTTATATGGTGTGTCGTTGATTATAGGAGGAAACCGTGTCCTATATATTAGGATGATGATGTCCCCTTGAGGAGCTCATAAGGTTCATCATGTAAACCCTACAGGTGGACTTGGTCCGGCATGATGAAAAGGTTGAGTGGTACTACTCAAGGAGTTAGATGTTGATTAATTAATGATCAGTAAATTAATTAATCGATGGACATTCGAGATCTTAAACACGGGGAGAAAATGTACAAATAATATATGGAGCCCATATTATCATATGGGGGTTGGTGAGGTAGATCAATGATGATCCTTTAGTGGATTGGATCATCATTAGTGGATCGGACTTTATGTGGGCTTGATCCATGGGTGGCTAAGATCCAACTCCTCCTCATGGTCCCTAATGTAGCCTATTAACACCTCATGAAGCTTAGATCCAATGGATAGAAACAAAACTCTAAGATCCATAGGTTGAGATTAAATCTCTAAGATCCGATGGTTGAAATTAAATCTCTAGATCCGACGGTTGAGATTAAATCCCTAGAACCAATGGAGGAGATTAATTCATGACTTATCCCTAACTCTATAAAAGGAGGTCAAAGGGGTTGGCGTGAACTACATCAAAGAGAGCTAGGCTTGGGCGGCAAGAGAAGGGAATCCTAGTTGAGATAGGATTAGGGTTAGGGTTTGGAGGCTAGGGTGGCACCAAATAAGGAAGGTGTTGTTTTCTTCTTCCTACTTCATTGGCCCGCATCCATCAGCCTTTCCAGCCTTTTCCCAGCCCATTGGCTGGCAGCAAAAGCCTCTCCTCTCTTCTCTTTAGGTGGTGGAAACAAGATATAGGGCTTCCCTTGGTGTCTTGGTTGTTTTCCATCATCTTCCCCTCTTTCTAGTTGGCCGGCGGCAAGGGTTTGGTGTGCTCCTTGTTGGTTGGTTTAAGGGAGGAGAAAAACCTTGTTTCTATTCTTCCTCTTGCTTTGGAAGAGCAAGGAAGGATGATTTGCGATCTAGGATCTTTGACTTACGGTAGATCGTCGCCCACACGACGTCCGAAAGGAGGAAGGTCATACATTAGAAGATCGAGAGGTATATCGATTCTCTAATCTTTATATGTTATATGTTTGTATTTGTTTTTCAATTATGAGCATGATATAAATCTGTAAATGGCTAAATAATACTTGGATCCCGAGCATAAACACAAAAACCGGCGATCCGAACATCGTCTATTCCGCGGCTACTCGTAGAATAGAGGATGGTCACTTAAACAACTTGTTTGTTCAAGTGACCTCTCTAAACGAATAGCACGACGATGACTTGGTTGTTTGGGCAATCCCTTTTGTCTAGGATTAAATTTTTTTTATCTGGGGACATCGAAGGGATCGCCATGGTCAAGCAAACCGAGGTGAAGTGGGAAGCGAAGTTTCCCCTCATGGACTCGATAAGCTAAAACCATTAAATTGGTATGAGAGCTTCTGGGGTAAAACCCCTTCACCATGATCTTTGGGCAATATGTCTATGAATTAAACATAAGTCTTCTCATGATTGGTCTATTATTGCTATTTTGATACCTTAAATGACCATCTAAATGCCATAGGCATTAGTGGACATTTGTATCATCCTAACATCTCACTCATGCTAAGTTTTCAATCAAGGTAGCCTATGGTGAGTGTGAGATGTATCCTAAAGGTATTTGTATATACTTAACCATTATTTTCATGCAATTCTATACAAGGTTAAGTATCATCCTAACATCCAACATGATCATAAAGACATGTATAAATTAGTTTCACATTATGATCATGAAACACATGTATTCATCAATTTATAATCATGCATTATGTATTACATCATGATAATAAAGCAAATATCACCTAAAGCATGATTTATCTATTTATAGGTGCATTATCATCACCTAACACTATTTCAAAAATGTTGTCCCGCCATCCTAAGTCAACCAAAAATATGATATAGGTGAAATTCTTATGGTTGACTATCCTAGGGTTTTCTTAACCCTTAAGGATGGATTTTGGAACCCAATACAAATTCTTGCTTATGGGGTTCACTAAAAATTCCTTAGGGATCCATTTTCTAGCTATTACCTTCTTTTTGTCTTGACTCCTAGCAATTAGATATTTATAGGCCTTTTCATTTTTCTTTTCCTTATATCCTAGGCCTTTCTTGTTGAAACTAGCTCTTTGGCTCCCAATTATCATGTTAAGAGTGTTGGAACCAATTGTGAATTATTCTAGGGCTTTGGTCAAGTGATCTACCTTTTCCCTTAAAGCCCTATTCTCTTCCATACATGCATCACTTACATCTAATGGCACATAAAGATCATGTGAGCATGCATCATCATGACTAGAAGAAATATTATCATTTACATTTAAGCATGCTTTTTCTAGTTTATTTTCTAAGTCCTTAATTTGATCTAGCATGCTCTTATTTTTCTTTTTAGCTCTAAATAAATCCCTAGTTAAGCTAGAAACCATGGAAACCATTTTCTTGGGAGTTAGATTTGTTACCATAGTTTCCATGTCTTCTTCTTCTTCGGATGAGGAGGGTGGTGAAGAAGCTCCCCCTTCACTCGAGCTCTCCTCACTTGAGCTTACTTCTTCATTTTTGGAGGAGGAGCAATCTAGGTCGTCAAAGGCCATTAGGGCAAGGTTGGAGTAGACATGTTCTTCCTCTTCGGATGATGATGATGATGAAGAGGGATCATCCCATGTCCTTGCTTTGAGTGCTTTTGTCTTCCCTTTCTCTTTGGCCTTCTTCTCTTCTTCTTTCTTCTTGCTCCCCTTCTTCTTCTTCTTTTCTTCCTTCTTTCTCTTCTCCTCTTTACTCTTGTTTAGGAGGGGACAATTATCCCTTATATGTCCCTCTCCTTGGCAATTGTAACAAATAACCTTTCCCCTTGGTCTTCTCCTCCTATCATTAGATTTATTAAATTTGAAATCTTTTAATGCACATCTTACCCTCACCATATAGGCTTCATCCGTGCTATCCATGGAGGAGGAAGAGGATGCTTCGTCGGAGGAGGAGGGAGTCTCTATCTTCTTCTTCCCCTTTTTGGACAAAAGTGCCACTCCTCTTGAAGGTTGAATTCTTGGCTCTTCTATTATTCCTTCAAGTCTTGTTTCGTGGAGCTCCATGGTTGAAAAGAACTCCTCTAAGGTGCTCACTTCTAAATTCTTTGACATGTAGAAGGAGTCCACCATTGAACTCCATTTCGATAACCGGGGAAAAATGTCGATTGCTTTCATAAGCATATCCCGGTTCGAAAGTTTTTCTCCTACACTTGTTAGCCCAATTAAAATATCTTTATACCTAGAATGTAATGATGTTACCTTTTCTCCCTTTTCTAATTTGATGTTGCTTAATTGGGAGCGGAAGAGGTCTCTCCTTGCAAGCTTGGCTTTCGAAGTGCCTTCATGAAGTTCAACCAATCTCTCCCACATCTCCTTGGCACTTGAGCACTCCCCAATCCGGTTGATCTCTTGTTGGGGGAGCACATTGAAGAGATGGTGCTTGGCTTTTGAGTTTGCAAGGTGCTCTTCCCTTTGCTTTTTCGTCCACCTTGACTTCTCTATTTGTTCACCCTCTTCGTCCCTAGGCATCTCAAAACTATTTTCCATTATAAGCATAATATCGAAATCAGTTTCAAAGAATACCTCCATTCTCTTTTTCCACCAAGAGAATTTGCCTTCAAATTTCGGTGGGTGAATGTTTGAGCCGACCATCCTTGATTGTGTTTGTTGTGGTGGTTAGTCCTCGACAAGATTTCCTCAGCTCTAATACCACTTGTAGGGGATCGATGAAGTGTAGATGTGGCAGGCTAGAGGGGGGTGAATAGCCCTCTTTCGTTCGATGACGTAATTCGCTTGTCTACAAAACTAATTAGTGCAACGGAAACAAACAAGACAAGCAAAAAAATAATGCAAAAGTAAAAACAATGCCAACAAGATAATATAACGTGGTTCACGGCTACGCCGCTAATCCACGGTCCCTGTTTCATCCTCGGAGAATCACTCCGCAACCAATCCACTATTGGTCTCTCCTTTGCACCAAGCTAGGTGGAGGTAACCCTTACAACTCAAGAACACTCCTTCTTTTACAATTGATGTGAAAGAGAACTAGAAGAAGGAGTTTATCACTTGTAGAGCACTTGGATGATGGTTTGGAATATGAGCATTAGCCATCCAAAAGCCCACACCCTCTCTTTTTATAGAGAGGGCTGATTTCTTCCCGTTGGCCGCCATCAGTCGACTGCTGCCCTTGGCAGTTGACTGCTGCCACTACAACGACCTCCGAATGTAACGCTCATAAAATTCTAAACTATGCCAAGTAATTATATAGGTTTTAAGGCCATAAAAGGTTTAGAATAAAATAAAATAAATGATGGTTATAGGTAGGATTTGAACCATGAACCTCCTAATAGGGAGGTAGCCTTGACACCACTAGACCCTAGGATAATTTATGGATAAGATATATAAAGAATGTACAAGACCATAGGATGATTCATGGATAAGATATATAAAGAATATACAAAGAATATAGATGGGAAGATGAGGAGTTGGTTCATCCCCTCCCATGAAAGGATGGAGAGTGTTCATTCCCTAGGTATTAAAGAGGAGAATTAAGAAAAGAGAGGAAGTAAAACCCCACTTTCCTTCTTCATTCTCCTTCTTCCTCATCCTTGGCCGAATTCCCCATTTCCCTTTCCTCCCTTTTCATCCCAAGCTCTAGAAATTTTATAATAATTTTTGTATGATTATAATGGGCTTTATGTGGGCTCTTTCAAAAATAAAAGAAAATGAGCCAAAAAGGATAAGGCCTAGGAATTGAACCCCAAACCTCTAGAGATAGCCAAGCCCTATAGATGCATCCACTAACAAAAAGCACAATGAGATGTTATTAGTAGAGGAATAGGGGAAATGATAGTTAAGGGTAAGGGAGGCTAAGGGACACTTCAAGAGAATAAATAGGGAATGAAGGGACACGAGAAATGCCACTTCTCCACTTCTCCCTTTTCTCTTCTTCCTCCTCACCGAAACCTATCTTCTCCCTTTCCATTTTCCGAAATTCATCCAAGCAAGAAGAAGGCTAGGGTTGGCTTCATTAGGTCATCTTCAAACTAAAAGCCAAGCGAAGGAAATAAGATTCCCTCACCTGCAGTATATTTGTTCTTGTAGGACATGATACATGAAAGGAATATGATGCTAGATACCTTATAAGTTTCGGCCAACCAAGGTTTTTGGGCTAGGGTTGCATGAAAATGCTTCTAAGGAAATTTTTATAGGTTGTATGCTTCATGTAGGAATTTTTAAGTGACAAAAACCCAAGCTTTGTGCCCCTACATGTTTCGGCCAACCAAGGTTTTTGGGCTAGGGTTGCATGAAAATGCTTCTAAGGAAATTTTTATAGGTTGTATGCTTCATGTAGGAATTTTTAGGTGACAAAAACCCAAGCTTTGTGACCCTACATGTTTCGGCCAACCAAGGTTTTTGGGCTAGGGTTTCATGAAAACACCCCTTATGAAGTTATGTTATGTTGTATGCATTCATGTATGAATTTATGTAACCAAAAATAAAATTTTGGTACCCTACAAGTTTCGACCAACATTGGTTTTAGGGCTAGGGTTTCATGAAAACACCCCTTATGAAGTTATGTTATGTGGTATGCCTTCATGTATGAATTTATGTAACCAAAAATAAAATTTTGGTACCCTACATGTTTCGGCCAACCAAGGTTTTTGGGCTAGGGTTTCATGAAAACACCCCTTATGAAGTTATGTTATGTTGTATGCCTTCATGTATGAATTTATGTAACCAAAAATAAAATTTTGGTACCCTCCAAGTTTCGGCCAACAATGGTTTTAGGGCTAGGGTTGCATGAAAACACCCCTTAGGAAATTAGGATATGTTGTATGCCTATGTGATGAACATGTTTATGATTTTCATATGTCATGAAATATGCCTATGTGATGAACATGTTTATGATTTTAATATGCCATGAATTATGCCTATGTGATGACCATGTTTCTGATTTTAATATGCCTATGTGATGAACATGTCTATGATTTTAATATGTCATGAATTATGCCTATGTGATGAATATGTTTATGATTTTAATATGCCATGGATTATGCCTATGTGATGACCATGTTTCTGATTTTAATATTCCTATGTGATGGACATGTCTATGATTTTAATATGTCATGAATTATTCCTATGTGATGAATATGTTTATGATTTTAATATGCCATGGATTATGCCTATGTGATGACCATGTTTCTGATTTTAATATGCCTATGTGATGAACATGTCTATGATTTTAATATGTCATGAATTATGCCTATGTGATGAATATGTTTATGATTTAATATGCCATGAAATATGCCTATGTGATGAACAAGTTGATGGTTTTAATATGCCATGAAATATGCTTATGTGATGAACATGATTATGCTTTAAGACCACTTTAGGGTATTCTTAAGTTATGAATGCATATATGCTATGACATGTCTAAAAAGATGCTTCCCCTCTTTATATTGGGATTAAGAGCTCTCCTTATGATAAGATAAGACGGAGATGCTTCCCTTTTTAAGTAGGGATTAAGAGCTCTCCTTATGATAAGATAAGACGAAGATGCTTCCCTTTTTATGTTGGGGATTAAGAGCATTCATTATGATATGACAAGAAAGAAAGGAATTAAGTATTTTACTTTGTAAGAGGTTAAGTACCCGACCCGTTAGGTGGTCGTTAATCAAATCCAAAGGGACATAAGAAGACGTAAGAGGTCTTGCCCTGGTAAGACGTAAGAGGTCTTGCTCTAGTAGGTCTGGTGGCTCGCTACCCCAACCTATTAGGGAACGCGCATTATATGGTACTTAACCTGGGGCCCCCCATTCAAGTTATGATTATGTTGAAGTACCTATATGTATATGTTTTGAAAGGAAAGGACTTTTATGAAATTATGAATGCTTATGTTCAAGTTTAAGAATGCTTATGATTATGTCCTTTATGCATGTTTAGGATTTATGAAATTATGAATGCTTCTGTTCAAGTTTAAGAATGCTTATGATTATGTCCTTGATGCACGTTTAGGATTTATGAAATTATGAATGCTTCTGTTCAAGTTTAAGAATGCTTATGATTATGTCCTTGATGCATGTTTAGGATTTATGAAATTATGAATGCTTATGTTCAAGTTTAAGAATGCTTATGATTATGTCTTTGATGCATGTTTAGGATTTATGAAATTATGAATGCTTATGTTCAAGTTTAAGAATGCTTATGATTATGTCCTTTATGCATGTTTAGGATTTATGAAATTATGAATGCTTATGTTCAAGTTTAAGAATGCTTATGATTATGTCCTTGATGCATGTTTAGGATTTATGAAATTATGAATGCTTCTGTTCAAGTTTAAGAATGTTTATGATTATGTCCTTGATGCATGTTTAGGATTTATGAAATTATGAATGCTTATGTTCAAGTTTAAGAATGCTTATGATTATGTCCTTGATGCATGTTTAGGATTTATGAAATTATGAATGCTTATGTTCAAGTTTAAGAATGCTTATGATTATGTCCTTTATGCATGTTTAGGATTTATGAAATTATGAATGCTTATGTTCAAGTTTAAGAATGCTTATGATTATGTCCTTGATGCATGTTTAGGATTTATGAAATTATGAATGCTTCTGTTCAAGTTTAAGAATGCTTATGATTATATCCTTGATGCATGTTTAGGATTTATGAAATTATGAATGCTTATGTTCAAGTTTAAGAATGCTTATGATTATGTCCTTGATGCATGTTTAGGATTTATGAAATTATGAATGCTTATGTTCAAGTTTATGAATGCTTATGATTATGTCCTTGATGCATGTTTAGGATTTATGAAATTATGAATGCTTATGTTCAAGTTTAAGAATGCTTATGATTATGTCCTTGATGCATGTTTAGGATTTATGAAATTATGAATGCTTATGTTCAAGTTTAAGAATGCTTATGATTATGTCCTTGATGTATGTTTAGGATTTATGAAATTATGAATGCTTATGTTCAAGTTTAAGAATGCTTATGATTATGTCCTTGATGCATGTTTAGGATTTATGAAATTATGAATGCTTATGTTCAACTTTAAGAATGCTTATGATTATGTCCTTTATGCATGTTTAGGATTTATGAAATTATGAATGCTTATGTTCAAGTTTAAGAATGCTTATGATTATGTCCTTTATGCATGTTTAAGATTGATGATGTCATGAATGCTTATGTTTAATTTATGCCATGCTTAGATTTAATTATGTTTAGCATGCTTATGTAAATCTCATGCCATGCTTATGTTTTATTACGTGGGTATGTTGATGATTAGTGTTGTTATGAAATACTTATGCTATTTATGCTAGTATGCTCATGTCTTCTAATTGTTTGATGAAATTGTGGCTTTTGTGAGTAGGCAAGAATCTTACTAAGCTATATGCTTATAGTTTATGTTGTCCATATACTGCAGATACAGGAAACATGAACTAGAGGAAGTAGCAGGAGGGGCCAAGTGTGGGTGATAGTGGCATGGTGGAAAAAGACCCTATTACTATCTGCTTATATTTATATGCTCAATCAATAACTTAAGACATTGCTTCCGCTTATAAGACTTGTGATTTATTAGTACCATGTTGGATGTTGCTTAGTTATGATACTATTCAATTACTTTAGAAAGTTTGATATGTTAGAACTCATGAATGAATCTTTATGTTATGCATGTTATAAAATGAGATAATATATGTTAACATGCTAATTATGAATATGATATGGGATGCATGTATAAAAGAAGGTTTAAGCCATGATAACATGTTTAAGTATGTAAATGGTGAAATGATCCATATATGTTATGTTATAAAAAAAAAAAAAGTAGCGCCGCCCTGAGAGCAGATAAGGGCGGGTGTTACACCGAACACGTCGGATCCCGACTGTTGTAGTCCAACGGAACACTTGACAATCGACTGATGTAACCATCACCGATCGCCGCTTCCATAGTTGATCGCCCCGGCTACGAGAGAGGTTCTCAGGTTCGCGACTTCTGCGATCGCGGGCATAAACCCATCAGTCAGATACCAGTTGAACCGCATTCGACTCAGAACAGTTGATTGCCATTCCATGGCAGTCGACTGGTGTCGTGTGAAACTCAAACTTAATATTCGTTTGAGCTTCCGGCGATCGGGTAAACCTCAACCCTTGTGGTCGAGCCTCCGACACTCAGCCATTCGGCCAAGTTCACCTAATGAGCTACTTACAATTCACTCATTCTCTCATCTCACTCGAAGTCCCTCGTCGAAGCTCTCTTCGTTCGCAGCCACGTCCCTCGACAACATCAGGTGCACGACTCTACAATGCTCCTTCGCGTCTCTTGCCTCCGAAGTCTGCTTCCTTGGCTTCGCTTCAAGTCATCTCATCCGGCCGTCCCTTGGCAGCATTAAGTGCACAACTCTGCAATGCTCCTTCTCCGACTCAAGCACGAGGTTGTGAGTGGTGAACCCGCCAAGGCTCCATGTGCGAATTACTAAGTCCTGTAAGACTCCAACGCACATATCAAATCATAATAACAACCTAACTTAAACCCTTTGTCACACACATCAAAACCTTATCATGGCAAGAGATTGCCCTAACTAAGAAGTTAAGGTGGACCGAAGACCAAATCAAGGACTTCGAGACAAATCGCAAGGTAATCGAATTACTTAGTGATTTGATTCCTAACAACATTTGGTCTAGGTTGGGTAATTTTAGGGATGCAAAAGAATTATGGGATAAAGTAATAAAATTCCAAGAAAATTCCCAACCGGCACATGTAGAGGAGAATGTCGTGGAAGAATTGGCATCCACATTCGAAGATGTGGATGATTTGGTGGAGACCTCCACCTCTAGCATTGAGGGGGAGGAAAGGGTTTCTATTCCGGAGCAATGTCAAAATGAAACATCCACATTCGGGAGAAGTGAAGATCAAGAAGAAGAATCCTCCACCTCCCTAGGTAACTCAAGTGTTATTATTTTAAATAAAAATCACATAATATGCTTTGAGTGTAGGGAGAAAGGGCATTACAAGAGCAAATGCTCTAAATTGGCTAAGGAAAAGACATCAGCATCAAAAGTCAACCAAAAGTCAAAGGATGTCGAAGTCCCCTCAATTAAGAGCAAAGAGAACATTGTGTGCTTCAAATGCAATCACAAGGGACACTACTGAAGCCAATGCCCTAGGGGGAGGAAGAAAGGGCAAGAATGTGTATCTCATGTAGGGGGAGCTTCAAAAGCTAACCCTAAGGTACATTTAGTTAATGCACCTTCAATTCCTAGAATTAAAAAGCATGCTAAAAACTATTTTAGTTCACTTGCAATTATAAATGAAAAGCATGCTAGTAGAAATAATAAGGTTTATTGTTTAGGTACTAAGCATGTTAGTTTCTCTAAGGACAAACCTAGGACCAATAACACTGGACCAATCTTGCCTAAGGAATCAATTAGGAGAATTGAAGAAAACTTGGGCATTAACCCCAAGAAATCTAGGCATATGCCTAAAAAGAAAAACATTTCCCAAAAGATATGTGAAAATTCAAAATTGGAGAAATTAGAGCTAGAAAACCAAGCCTTGAGGTCAAGGCTAGAAAAACTCGAGAAGACCCTAGCAATAATCACAAATTTGGTTAAGGGGTATAATGTACAAAAGTCAAGGTCTAGGAAACAAGAACGGTCTAAGGGCAAGAAAGGTTTGGGTCACAAACCTATGTCCTATCACAATGTTCCATTTAATTATGGAACAACATCTAGGTTTAGAAAAACCAAGGCTAATAGGGAAGTTATCCCTAAGTCTAGGCATGGTGTTTGCTTAGTGGCTAAGACCTCAAAGAAATCAAATGTAGCCACTAGGAAGGTCAAAGGAGGAGTCACCTCTAGAGTTGACCTAGGAAAGACCCAAAAGACTATGACTTTAAAGCCTAAAAGGGTCATTAGAAAGGTATCTAGGGAAGTTATCCCTAGGAAATACCTTGTTAACCCAAGGAGCTCCAATAGGTATTGGGTTCCTAAGAGCGTGATCGATTCACGCTAAATGGGTTAGGGTGTGTCAACCCTGAGTGGATGGGTGGTTAACTAATCGAACGATTTTTAACTGTCGCAATACCATTCCCAAATTATTTACCAAACCCCCTAACTACACTAATGCAGTATAGGACTGACTCGGGTCATCTCCCAACGAACCTAATGGCTGGACGTTTGTTTTTAAATAGAAGTAAATACTAGGGGTTTTTATAATTATCAAAACAATAAAAATGCAAAATCAAAAGCAAACATGAGAATTAAATATGCAAAGAGTAAATCTAACTACCAAATAACAAGTAACAAACAACTATCCTAATGCGCAAAAGTAAGTGATCACGCACCGCACTGTCACTATACGATACAATGATCAAACAAATGTGAACAATTCAAACAAGCACTGCACTGTCACTATACGACACAGTGATCAAACAGTCACTGAAAAACTAAGCTAACAAACAGAAAAGAAATCGACCAAGCACTGCACTTTCACTATACGGTACAATGATCAAACAAATGTGAACAATTCAACCATGCACCACACTGTCACTATACGGCACAGTAGTCAAACAGTCACTAAAAACTACAATAAACGAAATGCAATAAACGAAAGCAATTCAACCAAGCACTGCACTGTCACTATACGGTGCACTGGCCAAATGTAAATAAAACTAACCTAACAACTAAAGCCTAACACAAATAAAACTCTAACTACGACTCGAATTAAAAACAAGTTAGAATACAGAATAAAATACAAGGTAAACCGCAGATTAAAATACAAAGTAAAATACTAGTGAAAACACATATTACAAACACTAGTAAAAACACAATTCAAGGCCACTAGTGAAAGTACATATTAATAACACTAGTGAAAACACAATTGAAAACGCTAATGCAAACACAATGTAATAACAACAGTGACAACACAAATGAAAACACAAGTGCAAATACGAAGGAAAACACAAGTGCAAATACAAATGAAAACACAAATTGAACCATAACTGAAATCACAAACTGAAATAAAAAAAAGTAACAAGGTAACACAGTAAAACAGTAACAAACACAATACTGAATCAACAGTAGATCAATAAAGTAAATCAACAGTCATCCACAAACACCGGAAAGGTACCACCCTCTCCGGTGACCTACGACAATACCGAACACTCTAAGAGTCTCAGGGTACGGATCTCTTGTCGGATTCCGACGAGAGTTGGATCGATGTGGTAGTTCACAGCTCTGATGATGGATGCGGGACTGCCGTGACCACGAGCAGTCAATGGATGGAATCGGATTTGGGAACAAAGAATCATCGCCACCAGCTGCTTGAAGTCTGCCCTGGATTGGAAGAAGCGCTTCCGCCAGAGCTGGGAAAAGATTCTGCGGGATCCCGACAGTAGCAAGTCAACCCTAGCTTCGCGTGACCACGTCCCACTAGGGTGTTGGAGATCGATTGATACGGCTAGAGGGGGGGTGAATAGCCCTCGTTCGTTGGATGTCGTAATTCGCTCGTTCTCATTGCGTTGATTGTCTATGATTGTTGTTAGCGCAGCGGAATAACAATAATAAAGAAACTAACAACAATACAAAATCACACAACACAAGATATATGTGGTTCGGAAACGAATGGTTCCTACTCCACGGGCGAGCTCACCGAGCTCTAGTTATGCGCACGACACTAACTATAACACTCCTTCTCGACAACACGTCGGAGGTGGAGAAACCTCTCACAAGCAATTACAATATAATATAGAAATACAAGCAAATACACAAATACAATACACAAGAAAACTTTCACCGATTGCTTTGATCGTTTTGCTTGTTGCTTGCTTTGATTGGCTCTTGAAGGACTGGAATGCAGCAGCAATTCCCCTCCAATAGCTCCACAAAAACCATGGCAAAAACCTCCATCTCGAGCTCCTTTTATAACCTGCATCGAGCTATTTTTCGCGCTAGCGATCCGCTGCCAAAAGGCCCGATCATTGCCGTAGCTTGTCTCACAGCGGCGATTCACGTCGGACAAGTTCCAACGGATCACCTACCCGATCGATGATGCCCATCACCGTGGTGACCTAATAATCGATCGCCCGATCGGCTATGGAGCGTTCTGTGCTCGCGACACTCCCATCAGTCGACTGCCATCCCTCGGTAGTCGACTGCCAAGCACAAAACCCTAGCCTTACACCAGTCGAACCCTAGTCGACTTGGACCAGTCAAACCGGCACCTATGCCAGTCGACTGACGTCGGGCAAAACCTCAAACACCAAGTTGTTTGAGCATCCGACCGTCGGGTAAACCATCAAACATCAAGTTTGAGCCTCCGACACTCAGTCTTAGCCACTTGGCCAAGTCCACCTTATCCCTCATGGAGTTCCCCACCGAAGCTCTCTTCCCTCGGCCTACGTCCCTCGGATGCGCCAAGCGCATGACTTCGCAACGCCATCATTCGCGTCTCATACCCTAGAAGTATGCTTCCCCTTGGTCTCACTCCATTCGCTCCCCGTCCGGCGGTCCCTCGGATGCACCAAGCGCACGGCTTCGCAATGCCATCCTTCACCGACTCAAGGACCCCGAGCCTAGGGAACTTACCAAGTCCTCAAGACTTCCCAAATGCACCAAGCGCACGGCTTCGCAATGCTTTGGACTTTCCCATGCCAAGGCTTCCCCCTTGGACTTCCACACCAAGCTCCATGCTTGGATTTTCCATGCCAACCCCATGTTGGACTTTCCCATGACAATCCCATGTCATGAGTTTTGTCTATCATCAAAATACTATCAAGGTACTGCTAGTGTCAAACTCGAGTCAACCTAGGCCGATTGCACCAACAATCTCCCCCTTTTTGATGATTGACAAAACTACCATCTCAAGTCTACCAATTCTCCCATATTGGCAATTCTCATATCTCAAATGAGAATTCCAAACCTAATTGGTAACTTGGTAACTTCTCCCCCTTTTTGACATTACATCAAAAAGGTCCTCCCCAAGAGTATGAATGTCTCATATCCCAATGAGATCTTACAATCTCTTTCTTGGAGAAACACATGCCTACAATCTTTCTAGTGATCCCATATCACTTAAAGAGAGGCAACCCAATTTTCCTCCCATGAGGAAATACACATCCATCTTCCCATGATGGATACCTCCCCCTAGAGGCTTGCTCCCCCTTCATCATTGCACCAACAATGTCCTTGAAGAGTCCCTAAGCCAATAGGAACATTAAACCAAAACAAAATTAAGGCAAAGTTCAACAATAAACTCTCATCCACCTTAAAATTGATACTCACCCTCAACCCAACTCTTAATCCATATCCAATGGATTTCCACCCTCTCTAATGCTCTCCCAAGCATATCCTAGGGTTAGGAGTGGTTAGGGGACCTTAACCTAGCTGAACATGGGCCTAACCAACAAGATTTACCCGAAATCAGCTTGGGTAGTCGACTGAAATTAGAAATCGCACATCATCACCGATCGCTATCCATGGGATCGATAATCGATTCATAGCTGATTTCAAATGGATTTCCGAAATCCATAAGTAAATCTACATATGTTTAAAATTCTTGAAATTTGATATGTATATTACTTATCATAAACACTATGGGTAAAAAATATTGGAAAATTATTTTACCCATTAAATTAGGAGATTGATACAAAGTTCAAAATTTAAGAAAAGCTTCAATAAAGAGCCCTCTTTGTGTCATCCCATTCAATGGTGATAGCTATCAAAAGATAGACTTCACCAAGGTTTTTCAAAATGTTTTTCAAACCTTTATTTTCTTTTTCCTAAACATCTCACCAATATCTAGATGTGTAAAAACACATACAAGTCAAATTTTTGTGAGATGTGGGTTTTGTTTTGTTTATGTTCTCATGCATATTTCTAGGCAATATTATTTGATTCCCATCAAATCATGACATACTCCTTAATTTCATTTTAATTTATGCATGATGATGATTATGGCATAGATATGATATAAGTAAAACCATATGCCAATATCATGATGTCATGGCATGTGAATGAGATCTAGGCATACACGACATCTAAATATAAATATAAACATAATCATGACATTTTTATAGATAAGAATGAAGATGATGTCATGACATGGCAAGGCAAACAAATCATGGAAACTAAAATATACTAAGGTATAGAATCAATTTGCCATTTCTAGAGATTAAACCAATTTTGCCTTAATGTCATTCATCTCCCTAGTGTGCCAAAAAACCCAAAATGACACACCATGACTTCTATGACCTAATTGTGCCAATTTAAATCATTTTTAACTTCTCAAACCATATTGGCACACTCTAATGTGTCAACTCACAATGGATAGGTTAACCACCCATCCACTTAGGGTTGACACACCCTAACCCATTTAGCGTGAATCAAGCACGCTCTTAGGAACCCAATATCTATTGAAGCTCCTTGGGTTAACAAGGTATTCCCTAGGGATAACTTCCCTAGATACCTTTCTAATGACCCTTTTTGGCTTTGAAGCCTTAGTCAAATGGGTCTTACTTGGGTCAACTCTAGAGGTGACTCCTCCATTGACCTTCTTAGTGGCTTTCTTGGTTTTCCTTAAGTCCTTAGCCACTAAGCACACACCATGACTAGTCTTAGGGATGACTTCCCTATTAGCCTTGGTTTTCCTAGACCTAGAAATAGTTCCATAATTAAATGGAACATTATGATAAGTCTTCTTGGGCTTAGGTTTGTGACCCAAACCTTCCTTGCCCTTAGACCGTTTTTGAACCTTAGGTCTTGACTTTTGGGCATTAGACCCTAGAATTGAATTTTCTATGATTCTAAGGGCTTTCTCCATTCTCTCAAGTCTTGACCTCAAGACTTGGTTCTCTAGCTCCAATTTTCCCATTTTTGAATTTTCATTAGGTTTTTGGGAAATGTTTTTCTTTTTAGGCATATGCCTAGATTTCTTGGGATTAACACCCAAATTTTCTTCAATTCTCCTAATTGACTCCCTAGGTAAAATAGGTCTAGAATTATGATTCCTAGGTTTATCCTTAGTTATATGAACATGCTTGGCACCTAAGCAATAAACCTTATTATTTCTTTTAGCATGCGTTTCATTTATAATTGCAAGAGAACTAAAATAATTCTTAGCATGCTTTTTGACTCTAGAAATTAAAGGTGCATTAAGTAAATTTACCTTAGGGTTAGCTTTAGGAGCTCCCCCTACATGAGTTGCACCTTCTTGCCCTTTCTTCCTCCCCCTAGGGCATTGGCTTCGATAGTGTTCCTTTTGATTGCATTTAAAGCACACAATGTGCTCTTTGCTCTTGATTTTGGGAACACCGGCATCCTTTGACTTTGGATTGACTTTTGGTGTTGATGCCTTTTCCTTAGCCAATTTAGGGCATTTGCTCTTGTAATGCCCCTTCTCCCTACACTCAAAGCATATTATGTGGTTTTTATTTAAAATTACAACACTTGAGTTACCTAGGGAGTTGGTGGAGGCCTCTTCACTTCTTCCGGAGGTAGAAGCTTCATTTTGATCTTGCTCCGGAATCGAAATCCTTTCCTCCCCCTCAACGCTAGAGGTGGAAGTCTCCACCAAGTCATCCATATCTTCAAAAGTGGATGGTGATTCTTCTTCGACATTCTCCTCTACTTGTGCCGATTGGGAATTTTCTTAGAATTTCATTACCTTATTCCATAATTCTCTTGCATCCCTATAATCACCCAATCTAGACCAAATAGTGTTAGGTAACAAATCACTAATCAACTTGATTACCTTGAGATTTGTCTTGAAGTCTTTGATTTGGTCTTGGGTCCATTTTGACTTCTCAATTGGCTTGTTGTACTTGTCCCTAGGCATTTCAAAACCGTTTTCTATAATAATCATAAAATCAAAATCGGTTTCTAGGTATACCTCCATTTTTCTTCTCCACCATAGAAAGTCTCCTTCGAATTTGGGTGGTTGAAGGTTGTAGCCGACCATCTTGTAGTGCTCTCGCGGCGGTTAGTCCTTGAAGAGCAACCTCGGCTCTGATACCACTTGTTGGAGATCGATTGATACGGCTAGAGGGGGGGGGGTGAATAGCCCTCGTTCGTTGGATGTCGTAATTTGCTCGTTCTCGTTGCGTTTCTTGTCTACGATTGTTGTTAGCGCAGCGGAATAACAATAATAATGAAACTAACAACAATACACAATCACACAACACATGATATACGTGGTTCGGAACCGAATGGTTCCTACTCCACGGGCCAGCTCACCGAGCTCTAGTTATGCGCACGACACTAACTATAACACTCCTTCTCGATAACACGTCGGAGGTGGAGAAACCTCTCACAAGCAATTACAATGTAATATAGAAATACAAGCAAATACACAAATACAATACACAAGAAAACTTTCACCGATTGCTTTGATTGCTTTGCTTGTTGCTTGCTTTGATTGGCTCTTGAAGGACTGGAATGTAGCAGCAATTCCCCTCCAATAGCTCCACAAAAACCATGGCAAAAACCTCCATCTCGAGCTCCTTTTATAACCTGCATCGAGCTATTTTAGGTACCTAGCGATCCGCCAAAAGTCCCCGATCGATCGCTTCAGAATCGGTCTCACAACGGCCAGATCCACGTAAGACAAGTTCCAACGGATCACCTACCAGTCGACTGATGATGCCCATCAGTCGACTGGTGACCTAGTAGTCAACTGCCCAGTCGGCTACGGAGCGTTCTGTGCTCGCGACACTCCCATCAGTCGACTGCCATCCCTCGGCAGTCGACTGCCGTCGACATCAGTCGATTGCCAGTCCATGACAGTCGACTACCAAGCACAAAACCCTAGCCTTACACCAGTCGAACCCTAGTCGACTTGGACTAGTCGAACCGACACCTATGCCAGTCGACTGATGTCGGGAAAAACCTCAAACACCAAGTTGTTTGAGCATCCGACCGTCGGGTAAACCCTCAAACATCAAGTTTGAGCCTCCGACACTCAGTCTTAGCCACTTGGCCAAGTCCACCTTATCCCTCATGGAGTTCCCCACCGAAGCTCTCTTCCCTCGGCCTACGTCCCTCGGATGCGCAAAGCGCACGACTTCGCAACGCCATCCTTCGTGTCTCATACCCTAGAAGTATGCTTCCCCTTGGGCTCACTCCATTCTCTCCCCGTCCGACGGTCCCTCGGATGCACAAAGTGCACGGCTTCACAATGCCATCCTTCACCGACTCAAGGACCCCGAACCTAGTGAACTTACCAAGTCCTCAAGACTTCCCAAATGCACCAAGCGCACGGCTTCGCAATGCTTTGGACTTTCCCATGCCAAGGCTTCCCCCTTGGACTTCCACACCAAGCTCCATGCTTGGATTTTCCATGCCAACCCCATGTTGGACTTTCCCATGACAATCCCATTTCATGAGTTTTGTCTATCATCAAAATACTATCAAGGTACTGCTCGAGTCAAACTCAAGTCAACCTGGGCCGATTGCACCAACATAGGGTAGCTCAGCTCCGCCGGTGAGGGATTTGAGGATCGCCGGTGAAGACAGATGAACTCCACCGCTCGGTCGATGGATTGTCGCCGCCCAAATACAGCTGCGAGCTCTGCCGGACCAAAGGAAGGAGAGGGCGCCCAGTGGAATGGAATCAGGGAAGACCATGGATTGCCAAAATCCGTCGCCGGAGTGCTGCTGTGGAATCACTGTGGAAGAAGTCATCACCGCCGCGCGTGAAGGGAAGAAAGCGAGCTGCACAGAGAAGATGATGAAAAGGAAGTAGGAAATGCCACCGCCGGCCTTGGTGGAGGAAGGGACCGACCGGTGATGCTTCGGGCGGTGGCATGGAGAAGAGATGTCGGCGGCGCTCATTGGAGAGGAAGCTGCGCGGCAGATTCGGGAAGAAAAACTGCGGCTCTTGTTTTTGCGCGTGAAGCTAGGTTGATTAAAGGAATTTTGTGAGCCGTCCGATCATTTCGCCCACGATCTCAGCCATCCATTTGAAGCTAGGCTTGATGAAGTTGATTAATCCACTAAGAAGGTTGTAATTCAACGGCTGTAATTCCTCCGATTTTGAATGGATGGATCTGATCCATCTGAAGGGATAATTACGATTGGTCGAATCTGGAGGAAGGGCTCAGATGTCCAGATCGAAATGTATGTACTGGATCTCTCCAACTCTGGATAGATGGCTCAGAATCAACTGCTTTCATCGAATGGTCCATAATGTTCAGATCTAATCCCTTGATCGATTTGCCTTCGATCACTATGAAAGACCCAGATTAATCCAGTTTGGAATGATCCTTCTGGTCCTAGATGAAACCATATTTGATCCAACTTGAGTCTAGTCCAGTGGCTCATCTCGATCTCCTACAAATAAAGATAAATTTTGCATATAAGTCGAAAATATAAGAGAATTTACAATTAGGTCCAAAAGATGATCCAACTCATAAAATATGTAAATAATCAACAATTAAACACACGAGAGGATTAAAATGGTGATATTAAGGACCTTAATAATACAATAAAATGACAGTTATCAACTCCCCCACACTTATTCTTGTGCGTCCCGAGCAATAATAAAAATAAAGAAACACTGACTCAATCACTCATTCCCCAAACAATACCCAGATCAATAATTCAGAGAGAAAAAATAAGTTACTTAGGATCACCAAATAGGTCTGGATCTAGGGTAGTCAAAAGATCCAACTCCTACAACAATCAACATGCATGATGATTTACAGTCAAATCAAATAAACTAAGCCTGATACAAAACCTCCCAAAATGGATAAATGCACTGATGCTCACATAATAATGTAGGAGTGGGGTACCCTCAGAACAACATGCAATTTTGTACTACCATATGCTTGCTTATCATCTACTTCTCTACTGCTATCAATACATCTCATACATGAATCAAAAGGATTTATCAAGAATCATAATGAGATCAAAAGTAGACCGCAGATAAAGCATACAAAGAGAAGTACAAGACAAATGTATAATGAACAGGAAACAATAGAAGAATTGGAGAAATAAACCTGATAAGTTACTCTGTGAAATGCTCAGTAACCAGCAATATGGGAAGAGACTAGGACAATTGGAAACTTTAGAATTGGATTCAGGATCAAATGGCTCTATCCAATACATTGCAATTCCATTCGCTTGCATTATAATTGCACATTTTCTCTCTCTCTCTCTCTCTCTCTCTCTTTTTTTAACAAAAGAAACATCAATGGCGGCATTTTTTTTTTCTTTTTTTCTTTTTTTCTTTTTTTTTTGTGTGCAGAAACTCAAGTACTAATCACAGACAAATATCGTTCCCCAACAACGGCGCCAAAATTTTGATCGAACGATTTTAATTGTCGCAATACCGTTCCCAAATTATTTACCGAACCCCCTAACTACACTAATGCAGTATAGGACTGACTCGGATCGTCTCCCAACGAACCTAATGGATGAACGTTTGTTTTTAAACAGAAGTAAATAGTGGGGTTTTTTATAATTATCAAAACAATTAAAATGCAAAATCAAAAGCAAACATGAGAATTAAACATGCAAAAAGTAAATCTAACTACCAAATAACAAGTAACAAGCAACTATCCTAATGCGCAAAAGTAAGTGATCACGCACTGCACTGTCACTATACGGTATAATGATCAAACAGATGTGAGCAATTCATTTGTCACTATCGACACGTGATCAAGCGATCCTTTGAAAAACAAAACTAACACGAGAAAAAAATCGACCAAAGCCCGTCACTATACGGTACAATGATCAAACAAATGTGAACAATTCAACCATGCACCGCACTGTCACTAAAAATTATAATAAATGAAAGCAATTCAACCAAGCACCGCACTGTCACTATACGGTACATTGGTCGAATGTAAATGAAACTAGCCTAACAACTAAAGCATAACACAAATAAAACTCTAACTACGACTCGAATTAAACACAAGTTAGAATACAGAATAAAATACAAGGTAAACCACAGATTAAAATACAAAGTAAAATACTAGTGAAAACACAGATTACAAACACTAGTAAAAACATTAGCCAAGGCCGGTGAAAGTACATATTAATAACACTAGCGAAAACACAATTGAAAACGCTAATGCAAACACAATGTAATAACACCAGTGACAACACAAATGAAAACACAAGTGCAAATACGAAGGAAAACACAAATTGAACCATAACTGAAATCACAAACTGAAATCACACAAAGTAACAAGGTAACACAGTAAAACAATAACAAACACAATACTGAATCAACAATAGATCAATAAAGTAAATCAACAATCATCCACAAACACCGAAAAGGTACCACCCTCTCTGGTGACCTACGACAATACCGAACACTCCAAGAATCTCAGGGTACGGATCTCTCGTCGGATTCCGACGAGAGTTGGATTGATGTGGTAGTTCACAGCTCCGATGATGGATGCGGGATTGTCGTGACCACGAGCAGTCAATGGATGGAATCGGATATGGGAACAGAGGATCATCGCCACCAGCTGCTTGAAGACTGGCCTGGATTGGAAGAAGCGCTGCCGCCGAAGCTGGGAAAAGATTCTGCGGGATCCCGACAGTAGCAAGTCACCCCTACCTTCGCATGACCACGTCCCACTAGGGTAGCTCAGCTCCGCCGGTGAGGGATTTGAGGATCGCCAGAGACGAACTCCACCGCTCGGTCGATGGATTGCCGCCGCCCAAATGTAGCTGCGAGCTCCGTCGGACCAAAGGAAGGAGAGGATGCCCAGTGGAATGGAATCAGGGAAGACCATGGATTGCCGAAATCCGTCGCCGGAGTGCTGCTGTGGAATCATTGTGGAAGAAGTCATCGCCGCCGCGCGTGAAGGGAAGAAGGCGAGCTGCGCAGAGAAGATTAGGAAAAGGAAGTAGGAAATGCCACCGCCGGCCTTGGTGGAGGAAGGGACTGGCCGGCGGTGCTTCGGGCGGTGGCGTGGAGAAGAGACGCAGGCGGCGCTCGTTGGAGAGGAAGCTGCGCAGCGGATTCGGGAAGAAAAACTGTGGCTCCTATTTTTGCACGTGAAGCTAGGTTGATTAAAGGAATTTTGTGAGCCGTCCGATCATTTCTCCCAGGATCTCAGTCGTCCATTTGAAGCTAGGGCTTGATGAAGTTGATTAATCCACTAAGAAGGCTGTAATCCAACGACTTTAATTCCTCCGATTTTGAATGGATGGATCTGATCCATCTGAAGGGATAATTACGATCGGTCGAATTTGGAGGAAGGGCTCAGATGTCCAGATCGAAATGTATGGACTGGATCTCTCCAACTCTGGATAGATGGCTCAGAATCAACTGCTTTCATCAAACAGTCCATAATGTTCAGATCTAATCCCTTGATCGATTTGCCTTCGATCACGATGAAAGACCCAGATTAATCAAGTTTGGAATGATCCTTCTAGTCCTAGATGAAACCATATTTGATTCAACTTGAGTCTAGTCCAGTGGCTCATCTCGATCTCCTAAAAATAAAGATAAATTTTGCATATAAGTCCAAAATATAAGATAATTTACAATTAGGTCCAAAAGATGATCCAACTCATAAAATATGTAAATAATCAACAATTAAACACACGAGAGGATTAAAATGGTGATATTAAGGACCTTAATAATACAACAAAATGATAGTTATCAACTCCCCCACACTTTTTCTTGTGCGTCCCGAGCAATAATAAAAATAAAGAAACACTGACTCAATCACTCATTCCCCAAACAATACCCAGATCAATAATTCAGAGATAAAAAAAATAAGTTACTTAGGATCACCAAATAGGTCCGGATCTAGGGTAGTCAAAAGATCCAACTCCTACAAAAATCAATATGTATGATGATTTACAGCCAAATCAAATAAACAAAGCCTAATACAAAACCTCCCAAAATGAATAAATGCACTGATGCTCACATAATAACGTAGGAGTGGGGTACCCTCATAACAACATGCAATTTTGTACTACCATATGCTTACTTATCATCTACTTCTCTACTGCTATCAATACATCTCATACATGAATCAAAAGGATTTATCAAGAATCATAATGAGATCAAAAGTAGACCGCAGATAAAGCATACAAAGAGAAGTACAAGACAAAGTTATAATGAACAAGAAACAATAGAAGAATTGGAGAAATAAACCTGATAAGTTGCTCTGTGAAATGCTCAGTAACCAGCAATATGGGAAGAGACTAGGACAATTGGAAACTTTAGAATTGGATTCAGGATTAAATGACTCTATTCAATACATTGCAATTCCATTCACCTGCATTACAATTGCACATTTTCTCTCTCTCTTTTTTTTTTTAACAAAAGAAACATCAATGGCGCCATTTTTTTTTCTTTTTTTTTGTGTGCATAAACTCAAGTACTAATCACAGACAAATATATCTCAGGACCAATGACCTCTGAAAATCATGCCTTCCATATCATGATTCCAACAAAAATAATATAACTCCTCCCCCACACTTAAAAATTTTGTCTGTCTCGGACAATACAACCCATCAAACTATTCCTCCAATATGGAAAATAATAGATATGAAAAAGATAATCCACAAAGATACAAAAACAATGGATAGAAATAAAGAGATAAGATAAGTAAGACATGGAAGATGGAAGCATCAAGTGGATTAGACAATCAAACCAAGTCAGGAAAAGAGTCAAGAATGAAATCCTTCATCATATTCATGCAAGTAAATGTTACTGCAATTTTGAAAAGACTCAAAGCAAGTTCTAGAGTAACAAGAATCACATGTGTTATCACACAAAAGTGGGTAGATGATAAGAATGGCTTGCAACCTCACTAGGTGAATCAAAATCAAGCTTAGTCTATCAATAAAAAGTTCACCATCATAACAAGTGACTGCATGCAAGTGAAGTCTCTTATCATACACAAAAATCCACAATCTGATGATCAAACTTAACTAATTTTTACCAACTCTGAAATGATACTAAGGCATGCATAGGGAAAATTATTTGACTCGACAACAGACAAACAAACCTAGGTAAACAGGCAAATAAGCAATCAACCCATACAAATTATTCCGAAATGAAAGGATGCAAATAAATGCAGTAAATAAAAGAACACACTCCTCTTTCAAGTCGGAGAAAAAACATCATCATGTTTGGCCCCACCGTATTCTCCAGAATAGACTTGATCTCTTTGCTCGACACTTCATGAGTCTGTTGCAAAAGTCAGACCCTTGATTGCCCTGGGAACTCCAAACTTACAAAATATGTGAGACCTAACAAAATCCACAACAACTAGAGAATCATCAGTTCTGGTGGGGATGGCCTCCACCCATTTAGAAACATAATCATATGCCAAAAGAATATATGAAAATCCAAAAGATACAGGACACAGACCCATAAAATCAATACCCCAAATATCGAAAATCTCACAGAATAACAAAAGTTGTTGAGCCATTTCATTTCTATGTCCTATATTCCCTGTTCGTTGACATTGCTCACAAGACTTGTAGAATTCAAAGGCATCATGAAATAAGGTGGGCCAATACAAACTAGACTATACAACTTTTCTAGCAGTCCTTTGGGGTCCAAAATACCCCCCCCCCCCCCCCCCACAAGCCAGAGAATAACAAAAAGCAAGTACGTATGGAATGAAACTCATAATCAAGTCCACATCATCTAATAATCTGATCATTACACAATTTTCAAAGATAAAGATCATCCCATACATAATACTTAACATCACTTTTCACTTTCTGGACTTGTACATGAGTAAAATGTGAAGGTATAACACGACAACTAAATAAATAGCAAAATCTGCATACCATGGTGTCTTACCCTACAGGTGAAAAAACTGCTCATCTAGAAAAGAATCTGCTATAGGGGTGGGCTTGATCTCCATCACAATCCTAGTCAAGCTGAAATACCACCTCCTTCTGCAACAATTTGGTCAAGGGTAGGGCAATCTGACTGAAGTCTCTGATAAAATGTCTGTAGAACCCTACATGACCTAGAAAAGCACAAACTTCCAACACAGAAGCGGGGTAAGATAAAGAATATATAGCATGAATTTTAGCAGGATCTACTTCAATACCATACACAGAGATGATATGACCTAAGATATCCCATGCTCGATCATGAAATAACATTTCTCACAAACATCTGATGGAAGTGATCCTTGGGGCAATCCCTACACATTCCATATCCCTATCTACATAAAAGGGCCCACAGATATGTCCTAACAATAAATCATTATCAACATCAGAATCAATAAAATCACAACAAAATGTAGAAGGTGCAGAGATATCCAAATGAAAAACAGACTAAGAAATAAAGTTCATGCAGTCCAACTCATCAGCTATAACCACGCTAAGAATAGAATGATCCTCCATCAGGTACCTCATAGCGTCCAAAATACTGAACCGAACTACAGTATCTCCTACCTCCATAGAAAGAGTACAACTTCTCGTGAACACATAGATCTTTAAAAAAAACTTGGCATACTTGGGAATCTGCTAGCTCTTGGAATTCCCTAGCCTTTTCTTCAACAACCCCCTTCCTAGGCTGGGCCTCTGAGGGAAGAGAAAAACTGCTGCATAAAACTCAAGTAGATTATCGCCTGAAGATCTAGTCATCCACACAAACAAATACAATGAGAAACAAATATAGATAATAAGAAAGACAATAATAACAAAAGAAAAAGAAAACAAACAGACAAACTATAGTTTAAAGACAAACGAACCCATTAAAGTTCCCCGGCAACGGCGCCAAAATTTTAATCGAACAATTTTTAACTGTCGCAATACCGTTCCCAAATTATTTATCGAACTCCCTAACTACACTAATGCAGTATAGGACTGACTCGGGTCATCTCCCAACGAACCTAAGGGCTGGACGTTTGTTTTTAAACAGAAGTAAATACTGGGGGTTTTTATAATTATCAAAACAATTAAAATGCAAAATCAAAAGCAAACATGAGAATTAAATATGCAAAGAGTAAATCTAACTACCAAATAACAAGGAACAAACAACTATCCTAATGCGCAAAAGTAAGTGATCACGCACCGCACTGTTACTATACGGTACAATGATCAAATAAATGTGAGCAATTCAACTGTCACTATCGACACTGATCAAGCGATCAAACAAAACAAAACTAAACTAATGAGAAAAAGAAATCGACCAAGCACCGCACTGTCACTATACGGTAAAATGAACAAACAAATGTGAACAATTCAACTATGCACCGCACTTTCACTATACGGTATAGTATTCAAATAGTCACTAAAAAATGCAATAAACGAAAGCAATTCAACCAAGCACCGCACTGTCACTATACGGTACATTGGTCGAATGTAAATGAAACTAGCCTAACAACTAAAACATAACACAAATAAAACTCTAACTACGACTTGAATTAAACACAAGTTAGAATACAAAATAAAATACAAGGTAAACCGCAAATTAAAATACAAAGTAAAATATTAGTGAAAACACATATTACAAACACTAGTAAAAACACAGTTCAAGGCCACTGGTGAAAGTACATATTAATAACACTAGCGAAAACACAATTGAAAACACTAATGCAAACACAATATAATAACACTAGTGACAACACAAATGAAAACACAAGTGCAAATACGAAGGAAAACACAAGTGAAAATACAAATGAAAACACAAAGTGAACCATAACTAAAATCACAAATTGAAATCACACAAAGTAACAAGGTAACACAGTAAAATAGTAACAAACACAATACTTGTTAGTAATATATGAGAGATGTCCTAAGGCAATCGCCTTATGTATGAACCATTTATATGATAAATGAAGATTCACTATTTGAGTATACATGTTTTATGTATTTGATTGGATCTTAAACTCATTTACTGAATGTCCACGATACGATTCACAGCATGAGAGAATTTGTGATTGGATCACAACTAGTGAGTATCTCTACATGTGTAATTGTGATGTATCGAAATTATCCCTAGTCGATGAATTGATGGATTTGGACACCATAAATTCTGTCGAGACTAGCACGAGGTATACTCCTTGGTGTATCCAAGCAGCTGATTCTCACTGGCTGGAGACATTGTGATGTCCGGAGTTAATCGTGGATGCTAGTTATGGTAACTAGTTCATTGGAGTGACGGTAGTAAGACTTCATATGGTTCTCTGCATATATAGATATGTCAATGAAGTTCTTACTGTGGCTTAAGTGCGATGTTCCTTTGACTTGCGGTATTCAAGTCATCTTGATCATGGAGACTTATGCTTTGACATCTTAAGCAAACATCTCTGAGGAGATGTGGACCCGGGATGATTGGGTATAAGTCGAAGTGATCGAAGGAGTTTGAATAGCCTATAAAGGATTCACCACTCCTTGCGAGGAGATGTATACCCATGGCCTCTCGTCGGATTGTTACTAAAGTCTTTGTCCAAAGCATTGCATGTTTAGAGTAAGGTACTCTTCGATACATGTGGAGTAACTAGAATCCGTAGGACGAGGAAATGATACTTGGGCTAGGTGTGACGTAGTCAGCCTAGTGGGGACTGACACAATAGACCATGTCCTTAACCAAGTGGGTATAAGATGAGTGAAGGGAATGGGGCACGATTCATTCGAGCTACTGAAGGGTTTCAAAAATAGTTCTGGATCAACCGTTGATCTTTTCGGTTAATTGGGGATCATGATGTACTACTAGGTGCCACTCATGATCGTTCTATAATTAATGGTTGATTATAGACGACCAACATAAACCGAGAACCTATTTGGTCACACGCACAACAAGTGTAATCCAAAGGATTTAAAACGAGCTTGAGAATGGGATTCTCAGACCGAGAGAAACTATGTTTGGTTGGACCAAACATAAAGCGAGCATGAAATTGTTTCAGTCGCAATGGAAGCATGGATGGGTCGTGTCTTATGAAGACGTAATGGATGAACCAAAATGGTTTGGTTCTAATCCAATGGAGGAGGATAAACCAAAGGGTTTGGTTTATATTAAACGAATGAACCAAAGGTTGGTTCGGTTCGTTTTAACTTAAAATAAACCATCATGGTTTGGTTTATTTTAACTTATCTTAATGGAGCGGGTTAACGGGCTTTATGGATATGATCCATTAACCATTAAGAGAATTAGTTCTCTATAAAATAGGGCTTAAACCCTAATCCAAAACACTAATCAAGAGTTGCCGCCCAACCTTGTGTTGCCGCCCCTCCCTCTCCTCCCCTAGTCGGCGCCCAGGTTTTGTGCCGCCGTCCAAGTCATTGCCGGCGACCAAGCTTCAGCCGGTGAACACTCCGGTGACCCTCCGGTGATCCCCTATAGGTTTGGCATCAAGGTGAGGCTTTTCTTTCCTTGGTTGGCCGGCGCCTATATCCTCCACCAAGCTGTCCAGTTTTCTGGACAGCTTCTCCTCCTCACGTCGGAGCGTCGTTTGGACGACGGTTAGTGCTCCGATAGCACCTAACTTACCGGGGATTTGATCTTCGGTAATCCTCTGAGGTGGAGGACGAAGGATTCGTCAATTGGTTGACGAATACCTCTCCGTAGAAGCGAGTTTTGAGAACTCATTTTAGGATCCAAATTTGGATTCGGATCGTGATCATCTCTCGATCACGTCGTCTTCAACATGAGGCTAGTAACCCGTACGAAGACGAAGCTCGTGACTTAGCGAAGTCATCCCGAGGAGCTCGGCGTGGATACGGATAGAGACGATTCTTACGTGGATCGTTCCGGTTGATGCCGTTCCCGCTACACGTCATACGGAAGGTATAACGTAGATAATTTTCTTTTATTGCAAATTTTAATTTACGGTTATGTCTACACTTGTTGTAATATGCATGCGTGTGTTGTGTGTGTTGTAATAAATATAGATTTATTATTTTTAATTGCTTCCGCTGTGCTCATGTTTACGAAACATGATCGAACACACACACGCCGCGGTGTCGGAAACCCAACAATACTGAATCAACAGTAGATCAATAATGTAAATCAATAGTCATCCACAAACACCGGAAAGGTACCACCCTCTCCGGTGACCTACGACAATACCGAACACTCCAAGAGTCTCAAGATATGGATCTCTCGTTGGATTCTGATGAGAGTTGGATCGATGCGGTAGTTCACAGCTCCGATGATGGATGCGGGACTATCGTGACCACGAGCAGTCAATGGATGGAATCGGATCTGGGAACATAGGATCATCGCCACCAGCTGCTTGAAGACTGCCCTGGATTAGAAGAAGCGCTACCGCCAGAGCTAGGAAAAGATTCTGTGGGATCCCGACAGTAGCATGTCACCCCTAGCTTCGCGTGACCACGTCCCACTAGGGTAGCTCAGCTGCACCGGTGAGGGATTTGAGGATCGCCGGTGAAGACAGACGAACTCCACCGCTCGATTGATGGTTTACCGCCGCCCAAATGCAACTAGAGCTCCACCAAACCAAAGGAAGGAGAGGACGCCCAGTGGAATGGAATCAGGGAAGACCATGGATTGCCGAAATCCGTCGTCGGAGTGCTGCTGTGGAATCACTGTGGAAGAAGCCGTCGCCGCCGTACGTGAAGGGAAGAAGGAGAGCTGCGCAGAGAAGATGACGAAAAGGAAGTAGGAAATGCCACCACCGGCCTTGGTGGAGGAAGGGACCGGCCGGCGGTGCTTCGGGCGGTGCCATGGAGAAGAGACGTCGGCGGTGTTCGTTGGAGAGGAAGCTACGCGGCAGAATCGGGAAGAAAAACTGCGGCTCCTATTTTTGCGCATGAAGCTAGGTTAATTAAAGGAATTTTGTGAGCCGTCCAATCATTTCGCCCACGATCTCAGTCATCCATTTGAAGCTAGGGCTTGATGAAGTTGATTAATCCACTAAGAAGGCTGTAATCCAATGGCTGTAATTCCTCCGATTTTGAATGGATGGATCTGATCCATATGAAGGGATAATTATGATCGGTCGAATCTAGAGGAAGGGCTCAGATGTCCAAATCGAAATGTATGGACTGGATCTCTCCAACTCTGGATAGATGGCTCAGAATCAACTGCTTTCATCGAATGGTCCATAATGTTCAGATCTAATCCCTTGATCGATTTGCCTTCGATCACGATGAAAGACCCAGATTAATCCAGTTTGGAATGATCCTTCTAGTCCTAGATGAAACCATATTTGATCCAACTTGAGTCTAGTCCAGTGGCTCATCTCGATCTCCTACAAATAAAGATAAATTTTGCATATAAGTTGAAAATATAAGAGAATTTACAATTAGGTACAAAAGATGATCCAACTCATAAAATATGTAAATAATCAACAATTAAACACACGAGAGGATTAAAATGGTAATATTAAGGACCTTAATAATACAACAAAATGGTAGTTATCATTAACCTAACCATAGTAGAGTGAAAACATTAGAATGTGCCAATGTGCTTGAGAAGTTAAAAATGATTTAAATTGTCACAATTAGGTCTTAGAGGTATTGGTGTGCCATTTTGGGTATTTTGCACACTAGGGAGATAAATGGCTATTAAGGCAAAAATGGACTTAACCCTAGAAATGACAATTTGGATTTAACACTTAGGTATTTTATACCTTAGTATATTTTACTTGCCATGATTTGTTTGCCTTGCCATGTCATGACATCATTTTCATTTTTATCTATAAAAATGTCATGATCATGTTTAGAACTATTTTTAGATGTCATGTATGCTTAGATGTCTCTCACATGCCATGATATCATGATTTTGGCACATGCTTATCTATATCATATTTGTGCCATAATCATCTTCATGCATATAACTAAAATGAAATTAAGGACTATGACATGATTTGATGGGAATCAAATAATATTGCCTATAAATATGCATGAAACCATTAAAAGAACAAAAACCCACATCTCACTAAAAACTTGACTTGCATGTGTTTTACACATCTAGATACAAGTGAGATGTTTAGGAAAAAGGGATTAAAGGTTTCAAAAACATTTTAAAAAACCTTGGTGAAGCCTATCTTTTGATAGCTATCACCATTGAATGGGATGATACAAAGAGGGCTCTTTATTGAAGCTTTTCTTAACTTTTGGACTTTGTGTCAATCTCTTAATTTAGTGGGTAAAATAATTTTTTAATATTTTTCACCCATAATGATTGTGATAAGTAATACACATACCAAATTTCAAGATTTTTAAACCTATGTATATTTACTTATGAATTTTGGAAAGTCATTTTTGAAATTCAGAAAATTGCAATTATCGATCATCGACCGCCATGGTGGCTCGATCGATGGAGGTGGCAACCGATCGATTTCAATTCTCATCGCTCGTGATCTGGGTAAATCTTGTTGGTTAGGCCCATGTTCAGCTAGGTTAAGGTCCCCTAACCACTCCTAACCCTAGGATATGCTTGGGAGAGCATTAGAAAGGGTGGAAATCCATTGGACATGGATCAGGAGAAGGGTTTAGGGAGAGTATCAATTTTAAGGTGGAAGAGAGTTCATTGTTGAACTTTGCCTTAATTTTGATTGGTTAAATGTTCCTATTGGTTTAGGGACTCTCTAAGGACATTGTTGGTGCAATGGTCAACGGGGAGCAAGCCTCTAGTGGGAGGTATCCATCATGGGAGGATGGATGTGTATTTCCTCATGGGAGGAAAATTGGGTTGCCTCTCATTAAGTGATATGGGATCACTAGAAAGATAGTAGGCATGTGTTTCCTCCAAGGGAGAGATAATATGAGACATTCATACCCTTGGGGAGGACCTTTTTGATGTAATGTCAAAAAGGGGGAGAAGTTACCAAGTTACCAATTAGGTTTGGAATTCTCATTTGGGATATGAGAATTGCCAATATGGGAGAATTGATAGACTTGAGATGGTAGTTTTGTCAATCATCAAAAAGGGGGAGATTGTTAGTGCAATCAGCCCAGGTTGACTCGAGTTTTGACTCGAGCAGTACCTTGATAGTATTTTGATGATAGACAAAACTCATGACATAGGATTGTCATGGGAAAGTCTAACATGGAGTTGGCATGGAAAATCCAAGCATGGAGCTTGGTGTGGGAAATCCAAGCATGGAGCTTGGTGTGGAAAAGTCCAAAGCATTGCGAAGCCGTGCGCTTGGTGCTTGGTGAGAAATGCATTGTGAAGCCGTGAGCTTGGTGCATGTGGGAAGTCTTGAGGACTTGGTAAGTTCACTAGGCTCGGGATCCTTGAGTCGGTGAAGGATGACATTGCGAAGCCGTGCGCTTGGTGCATTTAAGGGACCGCCGGACGGGGAGCGAATGGAGTGAGCCCAAAGGGAAACATACTTCGAGGGCAAGAGACGCAAAGGATGGCGTTGCGAAGTCGTGCACTTGGCACATCCGAGGGACGTAGGTCGAGGGAAGAGAGCTTCGGTGGGGAACTCCATGAGGGAAGATGTGGACTTGGTCAAGTGGCTAAGACTGAGTGTCGGAGGCTCAAACTTGATGTTTGAGGGTTTACCCGACGGTCGGATGCTCAAACAACTTGGTGTTTGATGTTTTTGCCCGATAGCAGTCGACTGACATAGGTGCCGGTTCGACTGGTCCAAGTTGACTAGGGTTCGACTAGTGTTAGACTTGTGGTTTTGTGGCTTGGCCGATCATTGCCATGGTGCGATCGATGATGATACCCAACCGCCGAGGGATGGCGATCGGTGATGGGAATGTCGTGAGTGGCAGCCGTAGCCGGGCGATCGGCTATAGGTCACTGATTGATCGCCATGGACCGGGCAATGATCGGTAGGTGATCCGTTGGAACTTATCCGACGTGGATCTGGCCGTTATGAGACAATGACTACAGGGGCAGTCGACTGCTGGGCACGAAAACAGCTTGATGTAGGTTATAAATGGAGCTCAAGTTGGAGGATTTCAAAAAAGACTTTTGTGAAGCTATTGAAAGAGAATTGCTGCTGCATTCCAGACCTTCAAGAGCCATCTAAAGCAAGCTACAAGCAAAGGGTTCAAAGCAAGCGTTGTAAAGTGTTCTTTACGTGTATTTCGTATTTGTCTTTGTATTGCTTGTATTTCATATATTACTTTTTGTAATAGCTTGTGAGAGGTTTCTCCACCTCCGACGTGTAGTTGAGAAGGAGTTTAGTTAGTGTCGTGTGCATAACTAGAGCTCGGTGAGCTCGCCCATGGAGTAGGAACCTTTCGGTTCCGAACCACGTATATGCTTGTGTATTGCTTGTGATTGTTATGTGTTGTCAGTATTGTTATTGTCATTGTTATTCCCCTGCGCTAACAACAATCGTAGACAAGCAATGCAATGAGAACGAGCAAATTCCACCATCGGACGATTGAGGGCTATTCACCCCCCTCTAGCCGCCCACATCCACACTTCATCGATCCTACAAAGGTGACCAAGAAGAAGCGGGTCTGTGGGCCTTGTACTATTCCAAAAGCCATCTCGGCACCTGTAAATCCAATCGTAGCTCGGAAAGAAAGCCCAAGCCCAGCCCAAAGAAAGAAGAGGCCAAGTAGACTGCGCATCCGTTGGAGTAGTAGGATCCTTCCATCCTTGCTTTTTGATGGTCTTGAACAAAGGCTGAGCTTAACGGGAATGTGCTTATTGTGGCTACCGACATCAAAGGCGGTGGCTACTTCCTATCACCGTAACCTCAGGGACTCAACTTATCCCTCAACTGTGCCTCTTACATCTTATGGAGGTTACGTCTTTCGTCTCTTGGATTCGATCAGTGGACAGTAGACTTTGCACACAGACACCTTCTTCGCGGGTAGAGTACAGCTACCACAACGCCTTGCACAGCTCGAGACTCCTTTCAAGCTCTGATACCAAAAGGAAATAAGATCGCTTCTCAGTTCAAGGCCGCAGGATAGAGTCGACACCTATGGCCAAGAACAACGAGAGAAGATGAAAAAGAGAGACAGAGAGGAACACCAAAACGAGCAGAGGAAAGTAAGGAGATCGGGATCATCGTCTGCCTTGCAACCCATTACAAGGGGACTTAAATAGAGAAGGAAAAGGTCAATCATCACATGTCGGGTGCTCATTGAGCCCCATCGTCACATGCAGAGATTCTTTTCTTCTCCACTAAGTCAAGCCAAGTGGCAGGACAACACCAATGATGACTCGTAAACCATGAGCGCCTGTGGTTTTCATAAACCAGGAATCCAAGTGGACCCCGTTGAATAGTATGGCATAAGGGCGTCCACCTTTGGGTGCTTATCATGCACACTGTTCGACACGACAAAAGAAAAGACATTCGTGGCTGACTCAGCCACATTATAGACTGGGCCAACAGAGGCCGACACTACCAATACAAGGATGCACTGGGAAAATGAGTCCTCCACACTCCATTATTGACTCTAATAATGTATAGCCTTCGGACAACTGGCTATACGGAGTCGTCGCTGGTTCTTGCCAGATGGACCAACAACTCCATCGCCAATCTTCACGGTGTTTGTTGCTGTCGCATTCCGTTTCCTCTCCTGCACAGAATACCAACGGATGCGCAGTCTACACTGCCTCTTCTTTCTTTGAGCCGGACTTGGGCTTTCTTTCCCGACCGCGATTGGATTTACAGGTGCCGAGATGGCTTTTGGAACAATACAAGGTGTTAGTAATATATGAGAGATGTCCTAAGACAATCGCGTTATGTATGAACCATTTATATGATAAATCAAGATTCACTATTTGAGTATACATGGTTTCATGTATTTGATTGGATCTTAAACTCATTTACTGAATGTCCGCGATACGACTCACAGCATTAGAGAATTTGTGATTGGATCACAACTAGTGAGTGTCTCTACATGTGTAATTGTGATGTATCGGAATTATCCCTAGTCGATGAATTGATGGATTTGGACACCATCAATTCTGTCGAGACTAGCACAAGGTATACTCCTTGGTGTATCCAAGCAGCTGATTCTCACTGGCTGGAGACATTGTGATGTCCGGAGTTAATAGTGGATGCTAGTTATGGTAACTAGTTCATTGGAGTGACCAGCCGTAAGACTTCATATGGTTCTCTGCATATATAGATATGTCAATGAAGTTCTTACTGTAGCTTAAGTGTGATGTTCCTTTGACTTGTGGTATTCAAGTCATCTTGATCATGGAGACTTATGCTTTGACATCTTAAGCAAGCATCTCTGAGGAGATGTGGACCCAGGATGATTGGGTATAAGTCGAAGTGATCGAAGGTGTTTGAATAGCCTATAAAGGATTCACCACTCCATGCGAGGAGATGTATACCCAAGGCCTCTCGTCGGATTGTTACTAAAGTCTTTGGCCAAAGCATTATATGTTTAGAGTAAGGTACTCTTCGATACATGTGCAGTAACTAGAATCCGTAGGACGAGGAAATGATACTTGGGCTAGGTGTGATGTAGTCAGCCTAGTGGGGACTGACACTATAGACCATGTCCTGAACCAAGTGGGTATAAGATGAGTGAAGGGAATGGGGCACGATTCATTCGAGCTGCTGAAGGGTTTCAGAAATAGTTCTGGATCAACCGTTGATCTTTTCGGTTAATTGAGGATCATGATGTACTACTAGGTGCCACTCATGATTGTGTTAGTAATATATGAGAGATGTCCTAAGGCAATCGCCTTATGTATGAACCATTTATATGATAAATGAAGATTCACTATTTGAGTATACATGTTTCATGTATTTGATTGAATCTTAAACTCATTTACTGAATGTCCACGATACGATTCATAGCATGAGAGAATTTGTGATTGGATCACAACTAGTGAGTATCTCTACATGTGTAATTGTGATGTATCGGAATTATCCCTAGTCGATGAATTGATGGATTTGGACACCATCAATTCTGTCGAGACTAGCATGAGGTATACTCCTTGGCGTATCCAAGCAGCTGATTCTCACTGGCTGGAGACATTGTGATATCCGGAGTTAATCGTGGATGCTAGTTATGGTAACTAGTTCATTGGAGTGACCAGCCGTAAGACTTCATATGGTCCTCTGTATATATAGATATGTCAATGAAGTTCTTACTGTAGCTTAAGTGCGATGTTCCTTTGACTTGCGGTATTCAAGTCATCTTGATCATGGAGACTTATGCATTGACATCTTAAGCAAACATCTCTAAGGAGATGTGGACCCGGGATGATTGGGTATAAGTCGAAGTGATCGAAGGTATTTGAATAGCCTATAAAGGATTCACCACGCCTTGCGAGGAGATGTATACCCATGGCCTCTCGTCGGATTGTTACTAAAGTCTTTGGCCAAAGCATTACATGTTTAGAGTAAGGTACTCTTCGATACATGTGCAGTAACTAGAATCCGTAGGACGAGAAAATGATACTTGGCTAGGTGTGACATAGTCAACCTAGTGGAGACTGACACTATAGACCATGTTCTGAACCAAGTGGGTATAAGATGAGTGAAGGGAATGAGGCACGATTCATTCCAGCTGCTGAAGGTTTTCAGAAATAGTTCTGGATCAACCGTTGATCTTTTCGGTTAATTGGGGATCATGATGTACTACTAGGTGCCACTCATGATCATTCTATAATTAATGGTTAATTATAGACGGCCAACATAAACCGAGAACCTATTTGGTCACACGCACAATGAGCGTAATCCGAAGGATTTAAAACGAGCTTAAGAATGAGATTCTCAGACCGAGAGAAACTAAGTTTTGTTGGACCAAACAAGAAGCGAGAATGAAATCGTTTCAGGCGAAATGGAAGCGTGGATGTACCGTGTCTTATGAAGACATAATGGATGAACCAAAATGGTTTGGTTCTAATCCAATGGAGGAGAATAAACCAAAGGGTTTGGTTTATTTTAAATGAATGAACCAAAGTTGGTTCGGTTTGTTTTAACTTAAAATAAACCATCATAGTTTGGTTTATTTTAACTTATATTAATGGAGCGGGTTAACAGACCTTATGGTTATGATCCAATAACCATTAAGAGAATTAGTTCTCTATAAAAGGGGGCTTAAGGGTCTGTTAAGCCCTAATAAAAAAACCCTAACCTAATAGTTGCCGCCCACCTCCCCTTGGAGATTTCGGCGCCAACCCTCCTCCTTGCCGCCGCCCACCTTGAAGCTCCTTGGCCGGCGTCCAAAAGGTGCTGACCTTCACTCTTGCCGGCGTCGAGCTATTGCCGGAGGAGCTCCGGTGATCTCCATTGGGTTTGTCATGAAGGTGAGCTTCATCCTACCTTTTTGGCCGGCCCTAATTCCTCCACCAAAGCTGTCCAATTTTCTGGACAGCTTGTTTCCCTCTCGTCGGAGCATTATTTGGACGACGGTTGGAGCTCCGACAGTGCCTAACTTACCGGAGATTCGATCTCCAGTAATCCTCATAGGTGGAGGACAAAGGATTCGTCAAACGGTTGACGAATACCCCTCCGGAGAAGCGAGTTTTGAGGACTCATCTTTGGATCCGAATTTGGATTCGGATTGTGATCCTCTCTCGATCACGTCGTCTTCAACGCGAGGCTAGTAACCCATACGAAGACGAAGCTCGTGACTTTGTGATGTCATCCCGAAGATACTCGGCGTGGATACGGATAGAGACGATTCTAGCGAGGATCGTTCCGGTTGATGCCGTTCCCACTACACGTGATACGAAAGGTATACGTAGTTAAATTTTCTTTTATTGCAAATTTAAATTTACGGTTATGTCTACACATGTTGTACTATGCATGCGTGTGATGTGTGTGTTGTAATAAATGTAGATTTGTTATTTTTATTTTCTTCCGCTGTGCACATGTTTACGAAACATGTTCGAACACACACTCGCCGCGGTGTCGGAAACCCAACAATGGTATCAGAGCCCAGGTTGTGTTTCGACATAATCATAAAATTGTTTTGCGATAGTCATAATGTTATTTCTAGAAATTTTCTACTTTTGGAAAGTTAGAAGTATTTATGGAAATTTTTCAATTTTAGAGAGTCTAGAAGTATTTATGGAAATCTTCCACTTTTGGAAAGTTGGAAGTATTTATGGAAATTGATATTTTCCATAAATAAAATATTTGATTAGATTTTAGAATTTTTTTACTAATTTAATTTTGATTTGATTTGGGAAATCAAATCTTAAAAATATTTTATTTCCATAAGTAGTTTTGATGATTTAGGAAATTGGTTTCCTAAATTGATTTTTCTTAATCAACTATTTCCATAAATAAAATATGTGATTAGATTTGGAAATTTGTTTCCAAATTTAATCATGATTTGATTTGGAGAATCAAATCTTAAACATATTTTATTTCCATAAATAGTTATGACATATAAGGAAATTATGTACATGACATAATTGTATGTCATGTAATTGCATTAGATGCATATCATTATGCCATGTGTGTCGTGACATGTAGATGTATGTCATACCATGTAGATAATAGTTATTTGCATGCAAAGAGGATAAGACATAAAAACCCTTACTCAATATTAAAGCCTACACCTTCCATTAATATGGTTAGAACCAGAGTTCCGTTTCTTGTTTGGGTTGTTGGACTCTCTCCAAGCCCGGCTCGAACCCGAACATGTTCAAACCATGGAATATTTTAATAATAATATGGTAAGAGTCAGGAGTCAATCGTTAGCTTTGGTTGTTGGACTCTCTCCAAGCTGGGCTAATTGGTTGAATGCGCTCTAACCATATTAAAACTATGTCTTGATTAATGGGTTGGCTTTAACCTGGAGTATCGGCTTGTTGGACTCTCTCCAAGGTCGATGTAAAGGGAGGTGAAGTTGGGTACTATGCATATGATGCATACTTGTTAATGTGTTAACAAACCGATGTATGTGTGAACATTCAATTAGTTGATAGCACATTGTGATAGTTGCATATACGTGATATGCAATCGGTATAGTTGATACCTACCGTCGTAGTTATGAATGGCTTGTTGGACTCTCTCCAAGATTGTTCATATCTATGATGGATATCAGCCCATTTGGAGATGGACCTACGATCTCCCGAAGTGATTTTGGGGTTTTTGAAATTCGAAAAATGAATGGGATTTATAAATGTATGTTGATGCATTTTAAAATCATCTTTCTCATATATGCTCGTTTTGTATTTCTAAGATTGATCATGATGTCTTTGAATTTGCGTTCCATTTTGGATTCGAATAAATTGACTGGGCCGAACTTCTTGGGCTGGCTTAGAAACTTGAGAATTGTTCTCAAGGTGGAAAAGCTTGCGAATGCCCTCGAAGCGTCTCTTCCCGCCCGTCCTAGTGACAATGCCACTCTGGACCAATTGTTGGCCTATCAGAAACATGTGAATGATTCTGAAATGGTGAGTTGCATCATGCTAGCCACGATGGTACCTGAGCTGCGGAAGCAGCATGAGCATATGGATGCTCATACCATAGTCTTTCATCTTTATGAGTTGTTTGATTAGTAAGTGAGATTCGAAAGGTTTGAAGTCTCCAAGCTCCTCTTCACCTCTAAGATGTAGAGGGTTCATCTGTGGTACTGCTCAACATGCTGAAGACTGTGGAGCCTTCTAAGAAGAATGAGTAGGGGACGGTGCTGTTAGTTGATTCCTCGAAGAAAGGTTCTAAGAGGAAGTCAAAGGAATAGCAGAAGGGGAAGAAAAGGACTAAAAAGGCAGAACCAGCTCAAAAGGGCACTTGCCATCATTATGGCAAGGAGGGCCATTGGTGAAGAAATTGCAAGATTTATCTTGAGTCCGTGAAGAAGGATAAGGCATCGGATGCCCCATCTTCTTCAGAAATCTTCTTTATTGATTGTCATTCTATTTCCTTAGACACTTGGGTATTGGATACTGGGTGTGGCTCACATATATGTAATGACATACATGGGCTAAGGAATAGAAGAAGACTCGTCAAGGGAGAGTCAAATTTACGTGTTGGGAATGGAGCAAAGGTTGCTGCACTCGCCATCGGAACGTATTTGTTGAAACTCCCTGCAGGACTTGTCTTCGAACTGGACAATTGCTTTTATGTTCCTTCATTGATAAAGAACATCATGTCTATTTCTTGTTTAAATAGAAATGGGTACCATTTGACTTTTAGTAACAATTGTTGTTACATAACTTTGAATGTAGTTCTTTATGGGACTGGAACTTTAAGCAATGGTGTTTATATGTTGGATGTATCCAATGACGTTTTCAATATCGAAGCGAGCAACAAGCGTGCTCGAAAGGATAATCAATTAGACTCCTATATGTGTCGTCTTGGCCATGTAAGCAAGAAACGCATGTCTGAATTACACCGATGTGGAATTCTGGAATCGTTTGAATTGGATTCATACGATACATGTAAATCATGCTTAAAAGGCAAGATGACTAAGTTACCTTTTACAGGAAAAGGTGAACGAGTGGGAGAGTTGCTAGGTCTAATACATACTGATGTATGTGGACCTATGTCAACTCAAGCTTTAGGAGTTTATAGCTACTTCATTACCTTCACCGATGATCACTCACAGTTTGGGTATGTGTTCTTGATGAAACACAAGTCTGAAGCCTTTGAAAGGTTCAAAGAATTCAGAAATGAAGTAGAGAAACAACATGACAAGAGTATTAAAATACTTCGATCGGATCGAGGTGGTGAATACTTGAGTCAGGAGTTTCTTGATTATCTAAGAGACAATGGTATATTGTCTCAATGGACTCCGCCATATACACCACAACATAATGGTGTATCTGAGAGGCATAACCGGACCTTGTTGGACATGGTCAGGTCAATGATGAATCATGCAAATCTTCCCAAGTCCTTTTGGGGCTATGCACTTCAGACAGCTGTTTACTTGTTAAACAGAATGCCAACTAAGGTAGTCTCTACTACTCCATATGAGATATGGAATAGTAAGAAACCTCATGTATCTTACTTGAAGATATGGGGTTGTCCTGCTTATGTGAAGCGGACTGTATCAGACAAATTGGATGCTAAGTCTGATAAAAGTATATTTATTGGATACCCTAAGGAAACAAGGGGTTACCAATTCTATCATCCTGTGGAACAAAAGGTGTTTGTTTCAAGGCATGCTGTGTTTCTAGAGAAAGAGTTTCTCTTACAAGAAAATAGTGGGAGTGTCGTCGAGCTTGAGGAGGCTCGAGAGACTCAAATAGACATTGATGAGAACCTAGTGAAGCACAATAGCCGACAACTCATAGTGATGAGCAATCGGCTGGACCTATTAAAACACCACATCTTCATAGATCTGGTAGAACACGCAATATTCCTGAGAATATGGATTTCTCGTAAGTGAATCGAACGACGTGTTACTCATTGATGATGAGGAGCCTACCAGTTATGAAGAAGTGCTGACAAGTTCAGAAAGGGATAAGTGGCTTGAAGCCATGAAGTCAAAAATGGATTCCATGTAAGAAAACCAAGTTTGGAACTTGGTTGACCCACCTGAAGGCATTAAGGCTATAGGGTGCAAGTGGGTTTTCAAGAAGAAAACCAGCATGGATGGTAATGTGATTACCTATAAGGCTAGATTGGTGGCGAAAGGATACCGTCAAAAACAAGGTGTTGATTATGACGAAACCTATTCGCCTGTAGCTATGCTTAAATCCATTCGGATGCTCCTGGCCATAGCGGCTCATTATGATTATGAGATATGGCAGATGGATGTGAAAACAGCTTTCCTTAATGGAAACTCGCCGAGGACGTGTATATGATACCGAGGGTTTCACATCTTGATAAAACCAAGGTATGCAAATTGCGATCATCCATTTATGGATTGAAGCAAGCATCCAGAGTCGGAATATCCGCTTTGATGAGACAATCAAAAGTTTGATTTCTCACAAAATCCGCATTTAACCTTGTGTGTACAAGAAGGTTAGTGGGAGGCAAATGTGTTCCTAGTATTGTATGTCGATGACATATTACTTATAGGAAACGATGTTTCAATCTTACACCGCTAAGGTTTGGTTATCCAAGACATTCTCCATGAAAGACCCGAGAAGCAAATATCTACATCCTCGGATTAAGATCTATAGAGATAGATCAAACTGCTTGCTTGGTCTTTCGCAGTCTACATATATAGAATGAGTGCTAAAGAGGTTTAGCATGTCGGAATCCAAGAAAGGTTTCCTACCCATCAGGCATGGGGTACACCTTTCGAAGTCTATGTGTCCGCGCACAGAAGACGAGAGGATTTGCATGAGTAAGATTCCCTATGCATCCGTAATAGGATCTATCATGTATGCTATGTTATGTATGAGACCCGATGTATCGTATGCTCTGAGTGTCACGAGAAGATACCAGTCTGATCCAGGAATGGATCATTGGGTGGCTGTTAAGACGATCCTTAAGTACTTAAGAAGAACTAAGGATGTATTCCTAATATATGGAGAAGGGGACATGGTGATACGCGGGTATACAAATGCCAGCTTCCAGACAGACAAGGATGATTCCAGGTCTCAGTCTAGATACGTGTTCACCTTGAATGAGGGGCGCAGTGAGTTGGAAAAGTTTCAAACAAGATACTGTAGCGGATTCTACCACTGAGGCAGAATACATTGCAGCTTCGGAAGCAGCAAAGGAAGCGGTTTGGATCAAGAAGTTCATTTATGAACTTGGTGTGATTCCAGCCATTGTTGAAGCAATACCGGTCTACTGCGACAACAATGGAGCAATTGCACAGGCGAAAGAGCCAAGGTCTCATCAACGATCCAAACATGTGCTTCGACGCTATCATCTTATCAGAGAGATCATTAGTAGGAATGAAATACAAATCGAGAAAATTCCCACTGAAAGGAACTTAGCGGATCCTTTGACTAAAGCATTACCTCAAAGTAAGTTTGAGGGTCAAGTTAGTGCTTATGGTATTGGATACCATAGCGATTGGCATTAGGCCAAGTGGGAGTCTGTTAGTAATATATGAGAGATGTCCTAAGGCAATCGCCTTATGTATGAACCATTTATATGATAAATGAAGATTCACTATTTGAGTATACATGTTTCATGTATTTGATTGGATCTTAAACTCATTTACTGAATGTCCAAGATATGATTCATAGCATGAGAGAATTTGTGATTGGATCACAACTAGTGAGTATCTCTACATGTGTAATTGTGATGTATCGGAATTATCCCTAGTCGATGAATTGATGGATTTAGACACCATCAATTCTGTCGAGACTAGCATGAGGTATACTCCTTGGTGTATCCAAGCAGCTGATTCTCACTGGCTGGAGACATTATGATGTCCGGAGTTAATCGTGGATGCTAGTTATGGTAACTAGTTCATTGGAGTGACCAGCCGTAAGACTTCATATGGTTCTCTGCATATATAGATATGTCAATGAAGTTCATACTGTAGCTTAAGTGTAATGTTCATTTGACTTGTGGTATTCAAGTCATCTTGATCATGGAGACTTATGCTTTGACATCTTAAGCAAGCATCTCTAAGGAGATGTGGACCCGGGATGATTGGGTATAAGTCGAAGTGATCGAAGGTGTTTGAATAGCCTATAAAGGATTCACCACTCCTTGCGAGGAGATGTATACCCATGGCCTCTCGTCGGATTGTTACTAAAGTCTTTGTCCGAAGCATTACATGTTTAGAGTAAGGTACTCTTCGATACATGTGCAGTAACTAGAATTCGTAGGACAAGGAAATGATACTTTGGCTAGGTGTGACATAGTCAACCTAGTGGAGACTGACACTATAGACCATGTCCTGAATCAAGTGGGTATAAGATGAGTGAAGGGAATGGGGCACGATTCATTCGAGCTGCTGAAGGGTTTCAGAAATAGTTCTGGATCAACCGTTGATCTTTTCGGTTAATTGGGGATCATGATGTACTACTAGGTGCCACTCATGATCGTTCTATAATTAATGGTTAATTATAGACGACCAACATAAACCGAGAACCTATTTGGTCACATGCACAATGAACGTAATCCGAAGGATTTAAAACGAGCTTGAGAATGAGATAATCAGACCGAGAGAAACTAAGTTTGGTTGGACCAAACAAGAAGTGAGCATGAAATCGTTTCAGTCGCAATGGAAGCGTGGATGAGCCGTGTCTTATGAAGACATAATGGATGAACCAAAATGGTTTGGTTCTAATCCAATGGAGGAGAATAAACCAAAGGGTTTGGTTTATTTTAAACGAATGAACCAAAGTTGGTTCGATTCGTTTTAACTTAAAATAAACCATCATGGTTTGGTTTATTTTAACTTATATTAATGGAGCGGGTTAACGGACCTTATGGTTATGATCCAATAACCATTAAGAGAATTAGTTCTCTATAAAAGAGGGCTTAAGGGTTTGTTAAGCCCTAATAAAAAACCCTAACCTAATAGTTGCCGCCCACCTCCCCTTGGAGATTTCGGCGCCAACCTCTCCTTGCCGCCACCACCTTGAAGCTCTTGGCAAGGCCCAGAAGGTGCTGACCTTCACTCTTGCTGGCCGAGTGTTGCCGGAGGAGCCCGGTGATCTCCATTGGGTTTGGCATCAAGGTGAGCTTCATCCTACCTTTGGCCGCCCTAATTCTTCCACCAAAGCTGTCCAGTTTTCTGACAGCTTCTTCCTCTCGCCGGAGCATCGCTTGGACGACGGTTGAGCCCGACAGTGCCTAACATACCGATTCGATCTCCGTAATCCTCATAGGTGGAGGACGGCGATCTGGCCAAACGGTTGACGAATACCTCTCCGAGAAGTGAGTTTTGAGGACTCGCCTTTGATCCGAATTTGGATTCGGATCGTGATCCTTCGATCATGTCGCCTTCAACACGCAGGCTAGTAACTGTACAAGACGGCTCATGACTTTGTGAAGTCATCCCAAGATACTCGCGCGGATACGATAGAGACGATTCTAGCGAGGATCGTTCCGGTTGATGCCGTTCCCGCTACACGTGATACGAAAGGTATACGTAGTTAAATTTCCTTTTATTGCAAATTTAAATTTACGGTTACTTCTACATATGTTGTACTATGTATGCATGTGATGTGTGTGTTGTAATAAATGTAGATTTATTATTTTTATTTCTTCCGATGTGCACATATTTACGAAACATGTTCGAACACACACTCGTCGCAGTGCCGGAAACCCAACAGATCATTCTATAATTAATGGTTAATTATAGATGGCCAACATAAACCGAGAACCTATTTGGTCACACGCACAATGAGCGTAATCCGAAGGATTTAAAACGAGCTTGAGAATGAGATTCTCAGACCGAGAGAAACTAAGTTTGGTTGGACCAAACAAGAAGCGAGCATGAAAACGTTTCAGTCGCAATGGAAGCGTGGATGAGCCGTGTCTTATGAAGACATAATGGATGAACCAAAATGGTTTGGTTCTAATCCAATGGAGGATAATAAACCAAACGGTTTGGTTTATTTTAAACGAATGAACCGAAGTTGGTTCGGTTCGTTTTAACTTAAAATAAACCATCATGGTTTGGTTTATTTTAACTTATATTAATGGAGCGGGTTAACGGGCCTTATGGTTATGATCCAATAACCATTAAGAGAATTAGTTCTCTATAAAAGAGGGCTTAAGGGTTTGTTAAGCCCTAATCCAATTCTCTTGACCTAAAGTTGCCGCCCAAGCTCTCCCTCCCTCTAGTCGGTGCCAAGTTGTTGCCGCCGCCCACCTTCTCCAACCGACGACCAGCTGCTGCCGTTTTCTCCCATTGCCAGTGTCGATCTACTGTCGGAGGAGCTCCGGTGATCTCCTTTGGGTTCGGTAATAAGGTGAGCTTCCACCTTTCCTTTGGCCGGCCCCTACTCCTCCACCAAAAGCTGTCCAGTTTTCTGGACAGCTTGTTTCTTTCTCGTTGGAGCGTCGTTTGGACGACGTTTGGAGCTCCAATAGGACCTTACTTACCAGGGATTCGATCTACGGTAATCCTCATAGGTGGAGGACGAAGGATTCGTCAAATGGTTGATGGATACCTCTCCGGAGAAGCGAGTTTTGAGGACTCATCTTTGGATCTGAATTTCGATTTGGATCGTGATCCTCTCTCGTTCACATCGTCTTCAACACGAGGCTTGTGACTTAGCGAAGTCATCCCGAAGATACTCGGCGTGGACACGGATAGAGACGATTCTAGCGAGGATCGTTCCGGTTGATGTCGTTCCCGCTACACGTGATACGTAAGGTATACGTAGTTAAATTTCCTTTTATTGCAAAATTTAAATTTACGGTTATGTCTACACATGTTGTACTATGCATGCGTGTAATATGTGTGTTGTAATAAATTAGATTTATTATTTTTTATTGCTTCCGCTGTGTTCATGTTTACGAAACGTGATCGAACACACACACGCCGCGGTGCTGGAAACCCAACAGTGGTATCAGAGCCCAAGTTGTGTTTCGACATAATCGTAAAATGGTTTTGCGATAGTCATAATGTTATTTCTGGAAATTTTCTAATTTTGGAAATTTAGAAGTATTTATGGAAATTTTTCAATTTTGGAAAGTCTAGAAGTATTTATGGAAATCTTCCACTTTTGGAAAGTTGGAAGTATTTATGGAAATTGATATTTTCCATAAATAAAATATTTGATTAGATTCTGGAAATTTGTTTCCTAATTTAATCATGATTTAGTTTGGGAAATCAAATCTTAAAATATTTTTATTTCCATAAGTAGTTTTGATGATTTAGGAAATTGGTTTCTTAAATAGATTTTCTTTAATCAAATAATTCCATAAATAAAATATGTGATTAGATTTGGAAATTTGTTTCCTAATTTAATTATGATTTGATTTGGAGAATCAAATCTTAAACATATTTTATTTCCATAAATAGTTATGACATATAAGGAAATATATACATGACATAATTGTATGCCATGTAATTGCATTAGATGCATAACATTATGCCATGCATGTCGTGACATGTAGATGTAAGCCATGTATGCCATGCCATGTAGATAATAGTTATTTGCATGCAAAGAGGATGAGACATAAAAACCCTTAAACAATATTAAAGCCTACACCTTCCATTGATATGGTTAGAACCAGAGTTCCGTTTCTTGTTTGGGTTGTTGGACTCTCCAAGCCCTACTCGAACTCGAACATGTTCAAACCATGGAATAGTTTAATACTAATATGGTAAGAGTCAGAGGTCAATCGTTAGCTTTGGTTGTTGGACTCTCTCCAAGCTGGGCTAATTGGTTGAATGCGCTCTAACCATATTAAAACTATTTCTTGATTAATGGGTTGGCTTTAACCTGGAGCATCAGCTTGTTGGACTCTCTCCAAGGTCAATGTAAAGGGAGGTGAAGTTGGGTGTTATGCATATGATGCATACTTGTTAATGTGTTAACAACCCGATGTATGTGTGAACATTCAATTAGTTGATAGCACATTGTGATAGTTGCATATACATGATATGCAATCGGTATAGTTGATACCTACCATCGTAGTTATGAATGACTTGTTGGACTCTCTCCAAGGTTGTTCATATCTATGATGGATATCAGCCCATTCGAAGATGGACCTACGATCTCTCGAAGTGATTTTGGGGTTTTTGAAATTCGAAAAATGAATGGGATTTATAAATGTATATTGATGCATTTTAAAATCATTTTCTCATATATGCTCATTTTGTATTTCTAGGTCAATCGATTGATCATGTCGTCTTTGAATTTGCGCACTATTTTGGATTCAAACAAACTGACTGGGCCTAACTTCCTGGACTGGCTTAGAAACCTGAGAATTGTTCTCAAGGAGAAAAAGATAGCATATGCCCTTGAAGAGCCTCTTCCCAACCGTCTTAAGGACGATGCAACTCCAGACCAAATGTTGGTCTATCAGAAGCATGTGGCAGATTCTGAGCTGGCGAGTTGCATCATGCTAGCGGCGATGGTACATGAGCTGCAAAAGTAACATGAGCATATGGATGCTAATACCATGGTCTTCCATCTTCATGAGTTGTTTGATGAGCAAGCGAGATCCGAAAGGTTCGAAGTCTCCAGGCTCCTCTTCACTACGAAGATGCAAGAAGGTTCGCCTCAGAGTGCTTTGTGCTAAAGATGAACAATCAAGGAGTTGCTTCGGAGGCTCATTGGCTCCCATGTCCCCGGATTAAAATTTTCACTAATGAAAGATTTAATCCGAATGGGATGAGTTTCCTTAGCACAACCAATTCGTCGTCGTGCTAACAACTTGAGTGATCGCTTGAACAAACTAGTTGTTCAAGCAACACAACTCTTCTAGTTGGTTAGCCGCGGAAGAGACGACGGATGGATCGCTGGTTTTTGTGTTTGTCTTCGGGGTCCATGATTATAAAAAATATATACATACACACACTTGTATAATCAACACATAAAAGAACATGCTAAGATCAGAAAATAAAGTTTTAAAACATTTATACCTCATGATCTTCTACCGTATGTCCTATCCTCCTCGTGGACGACGTGTGGGCGAAGATCCTCCACGAGTAGAAGCCTTCTAGATCGCGTTCTTCCCTTCCTTGTTCGCTGCGAACAAAGAGAAGAACCAACAAAACTTCTCCTTTCTAGAACCGGCCACCAAGCAAGGGAGTTTGATGTAACCGCCGGCCAAGGAACGAATGGATGAAGCGCCGGCCACCAATGTAAGGGGAACCGCCGGGCACCTTGGAGAGAATGGAGGAGTGAACGCCGGACAACCTTGAAGAGAGGTTGCCGCCGGCCAAGGAATAAGAGAGGGACCAAGAGGATGGGCGCCGTCCAAGTCTTGATGGAAGAAGATGGGCGCCGACCACATGTCCAAGAGTTGCCGCCCAAGCCAAAGCTTCCAAACCCTAGCCGCCCAACCTAAAACCCTAACTCCAATTGAACCATTACTTGCCGCCCAACCTAAGCCCTCTATTTATAGAATTGGGCTTAAGCCTCCTTTAATCTCCACCGTCGGATCTAGGGATTTAATCTCCACCGTCGGATCTAGGGTTTTATCCCAACCGTCGGATCTAGGGTTTCATCCCAACCGTCGGATCTAGGATTTCATCCCAACCGTCGGATCTAGGATTTCATCCCAACTGTCGGATCTAGGGTTTCAGCCCAACCGTCAGATCTAGGGTTTCATCCCAACCACGGATCTAGGGATTTAATCCCAACCGTTGGTTCTAGGGTTTCATCCTAACCATCGGATCTAGGGATTTAATCCCAACCGTTGGTTCTAGATTTTTGTTTTATATTCTTGGATCTAGACTTCATGAGGATTATATTAGGCTACGATAGGGACCATAAGGAGGAGTTGGATCTTGGCCACCCGATGGATCGGAACCACATAAACTTGATCCATCAATGATGTTGCATTCCACTAGAGGATCATCATTTTGTTGGTGCAGTGAGGCACCGAAATCGAACCTGTGTTTTGATTATAGCAAAGACACAAAGTTAAGTCTATTTTGTTTTCTCACGAGCTGAATCGAGTGTGCAGAAGATTGATATAGCTGGAGCTGAAGGCTAGCGACACCCGGAGAAAGCCGCGGTGGTCGAGTGACACTCGAGTGATTTCGGAAGGAGTCGATGGAATCGAGTGGAAGGCCAGAAGCAAAAGCAACACGTAAGTATCGAGGTAAGCTCGTGTGTGCGAGAGTAAGTAAGGTCGTATCCTCTTTACAGGGATGATCTTAAGCGTAGATCCGACCAAAGACATCTTATAGATGGTCTAGGTCGAGATCGGATGGTCGACGACCATCAAAATTATGTTTTTATTGAGCTAACTTTGACTTGCAGCAAGCATCAGTCGACTACACTGGAGGACTCGACCGCCGTATCACCGATCGCAAGGTCATCAATCGATCGATGTCGCCATCATCGATCGATGATGGCCATCACCGATGATGGTCAATGATCGATTCGAAGAGTCAAGGCTTATCACTCCACCTCCCAGCGGTTTGGTGTCCATTTGTGATTGGTTGAAGACCCACACGAAAAGGGGCTCAAAAGCTATAAAAGGAGGGCCAAACCTAGGGTTTTGACAACAATTCTAAGCTTCCAAAAAGTCTCCGCAAAGCTACCGACAACAACGTGCTCCGACGTCTAGGTTTCATTTCCTTTATTTTTGTACGTCGGTTTTAATTTTAGTGTCGTTCCTCATTTACATTCTTCAAAGCTATTTTTCTATCGTAACGAGGAGAGGGGGAGTGTCCCTCTACCTCAAGTTTGTTTTGTATCGATTAACTCCAACCTCCAACGAGGAGGAGTTTGTTTAGTGATTTGCCCTCCGCGGCGTGGTCAAGGACCACTAGGGCCTTGGAGTAGTAGTTCGCCACGAACCAAGTAAATATCTTGTTTCTATTGTCTCCTTTACTTTTTGTTTTGCTTATCTTTCCGCTAGTATATTTATCTTGAAACGAATTGAAAAAGTTTTTCTTTCGCTATTCACCCCCTCTAGCGAACCGCATTGATCCAACAATTGGTATCGAGTCGGCGCTTAGATTTGGGTGAAACCACCAATCTAACTTTTTTCACAGATTTGTTTTTCGCTCATTTAAATTTTTCTCCCAAGACTACTAATCCAAGACGAAGTCTTGGTACTCTTCGCTTGATTTTGTTTTGCAAGTATTCGCTTGGAGTAGCCGACGGTCAAACGGGCATAACTTTTCGTACAAGTTGACCTACGACACGGTCTACCTACCAAATCGAAGCTCTCGCAGAGATCTACACTTCTTATGGGGGTTTACCCCCGTAACAAGCTGTTTTCATCCTCAAAAACCGACGTTTAGTATCCTTCGGGACATCAAGGTTGTGAGTACTTACTTTTATTTAGTTTCTTATTTCTTTGCTTAACTTTCTATTTTTCGCTTATTCTTTTTATTTCCCGCACTACTAATCCAAGACGCAAGTCTTGGTACTTTCGTGTGTTTTTGTTGTTGCTAGGTTTTCATTTTAGTCTCCTTGTCTTTTTGTTCTAATGGCCCATCTCGAGGGTTTTAGCACCGTCCGACCTCCGTTTTACAACGGAGATGATTTCCGTTACTGGAAAGGACGGATGGAATGCTTTCTCAAAACCCAAATCGAGATGTGGATCATAATTCAAAAGGGTTTCAGACTTCCGACTAATGAAGTGGGTGACTCCTTGGATTATGATCAATGGACCGTTGCAACAAAACGACAAGTCGAAGCCGATGCCAAGGCAACACAAATCCTCCAATGCGGCTTGTCCAAGGAGGAGCTAAATCGCTACGGCCCTTCATAAGCGCAAAGGATCTTTGGACAAAACTAATCGAGTGACACGAAGGATCGGATCAAGCTAAGGTTTGCAAACGTGATTTGTTATTCAATAAATTGTACACACTAAAAATGCAGGAACACGAGTCCGCGACGCAACTCCACGCCCGTGTCCAAGACATAGTCAACAACCTACATGCAATCGGGCAAAAGGTCGAAAATCGCGACCTTATAAGGTATGTCCTAAACTCTTTTCCGAGGACTACCTTATGGGCATCCATGGTCGATGCCTATAAGGTCTCCAAGGACCTTTCCAAAATTAGGTTAGATGAACTCTTTCGGATTTTGAACTTGAGTCTAGAGAGGGTATAGCCTTGTTTGCGTGTTCAAAGAAGAAGAAAATCGCAAGCAAGCCACCACCAACCGAGGAGGAAGACGAGTCCAAGAAGAAGTTGAGAGTTGACCGAACTAATGAACCTAGCTCAAGGATAGCCAAGGGATGAAAGCGAACCACGACTGACCCAACCAAGGTAAATCTAAAAGTTCTAACATTAGGTGTTATGAGTGTAACAGTTTGGACACATCAAGTCCGAAAGTGCCCCAAGCTCAACCACCAAGCACCTAAGCACAAGAAGGCCCTCAACGCGACATGGGAAGAAGCGCCATTCAAGAAGACGAAGACCACGCTTCATGGCGGTCGATTGAGTCGCATACTGAGACCGAACTGAACTTGAGTCGAACTCGAGGATGACTCGACCACGGCTACCTTCAAGTCAAGCCACTGACACGCATCCGGCTCAAAAGATACCCTTAAAGTAAGTCAAAATTTATTTAATACTTTACAAAATACGGTTAGGTTTTTGTCTAGGAAATTAGTTAAATCCGAGTCCAAGGTCGAGACCCTAGTTGAGGAAGTTAAACTCTCAAACACTGTGTCTCCCTAACCTCTTCGACTAGTCGAGTTCAAGAGAAGGACTCAACTCGGGTTGAAAACTCGGTTGAGAACTCTCTCTTGAAAAGTCAAGTCAAGATCTTAGGAACACGTTGGAAAGGTTCACTGGGATCCAAAGGACTTGACCTCCTACTTGGATCTCAAAGGGCCGTGTACAACAAGGTCGGACTAGGGTTTAACTCAAACGCGACTAATAGGTCGATATGTCGATCGTAAGTAGACATAAAAATGTGTCCAAGCATGGGTCCCTAAGACCACTTTGATTTCAACTCTAGGATCTAACTCGCATCGGGTTCCCATGACCAAATCCACTATGTGGATAGACCGAACCGATTCAACGCGGTCTAGGGGAGCCAAGACAAAAATATGTTTGTGCTTTAACTTAGAAATTGCATGTTTTAACTTAGAAAGTTTGTGCAACTTAGAAATTGCATGTTTTAACTTAGAAAGTTTGTGCTTTAAAACTTGTGAACTCTCTTAGAACACGACATAACCAACTAAAATTCTTGAAAAGATTGAGCCTCGGGAGCCTCTTTTCAAATAACCAACTAAAATCCTTTGAAAAGATTGAGCCTCGGGAGCCTCTTTCAAAAATAACCAGTTAGACTAGGAAATGATCTTAGGTGAGTCAAGTCATTTTCTTGAACATGGTTTTGTCTAAGGAAGTGGTCGATGATCCGATAAAAGAAGGCCCCGTGCCTCGCCACGACTGAAGCCATGATCTTGAAAAGGTAAACTTGACAAGCCTAGGTTAAATCCAAATCTAACATAAAATTACTTGAACCTAAATCCACTTAATCAACTTAATTGGAAATCATCTCACAAAAAAACACATAAGTATAACATGCTTGATCACATAGACTCAGGTGAGATGACCTAGGTTTAACAACTTACAACCAATTTAAATTTAAAAAAAAATATATATCTAACATCCAATCCAACCACCTTGTGTGTAGGATCAATGGATGTTGGATAGTGGTTGCTCCCGACACATGACCGGGGATCAACTCAAGTTTTCAAAGCTTCGATTCAAACGACAAGGATCGGTAGCCTTCGGAAATAACGGCAAGCTCAAAATCATCGGATCAGGTGATATTGAGCTCAATTCAAATTTTGTTATTCAAAATGTTTTACTAGTAGAAAATTTTCAATATAATTTACTTAGTGTAAGCCAATTGTGTGATAATAACTATAAGGTCATATTTCTAGAAAATGAATGCATAATTAATACCAACGAAACCGCTAAAACAATTCTTAAAGGAACTAGAAATAACAACATTTATACGATCAACTTAACCAACTCCTCAACTAAGTGTCTTATGACACGGCAAGAGGAATCATGGTTGTGGCACCGACGACTCGGTCACTCGCACCCAAGACTCGTCCATAAGATGAGTCAGAGTGGCTTAGTCAGAGGCTTACCCAACCTCAACAACTTGGTTAATAAAATCTGTAATGCTTGTCAACAAGGAAAACAACCTAGGACACAACACAAGTTAACTAACCAAGAACGAACCTCAAGTGTACTTGAGCTCCTGCATATGGATCTATTCGATTCACATGGAGCCAAGTCACTCAATAGAAGTCAATATTGCTTAGTCATAATTGGCGACTACTCCAGTTTACAGGTTAGGTTCATCAACATAAAAGTGATACCTAGATCAATTAATCAATCTATTCAAATTAATCGAGAATAAAAAGACCTTAAGGTTAAAAGACTTAGAAGCGATCATGGTGGTGAATTGAAAATCAAAGGTTCACCGACTTACGTAACCTAAGCGGATACCACCATGAATTCTCTTGCCCTAGGACCCCTCAGAAATGGCCTAGTGGAGCGGAAAAACCGAACTCTACAAGAAGCCGCTAGGACCATGTTGAGCGAATCGACCTACCCGATAGGTTTTGGCGTGAGCGTTAGCACTATGTAATAGGATCCTTATGGTAAAGAGGCACCTTAAGACCTCGTGACGAGATTTATCACGATAAAATACCTAACATCAAGTACTTTAGGGTATTTGGGTGTAAGGTACATATCCTAAACACTAAGGATTACCTAGGAAATTTACATCCAAAACCACTGAATCTTTCTAGGATACTTGACTACAAGTAGAGCTTATAGAGTATATAACCACGACACCCTTAGAGTCGAGACTATCAATGTAGTATTCGATGAAGGACATGAACCTACAAAACCCCAACCCCAATTAGCAGCGATTCATACTAGACCTACTCGATCCGAGATCGGGTCTAGTGTTAATCTAACCTAAGTCAACCTAGTCACTCTATTGATCAAGTGATAGATGACTCCAACCAAACTAGTGTTCAACCAAGTCACCCCATTGATCAAGCATTAGGTGACACAAACCCAACCCAATCTAGGACTCAGACTAACCACCCTATCGATCAAGTGATAGGAGATCCTATAACCACCCTATCGATCAAGTGATAGGAGATCCTAATCTAGGAGTTCGAACTAGAGCATCCTATAGGAACCTTAGTCAAATTTCCTTAATTTCAAAGATAGAACCCAAATCAATTGAACAAGCTCTTCTTGATCCCGATTGGATTATTGCAATGCAAGAAGAGCTAGCTCAATTTACTAGGAACGTGGGGAATTAGTACCACCACCTAAAGACAAAACGATAATTGGAACAAGGTGGGTGTTTCGAAATAAGCTTGATGATAAAGGTGAAGTAGTTAGAAACAAGGCTCGGTTAGTCGCCAAAGGATTTAGCCAAGTCGAAGGCTTAGATTACGACGAAACCTATGCCCCAGTAGCTAGACTCGAATCCATTCGAATGTTGCTAGCTTATGCCGCACATCGAGGATTTAAGCTGTTTCAAATGGATGTTAAGTTGGCATTCCTAAATGGATACATTAAAGAAGAAGTTTATGTTAGCCAACCCCCCGGATTCGAAAATCTAGATAAACCCGACCATGTTCTAAAACTTAAGAAAGCTCTCTATGGACTTAAACAAGCTCCTCGAGCTTGGTACGAGAGACTTTCAATCCATCTTAAGTCAAAAGGGTTTAACCAAGGCTTAGTTGACCCAACTCTCTTTGTAAAAACCTTAGGTAAATAAATATTCATAGCTCAAATTTACGTAGACGATATAATTTTTGGAACCTCTAACTCAGCCTTACTAAACGAGTTCGTTTCGCTCATGGGAAGTGAGTTCGAAATGAACTTGGTAGGCGAGTTAAGTTTCTTTTTAGGTCTACAAATTAAACAAACTAAGGATGGTATATACCTATATCAACAAAAATACACTAAGGAGTTAATTAAAAGATTTGGAATACAAGACGCTAAGGTAATAAACACCCCAATGGCGATAAATGTTAACATAGGAGAAGACCTAGAAAGTAAGTCCATTGACTTAAAGTACTATAGGAGCGCAATAGGAAGTCTTCTATACTTAACTGCGAGTCGACCCGACAGCCTATTCGCGAAGAAGTATGTGCGCTGAGTTTCAAACCTGTGCTAAGGAGTCTCACCTAACCCTAGTTAAGCGTATCCTTAGATATCTAAAGGGTACACTTAATGTCGGTATTTGGTATCCTAGATCTACCGAGTTCGAACTAATCGGCTACTCCGATTCGGATTATGCCGGTAGTAAACTCGATAGAAAGAGCACAAGTGGTTGTTGTCAACTACTCGGCTCGAGTCTAGTGAGTTGGTGCAGTAGGAAGCAACATTGTGTTGCCTTATCTACCACCGAAGCCGAATACATCGCGATGGGTGAGTGTGTCACTCAACTTCTTTGGATGAAGCACACTCTCCGCGACTTTAAGTTAGACTTTACGAATACTAAACTTCACGTAGATAACATTAGTTCAATTAATCTTACAAAGAATCCAATATGTCACTCTAGGACCAAACATATAGAAGTCAAACACCACTTCATTCGAGAACATGTGGCCAACGGAGCCATACAACTCGAGTACGTCGAATCGAAATCTAACCTAGCAGACCTATTTACTAAACCCCTACCCGAAGCCGAATTTAGTCTATTAAGAAAAATTGGGCATGTCGTAATAGAATAAGAACTTGCAAACTATATTTTCTTACTACTATTTCTTATTTTTCATTTTGATGGAACTAGCATAGGACATACCTTAGATATCATGCACCTATAGATTTAAGGAGCAAGACATCTCACAACACATAGGACTAATGTGTTTGTGTACTTAGCCACGTAGATGGGCGTGAGATGTTAGGACCCTACTCTGTGTTCCAAGATATATAGATCAAGTGCGTCAATATGAACCTCGGAGTATAAATATGCAACTACTATTAACCAACTCTAATCAGGACTTGTTGATAATATCATTTCAATAAAGTCAAACTAGAGTTGAACATTTAGATGAATTATTTTCACATACTATTTTTAAAATCATCATGCTTGGACTTAGGGTTTTCTTAAAACCCCCACTTTTCCTTGATTTATGTCAAAAGGGGAGAAAAGGCCAAAGTTAAGGTTCAAGCAAAGTTCAATTTCAAATTTTGAAATTGATAACTTAACTTAAAACTTTGATTCGCCTAAGTTAAGGGGGAGTAAGGTTTAGGTTTCAACTCTTGAATTGAAAACTTTAAAGGCCCAAGTTAAGAAATCAAAAGTTAAACCTTTTGAATAATTAACCTTTGACTTAACTTTGATTACTTAACTTGCACTTATTTTTGACTCTAAGAAGCCTAAGTTAAGTAATGCCATTTACTTAACTCATTATCTTTGTGTTTGGAGAACTAAAAGTCTTTTTCAAGTACTCACCCTGGTCAAGGGAGGGTTCCTCTAAGGGGAGAACTTGAGAAATATTTTTACTACTCCTACTTTTGCTTCTTGTCTTTACTTTCATGCACTTAATTTCCTTAACTTTGTGTGTTTTTGCCATATATCAAAAAGGGGGAGATTGTTGGTGCAGTGAGGCACCGAAATCGAACCTGTGTTTTGATTATAGCAAAGACACAAAGTTAAGTCTATTTTGTTTTCTCACGAGCTGAATCGAGTGTGCAAAAGATTGATATAGCTGGAGCTGAAGGCTAGCGACACCCGGAGAAAGCCGCGGTGGTCGAGCGACACTCGAGTGATTTCGGAAGGAGCCGATGGAATCGAGTGGAAGGCCGGAAGCAAAAGCAACACGTAAGTATCGAGGTAAGCTCGTGTGTGTGAGCGTAAGTGAGGTCGTATCCTCTTTACGGGGATGATCTTAAGCGTAGATCCGACCAAAGACATCTTATAGATGGTCTAGGTCGAGATCGGATGGTCGACGACCATCAAAATTATGTTTTTATTGAGCTAACTTTGACTTGCAGCAAGCATCAGTCGACTGCCAGCTTGGAGGACTCGACTGCCGTGTATCAGTCGACTGCCGAAGGTCATCAATCGACTGATGCTGCCATCAGTCGACTGATGATGGCCATCAGTCGACTGATGGTCAATGATCAGATTCGAAGAGTCAAGGCTTATCACTCCACCTCAAAGCGGTTTGTTGTCCATTTGTGATTGGTTGAAGACCCACTCGAAAAGGGGCTCAAAAGCTATAAAAGGAGGGCCAAACCTAGGGTTTTGACAACAATTCTAAGCTTCCAAAAAGTCTCCGCAAATCTACCGACAACAACGTACTCCGACGTCTAGGTTTCATTTCCTTTATTTTTGTACGTCGGTTTTAATTTTAGTGTCATTGCTCATTTACATTCTTTGAAGCTATTTTTCTATCGTAACGAGGAGAGGGGGAGTGTCCCTCTACCTCAAGTTTGTTTTGTATCGATTAACTCCAACCTCCAACGAGGAGGAGTTTGTTTAGTGATTTGCCCTCCGTGCGTGGTCAAGGACCACTAGGGCCTTGGAGTAGTAGACTTCGGCTACGAACCAAGTAAATATCTTGTTTCTATTGTCTCCTTTACTTTTTGTTTTGCTTATCTTTCCGCTGCATATATTTGTCTTGAAACGAATTCGAAAAAGTTTTTTCTTTCGCTATTCACCCCCCCTCTAGCGAACCGCATTGATCCAACACATTTAACTACCTCACCAACCCCCATAAATTAATTTGGGCTCCATATATTATTTGTACATCTATCTCCCCGTATTTAAGATATCGAATGTCCGTCAATTAATTGATTTACTGACCATCAATTAATTAACATCTAACTCCTCGAGTAGTACCACTCAACCTTATCATCATGTTGACTAAGCCAACCAGCTGGGTTTACATGATGAACCTTATGAGCTCCTCAAGGGGACATCATCAACCTAATATATAGGACACGGTTTCCTCCTATAATCAACGGCACACCATGTAAATAATATCATTTCCCAACTTACCGGGCATATTGATTTAATCCATCTAAATCTCACCCTTTGGTAAATCAAAGAAATAAATACTAAGTATATGTGCCTGTTATTATATCGGGATTAAGAGCATGTACAACATAATATCTGAGGTCCGATTCAATTATGTAGTCAGCAATAAATTGAATCACCTCTATGTCGGTCCTGCTCAATACACCTAAGTGTACTAGTGTAACTCTATGTTCAAGATAAAACAATACCAAGCTACACTACAACCATGCCAATGGTTTGTTCAAAACCATCTTGATCGTGAGCCTCTACTTATATTCTACAAGGGACTGATAACATGATCTTCGCGTACACCGAGCAGCACCATGTTATCTACAATGTAAAATATTAGACAATATGCACACATATAATAAATATATAAAGTGCAAACAATGATCATGTGATTCTTATTTCAAAATAAAATGTTCATACAAAAAGAGCTAGGCTTTCAGTATACATTCCAATAATCTTCCACTTATACTAAAGGACTATGCCGTCATCACACTGCCATACCTCTGATCCCCTTGTCCTCCACATGCCTATCAAACGCTTTCGCTGGAAGTGCCTTAGTGAATGGATCCGCCAGGTTATCCTCTGATGCAATCTTGGCGACAGCAACTTCTCCTCTCTTTACGTTCTCTCGTATCAGGTGGTACTTGGCGCTATGTATTTACTCGCTTATGGGCTCGTGGTTCCTTCGAGTTTGCAATCGCACATCAAGTTATCACAATAAATTGTGATAGTTCTATGCAAACCAGAATCACATCCAAGTCCATCAAGAAGTTCTTGGTGACTCGAGGTCGCCACATACTCAGCTTCCATGGTAGAGTCCGCCACGCATTTCTGCTTGACACTCCTCCATACTATGGCTCCACCTCCAAAAGTAAACACAAACCCCGAGGTAGACTTACTCTTGTCCCTATCTGATTGGAAATTCGAATCCGTGTAACCCACAGGGACTAATTGATCCGCGAAACCAAAGATATAATCCCTAGTCCTTCTCGTACTTCAATCCCAATGTTCCCTGCTCAGATTACTCTGATATCTGCTAACCATGCCCACGGCAAAGCAGATATCCGGTCTCGTATATAGCATAGCATACATAAGGCTTCCTACTGCCGAAGCATAAGGAACCGCCTTCATGTCCTCTATCTCCTTTGATGTTTTGGGACACATCTCTTTAGATAAAGGAACTCCATGTCTAAAAGGTAGAAAACCTTTCTTGGAGTTCTACATGCTAAAACGAGCAAGGATAGTGTCAATGTATGAAGCTTGAGATAAGCACAACATCCTTTTCTTACGATCCCTTATAACTTTGATCCCAAGGATGTGTCCCACTTCTCCCAAGTCCTTCATATCAAACTGTTTGGACAACCATACCCTTACGTCTGATAACACTTTGATATTGTTGCCAACTAACAAAATGTCATCTACGTATAGTACAAGAAACACCACTATGTTTCCGTCACATCTCTTGTATACACAAGGCTCATCCGGACTTTGAATAAATCCATATGACTGGATTACCTCATCAAAGCGGATGTTCCAAGATCTAGAAGCTTGCTTCAATCCATAAATGGACCGATTAAGCTTACATACAAGATGCTCTTTGCCTTTAGCAATGAATCCCTCTGGTTGCCGCATATAGATGTTCTCCTCAAGACTTCCGTTAAGGAAAGCTGTCTTGACATCCATCTGCCAAATCTCATAATCCATATGAGCAGCTAGAGATATGAGAATCCGGATAGACTTAAGTATAGCTACCGGTGAAAAGGTCTCCTCATAATCGATACCCTCTTTCTGAGTATACCCTTTCGCAATAAGCCTAGCTTTGAAGGTCTCAACCTTCCCGTCTACTCCTCTCTTTCTCTTGTAGATCCACTTGCATCCAATGGATTTTACACCATCAGGTGGCTCTACTAGCTCCCAAACTTGATTAGAATCCATAGATTCTATCTCTGAATTCATCGCTCTTTGCCAAGATACCGCATCTCTATCTTGGAGTGCCTCGTCATATGTCCAGGGATCAGGTTCATGTTCACCAGGGACTAAGTCCGAAGACTCTCCTAAAAACATGAATCTCTCGGGTTGTCTAACAACCCTCCCACTACGACGAGGTGCCTTCTGTGTATGCTCTGTGACACGCGGTGCAGTGACTTGTGGTATCTCCTCTTGTACCGGTGGTACTGAAGTCGGGACTTCCCCTGTCAACTCCTCAAGAACAATCCTACTCTTGGGCTTGTGGTTCATTACATAATCCTCCTCTAGAAATCTGGCGTTCGTGCAAACGATCATCCTCTGATCTCTAGGATTATAAAACAAACCACCTTTCATTCCCTTAGGGTAGCCAACAAACATGCACACTTCTATACGAGTTTCTAACTTACCAGCATCAGCCTTCAGGACATGTGCTGGACTCCCCCATATCCGAATATGTCTCAGACTAGGCTTTCGTCCAGTCCACAATTCTACAGAGGTAGAAGGTACTGATTTAGATGGAACCAAGTTCAGAGTATATATTGATGTATCCAACAAGATACCCCGTAAAAAACAGTAACTCGTAATAACTCATCATCGATCCGACCATCTCCATAAGAGTCCTATTCCTTCCTCCGCTACACCATTCTCACTGGGTGTGCCAGTGCATAATTGGGATTGAATCCCACCTGATAAGTAATTCCTAAACTCTCCCAAGAGGTACTCGCCACCACGATCAGATCGTAATGTCTTGATACTTTTACCTTGACGGTTCTCCACATCAGCCTTGAATTCTTTGAACCTGTCAAAGCATTCAGACTTGCGCCGCATCAAGTAAATGTATCCATATCTTGAATAATCATCTATAAAAGAGATGAAATATTCAAAACCACCTCTTGCCTGGATAGACATAGGACCGCACAAATTAGAATGAACCAATTCTAACACATCTTTGGCTCTATACCCCTTGGTCTTGAAAGGCCTCTTGGTCATTTTACCTTCCAAGCAAGATTCGCAGGTTGGGAGATCCTCCACCACTAATGAACCCAAAGGTCCATCAGCTATCAACCTTTGAATTCTGCTTAGGTTAATATGACCAAGCCTTAGATGCCAAAGATATGTCTGGTTCATTTGAGAAGGTTCTTTTCTCTTATTAGACTTAGAAGATGAGTTATTGATTTCTATATGCATCATGGGAGTTTTCGGTTCAAGAGTATATAAATTGCTAACCAATGTACCAGAATAGATAATCTCCCTATTCCTTTTTATAACCACTTTGTTATTAAAAGAAATAGAATATCCATCCATAAACAAGTTAGAAACTGAAATTAAATTCTTTCTAAAAGTAGGTACATAAAGACAATTTCTCAAAACCAAAACTTTATTCCTATCAAAAGATAAATAAACATCTCCCACTGCAATAGCTGCCACCTTTGAAGCATTGCCCATGAAGACGGTAATCTCTCCCTCAGCTAGTCGTCGGGTTTCCTGGAACCCCTGCAAAGTATTGCAGACATGATCAGTGGCTCCTGTATCTACACACCAGGCACTAGTAGATAACACCGCTAAACATGTTTCAACAACTAAACAAGAAGATATACCTTTGTTCTTTCGGCGAGGACAATCCGCCTTCCAATGTCCAGTCTGCTTGCAAGTGAAGCACTTGCCTTTCAGCTTCTTCACTCCTGCCTGAGGTCCCACTGCCACTTTCTTCGCTCCACCTTGCTTCTTCTTCTTCTTACCTTTCGGTTTAGAGGAAGAATCCTTCTGAGCGACCATGGCTTGAGCACTTTAACGAAAAAGCCCTTCTACCGCCTGGAGTTCTGTCAGAAGCTCTGCCAACGAATACAACCTCTTGTTCATGTTGTAGTTGAGGCAGAACTGCTCAAAACTCCTAGGCAGAGACTGGAGAATGATATCGACCTGGGTTTCCCCATCGATCTCAGCTCCGAGGACTTCCATCTCATTAAGATGAGCCATCATCTTGAGAACATGATCCCTAACGGGTGTTCCCTCGATCATGGTGGTCGTCATCAAGTTTCATTCGCTTAGCCGCCTCTACTCGATGTCCTAAAAGTTCCTTGAGATTGAACATCATGTCATAAGTCGTGGCTATGACTGACAAGCCGATGTTGCAAAGACATTTGACATAGATGCCAAAATGTAACACCGCGCCATCTCATCTGCCTTGATCCATTTCTTATAACGTTCTTTCTCCTTTTCATCAGAGTCATCGGTGGGCTTAGGAGGACAGACCTCGAAGAGTATAAATTTGTACTCCTCCGCAGTTAAGACAATATCCAGATTTCTTTTCCAATCAATATAGTTTGGTCCAGTAAGTTTATTTTATTTTAATATCACAGCAAGTGGGTTGAAAGCCATTTGAAAATCCTAAAAATCACAATGATCAAAATATTAGATTTCAAATATTATTGATTCCTCAAAACAATAAAATTCCGAAATCAACCAACACCTCAAATCACCAAGAATATCGCATGCCACGCTGTGTGGACATATACGAATTCTACATTTGTAAGAGGAGGTTTTACCCATTAATTTTATTATCTTGTCAACCTTACTTTTTGACAAATAAAATTAATAGTTGGTTCCTCTTTGGCTCTACAAATAAAAGCAGTGACTCCAATGGGGAGGATACTTTTATTTGCATCTAAGTGTGCACCATTACACGATACTAAGGGAATTATTTCAGATTATGTGTCTTACTACTGTGGAAGTACACATGCTCCTAGATAATTTCCTATAACCATTATTTGACCTAGTGATCCGCAAACAAACCCGTCCGCAGGGAGGAAGGCACTCAGAGCCGACACACAAGTTTGTTGCATCACACGTCAAATTGTAATGGAGGCCGCGGGAATTAATTAAAATATCCCTCTCCCACTTAGTAAATTGAAAATGAGGAATTTTAAAGCATACACAACATGCATATAAAACAAATAAGCAATAAATATGGAAAAAAACAGAATTTTTTCCAACTATTATGGCATTGTTCTCCAACACGATCCCATCCGGGTCGCCACCGTCCGCTTCCATCTTTCCCGCACAAGTCACCAAAGAGATCTGAGTCGAGATATATCATTTTAATTTACATCCATCGATCCTATACTCCACGAAGGAGTGTACAAATAATCTAGATCGAAAGGAAACTAAAATGAGCGGCTAAACAATGCCATATTTAATTACAAAAATTAAATACTAATCTAGCCTCGTCAACCCCGAGGATTCAAATAATATACATACAATCACACACAAAACAATCACATACAACCAAATAGCCATAATAGTCGGATCTTATGCCTGCAACCAAAAAGTTAGCCTACGCACATCCTACTATTATCCGACATACTCAATATATGATATGTGCATGAAAGTAACCGAATCCAAAACACACAAAACCGAAAACCGTGGCACTGATACCACTTGCAGGGAGTTTCTTTAGAGGCTCATTGGCTCCCATGTCCCCGGATTAAAATTTTCACTAATGAAAGAATTAATCCGAATGCGATGAGTTTCCTTAGCACAACCAATTCGTCGTCGTGCTAACAACTTGAGTGATCGCTTGAACAAACTAGTTGTTCAAGCAACACAACTCTTCTAGTTGGTTAGCGTGAAGAGACGACGGACGGATCACCGGTTTTTGTGTTTGTCTTCGGGGTCCATGATTATACAAAATATATACATACACACACTTGTATAATCAACACATAAAAGAACATGCTAAGATCAGAAAATAAAGTTGTAAAACTTTTATACCTCACGATCTTCTACCGTATGTCCTATCCTCCTCGTGGACGACGTGTGGGCGAAGATCCTCCACGAGTAGAAGCCTTCTAGATCGCATTCTTCCCTTCCTTGTTCACTGTGAACAAAGAGAAGAACCAACAAAACTTCTCCTTTCTAGAACCGCCACCAGTTTGATGCAACCACCGCCAAGGAACAATGGATGAAGCGCCGCCACCAATGTAAGGAGAACCGCCGCCACCTTTGGAGAGAATGGAGGAGTGAACGCCGCCAACCTTGAAGAGAGGTTGCCGCCAAGGAATAAGAGAGGGACCAAGAGGATGGGCGCACCAAGTCTTGATGGAAGAAGATGGGCGCCACCACTTGTCCAAGAGTTGCACCAAGCCAAAGCTTCCAAACCCTAGCCCCAACCTAAAACCCTAACTCCAATTTAACCATTACTTGCCGCCCAACCTAAGCCCTCTATTTATAGAATTGGGCTTAAGCCTCCTTTAATCTCCACCGTCGGATCTAGGGATTTAATCTCCACCGTCGGATCTAGGGTTTTATCCCAACCGTCGGATCTAGGGTTTCATCCCAACCGTCAGATCTAGGGTTTCATCCCAACCGTCGGATCTAGGGTTTCATCCCAACCGCCGGATCTAGGGTTTCATCCTAACCATCGGATCTATGGATTTAATCCAACCGTTGGTTCTAGGGTTTCATCCTAACCATCTGATCTAGGATTTAATCCCAACCGCTGGTTCTAGAGTTTTGTTTTATATTCTGGATCTAGACTTCACAAGGATTATATTAGGCTATGATAGGGACCATAAGGAGGAGTTGGATCTTGGCCACCCGATGGATCGGAACCACACAAACTTGATCCATCAATGATGTTCCATTCCACTAGAGGATCATCATTGAACTACCTCACCAACCCCCATAAATTAATATGGGCTCCATATATTATTTGTACATCTATCTCCCCGTGTTTAAGATATCGAATGTTCGTCAATTAATTGATTTACTGACCATCACTTAATTAACATCTAACTCCTCGAGTAGTACCACTCAACCTTATCATCATGTTGACTAAGTCAACCAGCTGGGTTTACATGATGAACCTTATGAGCTCCTCAAGGGGACATCATCAACCTAATATATAGGATACGGTTTCCTCCTATAATCAACGACACACCATGTAAATAATATCATTTCCCAACTTACTGGGCATATTGATTTAATCCATCTAAATCTCACCCTTTGGTAAATCAAAGAAATAAATACTAAGTACATGTGCCCATTATTATATCGGGATTAAGAGCATGTACAACATAATATCCGAGGTCCGATTCAATTATGTAGTTAGCAATAAATTGAATCACCTCTATGTCAGTCTTGCTCAATACACCTAAGTGTACTAGTGTAACTCTATGTTCAAGATAAAACAATACCAAGCTACACTACAACCATGCCAATGGTTTATCCAAAACCATCTTGATCGTGAGCCTCTACTTATATTCTACAAGGGACTGATAACATGATCTTCTGTGCCACACCAAGCACCATGTTATCTACAATGTAAAATATTAGACAATATGCACACATATAATAAATATATAAAGTGCAAACAATGATCATGTGATTCTTATTTCAAAATAAAATGTTCATACAAAAAGAGCTAGGCTTTCATTATACATTCTAACAGGTACATCGAGCGGCTAGTCACCCTCGGGTTTGTGATGGATCATGAATTAAGTATTGACTTAATTCTGCATTGTTTGCCCAAGAGTTTCTCACAATTTGTGATGAACTATCGGATGAACAAATTAGAATCCACTATTTTTGAGCTCCTCAATATGCTGAAGACTGTGGAGCCTTTTGTGAAGCATGAGGAGAAGGTAGTTCTGTTAGTTGATTCCTCAAAGAAAGGTTCTAAGAAAAAGGCAAAAGAACAGAAGAAAGGGAAGAACAAGAAGGCAAAGAAGGCAGAACCAGCACAAAAGGGCACTTGCCATCACTGTGGCAAGGAAGGCCACTGGCGAACAAACTGCAAGATTTATCTTGAGTCCATGTAAAAGAAAAAGGCATCCGATGCCCCATCCTCTTTAGGTATCTTCGTTATTGATTTTCATTCTATTTCCTTAGACACTTGGGTATTGGATACTGGGTGTGGCTCACATATATGTAATGACATACAGGGGCTAAGGAATAGAAGAAGACTTGTCAGAGGGGAGTCAAATTTGCGAGTTGGCAATGGAGCAAAGGCTGCTGCGGTCGCCATCGGAACTTATTTGCTGAGGCTCCCTAGTGGACTAGTCTTGGAACTGGACAATTGCTATTGTGTTCCTTCTCTAATAAAGAACATTGTTTCTATTTCCTGCTTAAATAGAAATGGTTATCATTTGACGTTTAGTAACAATTGTTGTTATATAACTTTGAATGGTGTACTTTATGGAACTGGAACTTTGAGCAATGGCATTTATACGTTGGACGTATCCAGTGACATTATCAATATCGAAGCGAGCAACAAGCGTGCTCGAAAGGATAATCAAATAGACTCCTACATGTGGCATTGTCGTCTTGGCCATGTAAGCAAGAAATGCATGTCCGAATTACACCGATGTGGAATTTTGGAATCGTTTGAATTGGATTCATACGATACATGCGAATCATGCTTAAAAGGCAAGATGACTAAGTTACCTTTTACAGGAAAAGGTTAACGAGTGGGAGAGTTGCTAGGCCTAATACATAGTGATGTATGTGGACCTATGTCAACTCAAGTTTTAAGAGGCTATAGCTACTTCATTACCTTCACCGATGATCACTCACGGTTTGGGTATGTGTTCTTGATGAAACACAAGTCTGAAGCCTTTGAAAGGTCAAAGAATTCAGAAATGAAGTAGAGAAACAACATGACAAGAGTATTAAAATACTTCGATCGGATCGAGGTGGTGAATACTTAATTCAAGAGTTTCTTGATTATCTAAGAGACAATGGTATATTATCTCAATGGACTCTGCCATATACACCACAACATAATGGTGTATCTGAGAGGCGTAACCGGACCTTGTTGGACATGGTCAGGTCAATGATGAATCATGCGAATCTTCCCAAGTCCTTTTGGGGCTATGCACTTCAGACAGCTGTTTACTTGTTAAATAGAATGCCAACCAAGGTAGTCTCTACTACTCCATATGAGATATGGAATGGTAAGAAACCTCATGTATCTTACTTGAAGATATGGGGTTGTCGGCAAATTTATGTGAAGCGGTATGTCAGACGGACAAATTGGATGCTAAGTCTGATAAATGTCTATTTATTGGATACCCTAAGGAAACAAGGGGTTACCAATTCTATCATCCCGTGGAACAAAAGGTGTTTGTTTCAAGGCATGCTGTGTTTCTAGAGAAAGAGTTTCTCTTGCAAGAAAACAGTGGGAGTGTCGTCGAGTTTGAGGAGGCTCGAGAGACTCAAATAAACATTGATGAGATACCTGGTGAAGCACAATAGCCGATAACTCATAGTGATGAGCAATCGGCTGGACCTACTGTAACACCACATCTTCGTAGATCTGGTAGAACACGCAACATTCCTGAGAGATATGGATTTCTCGTAAGTGAATCAAACGACGTGTTACTCATTGATGATGAGGAGCCTACCAGTTATGAAGAAGTGTCGACAAGTTCAGAAAGAGATAAGTGGCTTGAAGCCATGAAGTCGGAAATGGATTCCATGTATGAAAACCAAGTTTGGAACTTGGTTGACCCACCTGAAGGCATCAAGCCTATAGGGTGCAAGTGGGTTTTCAAGAAGAAAACCGACATGGATGGTAATGTGATTACCTATAAAGCTAGATTAGTGGCGAAAGGATATCGTCAAAAATAAGGTGTTGATTATGATTAAACCTATTCGCCTGTAGTTATGCTTAAATCCATTCGGATGCTCCTGGCCATAGCAGCTCATTATGATTATGAGATATGGCAGATGGATGTGAAAATAGCTTTCCTTAATGGAAATCTGTTCGAGGACGTGTATATGATACAGCCTGAGGGTTTCACATCGGTTGATAAAACCAAGGTATGCAAATTGCGACGGTCAATATATGGATTGAAGCAAGCATCCAGGAGCTGGAATATCCATTTTGATGAGACGATCAAAAAGTTTGATTTCTCATAAAATCTAGACGAACCTTGTGTGTACAAGAAGGTTAGTGGGAGTGCAGTCGTGTTCCTAGTATTGTATGTCGATGACATATTACTTATAGGAAACGATGTTTCAATTTTACAGTCAGTTAAGGTTTGGTTATCCAAGACATTCTCCATGAAAGACCTGGGAGAAGCAACCTACATCCTCGGGATTAAGATCTATAGAGATAGATCGAAACGGTTGCTTGGTCTTTCGCAGTCTACATATATAGATTGAGTGCTAAAGAGGTTTAGCATGTCGGAATCCAAGAAAGGTTTCCTACCCATTAGGCATGGGGTACACCTTTCGAAGTCTATGTGTCCACGCACAGAAGACGAGAGGATTTGCATGAGTAAGATTCCCTATGCATCCGCAATAGGATCTATCATGTATGTTATGTTATGTACGAGGCCCGATGTATCGTATGCTCTGAGTGTCACGAGCAGATACCAGTCTGATCCAAGAATGGATCATTGGGTGGCTGTTAAGACGATCCTTAAGTACTTAAGAAGAACTAAGGATGTGTTCCTAATATATGGAAAAGGGGACATGGTGATACGCGGGTATACGGATGCCAGCTTCCAGACAGACAAGGATGATTCCAGGTCTCAGTCTGGATACGTTCATTTTGAATGGGGGCGCAGTGAGTTGGAAAAGTTCCAAACAAGACACTGTAGCGGATTCTACCACTGAGGCAGAATACATTGCAGCTTCGGAAGCAGCAAAGGAAGCGGTTTGGATCAAGAAGTTCATTTATGAACTTGGTGTGATTCCAGCCATTATTGAAGCAATACCGGTCTACTGCGACAATAATGGAGCAATTGCACAGGCGAAAGAGCCAAGGTCTCATCAACGATCTAAACATGTGCTTCGCCGCTATCATCTTATCAGAGAGATCATCAGTAAAAAAGAAATACAAATCGAGAAAATCCCCACTGAAAGGAACTTAGCGGATCCTTTGACTAAGGTATTACCTCAAAGTAAGTTTGAGGGTCATGTCACAACTTATGGTATTGGATACCGTAGCGATTGGCATTAGGCCAAGTGAGAGTCTGTTAGTAATATATGAGAGATGTCCTAAGACAATCGCGTTATGTATGAACCATTTATATGATAAATCAAGATTCACTATTTGAGTATACATGGTTTCATGTATTTGATTGGATCTTAAACTCATTTATTGAATGTCCGCGATACGACTCACAGCATGAGAGAATTTGTGATTGGATCACAACTAGTGAGTGTCTCTACATGTGTAATTGTGATGTATCGGAATTATCCCTAGTCGATGAATTGATGGATTTGGACACCATCAATTCTGTCAGACTAGCACGAGGTATGCTCCTTGATGTATCCAAGAAGCTAATTCTCACTGGCTGGAGACATTGTGATGTCCGGAGTTAATCGTGGATGCTAGTTATGGTAACTAGTTCATTGGAGTGACCAGCCGTAAGACTTCATATGGTTCTCTGCATATATAGATATGTCAATGAAGTTCTTACTGCAGCTTAAGTGCGATGTTCCTTTGACTTGCGGTATTCAAGTCATCTTGATCATGGAGACTTATGCTTTGACATCTTAATCAAGCATCTCTTAGGAGATGTGGACCCGGGATGATTGGGTATAAGTCGAAGTGATCGAAGGTGTTTGAATAGCCTATAAAAAATTCACCACTCCTTGCGAGGAGATGTATACCCAAGGCCTCTCGTCGGATTGTTACTAAAGTCTTTGGCCAAAGCATTACATGTTTAGAGTAAGGTACTCTTCGATACATGTGCAGTAACTAGAATCTGTAGGATGAGGAAATGATACTTAATTTGGGTGTGATTTAGGTCCGCCTAGTACTATAGACCATTTCCTAAACCAAGTGGGTATAAGATGAGTGAAGGGAATAGGGCACGATTCATTCGAGATGCTGAAGGGTTTCAGAAATAGTTCTGGATCAACCGTTGATTTTTTTGATTAATTGGGGATCATGATGTACTACTAGGTGCCACTCATGATCGTTCTATAATTAATGGTTAATTATAGATGGCCAACATAAACCGAGAACCTATTTGGTCACACGCACAACGAGCGTAATCCGAAGGATTTAAAACGAGCTTGAGAATGAGATTCTCAGACCGAGAGAAACTAAGTTTTGTTGGACAAAACAAGAAGCGAGCATGAAATCGTTTCAGTCGCAATGGAAGCGTGGATGAGCCGTGTCTTATGAAGACATAATGGATGAACCAAAATGGTTTGGTTCTAATCCAATGGAGGAGAATAAACCAAAGGGTTTGGTTTATTTTAAACGAATGAACCAAAGTTGGTTCGGTACATTTTAACTTAAAATAAACCATCATGGTTTGGTTTATTTTAACTTATATTAATGGAGCGGATTAACAGGCCTTATGGTTATGATCCAATAACCATTAAAAGAATTAGTTCTCTATAAAAGGGGGCTTAAGGGTTTGTTAAGCCCTAATCCAATTCTCTTGACCTAGAGTTGCCGCCCAAGCTCTCCCTCCCTCTAGTCGGTGCCAAGTTGTTGCCGCCGCCCACCTTCTCCAACCGGCAACAAGCTGCTGTCGTTTTCTCCCATTGCCGGTGTCGAGCTACTGCCGGAGGAGCTCCGGTGATCTCCCTTGGGTTCGGTAATAAGGTGAGCTTCCACCTTTCCTTTGGCCGGCCCCTACTCCTCCACCAAAAGCTGTCCAGTTTTCTGGACAGCTTGTTTCCTTCTCGTCGGAGCATTGTTTGGACGACGTTTGGAGCTCCGACAGGGCCTTACTTACCGGGGATTCGATCTCCAGTAATCCTCATAGGTGGAGGACGAAGGATTCGTCAAACGGTTGACAAATACCTCTCCGGAGAAGCGAGTTTTGAGGACTCGTCTTTGGATCCGAATTTGGATTTGCATCGTGATCCTCTCTCGATCACATCGTCTTCAACACGAGGCTAGTAACCCATACGAAGACAAGGCTCGTGACTTAGCAAAGTCATCTCGAAGATACTCGGCGTGGACACGGATAGAGACGATTCTAGCGAGGATCGTTCCGGTTGATGCCGTTCCCGCTACACGTGATACGTAAGGTATACGTAGTTAAATTTCCTTTTATTGCAAAATTTAAATTTACGGTTATGTCTACACATGTTGTACTATGCATGCGTGTGATGTGTGTGTTGTAATAAATTAGATTTATTATTTTTATTCCTTCCGTTGTGCACATGTTTACGAAACATGTTCGAACACACACTCGCCGCGGTGCCGGAAACCCAACACAAGGCCCACAGGCCCGCTTCTGCTCGGTGACCTTTCCTTTCTCCAGACATTTCCCTACGCCGGAGATGTTCATCTTCTCCGGACGACTATGGTACGGACGCAAAATCCATTTTTGCGTTGGCATTCTCTGAAGATGCAATGAACGCGGAAGTAGCACTAGGCTACCACTCTCCCCACCACCTTCCGATAAAGGATGGGACATCCTTTTAATTGCTGGCGAATAGTGGGAATTTTCCGGTGGTTCATCGTCCCATCTCGGTATATCTTCTTGATCAACCGATCGACATCGTAGTCATGCTGCTGAGGCTACCTCACAGGAGCAGGTCGTGGCTGTCTTCCATGAAGAGTTTGACTCTTCGGTAGTTGCAGTATCCCATTCAGATGACGATGTCTCAGGGGAAATCCTGCAAGAGCCAGAGCAGTCAGTGGAGCCAGAGCAAAGTTTGCCTGATGTATCGCTGGCCACTGAGCGGGTGCCATCATCCATTTCATAGTCGGACGACGTGCGATTGTCGTCAGATTCAGAGCGTCGGGAACCATCGCCTGATCTGGATGCTGAAGCATGCTGGCATGAAAAATAGGATTGTGATTGTCCATCGTCAAATGAGTAAGATGCTTCGCGGGCACAACAATCCCATACTGGTTGTTGTGGAGACAAGCCATCGTAAGGATAGTCGATGTAATCATCACTTCTTCCCTCATTGTAGTCTGGGTAGCTCCAGACCTCGATATTCGCTTGGTCCTCATAAAAGTCTCCTGTGATACCATTTTTATTTTATTATTTTTCTTCTCATTCATTTTATTTTATTCCCTTTTGGTATCAAAGCTTGAAAGGAGTCTCGAGCTGTGCAAGGCGCTGAGGTAGCTGTACTCTGCCCGCGAAGAAGGTGTTTGTGTGCGAAGTCTACTGCCCATCAATCGAATCCAGGAGACGAAAGACGTAACCTCCGTAAGACGCAAGAGGCGCAGTTGAGGGATAAGTTGAGTCCCTGAGGTTACGGTGACAGGAAGTAGCCACCGCCTTTGACGTCGACAGCCGCAACAAGCACAATCTCGTTCAGCTCAGCCTTTGTTCAATACCATCAAAAAGCAAGGATGGAAGGATCCTACTACTCAGATTGTGAACAACATATTTTCTATGATTACACAAGAGACTTCTATGAGGACCAAGTGAATATCAAGGTCTGGAGCGACCCAGACTATGATGAGGGAAGAAGTGATGATTACAACGACTATCCTTACGATCGCTTGTCTCCACAACAACTAGTCTGGGGTTGTTGTGCCCGCGAAGCATCTTACTCATCTGACGACGGACAATCACAACCCTATTGTCCATGCCAGCACGCTTCAGTATCCGGATTAGGCGATTATTCCCGATGCTCTGAATCCGATGACAGTCGCACGTGGTCAAACTGGGAAATGGACGACGACACCCGCTCAGTGGCCAACGATGCATCAGGTAAACTTTGCTCTGGCTCTTGCAGGATTTCCCCTGAGACATCGTCATCCGAATGGGAGACTACAACTACGGAAGAGTCAGACTCTTCATGGGAGACAACCATGACCTGCTCCTGTGAGGCAGCCTCGATAGCATGCCTACGCTGTCGATCGGTTGATGAGGAAGATCTACCGAGATGACACGACGAACCACCGAAAAATTCCCACTATTCATCGACAATTAAAAGGATGTCCCATCCTTTATCAGAATGTGGTGGGGAGTGTGGTAGCCTAGTGCCACTTCTGCCTTCATTGCATCTTCAGAGAGCGCCACTGAAAAAATGGATTTTGCATTCGTACCATAGGCGTCCGGAGAAGATGAACATCTCCGGCGTAGGGAGACATCTGGATAAAGGAAAGGTGACCGAGCAAAAGCGGGCATGTTGGCCTTGTACTGTTCAAAAAGCCATCTCGGCACCTGTAAATCCAATCGTGGCCCGGAAAGAAAGCCCAAGCCCGACCCAAAGAAAGAAGAGGCCCAGTAGACTGACCATCCGTTGGTATTCCGTGCAGTAGAGGAAATGGAAAGCGATAGCAACAAACGCCGTGAAGATTGGTGATGAGTTCTTTGGTCCATCTGGCAAGAACCAGTGATGGCTCCATACAGCCAGCTATCTGAAGGTTGTACATTATCAGAGTCAATAATGGAGCATGGAGGACCTGGTTTCCCAGCGTATCCTTGTGTCGGCAGTGTCGGCCTCTGTTGGCCCAGTCTGTAATGTGGCTGAGTTAGCCACGAATGTCTTTTCTTTAGTCATGTCGAATAGTGTGCCTGATAAGCACCCTAAGGTGCCCGCCCATGTGCCATACTGTTCAACGAGGTCCACTTGGATTCCTGGTTTGTGAAAACCACAGGCGCTCATGGTTTTGAGCTCGTGGTTTATGAGTCATCATTGGCGCTGTCCCGCTGCTTGGCTGGACTTAGTGGAGAAGAAAAGAATTTCCGCATGTGACGATGGGGCCCAATGAGCACCCGACATGTGATGATTGACCTTTTCCTTCTCTATTTAAGTCCCCTTGTAATGGGTTGCAAGGCAGACGATGATCCCGATCTCCTTACTTCCCTCTGTTTTAATAAGACTCATTTTGGTGTTCCTCTATATCTCTCTGTGGCATCTTCTCTCGTTGTTCTTGGCCCTAGGTGGTGACTGTAACGCCTGTAAAATTTCTAGTAATTTTACAAGAATTTTTGGCATGATTTTGGTGGGCTTTATGTGGGCTCTTTCAAAAATAAAAGAAAAGGAGCCAAAAAGGATGCATGGCCTAGGAATTGAACCCCAAACCTCTAATAGATAGCCATGCCCTAAAGATGCATCCAATAACCAGAAGCCCAGCAGGGTTGTGCTATTAGAGGAATATGGGAAATGATAGTTAAGGGTAAGGGAGGCTAAGGGACACTTCAAGAGAATAAATAGGGAATGAAGGGACAAGAGAAAAGCCACTTCTCCACTTCTTCCTCTTCTCTTCTTCTTCCTCACCGAATTCTATTCCTCTCCCTCTCCATTTTTCCGAAACCTACCCAAGCAAGAAGAAGGCTAAGTTGGCATCCCTTAGGTCATCTTTCAACCAAAAAGCAAAGCGAAGGAAGTATGTATCCCCCTCACCTGCATACAAGTAGTTTTCGTTTGTTGTATTTGTGTTAATCCTCTTGAAACCATTCGGCCAAGACCTTGTTTGAGTTTTTCCATGAAGATCCATGCCATATCTTGTATGAACATGATGAAGATAGGATGCTAGATGGATTAGGTTAAGTGTTTGACCTTAAAAACCCAAGGGACCATTCGGCCAAGACCTTGTTTGAGTTTTTCCATGAAGATCCATGCCATATCTTGTATGAACATGATGAAGATAGGATGCTAGATGAATTAGGTTAAGTGGTTGAACTTTTATGACCTTTAAAACCATTCAGCCAAGCCCCTTTAGACCCCTATGTGTTCCCTTTATAGATAAGTTCATGCTATGTTTGATGGTAAAAGAAGATAACATGATGCTTGGTTAACCTAGATTTAAGTGGATGAACTTCTAGGCCTTGGACCATTCGGCCAAGCCACTTTAGACCCTTATATGTTTTTTTTATGCCATGCTATAGCCAAGTTCATGCTATGTTTTGATAGTAAGAGAAGATAACATGATGTTTGGTTAACCTAGATTTAAGTGGATGAACCCTAAGCCTTGGACCATTAAGCCAAGCCACTTTAGACCCCTATGTGTTCTTTTTTATGCCATGTTTAGATGAGCTTAGGCTAAGTTTCGATGTTAGATGAAGATAACATGTTCTATGCTAGGTTTTAAATGAGTTCATGCCATGTTTGATGTTAGAAGAAGGTAACATGTTCTATGCTATGTTAGAGATAGGTTCATGCTATGTTTTGATGGTAAATAAAGATAACATGTTGTTTGTTTAACCTAGATTTAAGTGGATGAACCTTTAGGCCCCTTGAACCATTCGCCAAGTCCATCTAGACCCCTAAGGTGTCCTTCTTGTTGGATCGAGAAGCGCCGCTAGAGGGGGTGAATAGCGATCGTAAATCTTTTCGACGCTTCGCTCGAGTAGACAATTAAACGAGTAAGAGCGGGAAAATAAAGGAACACATTTATTTTTACTTGGTTCACAACCCAGCGGTTGCTACTCCAAGGCCCTATCGGTCCTAGATCGCGTACGGAGGGCAAAGAACTATAACGTCTCCTCCTCGTTAGAGGTAGGAGACAACGATCACAAAAACCGAATGTACGAGGATGAGGCAACAAGCCTACTTCACCTCGCTGATTAAAATAAAGAATACAATAAAAATAATTACTTAAGCGAAGAGATTTGAACTTGTCGTCACACGTCGATATGACGGCGCTTGGAGCGCTGGCGTTGTAGGAGCACTTGATGAATAAACTTGATGATACTTGGAGTTGGAATCCTCCTCCTTTTATAGATTTTGGCCTCAATATTCCTCCTCTTTTCGAACAGTGATCACGGTTGTCCAAATTTTATCGCGAATGGCCACGCCAAACCTTATCCGCTTGACCTAGCGCAAAGGTCGATTCATCGCCATCACCGATCGATGCCTCCCATCACCGATTGATGAGCATCACGATCGCTTGATGTCCAAGTAGAATGCACACCGCCACTTCCTGCAAAGAAGAGGTTAGCTCGAAAATGATAAATGCGATGGTTTCGACCGTCCGATCTCGACCTAGACCTTCCACGAAGTCTTAATCGGATCGCCGCCACGGTCGCCCTCGAAAGAGGACACGACCTTACAATCTCTCACCACACGAGCTTACCTCGATAGTAGCTCTCGCTTCCGCCTTCCACTGATTCCTTCAGCCTCCTCCGTCACTCGAGTGTCGCCCGACCACCGTGGCTTCCTCCGGGTGTCACTAGCCTTCAGCTCCAGCTTTAGCACTTTTCTGCACACTTGATTTAGCTCGTGAGATAACGATGTAAACATAACTTTGTGTCTTTGCCATAATCAAAACACAGGTTCGATTATCTGTTGGGTTTCCGCGGCGTGTGTGTGTTCGATCATGTTTCGTAAACATGAGCACAGCGGAAGCAATTAAAAATAATAAATCTATATTTATTACAACACACACAACACACGCATGCATATTACAACAAGTGTAGACATAACCGTAAATTAAAATTTGCAATAAAAGAAAATTATCTACGTTATACCTTTCGTATGACGTGTAGCGGGAACGGCATCAACCGGAACGATCCTCGTAAGAATCGTCTCTATCCGTATCCACGCCGAGCTCCTCGGGATGACTTCGCTAAGCCACGAGCTTCGTCTTCGTACGGGTTACTAGCCTCGTGTTGAAGACAACGTGATCGAGAGATGATCACGATCCGAATCCAAATTCGGATCCAAAACCGAGTCCTCAAAACTCGATTCTCCGGAGAGGTATTCGTCAACCGTTTGACGAATCCTTCGTCCTCCACCTCAGAGGATTACCGGAGATCAAATCCCCGGTAAGTTAGCCGCTGTCGGAGCACTAACCGTCGTCCAAACGACGCTCCGACGAGAGGAGGAGAAGCTGTCCAGAAAACTGGACAGCTTGGTGGAGGATATAGGCGCCGGCCAACCAAGGAAAGAAAAGGCTCACCTTGATGCCAAACCTATAGGAGATCACCGGAGGGTCGCCGGAGGATAGCCGGCTGAAGCTTGGATGCCGGCAACAAGTTGGACGGCGGCACAAGGGGTTGGGCGGCGGCACACTAGGGTTGGCGCCGAAAACTCCTTCAAGGGGTGGGCGGCAACTCCAAGGGCTAGGGTTTTGGATTAGGGCTTAATTATCCCTTAAGCCCTCTTTTATAGAGAACTACTTCTCTTAATGGTTATTGGATCATAACCATTAGGCCCGTTAACCCGCTCCATTAGGATAAGTTAAAATAAACCAAACCATGATGGTTTATTTTAAGTTAAAACGAACCGAACCAACTTTTGGTTCATTCGTTTAAAATAAACCAAACCCTTTGGTTTATTCTCATCCATTGGATTAGAACCAAACCATTTTGGTCCATCCATTATGTCTTCATAAGACACGGCCCATCCACGCTTCCATTGCGACTGAAACAATTTCATGCTCGCTTTATGTTTGGTCCAACCAAACATAGTTTCTCTCGGTCTGAGAATCCCATTCTCAAGCTCGTTTTAAATCCTTTGGATTAAACTCGTTGTGCGTGTGACCAAATAGGTTCTCGGTTTATGTTGGCCGTCTATAATTAACCATTAATTATAGAACGATCATGAGTGGCACCTAGTAGTACATCATGATCCCCAATTAACCGAAAAGATCAACGGTTGATCCAGAAATATTTCTGAAACCCTTCAGTAGCTCGAATGAATCGTGCCCCATTCCCTTCACTCATATTATACCCACTTGGTTAAGGACATGGTCTATTGTGTCAGTCCCCACTAGGCTGACTACGTCACACCTAGCCCAAGTATCATTTCCTCGTCCTACGGATTCTAGTTACTCCACATGTATCAAAGAGTACCTTACTCTAAACATGTAATGCTTTGGCCAAAGACTTTAGTAACAATCCGACGAGAGGCCATGGGTATACATCTCCTCGTAAGGAGTGGTGAATCCTTTATAGGCTATTCAAACACCTTCGATCACTTCGACTTATACCCAATCATCCCGGGTCCACATCTCCTCGGAGATGTTTGCTTAAGATGTCAAAGCATAAGTCTCCATGATCAAGATGACTTGAATACCGCAAGTCAAAGGAACATCGCACTTAAGCCACAGAAGAACTTCATTGACATATCTATATATGCAGAGAACCATATGAAGTCTTACTGGTCACTCCAATGAACTAGTTACCATAACTAGCATCCACGATTAACTCCGGACATCACTATGTCTCCAGCCAGTGAGAATCAGCTGCTTGGATACACCAAGGAGTATACCTCGTGCTAGTCTCGACAGAATTGATGGTGTCCAAATCCATCAATTCATCGACTAGGGATAATTCCGATACATCACAATTACACATGTAGAGATACTTACTAGTTGTGATCCAATCACAAATTCTCTCATGCTGTGAATCGTATCGTGGACATTCAGTAAATGAGTTTAAGATCCAATCAAATACATAAAACATGTATACTCAAATAGTGAATCTTCATTTATCATATAAATGGTTCATACATAAGGCGATTGCCTTAGGACATCTCTCATATATTACTAACAGATTCCCACTTGGCCTAATGCCAATCGCTACGGTATCCAATACCATAAGCTCGAACATGACCCTCAAACTTATTTTGAGGTAATGCCTTAGTCAAGGGATCCGCTAAGTTCCTTTCAGTGGGAATTTTCTCGATTTGTATTTCATTCCTACTGATGATCTCACTGATAAGATGATAGCGGCGAAGCACATGTTTGGATCGTTGTTGAGACCTTGGCTCTTTCGCCTGTGCAATTGCTCCATTGTTGTCGCAGTAGACCGGTATTGCTTCAAAAATGGCCAGAATCACACCAAGTTCATGAACGAACTTCTTGATCCAAACCGCTTCTTTCCGCCCGGCCGCAATATATTCTTCCTCGCAGAATCCGCCACGCTCTTGTTTGGAACCTTTCTAACTCATCGCGCTTCTATTCAAGGTGAACACGATCCGCATCGAGACTGAATCATCCTTGTCCGTCTCGAAGCCGCATCCGTATACCCGATCACCATGTCCCCTTCTCCATATATTAGGAACACATCCTTAGTTCTTCTCAAGTACTTAAGGATCGCCTTAATACCGCCAATGATCCATTCCTCGGATCGGATTGGTATCCGCCGTGACACTCGAGCGCATTTACGATACATCGGGCCTCGTACATAACATAGCATACATGATAGATCCTATGCGGATGCATAGGAATCTTACTCATGCAAATCCTCATCTTATCTTCGCGACATGACATAGACTTGAAGGTGTACCCTATGCCCACGATGGGCAGATAACCTTTCTTGGATTCCGACATACTAAACCTCTTTAGCACTCGGTCTATATATGTAGACTGTGAAAGACCAAGCAACCGTTTCGATCTATCTCTATAGATCTTAATCCCAAGGATGTAGGTTGCTTCTCCCAGGTCTTTCATGGAGAATGTCTTGGATAACTAAACCTTAACTGACTGTAAGATTGACACATCGTTTCCTATAAGTAATATGTCATCGACATACAATACTAGGAACACGACTGCACTCCCACTAACCTTCTTGTACACACAAGGTTTGTCTGGATTTTGTGAGAAATCAAACCTTTTGATCGTCTCAACAAAACGGATATTCCAGCTCCTGGATGTTTGCTTCAATCCATAAATGGATCGTCGCAATTTGCATACCTTGGTTTTATCAACCGATGTGAAACCCTCAGGCTGTATCATATACACATCCTCGAGCAGGTTTCCATTAAGGAAAGCTGTTTTCACATCCATCTGCCATATCTCATAATCATAATGAGCCGCTATGGCCGTGGAGCATCCGAATGGATTTAAGCATAGCTACAAAGTAATAGGTTTCGCCATAATCAACACCTTGTTTTTGACGATATCCTTTCGCCACTAATCTAGCCTTATAGGTAATCACATTATCACCCATGTCGGTTTTCTTCTTGAAAACCCACTTGCACCCTATAGGCTTTATGCCTTGGTGGGTCAACCAAGTTCCAAACTTGGTTTTCATACATGGAATCCATTTCCGACTTCATGGCACCAAGCCACTTATCCCTTTCTCAACTTGTCGCTGTTAGTAATATATGAGAGATGTCCTAAGGCAATCGCTTTATGTATGAACCATTTATATGATAAATGAAGATTCACTATTTGAGTATACATGTTTTATGTATTTGATTGATCTTAAACTCATTTATCAATGTCCACGATACGATTCACAAAGATGAGAGAATTTGTGATTGGATCACAACTAGTGAGTATCTCTACATGTGTAATTGTGATGTATCTAATTATCCCTAGTCGATGAATTGATGGATTCGACACCATCAATTCTGGCCGAGACTAGCACGAGGTATACCTTGGTGTATCCAAGCACCGATTCTCACCGGGCCGAGACATAGTGATGTCCGAGTTAATCGTGGATGCTAGTTATGGTAACTAGTTCATTGGAGTGACCAAATGTAAGACTTCATATGGTTCTCTGCATATATAGATATGTCAATGAAGTTCTTACTGGGCTTAAGTGCGATGTTCCTTTGACTTATGTATTCAAGTCATCTTGATCATGGAGACTTATGCTTTGACATCTTAAGCAAACATCTCTAAGGAGATGTGGACCCGGATGATTGGGTATAAGTCAAGTGATCAAGGTGTTTGAATAGCCTATAAAGGATTCACCACTCCTTGCGAGGAGATGTATACCCATGGCCTCTCGCCGATTGTTACTAAAGTCTTTGCCAAAGCATTACATGTTTAGAGTAAGGTACTCTTCGATACATGTGGAGTAACTAGAACTGTGAGGACGAGGAAATGATACTGGGCTAGGTGTGACGAGTCACTAGTGGGGATCGGCACAATAGACCATGTCCTCGAACCAAGTGGGTATAAGATGAGTGAAGGGAATGGGGCACATTCATTCAAGCCATCAAGGGTTTCGTAAATAGTTCGATCAACCGCTGATCTTTTCGGCTTAATTGGGGATCATGATGTACTACTAGGTGCCACTCATGATCGCTTCTATAATTAATGGTTAATTATAGACGGCCAACATAAACCGAGAACCTATTTGGTCACACGCACAACGAGTGTAATCCAAAGGATTTAAAACGAGCTTGAGAATGAGATTCTCGCATCGAGACACTATGTTTGGTTGGACCAAACATAAAGCGAGCATGAAATTGTTTCAAATGCAATGGAAGCGTGGATGGGCGTGTCTTATGAAGACATAATGGATGGACCAAAATGGTTTGGTTCTAATCCAATGGATGAGAATAAACCAAAGGGTTTGGTTTATATTAAACGAATGAACCAAAGGTTGGTTCGTTCGCTTTTAACTTAAAATAAACCATCATGGTTTGGTTTATTTTAACTTATCTTAATGGAGCGGTTAACGGGCTAATGGTTATGATCCAATAACCATTAAGAGAATTAGTTCTCTATAAAATAGTCCTTGTTGTTGGCCAACAAAGGGCTGCCGCCAACCTCATTGAGCTGCTGCCATCTCTTTGCCGCGCCCAAGCTTCAGCCGTGGACCTCCGGCGACCCTCCGTGATCTCCTTGGGTTCGGCATCAAGGTGAGCTTCCATCTCTTCTTTGGCCGGGCGCCTATCTTCCACCAAAGCTGTCCAGTTTTTCTGACAGCTTTCTCCTCTCGCCGGAGCGCCGCTTGACGACGGTTAGTGCTCCGACAGCGGATAACATACCAGGGATTTGATCTCCGTAATCCTCTGAGGTGGAGGACGGCGATTCTGGCCAATCGGTTGACGAATACCTTCTCCGGAGAAGCAAGTTTTGAGGACTTGTTTTAGGATCCGAATTTGGATTCGGATCGTGATCATCTCTCGATCACGCCGCCTTCAACACGAGGCTAGTAACCCGCATAAAGACGGCTCGTGGCTTGGCGGTCATCCCGAGGAGCTCGGGCGTGATACGGATAGAGACGATTCTTACGAGGATCGCTCCGCTGATGCCGTTTCGCTCGCCACACGCCATACGGAAGGTATAACGTAGTTTAATTTCCTTTATTGCAATTTTAATTTACGGTTATGTCTACACTTGTTGTAATAGCATGCGGTGTTGTGTGTGTTGTAATAAATAGGAGTATTTATTATTTTTATTGCTTCTCTCATCATGTTTACTAAACATGATCGAACACACACACGCCAAGCGTTTAAACCCAACAAAGGGTATCAGAGCCTGTGTTGTGTTTCGACATAATCGTAAAAATGGTTTTGCGATAGTCATAATGTATTTCTGGAAATTTTCTAAATTTTGGAAATTTAGAAGTATTTATGGAAATTTTTCAATTTTGGAAAGTCTAGAAGTATTTATGGAAATATTCCACTTTTTGAAAGTTGGAAGTATTTATGGAAATTGATATTTTCCATAAATAAAATATTTGATTAGATTCTGGAAATTTGTTTCCTAATTTAATCATGATTTGATTTGGGAAATCAAATCTTAAAATATTTTATTTCCATAAGTAGTTTTAAAGATTTAGGAAATTGGTTTCCTAAATAGATTTTCCTTAATCAAATAATTCCATGAATAAAATATGTGATTAGATTTGGAAATTTGTTTCCTAATTTAATTATGATTTGATTTGGAGAATCAAATCTTAAACATATTTTATTTCCATAAATAGTTATGACATATAAGGAAATTATGTATATACATGACATAATTGTATGCCATGTAATTGCATTAGATGCATAACATTATGCCATGCGTGTCGTGACATGTAGATGTATGCCATGTATGCCATGCCATGTAGATAATAGTTATTTGCATGCAAAGAGGATGAGACATAAAACCCTAACTCAATATTAAAGCCTACACCTTCCATTAATATGGTTAGAACCAGTCGAGGTCAATCGTTAGTTTGGGTTGTTGGACTCACTCCAAGCTGGCTAATTGGTTGAATGCGCTCTAACCATATTAAAACTATTTCGTGATTAATGGGTTGGCTTTAACTTGGAGCATCGATTTGTTGGACTCACTCCGGTCGATGTGAAGAGGTGAAGTTGGGTGCTATGCATATGATGCATACTTGTTAATGTGTTAACAACCCAATGTATGTGTAAACATTCAATTAGTTGATAGCACATTGTGATAGTTACATATACATGATATGTAATCGGTATAGATGATACCCACCATCATAGCTAAGAATGGCTTGTTGGACTCACTCAAGGTTGTTCATAACTATGATGGATATCAGCCCATTCGGAGATGGACCTACGATCTCCCGAAGTGATTTTGGGGTTTTGAAATTCGAAAAATGAATGGGATTTATAAATGTATATTGATGCATTTTAAAATCATCTTTCTCATATATGCTCGTTTTGTATTTCTAGGTCGATAAATTGATCATGATGCGTCTTTGAATTTGCGCGACTATTTTGGATTGAACAAAGTATTGGGCCTAACTTCTGGGTGGCTTAGAAACACGAGAATTGTTCTCAAAGCGGAAAAGCTTGCATATGTCCTTGAAGAGCCTCTTCACGCCGTCCTAAGGGCGATGCAACTCAGACCAAATGTTGGTCTATCGAAACATGTGGCGGTTACGGTGGCGAGTTGCATCATGCTAGCGGCGATGGTACCCAGCTACGAGCGGCATGAGCATATGGATGCTAACACTATGGTCTTCCATCTTCATGAGTTGTTCGATGAGCAAGCGAGATCGAAAGGTTCGAGTCTCTAGGCTCCTCTTCACCACGAAGATGCAAGAAGGTTCAAATCATAGTGCGATTTGTGCTAAAGATGAGCAGGTACATCGGCGGCTAGCTACCCTCGGTTTTGTGATGGATCATGAGTTAAGTATTGACTTAGTGCATTGTTTGCCCAAGAGTTTCTCAATTTGTGATGAACTATCGGATGAACAAATTGGAATCCACCATTCAGAGCTCCTCAATATCTTTGAAAGGCTGTGGAGCCTTACGTGAAGCATGAGGAGAAGGCGGTTCTGATTAGTTGATTCCTCAAAGAAAGGTTCTAAGAGGAAGGCAAAAGAAGAAGAAAGGAAAGAAAAGGGCAAAGAAAGGCGGAACCCGGCAAAGGGCACTTGCCATCCTTTGTGGCAAGGAAGGCCAGCGGCGAAAGCTTCTTGAGTCCATGAAGAAGAAGAAGGCATCGATGCCCCATCCTCTTGATATCTTCGTTATTGATTGTCATTCTATTTCCTTAGACACTTGGGTATTGGATCTTTGTAGCTCACATATATGTAATGACATACAGGCTAAGGAATAGAAGAAGACTTGTCGGAGAGTCAAATTTGCGAGTTGGCAATGGAGCAAAGGTTCTTCTTGATCGCCATCGGAACTTATTTGTTGAAGCTCCCTAGTGGACTAGTCTTGGAAGCTGACAATTGCTATTATGTTCCTTCGTTGATAAAGAACATCATTTCTATTTCTTGTTTAAATAGAAATGGTTTCCATTTAACGTTTAGTAACAATTGTTGTTATATAACTTTGAATGGCGTACTTTATGGAACTGGAACTTTGAGTAATGGCATTTATACGTTGGACGTATCCAGTGACATTTTCAATATCGAAGCGAGCAACACGCGTGCTCGAAAGGATAATCACATAGACTCCTATATGTGGCATTGTCGTCTTGGCCATATAAGCAAGAAACGCATGTCCGAATTACACCGATGTGGAATTCTGGAATCGTTTGAATTGGATTCATACGATACATGCGAATCATGCTTGAAAGGCAAGATGACTAAGTTACCTTTTACTGGAAAAGGTGAACGAGTGGGAGAGTTACTAGGTCTAGTACATACTGATGTATGTGGACCTATGTCAACTCAAGCATTAGGAGGCTATAGCTACTTCATTACCTTCACAGATGATCACTCACGGTTTGGGTATGTGTTCTTGATGAAACACAAGTCTGAAGCCTTTGAAAGGTTCAAAGAATTCAGAAATGAAGTAGAGAAACAACATGACAAAAGTATTAAAATACTTCGATCGGATCGAGGTGGTGAATACTTAAGTCAAGAGTTTCTTGATTATCTAAGAGACAATGGCATATTGTCTCAATGGACTCCGCCCTATACACCACAACATAATGGTGTATCGAGAGGCATCTTAGGACCTTGTTGGACATGGTCGGTCAATGATGAATCATGCGACTCTTCCCAAGTCCTTTTGGGGTTATGCACTTGAGACGTTTACTTGTTAAGCAGAATGCCTACAGGTAGTCTCTACTACTCCATATGAGATATGGAATAAGAAACCTCATGTATCTTACTTGAAGATATGGGGTTGTCTGCTTATGTGAAGCATGTATCGGACAAATTGGATGCTAAGTCGATAAATGTCTATTTATTGGATACCCTAAGGAAACAAGGGGTTACCAATTCTATCATCTGTGGAACAAAGGTGTTTGTTTGAGGCATCTTTGTGTTTCTAGAAAGAGTTTCTCTTGCAAGAAAGCGATTGGGAGTGTAAATCGAGCTTGAGGAGGCTCGAGACTCAAATAGACATTGATGAGATACAGTGAAGCACAACTGAGCAACTCATAGTGATGAGCAATCATTTGGACCTATTGTAACACCACATCTTCGTAGATCTGCAGTAGAACCGCAATATTCTGAGAGATATGGATTTCTCGTAAGTGAATCGAGCAGCGTGTTACTCATTGATGATGAGAGCCTACAGTTATGAAGAAGTCTTGACAAGTTCAGAAAGGGATAAGTGGCTTGGTGCCATGAAGTCGGAAATGGATTCCATGTATGAAAACCAAGTTTGGAACTTGGTTGACCCACTGAAGGCATAAAGCCTATAGGGTGCAAGTGGGTTTTCAAGAAGAAAACCGACATGGATGGTAATGTGATTACCTATAAGGCTAGATTGGTGGCGAAAGGATATCGTCAAAAAGCAAGGTGTTGATTATGGCCGAAACCTATTACTTTGTAGCTATCTTAAATCCATTCGGATGCTCTGGCCATAGCGGCTCATTATGATTATGAGATATGGCGGATGGATGTAAGCGGCTTTCCTTAATGGAAACACCGCTCGAGGGGCGTGTATATGATACAACTGAGGTTTCACATCGGTTGATAAAACCAAGGTATGCAAATTGCGGCGATCCATTTATGGATTGAAGCAAGCATCCGAGAAGGCTGGAATATCGTTTTGATGAGACAATCAAAAGTTTGATTTCTCACAAAATCGAGCGAACCTTGTGTGTACAAGAAGGTTAGTAGAGTGCGATCGTGTTCCTAGTATTGTATGTCGATGACATATTACTTATAGGAAGCGATGTGTCAATCTTCTGATCGATTAAGGTTTGGTTATCAGACATTCTCCATGAAAGACACAGGAGAAGCAACCTACATCCTCGGGATTAAGATCTATAGAGATAGATCGAAGCAGTTTGCTTGGTCTTTTCGCATCTACATATATAGGCCGAGTGCTAAAGAGGTTTAGCATGTCGGAATCAAGAAAGGTTTCCTACCCATCGGGCATGGGGTACACCTTTCGAAGTCTATGTGTCCGCGAGAAGGCGAGGATTTGCATGAGTAAGATTCCTATGCATCATAATAGGATCTATCATGTATGCTATGTTATGTCACGAGGCCCGATGTATCGTATGCTCACGAGTGTCGCGGCGGATATGCATCCGATCGAGGAATGGATCATTGGGTGGCTATTAAGGCGATCCTTAAGTACTTGAGAAGAACTAAGGATGTGTTCTAATATATGGAGAAGGGTACATGGTGATACGTGGGTATCACGGATGCGGCTCGACGGACAAGGATGATTCCATGTCTCGATGCAGGGTATGTATTCACCTAGAATGGGCGCGATAAGTTGGAAAGGTTCCAAGCTTGACACTATAGCGGATTACGCCACTAAGGCGAGAATACATTGCGGCTTTAGGCGAAAGGCGGTTTGGATCGAAGTTCATCTATGAACTTGATGTGGTCTCATCGATGATCCAAACATGTGTACCCGCTATCATCTTATCGGAGAGATCATCGGTAGGAACGAAATACAAATCGAGAAAATTCCCACTGAAAGGAATTTAGCGGATCCTTTGACTAAAGCATTACCTCAAAGTAAGTTTGAGGGTCATGTTAGAGCTTATGGTATTGGACACCGTAGCGATTGGCATTAGGCCAAGTGGGAATCTGTTAGTAATATATGAGAGATGTCCTAAGGCAATCGCCTTATGTATGAACCATTTATATGATAAATGAAGATTCACTATTTGAGTATACATGTTTTATATATTTGATTGGATCTTAAACTCATTTACTGAATGTCCACGATACGATTCACAGCATGAGAGAATTTGTGATTGGATCACAACTAGTGAGTATCTCTACATGTGTAATTGTGATGTATCGGAATTATCCCTAGTCGATGAATTGATGGATTTGGACACCATCAATTCTGTTGAGACTAGCACGAGGTATACTCCTTGGTGTATCCAAGCAGCTGATTCTCACTGGCTGGAGACATTGTGATGTCCGGAGTTAATCGTGGATGCTAGTTATGGTAACTAGTTCATTGGAGTGACCAGCCGTAAGACTTCATATGGTTCTCTGCATATATAGATATGTCAATGATGTTCTTACTGTGGCTTAAGTGCGATGTTCCTTTGACTTGCGGTATTCAAGTCATCTTGATCATGGAGACTTATGCTTTGACATCTTAAGCAAACATCTCTAAGGAGATGTGGACCCGGGATGATTGGGTATAAGTCGAAGTGATCGAAGGTGTTTGAATAGCCTATAAAGGATTCACCACTCCTTGCGAGGAGATGTATACCCATGGCCTCTCGTCGGATTGTTACTAAAGTCTTTGGCCAAAGCAATACATGTTTAGAGTAAGGTACTCTTCGATACATGTGGAGTAACTAGAATCCGTAGGACGAGGAAATGATACTTGGGCTAGGTGTGACGTAGTCGACCTAGTGAGGGACCGACACAATAGACCATGTCACGAACCAAGTGGGTATAAGATGAGTGAAGGAATGGGGCACGATTCATTCGAGCTCTTGAAGGGTTTGAAATAGTTACGGATCAAGTTGATCTTTTCGGTTAATTGGGGATCATGATGTACTACTAGGTGCCACTCATGATCGTTCTATAATTAATGGTTAATTATAGGCGGCCAACATAAACCGAGAACCTATTTGGTCACACGCTGGAGTGTAATCCAAAGGATTTAAAGCGAGCTTGAGAATGAGATTCTCGGAGAGAGAACTATGTTTGGTTGGACCAAACATAGCGAGCATGAAATTGTTTGATGCAATGGAGGCGTGGATGGCGTGTCTTATGAAGACATAATGGATGGACCAAAATGGTTTGGTTCTAATCCAATGGATGAGAATAAACCAAAGGGTTTGGTTTATATTAAGCGAATGAACCAAAGGTTGGTTGGTTCGATTTAACTTAAAATAAACCATCATGGTTTGGTTTATTTTAACTTATCTTAATGGAGCGGGTTAACGGGCCTAATGGTTATGATTTAATAACCATTAAGAGAATTAGTTCTCTATAAAATAGGGCTTAAGGGTTTTTGTGAAACCTAATTTGAAACAACCCTAATTGGCGCCCAACCCATCCTCCTTGTTGTTGGCGTCAACAACAAGGGCTGCCCAACCTCATTGAGCTGCTGCCATCTCTTTGCCGGCGTCAAGCTTCCCGGTGGACCTCGGCGACCCTCCGGTGATCTCCCTTGGGTTCGGCATCAAGGTGAGCCTCCATCTCTTCTTTGGCGGCGCCTATTTCCTCCACCAAAGCTGTCCAGTTTTCTGGACAGCTTCTTCTCCTTCCGTCGGGCGTCGTTTGGGCGGCGGTTAGTGCTCCGACAGCGGATAACATACCGGGATTTGATCTCCGGTAATCCTCTGAGGTGGAGGACGAAGCGAAGGATTCGTCAATCGGTTGGCGAATACCTCCGGAGAAGCAAGTCTTGAGGACTTGTTTTAGGTCCGAATTTGGATTCGGACCGTGATCATCTCTCGATCACGTCGTCTTCAACACGAGGCTAGTAACCCGTACGAAGACGAAGCTCGTGGCTTGGTGAAGTCATCCCGAGGAGCTCGGCGTGGATACGGATAGAGACGATTCTTACGAGAATCGTTCCGGTTGATGCCGTTCCCGCTACACGTCATACGGAAGGTATAACGTAGTTTAATTTCTTTTATTGCAATTTTAATTTACGGTTATGTCTACACTTGTTGTAATAGAATGCGTGTGTTGTGTGTGTTGTAATAAATAGGAATATTTATTATTTTTATTGCTTCCGCTGTGCACATGTTTACGAAACATGATCGAACACACACACGCCGCGGTGCCGGAAACCCAACAATCAGCACTTCTTCATAACTGGTAGGATCCTCATCATCAATGAGTAACACGCCGTTCGATTCACTTACGAGAAATCCATATCTCTCAGGAATATTGCGTGTTCTACCAGATCTACGAAGATGTGGTGTTACAATAGGTCCAGCCGATTGCTCATCACTATGAGTTGTCGGCTGTTGTGCTTTACCAGGTATCTCATCAATGTCTATTTGAGTCTCTCGAGCCTCCTCAAGCTCGACGATACTCCCACTGTTTTCTTGCAAGAGAAACTCTTTCTCTAGAAACACAGCATGCCTTGAAACAAACACCTTTTGTTCCACAGAATGATAGAATTGGTAACCCCTTGTTTCCTTAGGGTATCCAATAAATAGACATTTATCAGACTTAGCATCCAGTTTGTCTGATACAGTCCGCTTCACATAAGCAGGACAACCCCATATCTTCAAGTAAGATACATGAGATTTCTTACCATTCCATATCTCATATGGAGTAGTTGAGACTACCTTGGTAGGCATTCTGTTTAACAAGTAAACAGCTGTCTGAAGTGCATAACCCCAAAAGGACTTGGGAAGAGTCGCATGATTCATCATTGACCTGACCATGTCCAACAAGGTCCGGTTACGCCTCTCAGATACACCATTATGTTTTGTTGTATAGGTATGATTCCATTGAGAGAATATGCCATTGTCTCTCAGATAATCAAGAAACTCTTGACTTAAGTATTCACCACCTCGATCCGATCGAAGTATTTTAATACTTTTGTCATGTTGTTTCTCTACTTCATTTCTGAATTCTTTGAACCTTTCAAAGGCTTCAGACTTGTGTTTCATCAAGAACACATACCCAAACCGTGAGTGATCATCGGTGAAGGTAATGAAGTAGCTATAGCCTCCTAAAGCTTGAGTTGACATAGGTCCACATACATCAGTATATACTAGACCTAGTAACTCTCCCACTCATTCACCTTTTCCAGTAAAAGGTAACTTAGTCATCTTGCCTTTTAAGCATGATTCGCATGTATCGTATGAATCCAATTCAAACGATTCCAGAATTCCACATCGGTGTAATTCGGACATTTTATATGGCCACATATAGGAGTCTATGTGATTATCCTTTCGAGCACGCGTGTTGCTCGCTTCGATATTGAAAATGTCACTAGATACGTCCAACGTATAAATGTCATTACTCAAAGTTCCTGTTCCATAAAGTACGCCATTCAAAGTTATATAACAACAATTGTTACTAAACGTCAAATGGAAACCATTTCTATTTAAGCAGGAAATAGAAACAATGTTCTTTATTAGAGAAGGAACATAATAGCAATTGTCCAGTTCCAAGACTAGTCCACTAGGGAGCTTCAGCAAATAAGTTCCGATGGCGACCGCAGCAACCTTTGCTCCATTGCCAACTCGAAAATTTTACTCCCCTCTGACAAGTCTTCTTCTATTCCTTAGCCCCTGTATGTCATTACATATATGTGAGCTACACCCAGTATCCAATACCCAAGTGTCTAAGGAAATAGAATGACAATCAATAACGAAGATACCTGAAGAGGATGGGGCATCGGATGCCTTCTTCTTCTTCATGGACTCAAGATAAATCTTGCAGTTTCTTTGCCAGTGGCCTTCCTTGCCACAATGATGGCAAGTGCCCTTTTGCGCTGGTTTCGCCTTCTTTGCCTTTTTGTTCTTTCCTTTCTTCTATTCTTTTGCCTTCCTCATAGAACCTTTCTTTGAGGAATCAACTAACAGAACCGCCTTCTCCTCATGCTTCACAGAAGGCTCCACAGTCTTCAGCATATTGAGGAGCTCGGGAATGGTGGATTCCAATTTGTTCATCCGATAGTTCATCACAAATTGCGAGAAACTCTTGGGCAAACAATGCAGAATTAAGTCAATACTTAACTCATGATCCATCACAAAATCGAGGGTAGCTAGCCGCTCGATGTACCCGTTCATCTTTAGCACAAAGCCTCTGAGGCGAACCTTCTTGCATCTTCGTGGTGAAGAGGAGCCTAGAGACCTCGAACCTTTCGGATCTCGCTTGCTCATCGAACAACTCATGAAGATGGAAGACCATAGTGTTAGTATCCATATGCTCATGCTGCTTCTGCAGCTCAGGTACCATCGCCGCTAGCATGATGCAACTCGCCAGCTCAGAATCTGCCACATGCTTCTGATAGACCAACATTTGGTCTGAAGTTGCATCATCCTTAGGACGGTCAGGAAGAGACTCTTCAAGGACATATGCAAGCTTTTCCGCCTTGAGAACAATTCTCAGGTTTCTAAGCCAGTCCAGGAAGTTAGGCCCAGTCAGTTTGTTCAAATCCAAAATAGTGCGCAAATTCAAAGACGTCATGATCAATTTATTGATCTAGAAATACAAAATGAGCATATATGAGAAAATGATTTTAAAATGCATCAATATACATTTATAAATCCCATTCATTTTTCGAATTTCAAAAACCCCAAAATCACTTCGGGAGATCGTAGGTCCATCATCGAATGGGCTGATATCCATCATAGTTATGATCAACCTTGGAGAGAGTCCAACAAGCCATTCATAACTACGACGGTAGGTATCATCTATACCGATTGCAGATCCCGTATATGCAACTATCACAATGTGCTATCAACTAATTGAATGTTCACACATACATCGGGTTGTTAACACATTAACAAGTATGCATCATATGCATAGCACCCAACTTCACCTCCCTTTACATCGACCTTGGAGAGAGTCCAACACATCGATGCTCCAGGTTAAAGTCAACCCATTAATCGGGAAATAGTTTTAATATGGTTAGAGCGCATTCAACCAATTAGCCCAGCTTGGAGAGAGTCCAACAACCAAAGCTAACGATTGACCTCTGACTCTTACCATATTAGTATTAAACTATTCCATGGTTTGAACATATTCAGGTTCGAGCTGGGCTTGGAGAGAGTCCAACAACCCAAACAAGAAACAGAACTCTAGTTCTAACCATATTAATGGAAGGTGTAGGCTTTAATATTGATTAAGGGTTTTTATGTCTCATCCTCTTTGCATGAAAATAACTATTATCTACATGGCATGGCATACATGGCATACATCTACATGTCACGACACGCATGACATAATGTTATGCATCTAATGCAATTACTTGACATACAATTATGTCATGTATATAATTTCCTTATATGTCATAACTATTTATGGAAATAAAATATGTTTAAGATTTGATTCTCCAAATCAAATCATAATTAAATTAGGAAACAAATTTCCAAATCTAATTACATATTTTATTCATGGAATTATTTGATTAAGGAAAATCTATTTAGGAAACCAATTTCCTAAATCATTGAAACTACTTATGGAAATAAAATATTTTTAAGATTTGATTTCCCAAATCAAATCATGATTAAATTAGAAAACAAATTTCCAGAATCTAATCAAATATTTTATTTATGGAAAATATAAATTTCCATAAATACTTCCAACTTTCCAAAAGTGGAAGATTTCCATAAATACTTCTAGACTTTCCAAAATTGAAAAATTTCCATAAATACTTCTAAATTTCCAAAATTTAGAAAATTTCCAGAAATACATTATGACTATCGCAAAACCATTTTACGATTATGTCGAAACACAACCTGGGCTCTGATACCACTATTGGGTTTCCGGCACCGCGGCGTGTGTGTGTTCGATCATGTTTCGTAAACATGAGTACAGCGGAAGCAATTAAAAATAATAAATCTATATTTATTACAACACACACAACACACGCATGCATATTACAACAAGTGTAGACATAACCGTAAATTAAAATTTGCAATAAAAGAAAATTATCTACGTTATACCTTTCGTATGACGTGTAGCGGGAACGGCATCAACCGGAACGATCCTCGTAAGAATCGTCTCTATCCGTATCCACGCCGAGCTCCTCGGGATGACTTCGCTAAGCCACGAGCTTTGTCTTCGTACGGGTTACTAGCCTCGTGTTGAAGACAACGTGATCGAGAGATGATCACGATCCGAATCCAAATTCGGATCCAAAACCGAGTCCTCAAAACTCGATTCTCCGGAGAGGTATTCGTCAACCGTTTGACGAATCCTTCGTCCCCCACCTCAAAGGATTACCGGAGATTAAATCCCCGGTAAGTTAGCCGCTGTCGGAGCACTAACCGTCGTCCAAACGACGCTCCGACGAGAGGAGGAGAAGCTGTCCAGAAAACAGGACAGCTTGGTGGAGGATATAGGCGCCGGCCAACCAAGGAAAGAAAAGGCTCACCTTGATGCCAAACCTATAGGAGATCACCGGAGGGTCGCCGGAGGATAGCCGACTGAAGCTTGGATGCCGGCAACAAGTTGGACGGCGGCACAAGGGGTTGGGCGGCGGCACACTAGGGTTGGCGCCGAAAACTCCTTCAAGGGGTGGGCGGCAACTCCAAGGGCTAGGGTTTTGGATTAGGGCTTAATTATCCCTTAAGCCCTCTTTTATAGAGAACTACTTCTCTTAATGGTTATTGGATCATAACCATTAGGCCCGTTAACCCGCTCCATTAGGATAAGTTAAAATAAACCAAACCATGATGGTTTATTTTAAGTTAAAATGAACCGAACCAACTTTTGGTTCATTCGTTTAAAATAAACCAAACCCTTTGGTTTATTCTCATCCATTGGATTAGAACCAAACCATTTTGGTCCATCCATTATGTCTTCATAAGACACGGCCCATCCACGCTTTCATTGCGACTGAAACAATTTCATGCTCGCTTTATGTTTGGTCCAACCAAACATAGTTTCTCTCGGTCTGAGAATCCCATTCTCAAGCTCGTTTTAAATCCTTTGGATTACACTCGTTGTGCGTGTGACCAAATAGGTTCTCGGTTTATGTTGGCCGTCTATAATTAACCATTAATTATAGAGCGATCATGAGTGACACCTAGTAGTACATCATGATCCCCAATTAACCGAAAAGATCAACGGTTGATCGAACTATTTACGAAACCCTTGATGCTCGAATGAATCGTGCCCCATTCCCTTCACTCATCTTATACCCACTTGGTTCAGGACATGGTCTATTGTGTCAGTCCCCACTAGGCTGACTACGTCACACCTAGCCCAATTATCATTTCCTCGTCCTACGGATTCTAGTTACTCCACATGTATCGAAGAGTACCTTACTCTAAACATGTAATTCTTTGGCCAAAGACTTTAGTAACAATCCGACGAGAGGCCATGGGTATACATCTCCTCGCAAGGAGTGGTGAATCCTTTATAGGCTATTCAAACACCTTCGATCACTTCGACTTATACCCAATCATCCCGGGTCCACATCTCCTTAGAGATGTTTGCTTAAGATGTCAAAGCATAAGTCTCCATGATCAAGATGACTTGAATACCGCAAGTCAAAAGAACATCGCACTTAAGCCACAGTAAGAACTTCATTGACATATCTATATATGCAGAGAACCATATGAAGTCTTACGGCTGGTCACTCCAATGAACTAGTTACCATAACTAGCATCCACGATTAACTCCGGACATCACAATGTCTCCCCGGTGAGAATCACCGCTTGGATACACCAAGGAGTATACCTCGTGCTAGTCTCGACAGAATTGATGGTGTCCAAATCCATCAATTCATCGACTAGGGATAATTCCGATACATCACAATTACACATGTAGAGATACTCACTAGTTGTGATCCAATCACAAATTCTCTCATGCTGTGAATCGTATCGTGGACATTCAGTAAATGAGTTTAAGATCCAATCAAATACATAAAACATGTATACTCAAATAGTGAATCTTCATTTATCATATAAATGGTTCATACATAAGGCGATTGCCTTAGGACATCTCTCATATATTACTAACATTATCTAGTGCCCCTGCACCAACAATCTCCCCCTTTTTGATCTATGGCAAACCAACACAAAGTTAAGAAAAATTAAAGCATAAAACAGGTATAGTAGAAGATGAATATCATTTCCAAAAACTCCCCCTCAACCAAAACTCCCCCTTAACCCTAGGTGAGTTTTGAAAGAGATAATTTAATTTTCAATATTAAATTTTATGTTACTCCCCCTTAACTTTTGCTCTTCACCCCCTTTTGCCATAAATCAAAAAAATTTTGGGGTTTTTGTATAAAATAGGGTTTTGAAAACAATATCGTATATGCATGCATCTAGATAAATCAAATATGAGTCCAAGCATGCGTCTAGCAGTAGTTAGATAGATTGGTTCGAGGTGTGTCCCTCTGCACCAATAATCTAAAGGTTTATAATATAACTCTTAGGGTTAGTTTGCTCTCCCCCTTAGTCAAATATATGAAGTATAAGAGATGTAGGGGGCGCTAAACTTTGGCCTAAGAGTTGTTAAGTACAATAGTTGAGAAAATAAGTAGTATTTTGAAGAGATTGTTTTAAGTATATTTCAATTATCCTTAACATCTCACCCATTCTATGTGTCTCAGAATTTGTTCACCTTATATGTTTTGTGAGATGATTTTAAATTGATTAAAGATAGTCAACCTTGGGTTAGATTCGGATTTAACCTTTAGATCGTTAAGTAACTTTTCGAGAAACTGGCTTCCAGGTCGTGACGAGGCACAGGGGCATTCTTTGATCGGAACAATGAACACTTCCTTAGACGAAGCCAAATTCAAGAAAATATCACTTAAGTCACTTAGGATTACTTCCTGGTCTAACTAGTTTAGGATACAACGAGGTAGCTTCAGCTAGTTCCACTCGGTCAAGTGCACCAAGCTAGATACGCCTTATCTAGCTCGAATACACGAGACTTTGTTTCCCTAACGTACTATCATCTCGCCGCGTCCTGATACTATATTGTCAAGAGTTGACTAACCATTTACCCTATCTATCCATTCTAAAAATTAAAGTAAAATATGCAATGGTTTTGCTAAGTGGGTATACTATTTTAGTGTTAGCTCCCCCTGGACCATTGAACCAATATGGTCTATTAAAATAATGAACTTGATCCTGGGGAATCCAAAACTTATTAGTCCTTATATGTGAGTTCAATAAAACCTTTGGGACCCATGCTTGGACTCTTTGATGACTGCTTGATGTCCAGCAGTAGACTGCCAGCCTGGCCACTTCCCTGCAGTAAGAGGTTAGCTCAAAAAATGATAAATGCTACGGTTTCTGACCGTCCGATCTTGACCTAGACCTTCCACGGGAAGTCTTAATCGGATCGCCGCCTATGGTCGTCCCCGTAAAGAGGACACGACCTTACAATCTCTCACTCACACGAGCTTACCTCGATAGTAGCTCTCGCTTCCGGCCTTCCACTCGATTCCTTCGGCTCCCTCCGAAGTCACTCGAGTGTCGCCCGACCACCGCGGCTTCCTCCGGGTGTCGCTAGCCTTCAGCTCCAGCTTTAGCAATTTTCTGCACACTTGATTTAGCTCGTGAGATAACGATGTAAACTTAACTTTGTGTCTTTGTCATAATCAAAACACAGGTTCGATTATCTAGTGCCCCTGCACCAACACTTCTATGCTATGTTTTGGATGAGTTCATGATGACTTTTGGTGTTAGATGAAGATAACATGCTCTATGCTAGGTTTTAAATGAGTTCATGTCATGTTTGATGTTAGAAGAAGTTAACATGTTCTATGCTATGTTATAGATAAGTTCATGCTATGTTTTTGATGGTAAATGAAGACAACATGTTGTTTGGTTAACCTAGATTTAAGTGGATGAACCTTTAAGCCTTTGAACCATTTGGCCAAGGTTCAATTAAAACCCTAAGTGCCCTCCCATGCCATGCTTTATGTGTTAAAGAACTAACTTGTGGTTAGTTAGACCATATATAAGTGGTTTGGTGTTTAAAACTTTGATAGAACTCGATGAAGTTTAGGTTATTCCAGGTATACTTGTTCATGATGTTTATACCTTATGCCATGCTTATATGTGTGTGATGTTGTGATCATGTTATGCTTATTACCTCGTAATTGTATGAATGTATGATGTTTTATAAAGAAGGAACATGATATGCATGAAAAGAATATAATATGTTATGAAGAAGAAATATGTTATGGTGAATGATATGTTATGAAGAAGAAATATGTTATGAAAGTCATATGATATGTTATGAAGAAGAAGTATGTTATGATATGAAGAAGAAAAACATGATATGCCATGATAATGAATATGATATGTTTATGAAATGAAATATGATATGTTATGATAAGAAGCATGCATGTATTTTACTTTCTGCATGGCTTGTACCAGGACCCTAACAAGGTCCAAAGGGATGGGCTCCTAAGTTGCCCTAGGCCGACGGACTTAGATCGGGCCTAGGATGGGCTTCTATATTATGATGATGGCCCCTAGGTCGACGGACTAAGATCGGGCCTAGTAACCTAGTAGGTTCGAGACTTGCTACCTCGGGTCTATTTAGGGATGCGCGCTATGATGATGATGATGTGGTACAATGTCGGGCCCAATATGTTGAGAGTTATATTGACGTACCTATAATATATGTTTTCAAAGAGCATCCTGCATATGTTTACATGTTATGTTTTCTTATGTTATATATGTTTACATGCTATGTTTGTTATGTTATATATTTTTACATGTTATGATGGTTATGTTATATATGTTTACATGTTATGATCACTATGTTATATATGTTTACATGTTATGATTGCTATGTTATATATGTGTTTACATGTTATATGCCTGCTTACGATGTTGTATGTTTACATGTTGTTGCCTGCTTATGACTACGCTGATATATTTATGTTATGTCTGCTTATGTTATGATGTTATGTCATGTTATGGTTACGTATGGTTTTGTGAGTAGGACAGGATCTTACTAAGCCTATGTGCTTATAGTTTATGTTCCCTTGTACTGCAGATAAGGGTAAAGGGTGGATAAACTAAAGGGAGCAGCAGGAGGGGCAAAGTGTGTGTGGTAGTGGCATGGTGGAGGAGATCTATTATGTTCTTTATGCATGTTTTCCCTAAGATGATTTAGCTTATGAATTTGAACTAAGTACTTATGAACTGATGAGGCATGCCCTATGTTTAAGAAGAAGTATCTATGAAATAATGATGCATGTTCTATGTTAAGAAAAAGTATCTATGAAATGACGATGCATGTTTATGTTTAAAAAAAAAAAATAAGTCTAAAGTCTTCCGCTGTAAGAAGTACGAAATATGTATAAAGTCTTCCGCTGTAAGAAGTGTATGTATGTAGGGTCGCGTCACGCGCCACCTCTTCGGACCCTTGGAAAGGGCGGGCATGACACTGACTCAATCCTGCGGCCTCGAACTAGGAAGCGATCTTATTTCCTTTTAGTATCAGAGCTTGAATGGAGTCTCGAGCTGTGCAAGGCACTGTGGTAGTTGTACTCTGCCCGCGAAGAAGGTGTCTATGTGCGAAGTCTACTGCCCACCAATCGAATCCAGGAGACGAAAGACGTAACCTCCCTAAGACGCAAGAAGCACAGTTGAGGGATAAGTTGAGTCCCTGAGGTTATGGTGACAGGAAGTAGCCACCGCCTTTGACGTCGACAGCTGCAGCAAGCACAATCCCGTTCAGCTCAGCCTTTGTTCAAGACCATCAAAAAGCAAGGATGGAAGGATCCTACTACTCGGATGGTGAACAACATATTTTCTATGATAACACAGGAGACGTCTATGAGGACCAAGCGAATATCGAGGTCTAGAGCAACCCAGACTTTGTTGAGGGAATAAGTGATGATTATAGCAAATAGTGGCATGCTACCGAGGCTGCCTCACAGGATGGGACATCCTTTTAATTGCTAGCAAATAGTGGGAATTTTCCAGTGGTTCATCGTACCATCTCGGTAGATCTTCCTCATCAATCGATCGACAGCGTAGGCATGTTGCCGAGGCTGCCTCACAGGAGTAGGTCGTGGCTGTCTCCCATGAAGAGTCTGACTCTTCAGTAGTTGCAGTCTCCCATTCGGATGACGATGTCTCAGGGGAAATCCTGTAAGAGCCAGAGAAGTGAGTGGAGCCAGAGCAAAGTTTACCTGATACATCACTCGCCACTGAGCGGGTGCTCTAATACCATGAAGATAGGATCGCTTCACAGTTCGAGGCCGCAAGATGGAGCCGGTACCTAGGACCAAGAACAACGAGAGAAGATGCACGGAGAGACCGAGAGGAACACCAAAACGAGTCTTTATTAAAATAGAAGGAAGTAAGGAGATCAGGATCGCCGTCTGCCTTGCAACCCATTACAAGGGGACTTAAATAGAGAAGGAAAAGGTTAATCATCACATGTCGGGTGCTCATTGGGCCCCATCTTCACATGCAGAGATTCTTTTCTTCTCCACTAAGTCAAGACTATTGGCGGGACAGTGCCAATGATGACTCACAAACCACGAGCTCAAAACCATGAGCGCCCGTTGTTTTCACAAAATCAGGAATCCAAGTGGACCCCGTTGAATAGTATGGCACATGGGCGGCCACCTTTGGGTGCTTATCAGGCACACTGTTTGACACAACAAAAGAAAAAACAATTGTGGCTGACTCAGCCATGTTACATACTGGGCAAACAGAGGCCGACACTGCTGACAAAAGGATGCGCTGGGAAACTGGGTCCTCCACGTTCCATTATTGACTCTGATAATGTACAACCTTTGGGCAGCTGGCTGTACAGAGCCATCGCTGGTTCTTGCCTGACGGACCAGCAACTCCGTCACCAATCTTCACGGCATTTGTTGCTGTCGCTTTCCGTTTCCTCTGCTGCACGAAATACCAACGGAAGCGCAGTCTACTCGGCCTCCTCTTTCTTTGGGCCGAGCTTGGGCTTTGGGCCGCGATTGGATTTACAGGTGCCGAGATGGCTTTTGGAACAATACAAGATCCATGGGACCACTTTTGCTTGGTCACCTTTCCTTTCTCCGATCGTCGCCCTACGCCAGAGCTACTTATCTTCTCCGGGTGCCTATGGCATGCATTTAAAAATCCATTTTTGTGGTGGTGCTCTCTGAAGATGCAAGGAAGGCGGAAGTGGCACTAGGCTACCACTCTCCACACCACCTTTTGAAAAAGGATGGGACATCCTTTTATTCGCCGGCGAACAGTGGGAAATTTTTGACGGTTCTTCATCCCATCTAGGCAGATCTTCATCTTCAGCCAATCAACAATGTAGGCATGTTGCCGAGGCTGGCTCACAAAAGCAGGTCGTGACTGTCTCCCATGAAGAGTCTGACTCTTCTGTAGTTGCAGTGTCCCATTTGAATGAAGATGTCTCAAGGGAAATCCTGCAAGAGCTAGAGCAGTCAGTGGAGCTAGAGCAAAGTTTACCTGATGCATCGCTGGCCACTGAGCTATTGTCGTCGTCCGTTTCCTAGTCGGACGAGATGGGACTGTCATCGGATTCAGAGTGCCGGAAATCATCGCCTGATTTGGATGCTGAAGCATGGGCGCATTGCAGAGCCATCACGGTTCTTGCTCGATGGACCGGAACTCCATCACCAATCTTCACGTTTGCGCTTACTGCCGCTTCAGCCTCCTCACGCCACGGAATACCAACGGAAGCGCAGTCTACTCGGCCTCCTCTTTCTTTGTGTCGGGCTTGGGCTTTGGGCCGTGATTGGATTTGCAGGTGCCGAGATGTCTTTTGGAACAGTACAAGGCCCACGGGCCCACTTTTGCTCGGTCACCTTTCCTTTCTCCGTCGTCGCCTAATAAGCTGCTCATCTTCTCTGAGCACCTATGGTATGGACGAAAAATATGTTTTTGCGGTGGCGCTCTCTGAAGATGGAAGGAAGGCGGAAGTGGAACTAGGCTACCACTCTACCCACCACTCTCCCCACCACCTTCCGAAAAAGGAAGGCGCTCTCTGTTGCATCGCTTCACAGTTTGAGGCCGCAGGATGGAGTCGGTACCTAGGGCCAATAACAACGAGAGAAGATGCACAGAGAGATGAGAGGAACACCAAAACAAGTCTTTATTAAAATAGAGTGAAGTAAGGAGATCGGGATCACCGTCTGCCTTGCAACCCATTACAAGGGGACTTAAATAGAGAAGGAAAAGGTCAATCATCACATGTTGGGTGCTCATTGGGCCCCATCGTCACATGCGGAGATTCTTTTCTTCTCAACTAAGTCAAGCCAAGTGGTGGGACAATACCAATGATGACTCATAAATCACGAGCTCAAAACCATGAGCGCCCGTGGTTTTCACAAACCAGGAATCCAAGTGGACCCCGTTGAACAGTATGGCACATGGGCGGCCACCTTTGGGTGCATATCAGGCAAACTGTTTGACACGACAAAAGAAAAGGCACTCGTGGCTGACTCAGCCACGTTAAAGACTGGGCCAACAGAGGCTGACACTGCCGACACAAGGATGTGCTGGGAAATCGGGTCCTCCACACTCCATTATTGACTCTGATTATGTACAACCTTTGGGCAGCTGGCTGTACGGAGCCATCGTTGGTTCTTGCATGATGGACCAGCAACTCTGTCACCAATCTTCACGTCATTTGTTGCTGTCGCTTTCCATTTCCTCTGCAGCACGGAATACCAATGGAGGCGCAGTCTGCTCGGCCTCCTCTTTCTTTGGGTCGATCTTGGGCTTTTGGCCGCGATTGGATTTGCAGGTGCTGAGATGGCTTTTGGAACAGTACAAGGCCTATGGGCCTGCTTTTGCTCGGTCACCTTTCCTTTCTCTGGTCATCGCGCTACGCCGGAGTTGCTCATCTTCTCTAGGCACCTATGGTACGGATGAAAAATCCATTTTTGCGGTGGTGCTCTCTGAAGACGCAAGGAAGTCGGAAGTGGCACTAGGCTACCACTTTCCCCACCACCTTCTGAAAAAGGATGGGACATCCTTTTATTCACCGACGAACAGTGGGAATTTTTTGACAGTTTGTCATCCTATCTAGGCAGATCTTCATCTTCAACCGGTCGATAGCATAGGCATGCTACCGAGGCTGCCTCACAGGAGCAGGTCCTGGCTATCTCCCATGAAGAGTCTGACTCTTTGGTAGTTGCAGTCTCTCATTTGGATGAAGATGCCTCAGGGATAATCCTGCAAGAGTTATAGCAGTCAGTGGAGCAAGAGCAAAGTTTACTTGAAGCATTGCTGGCCACTGAGCTATTACCGTCGTCCGTTTCCCAATCGGACGAGGTGCTACTGTCATCGGATTTAGAGCACCGTGAATCATCGCCTGATCCGGATCTTTGAAGAGTGTTAGGTGGTGATTGTCCATCTTCGGATGAGTAAGAAGTTACGGGAACAACAACCCCAAACTGGTTGTTGTAGATACTAGCGATAGTAAGGATAGCCGTTGTAATCCTCGCTTCTTCCCTCATCATAGTTTGGGTCGCTCCAGACTTCGATGTTCGTTTGGTCCTCATAGAAGTCTCCTGTGTATTCATAGAAACCATGTTGCTGACTATCCGAGTAGTAGGATACTTCCATCCTTGCTTTTTGATGATCTTAAACAAAGGCTGAGCTGAACGAGATTGTGCTTGTTGCGGCTGTCGACGTCAAAGACGGTGGCTACTTCCTGCCACCGTAACCTCAGGGACTCAACTTATCCCTCAACTACGCCTCTTGCGTCTTACGGAGGTTACATCTTTTGTCTCCTGGATTTGATCGGTGGGCTATAGACTTGCACACGCACCTTCTTCGCGGGTAGAGTACAACTAACACAGTGCCTTGCACAGCTCGAGACTCCTTTCAAGCTCTAATAGCAAAAGGAAATAAGATCACTTCTCAGTTCGAGGCCGCAGGATGGAGTCGGCACCTAGGGCCAAGAACAACGAGAGAAGATTCAACAGAGAGATAGAGAGGAACACCAAAATGAGTCTTATTAAAACAGAGGAAAGTAAGGAGATCGGGATCACTGTCTGCCTTGCAACTCATTACAAGGGGACTTAAATAGAGAAGGAAAAGGTTAATCATCACTTGACGGGTGCTCATTGGGCCCCATCGTCACATGCGGAGATTCTTTTCTTCTCCACTAAGTCAAGACGAGTGGCGGGACAGCGCCACTGATGACTCGCAAATCACGAGCTCAAAACAATAAGCGCCTGTGGTTTTCACAAAACCAAAAATCCAAGTGGACCCCGTTGAAAAGTATGGCACATGGGCGGCTACCTTTGGGTGCTTATCAGGCACACTGTTCGACAAAACAAAAGAAAAGACACTCGTGGCTAACTAAGCCACATTACAGACAAGGCCAATAGAGGCCGACACTGCCGACACAAGGATGCGCTGGGAAACAGGGTCCTCCACGCTCCATTATTGACTCTGATAATGTATAGCCTTTGGGAAACTGGCTGTATGGATCCATCGCTTGTTCTTTCCTGACGGACTAGCAACTCCGTCACCAAACTTCACGGCGTTTGTACTGTCGCTTTCCATTTTCTCTGCTGCACAGAATACCAACGGAAGCGCAGTCTACTCGACCTCCTCTTTCTTTAGGCCGGGCTTGGGGTTTGGGCCGCGATTGGATTTGCAGGTGCCGAGATGGATTTTGGAACAGTACAATTAAGGCCCACCAGGCTACTTTTGCTCGGTTACCTTTCCTTTCTCCGGTCGTTACCCTACGCCGGAGCTGCTCATCTTCTCCGGGTGCCTATGGTACGAACGAAAAATCCATTTTTGCAGTGGCACTCTCTGAAGATGCAACGATGGTGGAAGTGGCACTAGGCTACCACTCTCCCCACCACCTTCCAAAGAAGGATGGGACATCCCTTTATTCGTCGGTGAACAGTGGTAATTTTCTGGCGGTTCGTCATCCCATCTAGGCAGATCTTCATCTTCAGCTAGTCGACAGCGTAGGCATGCTGCCGAGGCTGCCACACAGGAGTAGGTCGTGTCTGTCTCCCATGAAGAGTCTGACTCTTCGATAGTTGCAATCTCCCATTCGAATGAAGATGTCTCAGTGGAAATCCTGCAAGAGCCAGAGCTCTCAGTGGAGCCAGAGCAAAGTTTACCTGATGCATCGCTGGCCACTGAGCTATTGTTGTCGTTCATTTCCAAGTTGGACGAGGTGCGACTATCATCTGATTCATAGCGTCGAGAATCATCGCCTGATCCGGATGCTGAAGCACGTTAGCACAAACAATAGGGTTGTGATTATGCATCTTGATGAGTTAGATGTGCACAACAACCCTAGACTAGTTGTTGTAGAGACAAGCAATTGTAAGGATAACCATTGTATTCCTCGCTTCTTCCCTCATCGTAGTCTGGTTCTCTACAGACCTCGATGTTCATTTGGTCCTCGTAGAAGTCCCCTGTGTATTCATAGAAACCATGTTGCTCACCATCCGAGTAGTAGGATCCTTCCATCCTTGCTTTTTGATGATCTTAAACAAAGTCTGAGCTGAACAAGATTGTGCTTGTTGTAGCCATCGATGTCAAAGGCAGTTGCTACTTCCTGTAACCGTAACCCCAGGAACTCAATTTATCCCTCAACTGCACCTCTTGCGTCTTACAAAGGTTATATGTTTTGTCTCATGGATTTGATCGGTGGGCCGTAGACTTCGCACACATACACCTACTTCGCGAGCAGAGTACAACTAAAACAATGCTTTTCATAGCTCGAGACTCCTTTAAAGCTCTGATACCATGAAGATAGGATCGCTTCACAGTTCGAGGCCGCAGGATGGAGCCGATACCTAGGGCCAAGAACAACGAGAGAAGATGCACATAGAGACCGAGAGGAACACCAAAATGAGTCTTTATTAAAATAGAGGGAAGTAAGGAGATCAGGATCACCGTCTGCCTTGCAACCCATTACAAGGGGACTTAAATAGAGAAGGAAAGGGTTAATCATCACATGTCGGGTGCTCATTGGGCCCCATCATCACTTGTGGAGATTTTTTTCTTCTCCACTAAGTCAAGACGAGTGGCGGGACAGCGCCACTAATGACTCGCAAACCACGAGCTCAAAACCATGAGCGCCCGTGGTTTTCACAAAACCAGGAATCCAAGTGGACCCCGTTGAACAGTATGGCACATGGGCGGCCACCTTTGGGTGCTTATCAGGCACACTGTTCGACATGACAATGGAAAAGACACTCGTGGCTGACTTAGCCATGTTACAGACTAGGACAACAGAGGCCGACACTGCCGACACAAGGATGTTTTGGAAAACCGGGTCCTCCACGCTCCATTATTGACTCTGATAATGTACAGCCTTTGGGAAGCTGGCTGTACGCAGCAATCGCTGGTTCTTGCCAGACGGACCAGCAACTCCGTCACCAATATTCACGGCGTTTGTTGCTGTCGCTTTCAGTTTCCTCTACTGCACGGAATACCAACGGAAGCACTGTCTACTCGTCCTCCTCTTTCTTTGGGCTGGACTTAGGTTTTGGGTCGCGATTGGATTTGCAGGTGCTGAGATGGCTTTTGGAACAGTACAAGGCCCACGGACCTGCTTTTGCTCGGTCACCTTTCCTTTCTTCAATCATCGCCCTACGCCGGAACTGCTCATCTTCTCCGGGCACCTATAGTAAGGACAAAAAATCCATTTTTGTGGTGGCGCTCTCTGAAGATGCAAGGAAGGTGGAAGTGGCACTAGGCTACCACTCTCCCCACCACCTTCCGAAAAAGGATGGGACATCGTTTTATTCATTTGGCGAAACATGGGAATTTTTGGCGGTTAAATGCGTCCTATCTCGGCAGATCTTCATCTTCAACCGGTCGACAGTGTAGGCATGCTGCCAAAGCTGCCTCACAGGAGAAGGTCGTGGCTGTCTCCCATGAAGAGCCTGAATCTTCGGTAGTTGCAGTCTCCCATTCGGATGAAGATGTCTCAGGGGAAATTCTGCAAGATCCAGAATAAAGTTTACCTGATGCATCGCTGGCTACTGAGCTATTGCCGTCGTCGGTTTCCCAGTCACACGAGAGGATGGAGTCGGCACCTAGGGCCAAGAACAACGAGAGAAGATGCAATAGAGAGACAGAGAGGAACACCAAAATGAGTCTTATTAAAATAGAGGGAAGTAAAGAGATCGAGATCGCCATCTGCCTTGTAACCCATTACAAGGGGACTTAAATAGAAAAGGAAAAGGTCAATCATCACAAGTCGGGTGCTCATTGGGCCCCATCGTCACATGCAGAGATTCTTTTCTTATCCACTAAGTCAAGCCAAGTGGAAGGACAACGCCAATTATGACTCGTAAACCACGAGCTCAAAACCTTAAGCGCCCGTGGTTTTCACAAACCAGGAATCCAAGTTGTCCCCGTTGAATAGTATGTCACATGGGCGGCCACCTTTGGGTGCTTATCAGGCACACTGTTTGACACGATAAAAGAAAAGACATTCGTGGCTGACTCAGCCACGTTACAGACTGGGCACACAGAGTCTGAAACTGCCAACACAAGGATGCGCTGGGAAACTGGGTCCTCTACGCTCCATTATTGACTCTGATAATGTACAACCTTTGGGAAGCTGGCAGTATGGAGCCATCGCTGGTTCTTTCCAGATGGACTAGCAACTCCGTCACTAATCTTCACGGCATTTGTTGCTGTCGCTTTACGTTTCCTCTGCTGCATGGAATACCAACGGATGCACATTCTACTCGTCCTCTTCTTTCTTTGGGCCGAGCTTGGGCTTTCTTTCCGGACCGCGATTGGATTTACCGGTGCCGAGATGACTTTTGGAACAGTACAAGGCCCACATGCCCGCTTTTTCTCTGTCACCTTTCCTTTCTCCGGACGTCGCCCTATGCCGGAGATGTTCATCTTCTCCGGGCGCCTATGGTACGAATGCAAAATCTATTTTTGTGGTGGCACTCTCTGAAGATGCAATGAAGGCAGAAGCGGCATTAGGCTACCACTCTCCCTACCACCTTCCGATAAAGGATGGGACATCCTTTTAATTGTCGGTGAATAGTGGGAATTTTTTGGTGGTTCGTCGTCCCTTCTCGGTAGATCTTCTTTGTCAACCGATTGACAACGTAGGCATGCTGCATAGGATGGCTCACAGAAGCAAGTTGTGGCTGTCTCCCATGAAGATTCTGACTCTTCGGTAGTTACAGTCTCCCATTGGAATGAAGATGTCTCAAAGGAAATCCTGCAAGAGCCAGAGCAGTCAGTGAAGCCATAGTAAAGTTTACCTAATGCATCGCTGGCCACTGAGCAGGTGTCGTCTTCCATTTCCTAGTCGAACGACGTGCAACTGTCATCGGATTCAGAGCATCGGGAACCATCGGCTGATCCATATGCTGAAGCGTGCTGGCATGGACAATAGGGCTGTGATTGTCTATCGTCAGATGAGTAAGACGCTTCGCGGGCACAACAACCCAGACTAGTCGTTATGGAGACAAGCGATCGTAAGGATAGTCGCTGTAATCATCACTTCTTCTCTCATCGTATTTTGGGTCGCTCCAGACCTCGATATTTGCTTGGTCCTCATAGAAGTCTCGTGTGTAATCATAGAAAATATGTTGTTCACCCTCCAAGTAGTAGGATCCATCCATCCTTGCTTTTTGATGGTCTTGAACAAAGGCTGATCTAAACGGGATTGTGCTTGTTGTGGCTTCTGATATCAAAGGCGGTGGCTACTTCTTGTCAACGTAACCTCAGGGACTCATCTTATCCCTCAACTGTGCCTCTTGCGTCTTACGGAGGTTACATCTTTTGTCTCCTGGATTTGATCGGCGGGCAGTAGACTTCGCACACAAACACCTTCTTCACGGGTAGAGTACAGCTAACACATCTCCTTGCAGAGCTTGAGACTCCTTTCAAGCTCTAATACCAAAAGAGAAAAAGATCGCTTCTCAGTTCGAGGCCACAGGATGGAGTCGGCACCTAGGGCCAAGAACAACGAGAGAAGATGCAACAGAGAGACAGAGAGGAACACCAAAACGAGTCTTATTAAAATAGAGGGAAGTAAGGAGATCGATCTGCTGCCCTTTGCCAAGGGGACTTAAATAGAGAAGGAAAAAATTAATCATCACATGTCGGGTGCTCATTGGGCCCCATCGTCACATGCGGAGATTCTTTTCTTCTCCATTAAGTCAAGACGAGTGGCGGGAAAGCGCCACTGATGACTCGCAAACCACGAGCTCAAAACCATGAATGCCCGTAGTTTTCACAAAACTAGGAATTCAAGTGGACCCCGTTGAACAGTATGGCACATGGCCTGCCACCTTTGGGTGCTTATCAGGCACACTATTCGACACAACAAAAGAAAAGACACTCGTGGCTGACTCAGCCACGTTACAGACTAGGCCTGCTCAGGCCGACACTACCGACACAAGGATGCACTGGGAAATCGGGTCCTCCACGCTCCATTATTGACTCTGATAATGTACAACCTTTGGGCAGGTGACTGTACGGAGCCATCGCTAGTTCTTGCCTGACGGACCAGCAACTCCGTCTCCAATCTTCTTGGTGTTTGTTGCTTTCACTTTCCGTTTCCTCTGTTGCATGGAATACCAACGAAAGCTCATACTACTCGGCCTCCTCTTTCTTTAGGCCGGGCTTGGGGTTTGGGCCGCGATTGGATTTGTAGGTGCCGAGATGGATTTTGGAACAGTACAATTAAGGCCCACCAGGCCACTTTTGCTCGGTAACCTTTCCTTTCTCCGGTCGTTACCCTACGCCGGAGCTGCTCATCTTCTCCGGGCGCCTATGGTACGGACGAAAAATCCATTTTTGCAGTGGCACTCTCTGAAGATGCAACGATGGCGGAAGTGGCACTAGGCTACCACTCTCCCCACCACCTTCCAAAGAAGGATGGGACATCCTTTTATTCGTCGGTGAACAGTGGTAATTTTCTGGCGGTTCGTCATCCCATCTAGGTAGATCTTCATCTTCAGCTGGTCGACAACGTAGGCATGTTGCAGAGGCTGCCTCACAGGAGTAGGTCGTGTCTGTCTCCCATGAAGAGTCTGACTCTTCGATAGTTGCAATCTCCCATTCGGATGAAGATGTCTCAGTGGAAATCCTGCAAGAGCCAGAGCTATCAGTGGAGCCAGAGCAAAGTTTACCTGATGCATCGCTGGCCACTGAGCTATTGTTGTCATTCGTTTCCAAGTTGGACGAGGTGCGACTATCATCTGATTCAGAGCGTCGAGAATCATCGCCTGATCCGGATGCTGAAGCACGTTAGCACAAACAATAGGGTTGTGATTGTCTGTCTTCAGATTAGTTAGATGCTTCGCGGGCACAACAACCCCAGATTAGTTGTTGTAGAGACAAGCAATTGTAAGGATAACCATTGTATTCCTCGCTTCTTCCCTCATCGTAGTCTGGTTCGCTACAAACCTTGATGTTCATTTGGTCCTCGTAGAAGTCTCCTGTGTATTCATAGAAACCATGTTGCTCACCATCCGAGTAGTAGGATCCTTCCATCCTTGCTTTTTGATGATCTTAAACAAAGTCTGAGCTGAACAAGATTGTGCTTGTTGCAGCCATCGATGTCAAAGGCAGTTGCTACTTCCTGTAATCGTAACCCCAGGAACTCAATTTATCCCTCAACTGCACCTCTTGCGTCTTACAGAGGTTACATGTTTTGTCTCATGGATTTGATCGGTGGGCAGTAGACTTCGCACACATACACCTACTTCGCGAGCAGAGTACAACTAAAACAGTGCTTTTCAAAGCTCGAGACTCCTTTAAAGCTCTGATACCATGAAGATAGGATCGCTTCACAGTTCGAGGCCGCAAAATGGAGCCGATATCTAGGGCCAAGAACAACGAGAGAAGATGCACATAGAGACCGAGAGGAACACCAAAATGAGTCTTTATTAAAATAGAGGGAAGTAAGGAGATCGGGATCACTGTCTGCCTTGCAACCCATTACAAGGGGACTTAAATAGAGAAGGAAAAGGTTAATCATCACATGTCAGGTGCTCATTGGGCCCCATCGTCACTTGTGGAGATTTTTTTCTTCTCCACTAAGTCAAGACGATTGGCGGGACAACGCCACTGATGACTCGCAAACCACGAGCTCAAAACCATGAGCGCCCGCGATTTTCACAAAACCAAGAATCCAAGTGGACCCCGTTGAACAGTATGGCACATGGGCGGCCACCTTTGGGTGCTTATCAGGCACACTGTTCGACATGACAATCGAAAAGACAATCGTGGCTGACTACCACGCATGCATCGGGACAACAGAGGTCGACATCGCTGACACAAGGATGCTTTGGAAAACCGGTCCTCCACGCCCATTATCGACTGATAATGTACACCTTTGAAAAGTCGGGTCAGACGCAGAATCGCCGTTCTTGCCGACGGACCAAAGAACTCCGTCACCAATATTAACGGCGTTTGTTGCTGTCGCTTTCAGTTTCCTCTACTGAACGGAATACCAACGGAAGCACTGTCTACTCATCCTCCTCTTTCTTTGGGCTGGACTTAGGTTTTGGGTCGCGATTGGATTTACAGGTGCTGAGATGGCTTTTGGAACAGTACAAGGCCCACGGGCCCGCTTTTTCTCGGTCACCTTTCCTTTCTTCGATCATCGCCCTACGCCAGAGCTGCTCATCTTTTCCGGGCACCTATAGTAAGGACAAAAAATCCATTTTTGTGGTGGCGCTCTCTGAAGATGCAAGGAAGGCGGAAGTGGCACTAGGCTACCACTCTCCCCACCACCTTCCGAAAAAGGATGGGACATCCTTTTATTCGCCGGTGAACAGTGGGAATTTTTCGACGGTTCATCGTCCTATCTCGGCATATCTTCATCTTCAATCGGTCGATAGTGTAGGCATGCTGCCAAAGCTGCCTCACAGGAGAAGGTCATGGCTGTCTCCCATGAAGAGCCTGAATCTTCGGTAGTTGAAGTCTCCCATTCGGATGAAGATGTCTCAGGGGAAATTCTTCAAGATCCAGAACAAAGTTTACTTGATGCATCACTGGCTACTGAGCTATTGCCGTCGTCGGTTTCCCAGTCAGACGAGAGGATGGAGTCGGCACCTAGGGCCAAGAACAATGAGAGAAGATGCAATAGAGAGACAGAGAGGAACACCAAAATGAGTCTTATTAAAATAGAGGGAAGTAAAGAGATCGAGATCGCCATCTGCCTTGCAACCCATTACAAGGGGACTTAAATAGAGAAGGAAAAGGTCAATCATCACAAGTCGGGTGCTCATTGGGCCCCATCGTTACATGCAGTGATTCTTTTCTTATCCACTAAGTCAAGCCAAGTGGAAGGACAACGCCAATGATGACTCGTAAACCACGAGCTCAAAACCTTGAGCGCCCGTGGTTTTCACAAACCAGGAATCCAAGTTGTCCCCGTTGAATAGTATGGCACATGGGCAGCCACCTTTGGGTGCTTATCAGGCACATTGTTTGACACGATAAAAGAAAAGACATTCGTGGCTGACTCAGCCACGTTGTAATCGGGCACACAAAGTCGCCGACACAAGGATGCGCTGGGAAACTGGGTCCTCTACGCTCCATTATTGACTCTGATAATGTACAACCTTTGGGAAGCTGGCAGTATGGAGCCATCGCTGGTTCTTTCCAGATGGACTAGAAACTCCGTCACCAATCTTCACGGCATTTGTTGCTGTCACTTTACGTTTCCTCTGCTGCATGGAATACCAACGGATGCACATTCTACTCGTCCTCTTCTTTCTTTGGGCCGAGCTTGGGCTTTCTTTCTGGACCGCAATTGGATTTACAGGTGCCGAGATGACTTTTGGAACAGTACAAGGCCCACATGCCCGCTTTTTCTCTGTCACCTTTCCTTTCTCCGGACGTCGCCCTACGCCGGAGATGTTCATCTTCTCCGGGCGCCTATGGTATGAACGCAAAATCTATTTTTGTGGTGGCACTCTCTGAAGATGAAATGAAGGCAGAAGCGGCATTAGGCTACCACTCTCCCCACCACCTTCCGATAAAGGATGGGACATCCTTTTAATTGCCGGTGAATAGTGGGATTTTTTTGGTGGTTCGTCGTCCCTTCTTGGTAGATCTTCTTTGTCAACCGATTGACAACGTAGGCATGCTGCATAGGATGGCTCACAGAAGCAGGTTGTGGCTGTCTCCCATGAAGATTCTGACTCTTCTGTAGTTACAGTCTCCCATTGGGATAAAGATGTCTCAAAGGAAATCCTGCAAGAGCCAGAGCAGTCAGTGAAGCCATAGTAAAGTTTACCTGATGCATCGCTGGCCACTGAGCGGGTGTCGTCGTCCATTTCCTAGTCGGACGACGTGCAACTGTCATCGGATTCTGAGCATCGGGAACCATCGGCTGATCCATATGCTGAAGCGTGCTGGCATGGACAATAGGGCTGTGATTGTCCATCGTCAGATGAGTAAGACGCTTTGCCGGCACAACAACCCAGACTAGTTGTTATGGAGACAAGCGATCGTAAGGATAGTCGCTGTAATCATCACTTCTTTTCTCATCGTATTCTGGGTCGCTCCAGACCTCGATATTTGCTTGGTCCTCATAGAAGTCTCGTGTGTAATCATAAAAAATATGTTGTTCACCCTCCAAGTAGTAGGATCCTTCCATCCTTGCTTTTTGATGGTCTTGAACAAAGGCTGATCTAAACGGGATTGTGCTTGTTGTGGCTTCTGATGTCAAAGGCGGTGGCTACTTCCTGTCAACGTAACCTCAGGGACTCAACTTATCCCTCAACTGTGCCTCTTGCGTCTTACGGAGGTTACATCTTTTGTCTACTGGATTTGATCGGCGGGCAGTAGACTTCGCACACAGACACCTTCTTCACGGGCAGAGTACAGCTAACACATCTCCTTGTAGAGCTTGAGACTCCTTTCAAGCTCTAATACCAAAAGAAAAAAAGATCGCTTCTCAGTTCGAGGCCGCAGGATGGAGTCGGCACCTAGGGCCAAGAACAACGAGAGAAGATGCAACAGAGAGACAGAGAGGAACACCAAAATGAGTCTTATTAAAATAGAGGGAAGTAAGGAGATCGGGATCGTCGTCTGCCTTGCAACCCATTACAAGGGGACTTAAATAGAGAAGGAAAAAATTAATCATCACATGTCGGGTGCTCATTGGGCCCCATCGTCACATGCGGAGATTCTTTTCTTCTCCATTAAGTCAAGACGAGTGGCGGGAAAGCGCCACTGATGACTCGCAAACCACGAGCTCAAAACCATGAGCGCCCGTAGTTTTCACAAAACCAGGAATTCAAGTGGACCCCATTGAACAGTATGGCACATGGCCTACCACCTTTGGGTGCTTATCAGGCACACTATTCGACACGACAAAAGAAAAGACACTCGTGGCTGACCATCGCGTTCTGATTAGGCTCGAGGCCGAACGCCACACAAGGATGCACTGGGAAATCGGGTCCTCCACGCTCCATTATTGACTCTGATAATGTACAACCTTTGGGCAGGTGACTGTACGGAGCCATCGCTAGTTCTTGCCTGATGGACCAGCAACTCCGTCACCAATCTTCTTGGTGTTTGTTGCTTTCACTTTCCGTTTCCTCTGTTGCATGGAATACCAACGAAAGCTTAGACTACTCGGCCTCCTCTTTCTTTGGGTCGGGCTTGGGCTTTTGGCCGCAATTGGATTTGCAAGTGCCGAGATGGCTTTTGGAACAGTACAAGGCCCTCGGGCCCACTTTTGCTCGGTCACCTTTCCTTTCTCCAATCGTCGCCCTACGCCGGAGATGCTCATCTTCTCCGGGTACCTATGGTACGGACAAAAAATCCAATTTTGCAGTGGCGCTCTCTGAAGATGCAAGGAAGGAGGAAGTGGCACTAGGCTACCACTCTCCCCACTACCTTCCAAAAAATGATGGGTGACTGAGCAGAAGCGTGCCTGTGGGCCTTGTACTGTTCCAAAAGCCATCTCGGCACCTATAAATCCAATCGTGGCCTAGAAAGAAAGCCCAAGCCTGGCCCAAAGAAAGAAGAGGCTGAGTAGACTGCGCATCCGTTTGTATTTCGTGCAGTAGAAGAAACGGAAAGCGACAGCAACAAATGACGTGAAGATTGGTGACGGAGTTACTGGTCCGTCTGGCAAGAACCAACGACGGCTCCGTACAACTAGTTGTTCGAAGACTGTACATTATCAGAGTCAATAATGGAGCGTGGAGGACCCAATTTCCCTGCGCTTCCTAGTGTCAACCTCTGTTGGCCCAGTCTGTAACATGGCTGAGTCAGCCACGAATGTCTTTTCTTTTGTTCCTGAGAAGCACCCAAAGGTGGCCCCCATGTGCCATACTATTCAACGGGGTCCACTTGGATTCCTAGTTTGTGAAAACCACGGGCGCTCATGGTTTTGAGCTCGTGGTTTATGTTAGGGCAATCTCTTGCCATGATTAGGTTTTGATGTGTGTAGCAAAGGGTTTAAGTTAGTTTGTTATGATGATTTGATATGTGCGTTGAAGTCGTGCAGGACTTAGTAATTCGCACATGGAGCCATGGCGAGTTTCACATCTCATGACTCGGTCCTTGAGTCGGTGAAGGATTGCTTTGCGGAAGCCGTGCGCTTGGAGCATCCGAGGGACCGCCGGACGAGAAGCTTGGAGTGAAGCCGGAGGAAGTAGACTTCGAGGCAAGAGACACGAAGGAGCATTGCAGAGTCGTGCGCCTGATGCTGCCTAGTGACATGGCCGCGAACGAAGAGAACTTGAGCGAGGACTCGAGGGATGAGAGTGAGCGATTGTAACCGGGAAGGGTAGCTCTTAGGTGAAACTTGGCCCATTTGGCCAAGTGTCGGATGAGTTTTCGACACGATCGGCCATGTTATGGGCGATCGGGCTCTAAGTCGATGGTTCGATCGGTGGTATAAGACCAATTTAGATTAATGGCGATCGGCATGATCGCTGAATGGCAATGATCGATGGCATCGATGATGTCGGTCATCGATCATTGAGCACTCGGAATGGTACGATCGATGCCGCGGTAGGATCAATCGACCGCGAACGGAGTCAACTCCATTGGCACTGATCGGTCGAGCATCACGATCGTCGGGATGGTCCCTCTTCCTCTATAAAAAGAAAGGGGGTGGGGCTTTGGGAGGCTAATGCTTATGCTCTAAGTGATCTTCCTAGTGCCCCACAAGCTCTAAACTCTTCTTACTTGTTTTTACTCCATTCTTATTGTAAGAAGAGTGATCTTGATTGTAAAGGTTACCTCCACCTAGCTTGGTGCAAAGGAGAGACCAATAGTGATTGGCTTTGGAGGAGTGATTCACCTTGGACGAATCGGACTATGGATTAGCGGCGTAGCCGTGAACCACCTTACATCTTCTTTGTTAGTGTTTATATTTTCATTTATTGCTTTGTCTTTATTGTTTATGCTTCCGCTTGCGCTAACGATTGTGTAGAGCAAACGAAGGAGAGAATTCCGACATCCATCGTAAGAGGGCTATTCACCCCCTCTAGCCGGCCGTTCGATCCCCTACAAGTGGTATCAGAGCCAAGGAAAGCTTGTCGAGGACTAACCGCCACAACAAGCAACTTTCAAAATGGTCGGCTCCAACATCCATCCTCCGAAGTTTGAAGGAGAATTCGCTTGGTGGAAGAAACAAATGGAGGTATTTTTCGAAACGGATTTTGATATTATGATTACAATGGAATCCGGTTTCATTTTGCCTAGGGATGAAGAGGGGAAGCCAATAGAGAAATCTAGGTGGACCAAAAGGCAAAGGGAAGAGCACCTTGCAAATTCAAAAGCCAAGCATCATCTCTTCAATGTGCTCCCCCAAAAAGAAATCAACCGAATAGGAGAATGCCTAAGCACCAAGGAGATGTGGGAGAAGCTAATTGAGCTTCATGAAGGCACATCCGAGGCGAAGCTAGCAAGGAGAGATCTCCTCCGCTCCCAACTATCCAACATTAAATTAGAAAAGGGAGAAAAGGTAACTTCTTTGCATTCTAGATTCAAAGAAATTTTAAATGGACTAACAAGTGTAGGAGAAAGGCTCTCCAATCGCGATATGATAATGAAGGCCATAGATGCTTTCCCCCGATCATCCAAGTGGAGTTCAATGGTGGACTCATTTTACATTTCAAAGAATCTAGAGGTAAGTACTCTAGATGAATTTTTCTCCACTATGGAATTACATGAATCTAGGCTTGAAGAAATACAAGAAGAGCCAAAAATACAACCTTCAAGGGGAGTAGCATTGTTGGCAAATAAGGGGAAGAAGAAGATAGAGATCCCCTCCTCCGATGATGATGAAGCCTCTACCTCCTCCATGGATAGCACGGAAGAAGCCTACATGGTAAGGAAGGTAAGACGTGCATTTAAGAATTTTAGATTTGATAAATCTCATGATAGGAATAGAAGACCAAGGAGGAAGGTCATATGCTACAATTGCCAAGGAGAGGGGCACATAAGGGACAATTGTCCTCTCCTAAACAAGAGCAAGGAAGAGAGGAAAAAGAAAGAAGAAAAGAAGAAGAAAAAGGGGAGCAAGAAAAAGAAGGAAGAGGAGAAGAAGACAAAAGAAAAGGGGAAGACCAAAGCTCTAAAGGCAAGGACTTGGGATGACCCATCCTCATCCTCCTCATCATCATCGGATGAGGAGAATGCCTTTGTCACCAATTTGGCCTTGATGGCCTTTGATGACTTGGATTGCTCTTCCTCCGAAAATGAAGGATCAAGCTCAAGAGGAGAGAGCTCAAGTGAAGGGGGAGCTTCTACATCCTCCTCATCCGAAGAAGAAGAAGAGGATATGGAAACTATGGTAACGAAAGCCTCTCCTAAGAAAATAGTTTCCATAATTTCTAGTTTAACTAAGGACTTATTTGGAATGAAAAAGAAAAATAAAAGCATGCTTAATCAAATTAAGGCATTGGAAAATATGCTAGAAAATGCATGCTTAAATGATAATATTTCTTCTAGCTTAAATGATGCATGCTCACATGACCTTTATGTGCCATTAGATGTTAGTGATGCATGTATAAATGAAAATAGGGACTTAAGGGAAAAGGTAGATTATTTAACAAAAGCCCTAGAAAAATTCACAATTGGCTCCAACACATTGAACATGATCTTAGGGAGCCAAAGAGCTAGCTTCAACAAAAAGGGCCTAGGTTATAAAGAAAAGAAAAATGAAAAGGCCTATAAATACCTAATTGCTAGGGGACAAGATAAAAAGAAGGTAATAGTTAGGAAATGGATCCCCAAGGAGTATCTAGTGAACCCAATAGGCAAGAACTTATTTTGGGTTCCAAAATCCATCCTTAAGGGTTAGAAAACCCCTAGGGTAGTCAACCATATGCAATTGACCTATATCATATTTTGGTTGACTTAGGATGGCGGGACAACATTTTTAGAATAGTGTTGGGTGATGATAACGTGTCCATAAATAGATAATAATGCTTAAATCATGATGATTAATGTAATTGATACACATGTTTGCAATCATGATTTATGATATTGTGATTTGGCACATAATCATAAGAAATAGGGTTTGAATCATGCTTTAGGTGATACTTTACTTATTATCATCATATAATACCTAATGCATGATTATTATTTGATGAATACATGTATTTCATGATCATAATGTAGAATCAATTGATATATGCCTTTATGATCATGAGGATTGTTAGGTTGATACTTAACCTTGATAGAATTGTATGAATATGATGGTTAAGTATATACAAATACCTCTAGGATACATCTCACACTCACTATAGGCTACCATGATTGAAAACTTAGCATGGGTGAGATGTTAGGATGATACAAATGTCCACTAATGCCTATGACATTTAGATGGTCATTTAAAGTATCAAAATAGCAATAATAGACCAATCATGGGGAAGGATTATGTTTAATTCATAGACATATTTCCCAAAGATCATGGTTGGATATTTCATATGTTTTCAAAACAATTTCTTATTTTAAAATACATGTATTCATGTTTTGAAACAATTGGATGCAAAACTAGGTGTTAAACTTGATACTAGAATGATCAAAAACCTAGTTGTTTTTAAAGCTTTTGGATTTTTGGCAAATATCAGAAAATATAATGATTTTTCATGAAAAACTATTTTCTTTGATATAGATACTTACAAGAAATATGTTCCCCAAATTTCATGATTTTTCGAATTTTCTGGAATTTTTAATGCATTTCTGAATTTCGATCCGAAAATCAAGAATTCCACGAAAACCTTAATGCCGGTCATTGGTAGTCCAACCACGATCATTGATGGTCTGAAAATCAGAACAGTGAAGGCCGAATTCAGGTTTTAATTCAATTTTTGGTATTTTTCCTTCTATTATACTTGATGCCATGAGTTTATAACTTAGTGTTAATCTTTTTGATGGTGTCAAAGGGGGAGAAATAATTATGTTTAAGTTAAATATTTTAGGGGGAGAAATATATGATAGGGGGAGAGAATTTGTAGAGAGACTTTCATGGATTAAGGGGGAGTTGCATGTTGCTATATCATGTTTATGTTTACATGCTTTCTTTCCTTAGAAATTTTTATCAAATGTTTTTACCTAACTTAAACGGATTGCCACACATCAAAAAGGGGGAGATTGTTAGGGCAATCTCTTGCCATGATTAGGTTTTGATGTGTGTGGCAAAGGGTTTAAGTTAGTTTGTTATATGATTTGATATGTGCGTTGAAGTCGTGCAGGACTTAGTAATTCACACATGGAGCCGTGGCGAGTTTCACATCTCATGACTCGGTCCTTGAGTCGGTGAAGGATTGCTTTGCAAAAGCCATGCGCTTGGAGCATCCGAGGGACCGTCGGACGAGAAGCTTGGAGTGAAGCCGGAGGAAGTAGACTTCGAGGCAAGAGACGCGAAGGAGCATTGCAGAGCCATGCGCCTGATGCTGCCGAGGGACGTGGTCGTGAACGAAGAGAACATCGAAGGCGAGGGACTCCAAGGGATGAGAGTGAGCGATTGTAACCCGGGAAGGGGTAGCTCTTAGGTGAAACTTGGCCATTTGGCCAAGTGTCGGATGAGTTTTCCCGACACCAGTCGACTGCCATGTTATGGCAGTCGACTGCTCTAAGTCGATGGTTCGATCGACTGGTATAAGACCAGTTTAGTGCTTGGCAGTCGACTTCCATGGACTAGCGATGTCGAGTCGATCAGCACAACCGCCGAGGAATGGCGATCGGATCGATGGCAATGCGCAGACGCAGAATAGAGTCGACTCCATTGAGCACTCTCGGATCGAGCATCGGTCGGTGATGGTAGGATCATCGGTGATGCCACCGCTGGATGAAATCCAAGGTGGAAGCGCCGTTATTGGGCAACGACTACGGGATCAGTCGACTGATCAAGGGCATCAGTCGACTGATCCTGTGTCAACGGGAAGAAACCTTCTTCCTCTATAAAAAGGAAGGGGATGGGGCTTTGGGAGGCTAATGCTTATGCTCTAAGTGATCTTCCTAGTGCCCCACAAGCTCTAAACTCTTCTTACTTATTTTTACTCCATTCTTATTGTAAGAAGAGTGATCTTGATTGTAAAGGTTACCTCCACCTAGCTTGGTGCAAAGGAGAGACCAATAGTGATTGGCTTTGGAGGAGTGATTCACCTTGGACGAATCGGACCGTGGATTAGCGGTGTAGCCGTGAACCACGTTACATCTTCTTTGTGTGCGCCGACTCCTCCGCCACTGATGCTGTCGCTCGACCTTGCAACCGCCTACCCCTCGGCCACCAGCGTCGTCGTCTGCATCGGTGACTCTTCACTCCGGATCACGCATTGCACCGACCGCCCCTCCTGCTGGTGCGCAGCCACAACCACCCCGACAGCCTCCTGTGTGCTTGCCGACCTTCTCTGCCACAGTCGCAGACTCCGATTTCTGCCGGTGGTCGCTGGAGCAAGGTAAGGGGTCGACTTGGGTGTTGTCTAACCCCTGCGGTATATTTCCTCGATTTGATAGTGGATTGGTTATGGGCAGTGAACACGATCGTCATTTGCTTCGGCGAACAACGGATAAAGGAAGGTTGCTGTCGAAGGATTTCTAAGGCCGGCAAGTGGTGATTTACCCTTCTCTGTTCTTATGTGATGACTGTATTTTGTGGAGGGTTAATGGATCTGGAAGCGGTTCTTGGCGCTGTGAGCATGTTGTTGGGCTGAGTGGGAAGGGGTTGTGCATGGCTAGGTTTTTTTTTGGAAGTTTGTTAGGCTGTGGGTCTTGGTTGTGAGTTTTGTTATGCAGTTGGTTGGCTGTGAAGGGTTGTAAATGGATTGTGGGTGTCAAGTTGTGGTATCCAAGTGTTGGATCATGTTTGAGGTAAGGATTGGTTGAGTCATGTGTATGTCACCTAGGGTTAGGTTGGATTCATATTTATGATCGGTTCTGTAATTATGTATGGAGGATTGATTAGGTTGAATAGGATAATTAAATCAATCTAATGGATCAGATATAAGGTTGATGTAGGATTCGATTCGATCATTTGTTGTGAGATGGATAATATTTTCATATGATGAGTATTGATCATAGTGAGATTAATTACAAGGATATATTTTTGGATTGAAGAGTTAATCACAATTTGTGACCTACGGGTTGAGGGTCTACTTGGAGATACATAGTAGTAATTTAGCACGTTGTCGTGTGCTTGGATTTGATGGATTTACTTTGGATTAATTGGTTATGGAAGGAATCGATTAAGTATTCAATTTGTCGGTGAATGATATTTTGTGCTTAAAAATAGTTATGCATTATGCAGGTTTCAGTCACGAGGCAGGTTCACGGTCGTGACGATCTGGTTCGTTTTGCGGACATTTTGACAGGCGGGTATTTTGACTTATCTTATAGATATAGTCAAGTTGATATGTTAGTTAGGATAGCTTGCAATAATATTCATGTTTATATGCCTAGTATGTTTTTGTGCCTACTTGGTACATGCATTTGATAGGATATGATTATATCTTCCCTGTTTTACTTGGATCATAGTTACTTGGATTTTGGATATGTACATATTGATTGTGCATATTATTCGGATAGGTATATTAGGTTGGATTTACATGCTTTAGTATCATGCATCATCTTGCATGATTGCATGCTGGCTGGGCGGGGTTCCATTATTGTTGAGCCCGCAGCCAGTTACATGGCCTGCACACACTGCCACTCATGGGTTAGTGGTACATCAGGAGGGTGTGTGCAGTTGCTCTGTCAGGCTCCGCTGGTCCGCTCATGGGTAGCGATGAGGCAGCGTGGTAGCGGGCAGGGATCCCTCCTCTGGTCTATGACACCGGGAGATGAGAGCTTAGCTCCCCCACTCTGTTTGGGGCAGGAGGATAGGTGTACTCCGATAGCATCCTGTCCACTCGGTCACTCAGGAGCAGTGATGGCAGAGTGCACAGTTGTCATAGCCCTACCCACTCGGCTTCACCATTGCGTGTGAGGCGGCTGACTGGCGTCAGGGGTGACCATGTCATTGGCACGACATGCATTTTGCATGCATAGCATTTGTATTGTGTTTGCTGTATTTTTATTGCTGCCTTGGATGTGCATATAATTGTCATGCATACAGGATACATATTTATATATATGGTGAGGACTTTATTACTTCTAGTCAGGCACATGCTCCTATATCAGGGTAGGAGATTCAGGTTAGTACAGTCCTGTTGTACTTATTTCTTGCATACCCTATATGTGAGACTGTACTGGCATGATTTTTATTGTTAGCTATATCTTACTTGCATATCGACTATACCCGCTGAGTTCTTTGAACTGACCCCGTTGATTATATCTATTTCAGGATGAAGCTGTCAGGAGAGTGCAGCTGCCAAACCCCCTCGTCGTGGAAGTTTATTTGGTTATTTGTTTTTGGTTTTGGATATCTTGTTTAGAAGATATACTTAGGACTGGAATTGGATTTATGTATTCGTGGATTTTTGGTGTCCTTATGGACCTCTGTTCAGAGTTTTGTTCTGGATTGGATTTCGGTTGAGTATTCCTGCCTAGATGGCAGAAGGGGTAGGTTTAGATGTGATAGACAATTTATTTATTTACTTGGATTGATGGCCTGAGGCCTAAATGTTATCTGCGTGTGTTGTTTTGGATTCCGGTCGTGTTGACCGATGTATAGTGGTCGTGTAGGCCTTGTATATCAGTTTGGTATTGTCACCCGTACAAGGGAGATGCTGCCGGATTTTCGTCTGGCGGGGTCTCCATCGGGGCGTGACATCCCAAACCCTAGGGAAGTGGCGAGACGGCTAGGATGGCACCCCGAAGCCCTAAAAAGCTTCGAAAACTCGCAACGGGGAGGAAGAACGCAACCGAAGGTCAAGATTCTGCACTTCAATGCCAGAGAGAAGGCCACATTGGCATTGTAAATTTCTGTTCTTGCACTTTATCTTTCATTTATTCGAACATGAATATGCCTTGTGTTTCTCCTCTCCTATCTATGGAGTAGTTACTTCGATTCTAGGATTATGGAGTAGTTTGTGTACGTAGGATATGTTGCTTCAAATTGAATTCTGGTATTGTGTTTAAATTTGCAATTGGAATTAGTTTAGACCGATATCTATGTGTATTTGGTTTTCTATCTACTGTGCTTAGCCGATACGAGGGGTGACATCCCTCGTATCTAAGATTTAGGGAATTTACATGAGGAACCTAGGGGTTGGCCTCATTTCACATCATGGGTAGAATGATACAATAGGCTGAAGCGGTTAGTCGATTGATTCAGCATCCTCATCCGCCTATCCAGTTCTTGTAAGGCAGATAGCTCCCGATAGATGCGGTGGCTCATCGGGATAGTGTATGATGTCCCTTCCACAAGACTATAGTTAGACGTTTAGACAATACCTAGTTGATATCATGTTTTACGACACACAAGCAAAACCGAAATCCTAGAATCCCTTTAAAAAGATCTCGCGGCAAACTCTTTTCTTCCTCCGTGTGACACCGTATTGAGTAGGGCCACCGATAACCCTCACATTCACAACCCTTAGAGACTAGTCCCAAATAATTACATTCATCGAACAAATCGGTACTCGAATCTCAGTCCCTGTGGGATTGATAATCTTTTTATTACTTGACGACAACCGTGCACTTGTGGGCGTTGAGCACGAGCGCGCGCTTCGAGTCCTCGATGGTCTCCGTCGCGAGATTTGAGGTAGCATTTGCGTGCATCAGTGAGAATCCTTAGCACATGTTTGGAACCTTATGCACATACTTACTGCAAATAGTATGTCGGGTCGACTCGCAGTTAAGTAAAGGAGACTTCTTATTGCTCTCCTATAGTATTTTAGATCAATAGGTTTTCTGTCTACATCTTCTCCTATATTAACATTTTTTGCCATGGGTGTATTAATGATTTTAGCATTTTGCATTCCGAATCGATTAATCAATTCCTTAGCATATTTTTGTTGATGCAAATAAATTTCTTCCTTAGTTTGTTTAATTTGTAATCCTAAAAAGAAATTTAATTCTCTTACTAAGTTCATTTCAAATTCACTTTCCATGAGTAAAATGAACTCGTTTAGTAGGATTAAATTAGTGGTTCCAAAAATTATGTCATCTACGTAGATTTGGGCTATAAAAATTTCTTTGCCTACGGTTTTTACGAAAAGGGTTGGGTCGACTAAACCTTGGCTAAACCCTTTGGACTTAAGGTATACAGAAAGCCTCTCGTACCATGGTCTAGGGGCTTGTTTTAGTCTATATAAAGCTTTCTTGAGTTTAAACACATGGTCGGGTTTATCTAAGCTTTCGAATCCTAGGGGTTGACTAACGTACACTTCTTTCTTAATAAGTCCATTCAAGAACGCTGACTTGACATCCATTTGAAATAATTTAAATCCTCGATGTGTAGCGTATGCCAACAACATTCAGATGGATTTTAATCTGGCTACGGGGGCATAGGTTTCATCGTAATCTAACCCTTCTACTTGACTGAACCCTTTTGCGACCAATCTCGCTTTGTTTCTAACTACTTCACCTTTGTCATCAAGTTTGTTTTGGAATGCCCACCTCATTCCAATAATTGATTTATCTTTAAATGGTGGTACTAATTCCAAACTTCGTTCCTAGTAAATTGAGCTAGCTCTTCTTGCATTGCAATAATCCAATCGGGATCAAGAAGAGCTTGTTCAATGGTTTTGGGTTCAATTTTTGAAATCAAGGAGATTTGACTAAGATTTCTATATGATGATCTAGTTCGAACCCCTAGGCTAGGATCACCTATCACTTGGTCGATAGGATGATTTGATTGAATCCTAGGATGATTTGGGTTAGGGTCACATATCACTCGGTCGATAGGATGACTCGATTGAATCCTAGACTGGCACGGATTAGGATTGATACTAGACTCGATTTCAAGGTCAGAGTCGAGTTTGGTATGAATCGGTTCGCTAGTTGGTTTTACTACGGGTTTTGTAGGGTCATGTCCTTCATCGAATACTACATTAATGGTTTCCTCAATTTTAAGGGTGTAATTGTTATATACCCTATAGGCTCTACTTGTAGTTGAGTATCCTAGGAAGATGCCGGTGGAGGTTTTGGATGTGAACTTTCCTAGGTAGTCCTTAGTGTTTAGGATATGTACCTTACATCCAAATACCCTAAAGTATTTAATGTTAGGTACTCTGTCATGGTAGATTTTGTATGAGGTCTTAAGGTGCCTCTTTACCATAAGAATTCTATTTTGGGCATAAGAAGTCGTACTAACGACTTCTATCCAAAACCTATCGGGTAGGTTGTATTCGTTCAATATGGTCCTAGCGGCTTCTTGTAGGGTTCTATTTTTCCGCTTGACTAGGCCATTTTGTTGTGGGGTTCTAGTGTTGGTGCAATCAGCCCAGGTCACGATTGACCAGGACTCGAGCTTGGCTCGAGAGATGTTTTGATGTTCGACAAAAACATATGACAATGTAATTGTCATGGGAAAGTCCAAGTCTTAGGTACTTGGCATGGAAAGTCCAAGCATGGATCTTGGCATGGAAAGTCCAACATGGGTTGGCAAGGGAAAGTTCAAGCTTGAGTCTTGGCATTTGAGAAGTCCAAGGGGTTTAATATTGGCGGCGTAAAGTCCAAGGGTGAAGTCTTGGCAGCATAAGTCCAATGGTTGGTGGCTTAAAGTCCAAGCAGAGTCTTGGCAGCGTAAGTCCAATGTGCCTTGGCAGTGTAGACACCGTTAGCATGACATAGTCGATGGAAGCACCTGAAGGCTAGCGCGATGGATGAACAAGTCATGGATCACTTGGAGGGATCCGAGAGGCATGAGGCTGATGGAGGTGGCTAGAAGGCTTAGGTCTAGGCTAAGGGTGGTCTAGCAAGTATGGAGGAACCATACTTGGGCTAATACCTCATGTTTGAGGTGTGTCAGTCGACTGGTGTCATGTGGCAGTCGACTGGCCTAAGTCAACTAGGGTTTGACTACGGGAATTGCCCTAGCAGTCGACTGTCATAGGTGGGCAGTCGACTGATTGGTCGAGCAATCGACTGATCTTGTGATCAGTCGACTGGTGCTCGAGAAATCGAGCACAGAATGGAGTCTCACTCGACTGCTGCTGTCAGCAGTCGAGTGATGGCTTGATCAGTCGACTTATGGTCATAATCGGTCAACTGATGATGGATCCGTTGGACTTATCCAGCATGGATCTAGCCGTTGTCTCACGACAATAGTGGCATCAGTCGACTGATTGTCCCGAGGAGTCGACTGATCGACTTTTTCCAGCACAGGTTGAAGCTATAAGAGGAGCTCATGATGGAGGAAAAAGTATTAGTTTTCTTGGACGTTTTGAAGCAATTTGCTGCTGCAAATCAGGGCCTTCAAGTGCAAGTCCAAGGCAATCAACAAGCAAGCTTCCAAAGAGTTTTTGTAAAGTGTTCTTTACTTCTCTTGTTGTATTTCATATTGTATTTGCTTGTTATATTTAGATTATTGTTGTAATCTATTGTACGAGGTTTCTCCACCTCCGACTTGTGTCGAGAAGGAGTATTTGTGATTAGTGATTGCATTGGCATCACTAGAGCTCTTTAGAGCTCGATCAGTGGAGTAGGAACCATTCGGTTCCGAACCACGTTAAACATCTTGTGTTTGTGATTGTGTTTCATATTATTGCTTTTATTATTATTATTCCACTGCACTAACACGATTTGTAGACGCAATCACGATCGAATTCCATCATCGGTACTAGCACGCACTATTCACCCCCCTCTAGCGTTCCAATCGATCCCCTACAAGTGGTATCAAAGCGAGGCTGCTCTTCAAGGTTTAACAAATAAGGGAGCATGCTAGAGGGTGAAGATGGAAGTTCAAGAGCAACTAGGATGTGTAGAGGATCGATCGGCCGGCTAGAGGGGGGTGAATAGCTCTTTGTCGTTGGATGGTGGAATTTTGCTCGTAATGCTAACACGAAATATAACGTGGTTCACGGCTACGCTGCTAATCCACGGTCCCCGATTCGTCCTCGGTGAATCACTCCGCAACCAAATCACTATCGGTCTCTCCTTTGCACTAAGCCAGGTGGAGGTACCCCTTACAACTCAAAGACACTCCTTCTTTTACAATAGATGTGAAAGAAAGCTAAGAGAAGGAGTTTGAATCTTGTAGAGCACTTGGATGGTCAATAGAGCATAAGAATTAGCCATCCAAAAGCCCACACCCTCTCTTTTTAGCCACACCAATCGACTGCTGCCCTTGGCAGTCCACTGCCGCCACTTCAACGGCCTCTGAACACATCAGATTCCGATCGTTGTAGTCCAACGGAACACTTGGAAGTCGACTGATGGATCCCATCAGTCAACTGCTGCCTCCGTAGTCGACTGCCCAGTCGGCTATGAGTGGTTCTGTGGCCAAACCCTCTTAATCAGTTGACTGTTGCCTTCAGCAGTCCACTGATGGTCTTGGCAGTCGACTGCCCACATATGGTAGTCGACTGCTGGCCCCAAAACAACTCAGTCGGATACCAGTCGAACCCATTCGACTCAGAGCAATCGACTGCCATTCCATGGCAGTCGACTGATGTCGGGAAAACTCATCCGACACTTAGCCATTCAACCAAGTTCACTTAATGAGCTACTTACAATTCACTCATTCTCTCATCTCACTCGAAGTCCCTCGCCGAAGCTCTCTTCGTTCACGGCCACGTCTCTTGGCAGCATCAGGCGCACGACTCTGCAATGCTCCTTCATGTCTCTTGCCTCCGAAGTCTGCTTCCTTGGCTTCGCTTTAAGTCATCTCGTCGTGGTCCTCATCAAGATCGTTTATGACTCTACAATGCTCCTTCTCCGACTCAAGCACGAGGTTCTGAGTGGTGAACCTACCAAGGTTCCATGTGCGAATTACTAAGTCCTGCAAGACTCTAACGCACATATCAAATCATAATAACAACCCAACTTAAACCCTTTGCCACACACATCAAAACCATATCACAGCAAGAGATTGCCCTAACAATCTCCCCCTTTTTGATGTGTGGCAATCCGTTTAAGTTAGGTAAAAATATTTGATAAAATATTAAGAAAGGAAAGCATGTAAATAACATGATTAGCAACTCTCCCCCTTAATACATGAAACTCCCCCTAAATATATTCCCTCTTACTTAAACATATAATTTTCTCCCCCTTTGACACCATCAAAAAGATTAAACAAAGTTTATATATCATGGCATCAAGTATAGAGAGAAACAAAACCAAAAATATGCCTTAAAACCGTGTATCAGAAATTGCTGGGCTATTTTTTAGGTGAGCAGTCGACTGCTATCAGTATGGCAGTCGACAAGCACAATAAATTCCGAAATTCTGATTTTCTAGACGAATTTCAGAAATGCACTATAAATTATAGAAAATTCAAAAAATAGTGAAATTTGGGGAACACATTTCTTGTAAGTATATTTATCAATGAAAAATAGTTTTCCATGAAAAATCATTGTATTTTCATGTATTTGCCAAAATTCCAAAAGCTTTAAAAACCACTAGGTTTTTTATCATGTTAGTATCCATTTTAACACCTAGTCTTGCTTTGAATTGTTTCAAAACATGAATACATAGATTTTAAAGTAAGAAATTGTTTTGAAAACATAAGAAATATCCAACCATGATCTTTGGGCAATATGTCTATGAATTAAACATAAGTCTTCCCCATGATTGGTCTATTATTGCTATTTTGATACATTAAAAGACCATCTAAATGCCATAGGCATTAGTGGACATTTGTATCATCCTAACATCTCACTCATGCTAAGTTTTCAATCAAAGTAGCCTATGGTGAGTGTGAGATGTATCCTAAAGGTATTTGTATATACTTAACCATTATTTTCATGCAATTCTATCAAGGTTAAGTATCATCCTAACAATTCACATGATCATAAAGATTTATATGAATTAATTTTACATTATGACCATTAAACAAATGTATTCATCAAATTGTGATCATGCATTAGGTATTACATCATGATATAAAGAAAATATCACCTAAAGCATGATATATCTATTTATAGGTGCATTATCATCACCTAACACTATTTCAAAATGTTGTCCGGCCATCCTAAGTCAACCAAAAATATGATGTAGGTAAAGTCCATATGGTTGACTATCCTAGAGTTTTCCTAACCCTTAAGGATGGATTTTGGAACCCAATATAAATTCTTGCCAATGGGGTTCACTAAAAATTCCTTAGGGATCCATTTTCTAGCTATTACTTTCTTTTTGTCTTGACCCCTAGCAATTAGACATTTATAGGCCTTTTCATTTTTCTTCTCCTTATATCCTAGACCTTTCTTATTGAAGCTTGCCCTTTGGCTCCCAATTATCATGTTAAGGGTATTGGAGCCTATTGTAAATTTTTCTAGGGCTTTGGTCAAATAGTCTACCTTTTCCCTTAAAGCCCTATTTTCTTCTATGCATGCATCATCAACATTGAAAGGCATATATTCATGTGAGCATGCATCATTTAAACTAGAAGAAATATTATCATTATCATTTAAGCATGCTTTTTCTAATTTTTCTTCTAAGTCCTTAATTTGCTCAAGCATGCATTTATTTCTTTTCTTTGCCCTAAATAAATCCTTAGTGAGGCTAGAAATCATAGACATTATTTGCTTAGGGGGTAGATTTGTTACCTCACTTACCAAATCCTCTTCCGATGATGAGGATGTAGAAGAGGCTCCCCCTTCACTTGAGCTCTCCTCACTTGAGCTTGCTTCATTTTCGGAGGAGGAGCTATCTAAGTCGTCAAAGGCCATCAATGCTAAGTTGGTGACAAAAGCATTCTCCTTTTCCGATGATGATGAAGATGATGAGGAGGAAGGATCATCCCATGTCTTTGCTTTGAATGCCTTGGCCTTCCCTTTTTCTTTGGCCTTCTTTTCTTCTTCCTTTTTCTTCTTGCTCCCCTTCTTCTTCTTTTCTTCCTTCTTTCTCTTCTCCTCCTTGCTTTTGTTCAAGAGGGGACAATTGTCCTTCCCCTTGGCAATTGTAGCAAATGACCTTCCCCCTTGGTCTTCTTCTCCTATCATTTGATTTATTAAATTGAAAACCTTTTAATGCACGCCTTACCCTCCTTACCATATAGGCTTCTTCCGTGCTATCCATAGAGGAGGAGGAAGACGCTTCATTGGAGGAGGAGGGGATCTCTATCTTCTTCTTCCCCTTGTGTGCCATCAAGGCTACTCCTCTTGGAGGTTGAAACTTTGGCTCTTCTTGTATTCCTTCAAGCCTCGTTTCGTGGAGCTCCATTGTTGAGAAGAACTCCTCCAAGGTGCTCACTTCTAGGTTCTTGGACATGTAGAAGGAGTCCACCATTGAGCTCCATTTTGATGACCGGGGAAAAGCATCAATTGCTTTCATGAGCATGTCCCGGTAGGAGAGTCTTTCTCCTACACTTGTTAGTCCAATCAAAATTTCTTTAAACCTAGAATGAAATGAGGTTACCTTTTCTCCCTTTTCTAATTTTATGTTGGATAGTTGGGAGCGGAGGAGGTCTCTCCTTGCAAGTTTGGCCTCCGAGGTACCTTCATGAAGCTCTACTAGCTTCTCCCACATCTCCTTTACACTAGAGCATTCCCCTATCCTATTCACCTCTTGTTGGGGGAGTACATTGTAGAGGTGGTGCTTGGCCTTTGAATTTGCCAAGTATTCTTCCCTTTGCCTCTTGCTCCACCTTGCTTTCTCCAATGGCTCCCCATCTTCATTCCTAGGCAATTCGAAATCGTTTTCCATAATTAAGAGAATTTCGAAATCGGTCTCGAAAAATACCTCCATTCTCTTTTTCCACCAAGAGAATTCCCCCTCGAACTTTGGCGGATGAATATTAGAGCCGGCCATTCTTGAATGTGCTTGTTGTGGTGGTTAGTCCTCGACAAGCTTTCCTTGGCTCTGATACCACTTGTAGGGGATCGATCGGCCGGCTAGAGGGGGGTGAATAGCCCTTTGTCGTTGGATGGTGGAATTTTGCTCGTAATGCTAACACAAAATATAACGTGGTTCACGGCTACGCCGCTAATCCATGGTCCCCGATTCGTCCTCGGTGAATCACTCCACAACCAAATAATTATCGGTCTCTCCTTTGCACTAAGCTAGGTGGAGGTAACCCTTACAGCTCAAAGACACTCCTTTTACAATAGATGTGAAAGAAAGCTAAGAGAAGGAGTTTGAATCTTGTAGAGCACTTGGATGGTCACTTAGAGCATAAGCATTAGCCATCTAAAAGCCCACACCCTCTCTTTTTATAGAGAGGGTTGATTTCTTCCCGTTGGCCGCCACCAGTCGACTGTTGCCCTTGGCAGTCTACTGCCGCCACTTCAACGGCCTCCGAACACGTCAGATCCCAACTGTTGTAGTCCAACGGAATACTTGGCAATCGACTGATGGATCCCCTCAGTCGACTGCTACCTCTGTAGTCGACTGCCCAGTCGGCTACGAGTGGTTCTGTGGCCAAACCCTCTTAATCACGATCGCTACCTTCAGAATGATCGATGGTCTTGGATCAATCGCCACATATGGAAGTCATCACGGCCCCAAAACAACTCAAGCGGATACGGTCGAACCCATTCGACTGGGAAGCGATCACCGCCATTCAATGGCAGTCGACTAATGTCGGGAAAACTCATCTGACACTTAGCCATTCGGCCAAGTTCAGTTAATGAGCTACTTACAATTCACTTATTCTCTCATCTCACTCGAAGTCCATCACCGAAGCTCTCTTCATTCACGGCCACGTCTCTTGGCATCATCAAGCACGACTCTGCAATGCTCCTTCGCGTCTCTTGCCTCCGAAGTCTGCTTCCTTGGCTTCGCTTCAAGTCCTCTCGTCCGGCGGTCCCTCGGCAGCATCAAGCGCACGGCTCTGCAATGCTCCTTCTCCGACTCAAGCACGAGGTTCTGAGTGGTGAACCCGCCAAGGCTCCATGTGCGAATTACTAAGTCCTGCAAGACTCCAACGCACATATTAAATCATAATAACAACCTAACTTAAATCCTTTGTCACACACATCAAAATCATATCACAGCAAGAGATTGCCCTAACAGGATGGGATATCAACACACCTATCCCTTATACCTTCTATGGACAAGAAGGGTTTAGACAATGGAAGACAAGTATCAAAGACTTCCTAATGATAAGGGACTTCTAAGAATGGTCCATTTTAATGGAGGGATATAGCTATCCAATAGGACCAAAGGGAGGGTTCCTCAAGAAAAAGAGATGGACCGAAGAGCAAGTCCAAGCCTTCGAGAAAAATGATAAGGTATTGAAGTTTTAATCAATTTAATACCTAACAATATCTTGTGCATGTTAGGAAATTATGTAGATGCCAAGGAGCTATGGAGCCAAGTGGCAAAGCTCCATGAAAGTCCATCACCGGTCCAAGAGGAAGCGACCGAAGAGGCAAACGCATCATCCTCTCAAGGAAGTGAGGACTTGGAGGTTGAGGGACCATCAACATCCAAGGAGGAAGAGGAAGTAGAATTGGAGGAGACCTCCACCTCTAGGATTGACGGGGAGGAAATTGGAGCATCGTCAACACCGGAGCAACAAGAAGAACCATCTACATCTGGTAGAGAGGAAGAGCAAGCTCAAGAGAACCTCACCACCACCCTAGGTAACTCAAACACCTCAATTCAAAATAAAAATAATATTATGTGCTTTGAGTGTAGGGAATTTGGGCACTATAAGAGTAAGTGCCCAAAGAAAGTCAAGAAGACTCCTCCGGCACCAAAAGTCAACACAAAGGTCAAAGATGTCGGTGCCCAAAGTCAAAAGAGCAAGGAGCATGTCATATGCTTCAAGTGCAATTCAAAAGGGCATCACCGGAGTCAATGCCCTAGGGGGAAGAAGAAGGGGCAAGGAGGAGCTACACAAGTAGGGTGAGCCTCTAAGGTAAATCCTAAGGTAAAAACTAATGTTGCTCCTTCTTCAATTAATTATCAAAAGCATGCTAGAAGTAATATTGTAATTATTCATGAAAAGCATGCTAGTAGGAATAATAGATATTATTGCCTAGGAGCTAAAAGTGTTAACTTAGGAAATAAGGAGAAATTTGGGACTAATGTCCCTAAAAATATTTTACCTAAGGAAACCATTAAGAAAATAGGAGAACGTCTAGGTCTTAACCCTAAGTGGACTAGGCATATGCCTAGGAAAAACAATGCCCAAAGATTAGATCAAAATTCAAAAATTGGGCAATTAGAAAAGGAAAATCAAGTCTTGAGGTCAAGGCTTGAAAATATGGAGAAGACCCTTGCAAAAATGCAAAATCAATTTCAAGGGTCAAGAGGTCAACATTTAGGGTCTAGAAGTCAAAGCCTAGGGTCAAATGGTCAAAAATCAAGACCTAGGAAACTAGATTCATCCAAGGGAAAACCTAAGCCCAAGGAAATCTATCACAATGTTCCATTTGATTATGGAACTAAACCTTGGAAAACCAAGGTTACTAGGGAAGTTATCCCTAAGAGTAACCATGGTAAGTGTCTAGTGGCTAGGGTTTCGAAGAAACCTAGGGTGGCCACTAAGAAGGTTGCAAGGGGAGTTACCCCTAGAGTCAACCTAGGCAAGACCCAAATGACCAAGGCTACCAAGCCTAGGAGGGTCATTAGGAGGGTATCTAGGGAGGTCATCCCTAAGGAATACCTAGTAAACCCAATGAGCTCAAATAGATTTTGGGTTTCTAAGAGTGTGATTGATTCACACTAGATGGGTTTAGGGTGTGTCAACCTTGATTGGGTGGGTAGTTAACTCAACTATGATAAAGGTGACACTTTAGGTTATTTTCAAGGTTATGATTACCTTGGAAATACATTTGAGCTTTAATCCTAAAAGATTTTAGGATGTGCCAATATTATTTGAGAAGTTTGATAAAATGATCAAATTGGCACATTTTATGTTTAGAGGTCATAGTGTGTCATTTTGGGTTTTTGGCACACTTGGAAGATTAATAGGAATATGACAAAAATATACTTAATTATCTCAAAAGGCAATTAATATTAAAATTTAGGTATTATTATACTTATACTTTTTATTTGTCATGCCTTGATTTGCCATATGTCATGACATGATATCATATTTATTTTTATCATTTATATGTCATGATCATGTTTTAGGATTAAAGATCAAGTGTCATGTGTTTTTAGATTCAATCTTATGCCATGACATCATGATTATGAGCATGTGTTTATTTATATCATCTCTAATGTCATAATCACTCATGCATTTAAGATAATTTGATTGAAATTGATTTAAGGACAATGGCATGACTTGGAGTCCCATTTATAAGAGAATCAAGTAAAGTTGCCTTAGAAAATGCATAAAACCCTAGATTAGGGAGAACAAAACCCACATCTCACATCACATTGATATGTATGTGTTTTTATACACCCTAGATACATGTGAGATGCTAGGATATGAGTTAAGTGTATAGTTTTTGCATCTAGATGAACTCAAATTCATCTTATATGAGTGGTGGATCATTGGGCAAGCTTGTGTACAAGTCATGTACATTGAGCCCAAGGAATATGATCCAAAATAAGGTTTTGAAAACATTTTAAAGTCATTTTGAAAAACCTTGGTGAAGTCTATCTTTTGATAACAATCACCATTGATGAGATTGATACAAAGTAAGCCAAAACTTAGAAGTTCTCTTCACATTTGAATTTTGTATCAATTTCAGTATTTTAGGGGTAAAATAATTTTCAGGTATTTTTCACCCATTGTATTGGTCATAAGTATTATACGTATGAATTTTCATGATTTTTTTGATATACATATAATTATTTATATATTTCTGAAATTTAACTCTGATAACTGAAATTCAGAAATTTCAGTTATCAGTCGATTGCCCTTGGTGGCAGTAGACTGATGTGAGTGGTAGTCGACTGGTAACTAACAAAGTCGACTGCCAATGTTGATTTCGGGAAAACTAAGTTTGTTTAGCCCGTGTTCAGCTGCGGTTAAGGTCCCTAACCACTTCTAACCCTAGGATATGCTTTGGGAAGCATTATAAAGGGTAAAAATCTATTGGATATGGATTAGGAGAGGTGTTAGGGTGATGTATCAATTTTAAGGTGTGGGAAAGTTCTATGTTGAACTTTGAACTTTAATTTTGATGGTTTAGAGTTCCTATTGGCTTAGGGACTTCCCAAGGATATTGTTGGTGCAATGGTCAAGGGGGAGCAAGCCTTTAGGGGGAGGTATCCATCATGGGAAGATGGATGGTATTTTTCCTCGTAAGGGGGAAATGGAAATTTTGAGATACCCAATTTGGAAATTGGAAGAGTTTGTAGGATTGCCTCTCTTGAGTGATATGAGGCTTATCACTAGGAAGATTGTAGGCATCCTAGGTATTTTTGGATCAAGGGGGAGATTGTAAGATCTCATTGGGACATGAGACATTGACCTCTTTGGAGAGATAACCTTTTTGATGTATGTCAAAAAGGGGGAGAAAGATAAGAATACCAATTTGGGATAATTGGTAAGGAGTTTTTGAGTTAGATGGTCTAACTCAAATGGTTTGTTTGGTTTTTGTCAAACATCAAAAAGGGGGAGATTGTTGGTGCAATCGGCCTAGGTCACGATTGACCAGGACTCGAGCTTGGCTCGAGAGATGTTTTGATGTTCGAGAAAAACATATGACAATGTAATTGTCATGGGAAAGTCCAAGTCTTAGGTACTTGGCATGGAAAGTCCAAGCATGGGTCTTGGCATGGAAAGTCCAACATGGGTTGGCAAGGGAAAGTCCAAGCTTGAGTCTTGGCATTTGAGAAGTCCAAGGGGTTTAATATTGGCGGCGTAAAGTCCAAGGGTGAAGTCTTGGCAGTATAAGTCCAATGGTTGGCGGTGTAAAGTCCAAGCGGAGTCTTGGTGGCGTAAGTCCAATGTGCCTTGGCGGTGTAGACACCTTAGCATGACATAGCCGATGGAAGCACCTGAAGGCTAGCGCGATGGATGAATAAGTCATGGACGACTTGGAGGGATCCGAGAGGTGTGAGGCTGATAGAGGTGGCTAGAAGGCTTAGGTCTAGGCTAAGAGTGGTCTAGCAAGTATGGGGGAACCATACTTGGGCTAAAACCTCATGTTTGAGGTGTGCCAGTCGGCTGGTGCCATGTGGCGCCGACCGCCCGAGTCAACTAGGGTTTCGATCGCGGAATTAGCAATGATCGCCATAGGTGGGCAAATGATCGATTATCGAGCGATGGCCGATCGATCTTGTGATCAGTCGACTAGTGCTCGAGAAATCGAGCACATAATGGAGTCTCACTCGACCGCTGCGGTCAGTAGTCGAGTGATGGCTTGATCAGTCGTCTGATGATCATAATCAGTCAACTGATGATGGATTCGTTGGACTTATCCAATGTGGATGTAGCCGGTGTCTCACGACAACAGTGGCATTAGTTGACTGATGATCCCGAGCAGAAAATTGATCGACTTTTTCCAACACAGGTTGACGCTATTAGAGGAGCTCGTGATGGAGGAAAAAGTATTGGTTTTCTTGGACGTTTTGAAGAGATTTACTACTGCAAATTAGGGCCTTCAAGTGCTAGTCCAAGGCAATCAACAAGCAAGCTTCCAAAGAGTTTTTGTAAAATGTTCTTTACTTCTCTTGTTGTATTTCATATTGTATTTGCTTGTTATATTTAGATTATTGTTGTAATCTATTGTACGAGGTTTATCCACCTCCGACTTGTGTCGAGAAGGAGTATTTGTGATTAGTTATTGCATTGGCGTCGCTAGAGCTCTTTAGAGCTCGATCCGTGGAGTAGGAACCGTTCGGTTCCTAACCACATTAAACATCTTGTGTTTGTGATTGTGTTTCGTGTTACTGCTTTTATTATTATTATTCCGCTGTGCTAACACGATTTGTAGATGCAATCATGATCGAATTCCATCATCGGTACTAGCACGCGCAATTCACCCCCCTCTAGCATTCCAATCGATCCCCTACATCTAGGAGATGAGAATTTATGGTGGTATCCGTTTAGGTTACAGAAATCTATGAACCTGTAGTTTTCAAATTCACCACCATGATCGCTTCTAAGTCTTTTAATTTTAAGGTTCTTTTGGTTTTCAATTAATTTAAACAAGTTAATGAGTTGGTCTAAGGTATCACTTTTGTGTTTAAGGAACCTAACCCAGGTAAACCTAGAATAGTCGTCAATTATGACTAAGCAAAATTGACTCCCATTAAGTGACTTGGCTCCATGAGAATCGAATAGATCCAAATGAATGAGCTCAAGCATACTTTTGGTTCGTTCTTGGTTAGTTAGTTGATGTTGTGTCCTAGGTTGTTTACCTTGTTGACAAGCATTACAAATTTTATTGTCTAATTTGTTAAGGTTAGTCAAACCTCTGACTAAGCCACTCTGACTCATCTTTTGAACGAGTCTTGGGTGAGAGTGACCAAGTCATCGGTGCCACAACCAAGATTCCTCTTTCTCTATCATAAGACACTTGGTTGAGGAGTTGGGTAAGTTAATTGTGTAGATGTTACTATTCCTAGTTCCTTTAAGTATTGTTTTAGAGGTTTCATTTGTTTTGATTAAGCATTCATTTTCTAAGAATATAACCTTATAGTTGTTATCACACAATTGACTTACACTAAGTAAATTATATTGAAAATCTTCGACTAATAAAACATTGTGAATTTTGAAATTAGAATTTAGCTCAATATAATTTGGACTGATGATTTTGAGCTTGTCGTTGTTTCCGAAAGCTACCGATCCTTGTTGTTTGAATCTAAGCTTCGAAAATTTAAGTTGGTCTTCGATCATATGTCCGGAGCTCCCACTGTCCAACATCCATTGATCCTACACATATAGTAGTTGGATTGGATATTGGAATTTAAAGGTTGGTTGAAGATTATTAATCCTTAAAATCATCTCACCCTTTTCTACATGATCAAACACATTATCCTTATGTGTTCTTGTGAGATAACTTCAATTTTACTTGTTTAAATTTAATGGAATGAAACTAGTCAACCTTGGGTTAGATTCGAATTTAACCCTTCTCTCATCAAGTCACCTTTTCAAGAAATTAGCTTCCAGGTCGTGGCGAGGCACAGAGGCCTTCTTTGATCAGAACAACAACCACTTCCTTAGACAAAGCCATGTTCGGGAAAATGATAACTTGATTCATTTAAGATTATTTCCTGGTCTAACTAGTTAAGGATATGGCGAGGTAGCTTCAGCTAGTTCCACTTAGTCGAGTGCACCGAGCTAGATATGCCTTATCTAATTTGGACACATGGGACTTCGCTTCCCTAGCGTACTATCATCTCGCCGTGCCCTAGTACTATGTTGTCAAGAATTGACTAGTTATAGGTCCTATATAACCATTCTAAAAATAAAAAGAAAAATACATAAGCATTCAAAGTCTAATTTTAATTAATAGCACAAACAAATTTTGTACTAGCTCCCCCTGGACCATTGAATCGATTCGGTCTTTCCACGCAGTGGATTTTGTCCTTGGGAACCAAGTACTTGTTAGATCCTAATTGAGAAATCAAATTGGTCTTAGGGACCCATGCTTGGACTTGTTTTCTATTGCGATTAACTATTGACATATACGACTTGTTAGTCATATTTGAGCTAAAACCTAGTCCGACCTTGTTGTACACGGCCCTTTGCGATCCAAGTAATAGGTCAAGTCCCTTGGATCCTAAAGAGTTGGATCAGATTTTGGAATTTAAGGGTTGGTTGAAGATTATTAGTCCTAGATCATCTCACCCATTTCTACATGATCAAACACGTTATCCTTATGTGTTCTTGTGAGATGACTTCAATTTTACTTGATTAATTTTAATGAATTGAAACTAGTCAACCTTGGGTTAGATTCAGATTTAACCCTAAGCTTACCAAATCACCTTTTCAAGAAATTAGATTCCAGGTCATGGCGAGGCACAGAGACCTTCTTTGATCGGAGCAACGACCACTTCCTTAGACAAAGCCAAGTTCGAGAAAATAATAACTTGATTCACCAAAGATCACTTCCTGGTCTAACTAATTAAGGATACGGCGAGGTAGCATCAACTAGTTCCACTTAGTCAGGTGCACCGAGCTAGATACGCCTTATCTAACTCGGACACACAAGACTTCCCTTTCCTAACATACTATCATCTCGTCGCGTCCTAGTACTATGTTGTCAAGAATTGACAAGTTATAGTTCCTATCTAACTGTTCTAAAAATAAAAAGGAAAAAACCTAAGCATGTAAATTCTAAGTAATAGCACAAACAAATTTTGTACTAGCTCCCCCTAGACCATTGAATTGGTTTGGTCTTTCCACATAGTGGATTTGGTCCTTAGGAACCTAGTACTTGTTATATCCTAATTGAGAAATCAAAGTGGTCTTAGGGACCCATGCTTGGACATGTTTTCTATTTTGACTTACAATTGACATATACGACTTGTTAATCGTATTTGAGCTAAACCCAAGCCCGGCCTTGTTGTACACGGCCCTTTGCGATCCAAGTAAAAGGTCAAGTCCCTTGGATCCCAAAGTGAACCTTTCCAACGTATGCCTAAGGTCTTCGACTTGACTTTTCAAAAGTGAGTTCTCAACTTTGAGCTTTTCAACTCGAGTTGAGTCCTCCTCTTGAACTTGACTAGTTGAAGAGGTTAGGGAGACCTTGTGTTTAAGGAGTTTAACCTTCTCAACTAAGGTTCGACCTTGGACTCAAACTTAGCTAACTTTCTAGTTAAGAATTTAATTGCATTGTATAAAGTGCTAAGCAAAGATCAACTTACCTTAAGTGACTCTTTTGAACCGGATGTGTATCCGTGGCTTGTCTTGAATAGCGACTCATCGTCAGATTTGGACTCAGACTCTTCCTCGGGTTCGGACTCTTGATCGGGCTTGGTCAGTTTGGCTATAAAAACGAGATCGTCATCTTCCTCCTCCGACGATTCTTCCCAAGTAGCATTAAGTGCTTTCTTGGGTGCTTTGTTCTTTAGTTTCGGACACTCCGACTTGATGTGTCCGAACCTATTGCATTCAAAACATCTAAAATTAGAATTAGATTTATATTTATATTTACCTTGATTGATGGGTCATCTTCGGCTCTTGATCATCTTCTGAACTAGATTTACTAGTTCGATTTCCATTTCGGAATCTACCTTCGACTCGTACTCATACTCGTCCTCTTCCTTGGGGGGTGATTTGTTTGCGGCCTTCTTCTTCGAACCTGCAAGTAAGGAAATACCTTTCTCAGGAACTGAATTAGACTATTCATGGAGTTCAAATTCAGAAAATAACTCATCTAATCTAATTTTTGAAAGGTCCTTAGAAACCTTGTAGGCATCGACCATGGATGCCCACAAGGTAGTCTTAGGGACTACAGGACCTAGGAAAACCTGGGCGCCGACGGTATGGCAGAAAGATATCCAACCAAGTCACAGGTTCACGTTGTGGATGTTAGCTCAAGGGAGGCTGCCGGTGCGTGCTGGGAAAGAATATTTAGAGAACCAAAGATGTGTTTTCTGTAGTCAAAAAGAGGAGACATTGGATCATGTTTTTTTCAAATGTGGACAGACCTGCCAACTCTGGGATAGAATAAGAAGATGGCTAACGATGAGACCAAGTATGCCAACATACCGTCAGATGTTGCGCACATTCAGAATGCAGTACAAGGATGACAGCAACATAAACAGAGCTCGACATATAGCCATGGCAGCACTGATTCACCATATATGGAGAGCAAGAAACTCCAAGAGATTTGAAGGGATAAGATTTGAAGGAGACATAATCTTCAGGAAGATTCAAATTCACATATACAGGGCATTGGAGACTCACACTCCACAGCTCCCCATAGACATCACATGAAGGTGATAAGGGCTCTGGAGAAATGCAACCACAAACCAGGGCAGTTTCTCCTCGTCTCTCACTCCCTCTTGCACTCATGCTTTATCCTAACACTGTGTTCACCTACTACTCCCTCCCATTCCACTAACCTCTCCAAGGTTGATACCCTATCACAGACCAACTTGCCATATTCTTCCTCATTCCAGAGAAATTCCCCTATTCCCAGAGCACTTCTCTCTTGCTAACCTCTTTTCCAAGGCACTTCCTCCCCTCAGCCTGCTTTCTTTCCAGGGCATTCCCCCCTAGACAAAGTAGTTCTCCCGGCCAGGGCACATGACCCCCATCCCCACCATCATGGCAATTCAATACTAAGGCAATCCCAGTGCACATCCCCTTACTCACTCTCCTGTTAACCCCTTTCCAGGGCACTTCACTCTCCTTCTACTTCCAGTTCCAGGGCACTCCCCCTGGATAGGATACTTCTTCCAACCAGAGCGCCCACCTCCTTCGCCCCACCAGCCCGACCACTTCTTTCCCAGGGTGCTTTTCCACGGCCACTTCATTTCCAGGGTGCATTTTCCTTGGGCAGCGCATGTTCCAAAGCACTTGGTCCCTGTCCAAGGCACTTCCGCTTGGGGATAGAGCACTCTTAAAAAAAAAATTTAGGACGGTTTGCCAGGGCGGTTTTGGACAGGGCGGATTTGCTAGGGAGGTTTGTCAGGGCGATTTTGGATAGGGCGGTTTTTGCCAGGACGGATTTGCCAGGGCAGTTTTGCTCCCAAGCCAGGGTGGTTTTCGCGTGCGCCTCTCTCCCAAATCCAGGTCGGTCAGGGCGGTTTAGCTCACCCAGGGCGGTTTTGCCACAAGGATTGGGTTGCCAGGGCAGTTTGCTCCCAAGTCCTCCAGGGCGGTTTTGGACCGCGCCTTTCTCTCAAATCCAGGGTGGTCAGGGCAGTTTGCTCCCAAGTCCAGGGCGGTTTAGCGTAAGGAATGGCTTGCTAGGGCAGTTTTACTCCAAAACCTAGGGCGGTTTGCACAAAGAGCATGGCTCTCTCAAATCCATGGTGGTTTGCCTCAGACCAGTCTTCCCAAGCGCAGGCTAGCCAGGACAGTTAGTGAAGACTAAGGGCGGTACAAGCTTGCATAAGAGCGTATCTCAAGCAAGGCCAGTCCAGTGGGGTTCAGAGATCTCCAAGGCGCCAGGGTAGTTTGTCAACACAGAGCAGTTTTCAAAAAAAAATACCGAGAGGTGAATAGGCCAACCTATAATGGCCTATCTAGTACATAGCAAACGGCTACGGTAAAGACACTCTAAATCCATTTATGGTTGAGGCTTGACCAATAAGCCTAGTAGAGGTGAATAGGCCCACCTGAATGGCCTATCTAGTCCGTAGCAAACGACTACGGTAAAGACAAGGCAAATCCATTGACGATTGGTCACTTACCAAAAGTGGCAAATGTTGGATGATCACCACACAAGATTGGCGGAGAAGATGGACACGGATGGACAGTGCAAGGAGGTACACATGGAGCAATGGACGCAGAGGGATAGTAGGCATGAGCAAAGGAAATACGGAAGATACACTTGCACTGTCCAAGTGCGGGATATGTATGAGTGTATGTACCCATGAGAGAGTTAGTATGCATGAGAGTTCAGGTACCCATGAGAGCACATGTACACCCCCCTGGATGCATCTCAGATCTGACACAATGTCAGACATGACATGAGTGTGCATTCCAGGATTTTGTATGATTGTGCTTTTCTTGATGATATATATTTACCTTTCATCAAAAAAATAGGGAAAGCATTTAAAGCATACCTTATAAGGTCTCGAATCTCGACCTTTTGTCCGATGGCATGCAGGCTATTGATGATGTCTTGAATACGGGCATGTAGTTGTGTCGCCATCTCGTGTTCCTGCATCTTAAGGTTATACAACTTATTGAAAAGCAAGTGACATTTACATACCTTCGCGTCGTCGGTTCCTTCGTGTAGCTCTACGAGTTTAGTCCATAGATCTTTTGCGCTAATGAAGGGGCTGATGCAATTTAACTCCTCCTTGGACAAGCCGCATTGTAAGATTTGGATCGCCTTGGCATCAGCTTCCACTTGTCTTCTCATGGAATTATTCCATTGATTATAATTCAACGATTCACCCACTTCATTAGTAGGAAGCGTGAATCCGATTTGGATTATGATTCACATCTCGATTTGGGTCTTTAGGAAGCACTCCATCCGACCATTCCAATAACGAAAGTCATTTCCATTGTAAAATGGAGGTTGGATGGTGCTAAACCCTTCGAGATGGGCCATTTAGACAAAATAAAGAAAATGAGTACCTCGCAAAAACAAAAAAACACCTAAAATGTACCAAGACTTTTGTCTTGGATGTTAGGGCAATCAACCCATGTGATATGGGTTTGATGTATGTGGCAAAGGGTTTAAGTTAGGTTGTTATTGTTTTGATATATGTGTTGGAGTCTTGCAGGACTTAGTAATTCACACATGGAGCTTTGGCAAGTTTCACCAACTCACAACCTCGTGCTTGAGTCGGCGAAGGAGCATTGCAAAGTCGTGCGCTTGATGCATCCGAGGGACCGCCGGATGAGATGACTTGAAGCGAAGCTAAGGAAGCAGACTTCGAGGGCAAGGGATGCGAAGGAGCATTGCAGAGTCGTGCGCTTGATGGCTGGGGCGTGGCCTGAGCGAAGAGAGCTTCGCGAGGACTTCAAAGTGAGACGAGAGAATGAGTGAAATGTAAGTAGCTCATTAGGTGAACTTGGCTGAATGGCTAAGTGTCGGAGGCTCGACCGCAAGGGTTGAGGTTTACCCGACCACCGGATGCTCAAACGAATGTTAAGTTTGAGGTTTACACGCAACAATCATTGCCATGTCATGGCGATCGCTTCCAATCGATTGTGACTCGGTATCTGATCTGGATTTTGTGCCATCATCGGACACTATTTTTCACGATCGAGACCAACGATCGGTGATGATGGCATCGATCGGTCACGAGGGTTTTGGGCATAGAATGGTGATCAGTCGAGTGCTCGCTTCCGGCACTCGACTGGTAGCTCCATCAGTCGACTAATAGGATGATCAGTTGACTGATGTGGGAGTCGTTGGTTGGAATCCAACGTGGAAGAGCCATTATTGGGCAACGACTACAGGAGTAGTCGACTGATCGGGGCACCAGTCGGCTGCTAGTTCTCAACGGGAAGAAAACAACCTTCTCTATTTATAGAGAAGGTGTGGGCTTTTGGATGGCTAATGCTTATGCTCTAAACTATCATCCAAGTGCTCCACAAGTGTTAAACTCCTTCTTCTTGTTCTTACTTTAATCTTATTGTAAGAAGGAGTGTTTGTGTTGTAAGAAGGTTTACCTCCACCTTGCATTGGCTAAAGGGAGAGACCGATATTGGATTGGTTTCGAAGTGATTCACCGGAGATGAATCAGACCGTGGATTAGCGGCGAGGTCATGAACCACGTTATATCTTTTGTTAGCATTGTTTATCTTTGTGTTATTTCTTAATTGTCTTAGCTTTATATTTCTGCTTGCGCTAACGATAATTGTAGACGATTAAGAAAGACTTCCACCATACGACGATTGAGGGCTATTCACCCTCCTCTAGCCAGCCACCAATGTTCCAACTGTAGGGTTTTGCTTATCGAGTCCGTGAGAGGAAACTTCGCTTCCCACTTCACCTCAGTCGCTTGTTCATGGCGATCCCATCGATGTCCCCGGATTAAAAAAATTTAATCCTAGACATAAGGGATTGCCCAACCAACCAAGTCATCGTCGTGCTATTCGTTTAGAGAGGTCACTTGAACAAACAAATTGTTCAAGCGACCAACCTCTATTCTACGAGTAGCCGCGGAATAGACGATGTTCGGATCACCAATTTTTGTGTTTATGTTTGGGGTCCAAGTATTATTTAGCCATATACAGATTTATATCATGCTCATAGTTGAAAAACAAATACAAACATGTAACAAAAGGAGAAAGAAGAATAGGTATACCTCTCGATCTTCTAATGTATGACCTTCCTCCTTTTAGACATCGTGTGGGTGATGATCTACCAAAAGTCGAAGCACCTAGATCACAAATCTTCCTTCCTTGCTCTTCCAAAGCAAAAGGAAGAATAGAAACAAGGTTCTTCTCCTCCCTAAAGCCAACCAACAAGGAACAAAACAATTCCTTGCCGCCGGCCAACTAGGAGGAGGAAAAGATGATGGAAAACAACCAAGACACCAAGGGAAGCCCTATATCTTGTTTCCACCACCTAAGGAGAAGGAGAAGAGAGGCTTGGCCACCGGCCAAAGGCTGGAAGAGGGTTGGAAAACAAGCTGGATGCCGGCCACCTTGAAGGAAGAAGAAGAAAAGGAATTACCTTCCTTATTTGGTGCCGCCCAAGCCCAAACCCTAATTCCTAAGCCCTTGCCGCCAACTCCAAAAACCCTAGCTCTCTTTATGTTGTTCACACCAACTCCCTTGCCCTCCTTTTATAAAGTTAGGGATAAGTCATGATTTAATCTCCTCCATTGGTTCTAAGGATTTAATCTCAACCGTCGGATCTAGAGATTTAATCTCAACCGTCGGATCTTAGAGATTTAATCTCTACCTATGGATCTTAGAATTTTGTTTCTATCCTTTGGATCTAAGCTTCATGATGTGTTAATAGGCTACATTAGGGACCATGAGGAGGAGTTGGATCTTGGCCACCCATGGATCAAGCCCACATAATGTTCGATCCACTAATGATGATCCAATCCACTAAAGGATCATCATTAATCTACCTCACCAACCCCCATATGATAATATGGGTTCCATATATTATTATTTGTACATTTTCTCCGCGTGTTTAAGATCTCGAATGTCCATCGATTAATTAATTTACTAACTATTAATTAATTAACATCTAACTCCATGAGTAGTACCACTCAACCTTTTCATCATGCCAGACCAAGTCCACCTGTAGGGTTTACATGATGAACCTTATAAGCTCCTCAAGGGGACATCATCATCCTAATATATAGGACACGGTTTCCTCCTATAATCAACGGCACACCATATAAATAATATCATCTCCCAACTTACTGAGCCTATCAATTTAATCTATAAATCTCACCCATTGGTAAATCAAAGAGATGAGTACTAAGTATATGTGTCCATTATTATATCGGGATTAAGAGTATGTATAATATAATATCTGAGGTCCGATTCGATTATGTAGTCAGCAATAAATCGAATCACCTCTAAGTCGGTCCTGCTCAATACACACAAAGTGCATTAGTGTGTGTTAGTAATATATGAGAGATGTCCTAAGGCAATCGCCTTATGTATGAACCATTTATATGATAAATGAAGATTCACTATTTGAGTATACATGTTTTATGTATTTGATTGGATCTTAAACTCATTTACTGAATGTCCACGATACGATTCACAGCATGAGAGAATTTCAAACATTAAGAGAATTAGTTCTCTATAAAAGAGGGCTTAAGGGATAATTAAGCTCTAATCCACAACCCTAAGTTGCCGCCCACCTCTCCTTGGAGAAATTCGGCGCCAACTCTCCTCCTCCTTGCCGCCGCCCACCTTGAGGCTTCAACCGGCATCCAGAAGGTGCTGACCTTCCCCCTCGCCGGCGTCGAGCTGCTTCCGCTGGTACTCCGGTGATCTTCTTTAGGTTTGGCATCAAGGCGAGCTCTATCTTCCCTTGGTTGGTCAGCGCCTATCTCCTCCACCAAAGCTGTCCAGTTTTCTGGACAGCTTGTTCTCCTCTTGTTGGAGCGTCGTTTGGACGACGGTTAGAGCTCCGACAGCGGCTAACTTACCGGGGATTTGATCTCCGGTAATCCTCTGACGTGGAGGACGAAGGATTCGTCAATCGGTTGACGAATACCTCTCCGGAGAAGCGAGTTTTGAGGACTCGTTTTGGATCCGAATTTGGATTCGGATCGTGATCATCTCTCGATCACGTCGTCTTCAACACGAGGCTAGTAACCCGTACGAAGACGAAGCTCGTGGCTTAGCGAAGTCATCCTAAGGATACTCGGCGTGGATACGGATAGAGACGATTCTAGCGAGGATCGTTCCGGTTGATGTCGTTCCCGCTACACGTAATACGAAAGGTATAACGTATTTAAATTTCCTTTTATTGCAAATTTAAATTTACAGTTATGTCTACACATGTTGTACTATGCATGCGTGTGTTGTGTGTATTGTAATAAATGTAGATTTATTATTTTTATTTCTTCCACTGTGCTCATGTTTATGAAACATAATCGAACACACACACGCCGCGGTGCCGGAAAACCAACAGTGTGATTCTATGGTCAAGACAACCTATTACCAAATCGCACTACAACCATTCCGATAGTTTGTCCAAAGCCATCTCGGTTGTGAGCCTTTACTTATACTTTTTAAGGGGCCGATAATATGATCTCTCATGTGACACCACACACCATGTTATCTACAATGTAAAGTATTAGACAATATTGCATAACCATGAAAATATGCAAACAATGATCATGTGATTCTTATTTCAAAATAAAGATGTTCATACAAAAGATAGACTTTTCAGTATACATTCCTACAATCTCCCACTTATACTAAAAGAATATGTTATCCTTAAATTGCCATACATCTGATCCCCATTCCCTCCACATGCCTATCAAAAGCTCTTGTCGGAAGGGCCTTACTGAAAGGATCTGCCAGGTTATTCTCTGATGCAATCTTGGCCACAGCAACTTCTCCTCTCTTTACGATTTCTCGTATCAGGTGGTACTTGCGCTCTATGTGCTTACTTGCCTTATGGGCTCATGGTTCCTTCAAGTTTGCAATTGCACCACTATTATCACAATAAATTGTGATAGTTCTAGGCAAACCAGGAATCACATCCAAGTCCATCAAGAAGTTCCTGAGCCATACAACTTCTTTGACCGCCTTAGAGGCTGCCACATACTCAGCTTCCATGGTGGAGTCCACCACGCATTTCTGCTTGACACTCCTCCATACAATGGATCCACCTCCCAAAGTAAACACAAAACCTTAGGTAGACTTACTATTATCCGTATCAGATTGGAAGTCGGAATTCGTGTAACCCACAGGGAGTAATTGGTCTGCCCGATAAACCAGCATATAATCTCTAGTCCTTCTCAGGTACTTCAATATATGCTTTACTACAGCCCAATGTCCTTGTCCTAGATTTCTCTAATATCTGCTGACCATGCCCACGGCAAAGCAGGTATCTAGTCTCGTACAGAGCATCGCATACATGAGGCTTCCTACTGCCAAAGCATAAGGAACCGCCATCATCTCCTCTATCTCCTTAGTGTTAGGGCAATCTCTTGCCATGATAAGGTTTTGATGTGTGTGGAAAAAGATTTAAGTTAGGTTGTTATTATGTTTTGATATGTGCGTTGGAGTCTTGCAGGACTTAGTAATTCGCACATGGAGTCTTGGCGGGTTCACCACTCATTACCTCGTGCTTGAGTCAGAGAAGGAGCATTGCAGAGTTGTGCACTTGATGCTGCCGAGGGACCGCCGGACGAGATGACTTGAAGCGAAGCCAAATAGACTTCGGAGGCAAGAGACGCGAAGGAGCATTGCAGAATCGTGTGCTTGATGCTACGGAGGGACGTGGCCGCGAACGAAGAGAGCTTCGGCGAGGGACTTTGAGTGAGATGAGAGAATGTGTGAAATGTAAGTAGCTCATTAGGTGAACTTGGCCGAATGGCTAAGTGTCGGATGAGTTTTCCCGACATCAGTCGACTGCCATGAAATGTCAGTCGACTGCTCTGAGTCGAACGTGGTTCGACTGGTATTCGACTGAGTGTTTTGAGGCCAGCAGTCGACTGCCATATGGGGGCAGTCGACTGCCAAGACCATCAGTCGACTGCTGAAGGCAGCAGTCGACTGGTTGAAAGGGTTCGGCCACAGAACCGCTCGTAGCCGACTGGGCAGTCGACTACGGAGGCAGCAGTCGACTGATGGGATCCATCAGTCGACTGCCAAGTGTTCCGTTGGACTACAACGGTCGGGATCCGACATGTTCGGAGGCCGTTGGAGTGGCGGCAGTCGACTGCCAAGGGCAGCAGTCGACTGGTGGCGGCCAACGGGAAGAAAAGCTTCCTCTCTATAAAAGGAGAGGGTGTGGATCTTTGAGAAGCTAATGCTTATGCTTTAAGTGATAATCCAAGTGTCCCACAAGCTTTAAACTCTTCTTACTTGCTTTTACTTAATTTCTATTGTAAGAAGAGTGATCTTGATTTGTAAAGGTTACCTCCACCTAGCTTGGTGCAAAGGAGAGACCAATAGTGGATTGGTTTTGGCGGAGTGATTCACCGAGGACGAATCGGGGACCGTGGATTAGCGGCGTAGCCGTGAACCACGTTATACTATCTTGTTAGCATTGTTTGTATTATTCTTTGTTCATTTGCTTGTCTTTATTAGTATTCAGCTTGCGCTAATAATTGTGTAGACGAGCAAATTCCACCATCCAATGAAAAAGGGCTATTCACCCCCCCTCTAGCCGGCCGATCGATCCCCTACAAGTGGTATCAGAGCCAAGGAAAGCTTGTCAAGGAATAACCGCCACAACAAGCACATTCAAGGATGGTCGGCTCAAACATTCACCCACCGAAATTCGAAGGTGAATTCTCTTGGTGGAAAAAGAGAATGGAGGTATTCTTTGAAACTGACTTTGAAATTTTATTAATTATGGAAAACGATTTCGAGTTGCCTAGGAATGAAGATGGGGAGCCATTGGAGAAAGCAAGGTGGAGCAAGAGGCAAAGAGAAGAATACTTGGCAAATTCAAAGGCCAAGCACCACCTCTACAATGTGCTTCCCCAACAAGAAGTGAATAGGATAGGGGAATGCTCTAGTGCAAAGGAGATGTGGGAGAAGCTAGTAGAGCTTCGTGAAGGTACCTCGGAGGCTAAACTTGCAAGAAGAGACCTCCTCCGCTCCCAACAATCCAACATAAAATTAGAAAAGGGAGAGAAGGTAACCTCCTTACATTCTAGATTTAAAGAGATTTTCATTGGGCTAACAAGTGTAGGAGAAAAACTTTCAAACCGGGACATGCTTATGAAAGCAATCGACGCTTTTCCCTGGTCATCAAAATGGAGCTCAATGGTGGACTCCTTCTATATGTCCAAGAACTTAGAAGTAAGTACTTTGGAGGAGTTCTTCTCAACCATGGAGCTTCATGAAACAAGACTTGAAGGAATAATAGAAGAGCCAAGAATACAACCTTCAAGAGGAGTAGCATTTTTGGCAAACAAAGGGAAGAAGAAGATAGAGATCCCCTCCTCCGATGATGATGAAGCATCCTCCTCCTCCTCCATGGATAGCACGGAAGAAGCATATATGGTAAGGAGGGTAAGGCGTGCATTAAAAGGTTTTCAATTTAATAAATCTAATGATAGTAGGAGAAGACCAAGGGGGAAAGTCATTTGTTACAATTGCCAAGGAGAGGGACACATAAGGGACAATTGTCCCCTCTTGAACAAAAGCAAGGAGGAGAAGAGAAAGAAGGAAGAAAAGAAGAATAAAAAGGGGAGAAAGAAGAAAAAGGAAGAAGAGAAGAAGGCAAAGGAAAAGGGGAAGGCCAAAGCATTAAAAGCAAGGACTTGGGATGACCCTTCCTCCTCCTCCTCATCATCATCCGAGGAAGAAAACGCATTTGTCACCAACTTAGCATTGATGGCATTTGACGACTTGGATTGCTCCTCCTCCGAAAATGAAGGATCAAGTTCAAGTGAAGGGAGCTCAAGTGAAGGGGGAGCCTCCTCTACCTCCTCATCCGAAGAAGAGGACATGAAAACTATGGTAACTAACCTTTCATTTAGTAAAATAGTTTCTATGATTTCTAGCCTCACTAAGAACCTATTTAGAGCAAAGAAAAAGAATAAAAGCATGCTTGATCAAATTAAGGAATTAGAAGAAAAATTAGAAAAAGCATGTCTTAATTATGATAATGATGATGCATGCTTACATGATAATTATATACCTTTTGATGTCAATGATGCATGCATAGAAGAAAATAGGGCTTTAAGGGAAAAGGTAGACTATTTGACCAAAGCCCTAGAAAAGTTTACAATAGGCTCCAACACCTTGAACATGATCATAAGGAGCCAAAGGGCAAGCTTCAACAAGAAAGACCTAGGATATAAGGAAAAGAAAAATGAAAAGTCCTATAAATGTCTAATTGCTAGGGGTCAAGATAAAAAGAAGGTAATAGCTAGAAAATGGATCCCTAAGGAATTTTTAGTGAACCCCATAGGAAATAATTTATATTGGGTTCCAAAATCCATCTTAAAGGGTTAAGAAAACCCTAGGGTAGTCAACCATATGCAATTTACCTATATCATATGTTGGTTGACTTAAAATGGCGGGACAACGTTTTTGGAATAGTGTTAGGTGATGATAATGCACCTATAAGTAGATAAATCATGTTTTAGGTGATATTTTCTTTATTATCATGATATAATACCTAATGCATGATCACAAATTGATGAATACATGTGTTTCATGATCATAATGTGAAATTCACTCATATATATCCTTATGATCATGTGGATTGTTAGGATGATACTTAACCTTGATAGAATTGCATGAAAATAATGGTTAAGTACATACAAATACCTTTAGGATACATCTCACACTCACAATAGGCTACCTTGATTGAAAACTTAGCATGAGATGTTAGGATGATACAAATGTCCACTAGTGCCTATGGCATTTAGATGGTCATTTAAAGTATCAAAATAGCAATAATAGACCAATCATGGGGAAGGCTTATGTTTAATTCATAGACATATTGCCTAAAGATCATGGTTGGATATTTCATATGTTTTCAAAATAATTTCTTGCTTTAAAATCCATATGTTCATGTTTTGAAACAATCCAAAGCAAGACTAGGTGTTAAAATGGATACTAATATGCTCAAAAACTAGTGGTTTTTAAAGCTTTTGGATTTTTAGTAAATCTGAAAATATAATGATTGTTCATGAAAAACTATTTTCATTGATAGATATACTTAAAGAAATGTGTGTTCCCAAATTTCACTATTTTTTAATTTTCTGGAATTTAATAATGCATTTGAAATTTCATCCGAAAATCGAAATTTATTTCTTTGGTCATTGCCATCTTGATCGCGATTTGCTCACTGAAAAATAGCCCAACAATTTATATTTTTGGTTATATTTTCTTGTAGACTTAATGTCATCTTGTATAAACTTTATTAATCTTTTTGATGGTGTCAAAGGGGAGAAATGTATGTTTAAGTAAGGGAATATATTTAGGGGAGAAATATGTATGGGGAGTTTCATGGATTAAGGGGGAGTTGCATGTTGCTATATCATGTTTATGTTTACATGCTTTCTTACCTTATAAATTTCTATCAAATGTTTTTACCTAACTTAAACGGATTGCCACACATCAAAAAGGGGGAGATTGTTAGGGCAGTCTCTTGCCATGATAAGGTTTTGATGTGTGTGGCAAAGGGTTTAAGTTAGGTTGTTATTATACTTTGATATGTGCGTTGGAGTCTTGCAGGACTTAGTAATTCGCACATGGAGTCTTGGCGGGTTCACCACTCATTACCTCGTGCTTGAGTCGGAGAAGGAGCATTGTAGAGCCGTGCGCTTGATGCTGCCGAGGGACCACCGGACGAGATGACTTGAAGCGAAGCCAAGGAAGCAGACTTCGGAGGCAAGAGACGCGAAGGAGCATTGCGAGCCGTGCACGATCTTTGCCGAGTGCGTGGCGCATGACGAAGAGAGAGCTTTAGCGAGGACTTGAGTGAGATGAGAGAATGAGTGAAATGTAAGTAGCTCATTAGGTGAACCTTGTAGAATGGCTAAGTGTCGGATGAGTTTTCGACATCGATCATTGCCATGAAATGTCGATTGCTCTGATCGAATGTAGTTCATTGGTATTGGCCCAGTGTTTTGAAGCCGGCATCATATCATATGAGGCGATCGATTGCTATGGCTATCGATCAGCGTGATTGATCAGGGATCAAGGGTCAGTTCGACCAAGAGATCAGCGTGATGGGATCCATCGATCGCCAAGTGTTCCGTTGGACTACAGCGGTCGGGATCCGGCGTGTTCGGATCTCTCTATAAAGAGAGGGTGTGGGGCTTTGAGAGGCTAATGCTTATACTTTAAGTGATCATCAAGTGACCCACAAGCTTTAATGGGCTTTGAGAGGCTAATGCTTATGCTTTAAGTGATCATCCAAGTGACCCACAAGCTTTAAACTTTTCTTACTTGCTTTTACTTCATTTCTATTGTAAGAAGAGTGATCTTGATTTGTAAAGGTTACCTCCACCTAGCTTGGTGCAAAGGAGAGACCAATAGTGGATTGGTTTTGGCGGAGTGATTCACCGAGGACGAATCGGGGACCGTGGATTAGCGGCGTAGTCGTGAACCATGTTATACTATCTTGTTAGCATTGTTTGTATTATTATTTGTTCATTTTCTTGTCTTTATTAGTATTATGCTTTCGCTAACAATTGTGTAGACGAGCAAATTCCACCATCCAACGACAAAGGGCTATTCACCCCCCTCTAGCCGGCCGATCGATCCCCTACACTCAGATGATCTAGGACACATCTCCTTAGATAAAGGAACTCCATGCTTGAAAGGTAAAAAACCCTTCTTGGAATTTTGCATGCTAAAACGCTCCATAATCGTGTCTATGTATGAAGCTTGGGATAAGCACAACATTCTTTTCCTATGATCCCTTATAACCTTGATCCCAAGGATGTGTCCCACCTCTCCCAAGTCCTTCATATCAAACTGTTTGGACAACCATACCCTTACGTCCGATAACACCTTGATATTGTTGCCAATCAACAAAATGTCATCTACGTATAGTACAAGAAATACCACTACATTTCCGTCACATCTCTTGTATACACAAGACTCATCCGGACTTTGAATAAATCCATAAGACTGGATTACCTCATCAAAGCGGATGTTCCAAGACCTCGAAGCTTGCTTCAATCCATAAATGGACCGATTAAGCTTACACACAAGATGCTCTTTGCCTTTAGCAATGAATCCCTCTGGTTGCTTCATGTAGATGTTTTCCTCAAGACTTCCATTAAGGAAAGTTGTCTTGACATTCATCTTCCACACCTCATAATCCATATGAGCTGCTATGCATAAGACAATCCGGATAGACTTAAGCATGACTACCGGCGAAAAGGTCTCCTCATAATCGATACCCTCTTTCTGAGTATACCCCTTCACAACAAGCCTCGCTTTGAAGGTCTCAACCTTCCCATCTATTCCTCTCTTTCGCTTGTAGATCCACTTGCATCCAATGGTTTTTACACTATCGGGTGGTTCTACTAGCTCCCAGACCTGATTTGAATCCATAGATTCAATCTCAGCATTCATTGCACTTTGCCAAGATACTGCATCTTTATCTTGGATTGCCTCGTCATATGTCCAGGGATCAGGTTCATGTTCGCCAGGAACCAAATCAGAAGATTCTCCCAAGAACATAAATCTATCAGGCTATCTCACAACCCTCCCACTACAACGAGGTATCACCTGTGTATCCTCTGTGACACGCAGTGCAGTGACTTGTGGTATATCCTCTTGTACCGATGGTACTAAAGAAGTGACTTTCCCTTTTAACTCCTCCAGAACAATTTTACTCTTGGGCTTGTGGCTCATCACAGAGTCTTCCTCTAGAAATCTGGCATTCATGCTAATGATTACCCTCTGATCTCTAGGACTATAAAACAATCCACCCTTCGTTCCCCTGGGATAGCCAATGAACATGCGTACTTCTGTACGAGGTTCCAACTTACCAGCATCTGCCTTCAGCACATGTGCTGGACTCCCCCATATCCGAATATGTCTTAGACTAGGCTTTCGCCCAGTCCACAATTCTATGGGAGTAGAAGGCACTGATTTAGATGGAACCAAGTTCAGAATGTACACCATCGTATCTAGAGCATATCTCCAGAACGAATCTGGCAACTCAGAATAACTCATCATCGATCTAACCATCTCCATAAGAGTCCTATTCCTTCGCTCTGCTACACCATTCTGCTAGGGTGTGCCAGGTGTAGTTAATTGGGATTGAATCCCAACCTCTGATAACTAGTTCCTAAACTCTCCCAAGAGGTACTCACCACCACGATCAGATCGTAGTGTCTTGATACTTTAACCTTGACGTTTCTCCACATAAGCCTTGAATTCTTTGAACTTGTCAAAGCATTCAGACTTGCGGCGCATTAGGTAAATGTATCCATATCTTGAGTAATCGTCTACAAAAGAGACGAAATACTCGTAATCACCTCTAGCCTGGATAGACATAGGACCACACAAATCAGAATGAACCAATTCTAACACATCTTTGGCTCTATACCCCTTGGCCTGAAAAGGCCTCTTGGTCATCTTACCCTCCAAGCAAGAATCACAGGTTGGGAGATCCTCCACCACTAATGAACCCAAAGGTCCATCAGCTATCAACCTTTGAATTCTGCTTTGGTTAATGTGACCAAGCCTAAGATGCCAAAGATATGTTTGGTTCATTTTCGAAGGTTCTTTTCTCTTATTGGAATTAGAAGATGAGTTATTAATTTCAATATGCATCGTGGGAGGTTTTGGTTCAAGTGTGTACAAGTTTCCTATCAATGTACCCGAATAGATAATGTCCCTATCTCTTCTTATAACAACTCTATCATTAAAAGAAATAGAATATCCATCCATAAACAATTTATAAACTGAAATTAAATTCTTTCTAAATAAGGGTACATAAAGGAAATTCTTAAGAACCAAAAGTTTATTTTTCTCAAATGATAAATGAACATCTCCCACTACAACAGTTGCCACCTTCGTGGCATCGCCCAAGTACACGGTAATCTCCCCCTTATCCAATCGTCTGGTTTTCTAGAACCCCTGTAAAGTATTGCAAACATGATCAGTGGCTCCCGTATCTACACACCAGGTGTCGGTAGATAACACCGCTTAACATGTTTCAACGACTAGACCAAACGATATACCTTTGTTCTTGCGGTTGGGGCAGTCCTTCTTCCAGTGTCCAGTCTGCTTACAAGTGAAGCACTTGCCTTTCGGCTTCTTCACTCCTCCCTGCGTACCTCCTACCGCCTTCGCCCCAGTTTGTTTCTTCTTCTTCTTTCCTTTCGGCTTAGAAGTAGAAACCTTTTGGGTCACCACGGCATGCGCCTGAGCGCTCTGACGAAATAGTCTCTCTGCCGCCTGGAGTTCTGTCAGAAGTTTCGCCAACGAATACAACCTCTTGTTCATGTTTTGGTTCAGGCAAAACTACTCAAAACTCCTAGGTAGAGACTGGAGTATGATGTCGACCTGGGTTTCCCCATCGGTCTCAGCTCCTAGGACCTCCATCTCATTCAAATGAGCCATCATCTTGAGAACATGATCCCTCACGGGTGTTCCCTCGATCATGGTGGTCGTCATCAAGTTTCTCATGGCTTCTTTCCTCGCAGCCCGATTCTGGTGTCCGAAAAGCTCCTTGAGATTGAGCATCATATCATAAGCAGTGGGCATGACTTGATGCTGATGTTGGAGTACATTTGACATAGATGCCAAAATGTAACACCGCGCCATCTCATTGACCTTAATCCACTTCCTATAGCTCTCTCTCTCCTTTTCCCCAGAATCATCTGCAAGCTTGGGAGGACACTCTTCGAGGACTACATATTTGTATTCCTCAGCAGTCAAGACAATATCTAGATTCCTCTTCTAATCAACATAGTTGGGTCCAGTAAGTTTGTTCTCTTTCAGTATCACAGCAAGTGGGTTGAAAGTCATTTTGAAAGAAAACCTAAGAATCACATAAATCAAAACATTAGATTTCAAAAATTATTGATTCCTCAAACAATAAAATTTTAAAATCAACCAACACCTCAAAACACCGAGAATATCGTATGCCACGATTGTGTGGACGTATACGAATTCTACATTTGTAAGAGGAGGTTTTACCCATTAATTTTATTATCTTGTCAACCTAACTTTTTGACAAGTAAAATTAATAGTTGGTTCCTCTTTGGCCCTACAAATAAAAGCAGTCACTCCGATGGGGAGGATACTTATATTTGTATCTAAGTGTTCACCATTACTCGGTACCAAGGTAATTATCTCGGGTTATGTGCCTTCCGATGGGGAAGTACACATGCTCCTTGATAATTCCCTATAACCATATTTGACCTTGTGATCCGCAAACAAACCCATCCGATATGGAGGAAGGCACTCAGAGCCGACGCGCAAGTTTGTTTGCATCACTTGTCAAATTGTAATGGAGGCCGTGTGAATTTTAAAAAAAAAATTCCCTCTCCTACTTAGTAATTTGGAATTGAGGAATTTTCCTAGCCTACAACATGCATATCAAACAAAAGGCAATAAATATGAAAAATAAATTATTTTCCAACTATTATGGCTTTTGTCTTCAATATGTCTCCCGTCGCATTGTCATCTCGTCTACTCCTCCTACGCCATGTATGAGCCATCCGGAGATCCGAGCCGAGACTAAAACCTATTTTAATTTACATCCATCGATCCTATACTCCACGAGGGAGTGTACATGAAATCTAGATCGAAAGTAAAATAAAATAAAGAGTGGCTAAACAATGTCGTATTTAATTTACAAAAACTAAATACTAGCCTCGTCAACCCCGAGGATTCAACAAAATAAATATTTACACACATACAATCACATACACACATATGGCCATAATAGTCGGATCTTATGCCTGCAACCAAAGAGTTAAACTACGCATATCCTACTATTATTCGGCACATATAATATATGAAAAAGTGCATAAAAATTAACCGAATCCTAAACACACAAAATCGGAAACCTTGGCTCTGATACCAATTGTAGGGTTTTACTTATCAAGTCCGTGAGGGGAAACTTCGCTTCCCACTTCACCTCAGTCGCTTGTTCATGGCGATCCCATCGATGTCCCCGGATTAAAAAATTTTAATCCTAGACATAAGGGATTTCCCAACCAACCAACTCATCGTCATGCTATTCGTTTAGAGAGGTCACTTGAACAAACAAGTTGTTCAAGCGACCAACCTCTATTCTACGAGTAGCCGCGGAATAGACGATGTCCGGATCGCCAGTTTTTGTATTTATATTCAGGGTCCAAGTATTATTTATCCATATACAGATTTATATCATGCTCATAGTTGAAAAACAAATACAAACATGTAACAAAAGGAGAAAGAAGAATAGGTATACCTCTCGATCTTCTAATGTATGACCTTCCTCCTTTTGGACGTCATGTGGGCGACGATCTACCAAAAGTCGGAGCACCTAGATCGCAAATCTTCCTTCCTTGCTCTTCCAAAGCAAAAGGAAGAATAGAAACAAGGTTCTTCTCCTCCCTAAAGCCAACCAACAAGGAACAAAACAATTCCTTGCCGTCGGCTAACTAGGAGGAGGAGAAGATGATGGAAAACAACCAAGACACCAAGGGAAGCCCTATATCTTGTTTCCATCACCTAAGGAGAAGGGGCTGGAAGAGAAATTTGGAAAACAAGCTGGGAGGCCACCTTGAAGGAAGAAGAAGAAAAGGAATTACCTTCCTTATTTGGTGCCGCCCAAGCCCAAACCCTAATTCCTAAGCCCTTACTGCCAACTCCAAAAACCCTAGCTCTCTTTATGTTGTTCATGCCAACTCCCTTGCCCTCCTTTTATATTGTTAGGGATAAGTCATGATTTAATCTCCTCCATTGGTTCTAGGGATTTAATCTCAACCGTCGGATCTAGAGATTTAATCTCAACCATCGGATCTTAGAGATTTAATCTCTACCTATGAATCTTAGAATTTTGTTTCTATCCATTGGATCTAAGCTTCATGAGGTGTTAATAGGCTACATTAGGGACCATGAGGAGTTGGATCTTGGCCACCCATGGATCAAGCCCACATAAAGTTCGATCCACTAATGATGATCCAATCCACTAAAGGATCATCATTGATCTACCTCACCAAACCCCATATGATAATATGGGCTCCATATATTATTATTTTTACATTTTCTCCTCGTGTTTAAGATCTCGAATGTCCATCGATTAATTAATTTACTGACCATTAATTAATGAACATCTAACTCCATGAGTAGTACCACTCAACCTTTTCATCATGCCGGACCAAGTCCACCTGCAGGGTTTACATGATGAACCTTGTGAGCTCCTCAAGGGGACATCATCATCCTAATATATAGGACACGGTTTCCTCCTATAATCAATGGCACATCATATAAATAATATCATCTCTCAACTTATCGAGCCTATCGATTTAATCTATAAATCTCGCCCATTGGTAAATCAAAGAGATGAGTACTAAGTATATGTGCCCGTTATTATATCGGAATTAAGAGTATGTACAATATAATATCTGAGGTCTAATTCGATTATGTAGTCAGCAATAAATCGAATCACCTCTAAGTTGGTCCTGCTCAATACACACAAAGTGCACTAGTGTGATTCTATGGTCAAGACAAACCAATACCAAATCACACTACAACCATTCCGATGGTTTGTCCAAAGTCATCTCAGTTGTGAGCCTTTACTTATACTTTTCAAGGGGTCGATAACATGATCTCCCGTGTAACACTACACGCCATGTTATCTACAATGTAAAGTATTAGACAATATTGCATATCCGTGAAAATATGCAAACAATGATAATGTGATTCTTATTTCAAAATAAAGATATTCATACAAAAGATAGACTTTTCAGTATACATCCCTACACCAACAAGTGGTATCAGAGCCAAGATAGCTTGTCGAGGACTAACCGCCGCAACAAGCACTACATCAATTATGGTTGGCTACAACATTCTCCCACCAAAGTTTGAGGGAGAATTCTCTTGGTGGAAGAAGAGAATGGAGGTATTCTGTTAAACTGATTTCGATATCATGCTTATAATGGAAAACAATTTTGAGATGCCTAGGGACGAGGAGGGTGAACCAATAGAGAAGTCAAGGTGGACTAAAAAGCAAAGGGAGGAGCACTTTGCAAATTCAAAGGCCAAGCACCACCTCTTCAATGTGCTCCCCCAACAAGAGATCAACCGGATAGGGGAATGTGCAAGCGCCAAGGAAATGTGGGAGAAACTCATAGAGCTCCATGAAGGTACTTCCGAGGCCAAGCTTGCAAGAAGAGATCTCCTTCGCTCTCAATTAAGCAACATCAAACTCGAAAAGGGAGAGAAGGTAAATTCTTTACATTCTAGGTTTAAAGAAATTTTGATTGGAATAACAAGTGTAGGAGAAAAACTCTCCAACCGGGACATGGTCATGAAGGCAATAGATGTCTTCCCTCGGTCATCAAGATGGAGCTCAATGGTGGACTCTTTCTACATCTCCAAGAATCTAGAGATAACCATTCTAGAGCAATTCTTTTCCACCATGGAGTTGCATGAGACAAGGCTTGAAGGAGTTAGTGAAGAACCAAGCATCAAGCCAACAAGGGGAGTGGCACTAGTAGCCAACAAGGGGAAGAAGAAGAAGATAGAGACTCCCTCTTCCTCCGATGAAGCATCTTCCTCATCCTCCATGAATAGCAATGAAGATGCTTATATGGTAAGGAAGGTAAGGTGTGCCTTAATAAATTTAAAATTTAACAAATCTTATGATAGGAGAAGGCACAAGAGGAAGATCATATGATATAATTGCCAACAAGAGGGACATATAAGAGATGATTGTCCTCTTTTAAACAAGAGCAAAGAAGAGAGGAGGAAGAAAGAGAAAAATAAGAAGGGGAGCAAGAAAAAGGAAGAATAAAATAAGGCCAAGGAAAAGGGGAAGGGCAAAGCACTCAAGGCAAGGACATGGGATGATCCTTCCTCAACATCAACATCGGAGGAAGAAAATGCTTTTGTCACAAACCTTGCCTTGATGGCATTTGATGATCTAGACTCCACCTCCTCCTCAAAAAAAGAAGAAAGAAGCTCAAGTGAGGAGAGCTCAAGTGAAGGGGGAGGCTCATCATCATCCTCTTCATCCGAAGAAGAAGACATGGTAACTATGGTAAAACATCTTCCCACTAAAGAAGTAGTTGCCATGATTTCTAGCTTAACTAAAAAATTATTTAGGGCTAAGAAAAAGAACAAATGCATGCTTGATCAAATTAAGGATTTAGAAGAAAAACTAGAAAAAGAATGTTTAAATATTAATGATAATATTTCTTCTAGTCTTGATAATGCATGCTCACATGATAACTATATGACTCTTGATGTAAATGATGCATGTATTGAAGAAAATAGGGCTTTAAGAGAAAAGGTATACCATTTGACTAAGGCCCTAGAAAAATTCACCATAGGCTCCAATACTTTGAACATGATCATAGGGAGCTAAAGGGCAAGCTTCAATAGGAAAGGCCTAGGTTATAAGGGAAAGACAAATGAAAAGGCCTATAAATATTTGATTGCTAGGGGTCAGCCAAGAACAAGACAATAGCTAGAAAATAAATCCCTAAAGAATATTTAGTGAACCCTATAGGAAAGAACTTGTATTGGTTCCTAAATCCATCCTTAAGGGTTAGGAAAACCCTAGGATAGTCAACCATAGTGGACTTAACTTATATCATATTATTTGGTTGACTTAGGATGGTGTGAGACTTAATTTTGAAATAGTGTTGGGTGATGATAATGCACCCATAAATAGTTTAAATCATGCTTTAGGTGATACTTGATTTATTATCATGATTTTATATCTAATGCATGATTATAAATTGATTGATACTTTTGTTTCATGATCATAATGTGAAATCAATGCATATATGTCTTTATGATCATGGTATGTTAGGGTGATACTTAGCCTTGTCTAGAATTGCATGAATTTGAAGGTTAAGTATATAAATACCTTTAGGAACATCTCACACTCACCATAGGGATAACCTTAATTGAAAACATAGTATGGGTGAGATGATAGGATGATACAAATGGTCCACTAATGCTTATGGCATTTAGATGAGTCATTAAGTGTATCAATAGAGCAATAATAGACCAATCATGGGGAAAGAATATATTTAATTTATAAACATATTACCCAAAGATTATGGTTGGATATTTCAAATGATTTTAAAACCATTTTATGCTTTTCAAACAGTGAGTTCATGTTTTAAAAAAAAAATTCAAGGCAAAACTAGGTTTTAAAGTTGATATAAAACTAGATATTTTGCAACTTTTGAGTTTTTGCCTAAATTTCAAAACGAAAATGAATTTTCATGAAAAATAATTTTTCACTGATAAAGGAGCTCACAAGAAATATGTATTTCAAATTTCATGATTTTTTAAATTTCCTAGAATTTTTAACACATTTTTGAAATTGGATTTCAAAAATCAGAAAACCTGAAATTTGCGTGTCAGTCGACTGGTAGTCCAACTACCGATCGATGTGATGTCGCACGAAACATGAACTGATTTTATCAAGTTTTGTTTGGTTTTTGGGTATTTTTTTTCCTTAGAGTTGATGTCATGCGTTTATGACATTTAGATAATGTTTTTAATGGTGTCAAAGGAAGAGAATTTATAGGTTTAAGTGAATCATGCTAAAAGGGAAAATTTAGCATGTCTTAAGGGGGAGTTTTGATGCTCATATTATTTACATGCTTTCCTTACTTATGTTGTTATTGTTATTTGTTTTACCTAACTTAAACGGATTGCCACACATCAAAAAGGGGAAGATTATTAGCCCATGTGATATGGTTTTGATGTGTGTGGCAAAGGTTTTAACTTAGGTTGTTATTGTTTTGATATGTGCATTGGAGTCTTACAGGACTTAGTAATTTGCACATGGAGCTTTGCCAAGTTTCACCAACTCATAACCTCGTGCTTGAGTCGGCGAAGGAGCATTGCGAAGTCGTGCGCTTGATGCATCCGAGGGACTGCCAGATGAGATGACTTGAAGCAAAGCGAGCAAACTTCGAGGGCAAGAGGCGGGAAGGAGCATTGCAGAGTCATGCGCTTGATCTTTGTCGAGGATGTGGCGCGACGAAGAGAGCTTCAAGGGACTTCAAGTGAGATGAGAGAATGAGTGAAATGTAAGTATCTCATTAGGTGAATTTTGAATGGCTATGTGTGGGCTTCGAAGCGGGTTGAGGTTTACTCGACCACCGGACGCTCAAACGGATGTTAAGTTTGAGGTTTACCTGCATCGATCATTGTCATGTCATTGTCATATCGGCCCAGTATACGAGTCTAGATTTTGTACCATCAGTCGACCGACACTATTTGTCAGTCGACTGCTGAGACCACCAGTCGACTGATGATGGCATCAGTCCACTGGTTGTGAGGGTTTCGGGCATATAATGGTGATCAGTCGAGTGCTCACTTCCAGCACTAGGTAGTAGCTCCATCGATCGTGATAGGATGATCATCGGTGATGTGGAGCCATTGGTTGGAATCCAACATGGGAGAAGCCGTTATTGGGCAACGACTATAGGAGTAGTCGACTGATCGGGGCATCAGTCGATTGCTAGTGCCCAACAGGAAGAAAACAACCTTCTCTATTTATAGAGAAGGTGTGGGCTTTTGGATGGCTAATGCTTATGCTCTAAACTATCATCCAAGTGCTCCACAAGTGTAAAACTCCTTCTTCTTGTTCTTACTTCAATCTTATTGTAAGAAGGAGTATTTGTGTTGTAAGAAGGTTTACCTCCACCTTGCATTGGCTAAAGGGAGAGACCGATATTGGATTGGTTTCGGAGTGATTCACCGGAGACGAATCGTACCGTGGATTAGCGGCGAGGCTGTGAACCATGTTATATCTTTTGTTAGCATTGTTTATCTTTGTATTGTTCTTAATTGTCTTAGCTTTATATTTCTGCTTACGCTAACGATAATTGTAGACGATTAAGAAAGACTTCCACCGTATGACGATTGAGGGCTATTCACCCCCTCTAGCCGGCCACCAACGTTCCAACATTGGATTAGTACTGCAGAAGAATGAATTTAAGCGAAATGAAAAAGTCATAAAACCAAAAATAAATAAATAAAATCTGTAGAAATTACTAGATTGGTGGTTTCACCAAATCGCAGTGCCCCCGGTTCTGATACCAATTGTTGGATCGATTTGTGCACTAGAAAGGGGTGAATAGCACAAGAGAAAACTTTCCGAATTCGTTCAATTAAGAAAAGCGATAAGAGTAAAGTACAAAGGAAAATAAATAAGATACTCTTTGTTTTTACTTGGTTCACAGCCTTCAGCTGCTAATCCAAGGCCCTAACGGTCCTAGACCGTGTACGGAGGGCAAAGCACTAAAAACACTCCTCCTCATTAGAGGTAGGAGTAAGCAAGTACAAGAAATATCAAGAACTAGAGATAGAGGGACACTCCCCCTCTTCTCATTGCGATTAAAGCTCCGAAAAAAAAAGATTACAAACTTGAAATAAACTTTAAGTAAGATTTTTACCGACAACTTAAAGAATGAAAGATTGAGCTTAGGTTGTCATCGTTTCGGCAGCGCTTCGTTGTAGGGAGATCATTGTAGAAGAGCGGCGTTGCGGAAGCAATTGGGAGCACTTTTAATGATGGAAATGGAGTGGAGAACACCTTCTTTTATAGCCTTGTAAAACCCTAATTATTGAGATGAAGTTTCATGAGGTGATGTCACCTAACCCTTGAGAAATGGAGATAAGCTTTGACTCTCCTCGAGGTTGATCCTTGAGTCGACTGCTACCCTTACTAGTTGACTGCTGGAGGCATCAGTCGACTGATACAAGCCATCAGTCAACTGATGGCAGGGTTTCCAGCTGCAATGAAGAGTTAGCTCAAAAATGCAGTTAATATAAGTAAGTTCGATGGTCATTTACCATCCGATCTCGACTTAAACCTTCCATGGGAAGTCTTGGTCGGATTGTCACCTAAGGACGTCCCCGTACAGAGGACACGACCTTACTTACACTCATTCACACGAGCTTACCTCAACCTTTACCTTTGAAGCTTCACTTCCGGTCTTCACCTGAGTTCTTTGGCTCTCTCCGAAGTCCTCCCGGTGTTGCCCGACCACCACGGCTAACCTCTGGGTGTCACTGACCTTCAGCATTAGCTTAGCAATTCTACGCACTTGATTCAGCTCGTGAGATAACAAAATGAACTTAACTTTGTGTATTTGCTATAATCAAAACTCAGGTTCGATTCAGGTGCCTACTGCACCAACACTAGCAACTTGGGCTAGGGGAGCAAGCGAAAATTATCAATGTACTAATTGGAGAGAATAACATCGTCGCAGCACAAGAAGCGCAGAAAAGACCAAGGTTAGTAAAGAACATGCTTTACAACTTCAATGAGGAAATAGAGATCCAGGGCATTCCAAGGTTCATGCTCAGAGCATCTTAGACACAGGCGCAAACACTTGTTGTGTCGACCTGAGGTTAGTACCACCAGCGGCCTTAGAGGAAATAACCTATGTGGTTCAATTCAGCGGGATAAACTTGCAACAAACAACCAAGAAGAAGGGAGGTGCGGAAGGATGCTAATCGAGGGCAATGTTTTCCGTATCCCTTACACTTATAGCTTCCCCATGACACTAGGGGATAACATCCAGATGATTATTGGGGAAAATTACATCAGAGGAATGCAAGGCGGTGTACGAATAGAAGGTAACGTGGTCACGATTTACAAAAATTTGACTACAATTCATACGTTACCTAAAGTGAATACAGCCGCGGCCATTGAGGAACTAGACCTCGAAGAAGAAGAATTTTTATAGATAAAAGAGATGGTGGCTTACTCCACAGGGCCCTCGCAAACAAAAGAATTAGGCCCACTTCTAAAGGAGCTACAAGAACAAGGATACATTGGGGAAACCCCCCTAAAATACTGGTCCAAGAACTAAATCACATGCAAGCTGAACATCAAGAACCCATAATTAATTATTGAAGACAAGCCAGTCAAGCAGCTTACGCCGACACAAAAGGCAGCCTTCTCCCGACATGTCAAAGAACTATTAGAAATCAGGGTAATAAGGCCGAGCACCAACAGGCACGGGACTACCGCAATTTTTGTCAAATCAGGGACCATGATAGATCCAAAAATCCAGAAGGAGACGAAAGGAAAAGAGAGGATGGTGTTCAACTATAAGCGGCTCAATGATCTCACCAACAAAGACCAATATAGCCTACCTGGCATCAATACGATACTCCGGAAGGTTAGTAATAGCAGGATCTATTCAAAGTTTGACCTGAAAAGTGGCTTCCACCAGATGGCCATGCACCCTGAATCAATAGAATGGACCACGTTCTGGGTACCAGATGGTCTATATGAATGTCTTGCTATCCCATTTGGACTCAAGAATGCCCCGACTATTTTTAAAAATAAAATGGATAATTGTTTCTGAGGTACTGAGAATTTCATTGAGATTTACATTGACGACATCTTAGTCTTTTCGGAAGACAAGAAGGAGCATGCGAAGCACCTTGCCACCATGCTAAAAATATGCAAAGAGCACAGTCTTATCCTCAGTCCAACTAAGATGAAGATTACCGTCCTTGAAATAGAATTCCTGGGCGCTGTCCTGGGAAATAGACAGATAAGGCTGCAACCCCACATAATCTCCAAAATTGCAAACTTCAATGAACAAGAACTCTGCAACAAGAAGGGATTACTGGCCTGGCTTAGGGTGCTTAACTATGCCCACAACTATATACCAAACCTCAGCAGGATGCTCAACCCATTGTATGTGAAAACAAGCCCAACGGGCGACAAGAGGATGAATAGCCACGACTGGACGTTGGTCAAGCAGATCAAGGAGCTTGTGTGCAACCTCACAGATCTCGAAGTCTCACCTGAGGACTGTTACATCATCCTGGAAACTGATGGTTGCATGACTGGATGGGGGGGGGGGGTCTACAAATGGAAACAACAGAAGAAAGACTCAAAGGGCATGGAGCGGGTTTGTGCCTACACAAGCGACAAGTTCAACCCTCCAAAGTCAACCATAGATGCTGAAATTTACATTGTGATGAACACTTTGGAAGCACTCAAGATCTATTTCCTTGACAAAAGTGAGGTTATTATCAGAACAGACTATCAAGCTATCATCAACATCTTTGGCATGACCTCGAACAATAAACCCTCCCGAGTGAGATGGCTCGCATTCACAGACTACATCACCACAGTAGCGGTCACTTTTGAACATATTAAAGGGCAAGACAACCAACTAGTTGATAGCTTATGAAGGCTAATCACTTGTTTAATTGTTTCAGAATGGCTGAACGAACTGTTAGGGCAGTTGGGGCAGGTGAACATGGCACTGCTAGAACTACAGGCTAGCCCAAATACAATAGCATAGGCCCAATTAACAGAAGTCCTCAACCAATTAACCTACAGTATGCAAAATTACTCCAACATGGGAACACCAGGACCGTCAGCCAATAATATGAGGATTTACTCAAATTCAAACGACGACGAATCCAAGAAGGATGATTCATGCTGGCAGAAGAATAGCAAATCAGTAGCCTACTCCACCAACTCCAGAAACAAGTAGCTGACACCGCTGCAAGGGCACTAGAGCAACTCCAAACACTCCACATGGTAAAACTATAGGAGTGTGGCAGACAAAGCACCTCCGATAATTGGTGCAAGGACTGGCACCAAAGTGCACGAGAAGTGATCAAACAGCTGACAACAGTTGTAGACATGATCGAAAACCTTTGCTAAAAAGAAATGCCCCACTTCAAGCTGTAAAGTAGATTCCCTATACAAAAAGTAGGCGCGTAGTGCGATCCGTCACGGGGATAGTGTACGTTTTATGATTTGTGAATTGTAAAGCAAACCCATCACGGGAATGCTCTGTATGTTTGTACAAGTATGAGTTGTAAAGCAAACCCATCACAGGAATGCTTTGTCCTGAGAATCTTCTTTTAAGAAAGGCGAATGACGATGGGGCTCCTAGAGCACCCGGTTCACCTTCTATATAAGAAGATACCTCCCACCATTGCGAAGCACACTCAAGCATCACTTGAGCTTAACTCTGGTTTCTAAGAAGTCAATAAAAAATTTGTGAGTTTTTCATCATTTCTCCTAGTTTCTTTCAATTGTTTATGCTTCCCCCTTTTTTTTTTTTGGAATCATAGCTAGCAAAAATGATGCTAGACTAAGCCATTACTGGGTCGAGGTATTCTTCAATTATCCGGAGACCAAGCTTCCAAGGTTTTCCATAGACTGAAATCATACCCCTTGCCAAAGGCAAGCAAAAGGGCAGGTCCTAACTTGGGTAAGAGTCGGGGACTCTCTAAAACCAAGGGCACACCTGCATGAGCTAGCCAAAACAAGTAGTTTGGTGATTGTCTGATAAACAAGAAGAAGCCATCCAGGAATGGTATAGGACGTCATGAACTGCGAATTTAGAATACCTTGACCTCGCCTCAAAACTAAAAATCTCAAATTCTCACCTTGCTCAAAACCTCTCTATAATTTATGACCGAACATACCTATCAGCACGAGTGCACCTCAAGCACTTCAAGTTAATTCTAGAAGCCATTCAGAGGCTTGAAGGGCGAGTCCGGACCCTAGAAGAAACAACTACTTCCCTTACAACCTTACTTCTTGAGAGAAAACCCCTTTCAAAGCAGAACGTCAAGGACCTGACAACAGAAGTCTCTAAGTAGCCAAAGCTTGCAGAAGAAGCAGTGCTCAAGCTAACGGAAGAACTCACGGAGAAACTCAACCATGTTGAGGAACTTCTCCAATGCATATAACAGTGGACCTCCGCATGAGCAACAACAACTTCATCCACACTAAAGGTACGAAATCATACCAAGAAGACCTGTAAGCTACGGAAGGGATCGACACACTAGCGGTAGGCTTTGCGAAGCTTAGCGAACACCAAGGAGCATTCTCGGGGACCGCAACCATCATCAGACAAAATAATACACAACTACAACTACTAGTGCAAATTGCAGAGACATTGAAGAGTATTAAGGAGAAGCTGAAGGTAATCTCTCAAGAAAGGAAGGCTGCCAGCAGCAGCGACACTGCCCCACTACCCGAGGCATTAATAGCAAAGCATCAAAACCTAATCCTAGGCTCGGCAGAGCAACCAAAGGAGGCAAGAGGTAAGCTTCGAGTCTTCAAGGACCCCTACAACATACTGAAAGAAGAGCAAGCTAAGCTCAAACAAAAATGGCAACCCAGACAAAAACTCATTAGCAACAGTCCCCTCCCCTTTTCGAAGACCAAATCAATGAGTACCGAAGACATCAAAGACGGATGTACAATGCTCAGCAAGCCGTCCGAAAGATAGGCCAGCGAATTATGAGATGAAGCACCCAGCAAATGCTGGAGCAACAGTTGAATCCTCAGGTACAACTACAATTGTCCATGCAGGAAAGGGCTTCAATCGTACCGACAGAAGTGGTATACCACTCCAGGAGGGACGATGCCCATCACCGGGTCTACATGCATAGATCAGAGGAAGCCATACTATGCATAAATGACTAGCAGCAGGATAGGAGTTTCATCCAAAAAAGAAGCTTTCACCAGCTACAGCGAAGCCATATGCGCTTCATACATCTGGGAGTTCTCCAAGTCAGATTCCAGACACTACATAGACTGGAAGAAGGGACCATCGCCCTCATTCTATTCCAAGACAACATAAGGCAAGGAGACAGGGCCATAATCGCAACAATGGAAGTGGATCTCTCAACTGGATCCCAAATGGTATATGTAATCCCTAATCTAATGCTAACAACAGGGGATTTCTACAGAAATATCCAGGTCTCAATACTCACACGAGGCTATGAACAATGGCGAAATGGAGAGGCAAACTTGATAATCACAAGGGGCCTTATTGGCATACTCTCTAACACACTAAATGTGGGCTTCTCGTACGAAGTCCAAGGAGTAGTGGACTACCTTGTGAGCCACGGAGTAAGGGCACTCCAAGGGCGAAGATACTTGGCCACGACGCTCCAAGGACTAAGCTGGGTAATTCAGCCAGCACAAGTCAACATCCCACTCCAACCAAGGGAGATCACAAGCAGAAACCTAATAGACGGAAGAATATCCGTAACATTTGATAGGTACACGACACCATTCGTATCTGGAAAGCCATGCTACAATGCCATGGATGAGGAAGTCCCCAACGATGAAGAAGAGCTCAAGGTATATTCCCTTGCCATTATGATAGAAGTAGAAGCAGCTTATGTCGAAGAACAGAGCGAACCAGGTGTATTGGTCAGATTTCTATCTCCAACCGCACGTTTGCCCAAGCAATACGTCAGCGGATCAATGGGATACGAAATAGCAAATTCCCCACAAAAGAAAACAAGTCTCCATAGGCATAAGCTTTAAATTCCAATGGGGAATCTATGGGAAGATAACGACAAGATCTCTTTCATACTGGGATAACCAATTGAGCATAGATGCCAGTACCATTGACAACCACTACCCGGGAGAGGTAAAGATCATTGTATTCAACCTAACAGACTCCCCTATTAATGTGTACCAGGGATAGATCATTGCCCAGATGGTTACGCATTACAGCTATAACCAGAGCATGATCCACATACCGGAAGGTGCAGAATCACCACCTGAGGAAGTGACCATGGAAAATCATAACCCTTTATGCGAAGGATGCTCGATGTGCGACGATGACGCTGAGTATGGAGAAAGTGATGTGGAGTATGATGAACAGCAGGGGCAGGAGCCCTCAATACCAGCAATATTTTTCCAACTCCTTCCTAAGGAAAAAGGGCATGAAGGAATTGCACCTCCACTACAAAGGCAAGAGTACACTATGTGGCGTCGATATGTTGGATAGCTAGAGGGGGGTGTATAGCCCTCTTTCGTCATATGGTGGAATATGATCGTTCTCGTTGCGTGCTTGTCTACAATTATCATTAGCACAGCGGAATAACAATAATAATGAAACTAACAACAATACAAAATCACACAACACAAGATATACGTGGTTCGCAATCGAATGGTTCCTACTCCACAGGCGAGCTCACCGAGCTCTAGTTATGCGCACGATACTAACTAAACACCTTCTCGACAATACGTCGGAGGTGGAGAAACCTCGTACAAGCTATTACAATAGTAATACTACAAGAAATACAAAGACAGTAAGAAATACAAGTAAAGAACGCTTTACAACTCTTTTCTTTGAATGCTTTCTTGTTGCTTGCTTTGGTTGACTCTTGAAGGACTAGAATGCAGCAGCAATTCCCCTTCAAAGTTTCCCTTAAAGTCTTAGCGAAATTCTCCATCTTGAGCTCCAATTATAACCTGCATCAAGCTGATTTCACGCCCAGCAGTCGATTTCCAAAAGACCCCAGTCGACTGCCTCTGTAGCCATTGTCTCACAACAGCCAGATCCACGTTGGACAAGTTCCAACGGATCACCTATCAGTCGACTGATAAAGCCCATCAGTCGACTGGTGACCTAGTAGTCGACTGCCCAGTCAGCTATAGAGCGTTCTGTGCTCGCGATATTCCCATCGATCATATCATCCCTCGGCGATCATTGCTGTCGACATCCATTCTTTGTCGAGATCGAGATCCGTCGGCTGCATCGACATCGATCATTGCAAGCACAAAATTTCAATCTAACACCCGGTCGACACCTATGTCGATCGATTCTTTGTTGGGCAAAACCTCAAACACCAAGTTATTTGTGCATCCGACCGTCAAGTAAACCCTTAAACATCAAGTTTGAGCCTCCGACACTCAGTCTTAGCCACTTGGCCAAGTCCACCTTATCCCCCATGGAGTTCCCCACCGAAGCTCTCTTCCCTCGGCCTACGTCCCTCGGATGCACCAAGTGCACGACTTCACAACGCCATCCTTCGCGTCTCATACCCTCGAAGTATGCTTCCCTTTAGCCTCACTCCATTCGCTCCCCATCTGGTGGTCCCTTGGATGCACCAAGCGCACAGCTTCGCAATGCCATCCTTCACTGACTCAAGGACCCCGAGCCTAGTGAACTTGCCAAGTTCTCAAGACTTCCCACATGCACCAAGCGCACGGCTTCGCAATGCATTTCTCACCAAGAACCAAGTGCACGACTTCGCAATGCTTTGGATTTTCCATGTCAACTCCATGTTGGACATTCCATGACAATCCCATGTCATCAGTTTTGTCTATTATCAAAATATTGTTCGAGTCAAAATTGAGTCAACCTGGGTCCATTGCACCAACAATCTCCCCCTTTTTGATGATTGACAAAACTACCATCTCAAGTCTACAAATTCTCCCATATTGGCAATTCTTACATCCCAATGAGAATTCCAACGAACCCTAATTGGTAACTTGGTAACTTCTCCCCCTTTTTGACATTACATCAAAAAGGTCTTCTCCAAGGGTATGAATGTCTTATATCCCAATGAGATCTTACAATCTCTCCCTTGGAGGAACACATGCCTACAATCTTTCTAGTGATCCCATATCACTTAAAGAGAGGCAACCCAATTTTCCTCCCATGAGAAAATACTCATCCATCTTCCTATGATGGATACCTCTCTCTAGAGGCTTGCTCCACCTTGACCATTGCACCAACAATGTCCTTGGAGAGTCCCTAAGCCAATAGGAACATTTAACCAATCAAAATTAAGGCAAAGTTCAAAAATGAACTCTCATCTACCTTAAAATTGATACTCTCCCTAAACACTTCTCCTAATCAATATCCAATGGATTTCCACCCTTTCTAATGCTCTCCCAAGCATGTCCTAGGGTTAGGAGTGATTAGGGGACCAAAACATAGCTGAACATAGGCCTAACCATCAAGGTTTACCCAAAATCAGCTTGGGCAGTCGACTAAATTCAGAAACCAATCGGTTGCCACCCCCATCAGTCCACTGGCCTACATGGCAGTCGACTGATAACTGCATTTGCAATTTTCTGAATTTTAGAAACAAATTTCTAAAATTCATAAGTAAATATACATATGTTGAAAAATCTTGAAATTTAGTATGTATATTACTTATCACAATTATTATGGGTGAAAAATATTTGAAAATTATTTTACCCACAAAATAGCGAGATTGATACAAAGTCCAAAAGTTAAGAAAAACTTCAATAAAGAGCCCTCTTTGTATCATCCCATTCAATGGTGATAGTTATCAAAAGATAGGTTTCACCAAGATTTTTCAAAAATATTTTCAAAATGTTTTTAAAACCTCTAATCCCTTTTTTCTAAACATGTCACTTGTATCTATATGTGTAAGGCAATTACTCTAGTGAGATGTGGGTTTTTGTTTTTTTTTAATGGTCTCATGCATATTTCTAGGCAATATTATTTGATTCCCATCAAATCATGCCATAGTACTTAATTTCATTTTCTTTTATGCATGATATGATTATGGCATATATATGATATAACTAAACATGTGCCAAAATCATAATGTCATGGCATGTGAATGAAATTTTAGCATACATGACATATAAAGACAAGTTTAGGACATGATCATGACATTTTTAGAGATAAAAATGAAAATGATGTCATGACATGGCAAGGCAAATAAAACATGGCAAGTAAGATATACTAAGGTATAAAATACCTAAGTGTTAAATCCAAATTGTCATTTCTAAGATTAAACCTATTTTTTCCTTAATGCCAATTATCACCCAAGTGTGTCATAAACCCAAAATGGCACACCAATATCTCTAAGACCTAAATGTGCCAATTTAATTATTTTTCAACTTCTCAAGGCACATTGACACATCCTAGTGTGTCAACTCATCATGGCTAGGTTAACTACCCATCCACTTAGGGTTGACACACCCTAACCCATCTAGCGTGAATCGATCACGCTTCTAGGAACCCAATACCTATTGGAGCTCCTTGGGTTAACAAGGTATTCACTAGGGATAACTTCCCTAGATACCTTCCTAATGACCCTTTTAGGCTTTGAAGTCTTAGTCTTTTGGGTCTTACTTAGGTCAACTCTAGAGTTGACTCCTCCTTTGACCTTCTTAGTGGTTTTCTTGGTTTTCCTTAAGTCCTTAGCCACTAAGCACACACCATGGCTAGACTTAGGGATAACTTCCCTATTAGCCTTTGTTTTTCTAGACCTAGAAATTATTCCATAATTAAATGGAATATTATGATAAGTCTTCTTGGGCTTAGGTTTGTGACCCAAACCTTCCTTGCCCTTAGACCGTTTTTGAACCCTAGGTCCTAAATTTTGTATATTGGACCCCTTAACTAAATTTGTGATTATTGATAGGGTCTTCTCAAGTTTTTCTAGCCTTGACCTCAAGGCTTGGTTTTCTAGCTCTAATTTTCCCAATTTTGAATTTTCATTTATCTTTTGGAAAATGTTCTTCTTCTTAGGCATGTGCCTAGATTTCTTGGGATTAATACCCAAATTTTCTTCAATTCTCCTAATTGACTCCCTAGGCAAAATAGTTCTAGTGTTATTGGTTCTAGGTTTATCCTTAGATAAATTAACATGCTTAGCACCTAAACAATAAACCTTATTATTTCTACTAGCATGCTTTTCGTTAATAATGGAAAGAGAACTAAAATAGTTTTTAGCATGCTTTTTAACTTTAGAAATTGAAGGTGTATAATTTAAATATACCTTAGGGTTAGCTTTAGAAGCTCCCCCTACATGAGATACACCTTGCTCGTTCTTCCTCCCCCTAGGGCATTGGCTTCGGTAGTGCCCCCTTTTGTTGCATTTGAAGCACACAATGTGTTCTTTGCTCTTAATTGAGGGGATTCCCGCATCCTTTGACTTTGGGTTGACTTTTGGTGCCGGTGTTTTCTTCTTAGCCAATTTAGGGCATTTACTCTTGTAATGCCCTTTCTCCCTACACTCAAAACATATTATGTGATCTTTATTTAAAATCATTATGCTTGAGTTACCTAGGGTGGTGGAGGATTCTTCTTGATCACATCTTCCGGAGGTAGATGCTTCATTTTGACTTTGCTCCGGAATAGAAACCCTTTCCTCCCCCTCAATGCTAGAGGTGGAGGTCTCCACCAAATCATCAACATCTTCAAATGTGGTGGGTGCTTCTTCCTCGGCATTCTCCTCTACTTGTGCCGGTTGGGAATTTTCTTTGAATTTTATTATCTTATTCTATAGCTCCCTTGCATCCCTATAGTTACCCAATCTAGACCAAATATGGTTAGGTAACAAATCACTAAGTAATTTTATTACCTCGAGGTTTATCTTGAAGTCCTTGATTTGGTCCTTAGTCCATTTTGATTTTTCAATCGGCTTGTTGTCTTTGTCCCTAGGCATCTCAAAACTGTTTTCTACAATAATCATAAAATCAAAGTTGGTTTCGAGATATACCTCTATCCGTTTCTTCCACCAAGCAAAATCTCCATCAAATTTCGGTGGATGGATGTTATAGCCGACCATCTTATAGTGCTTGTGTCGGCGGTTAGTCCTCGACAAGCTCCTTGGCTCTGATACCACTTGTAGGGTTGATATGTTGGCCAGCTAGAGGGGGGTGAATAGCCCTCTTTCGTCGTATGGTGGAATACGATCGTTCTCGTTGCGTGCTTGTCTACAATTATCGTTAGCGCAGCGGAATAACAATAATAATGAAACTAACAACAATACACAATCACACAACACAAGATATACGTAGTTCGGAACTGAATGGTTCCTACTCCACGAACGAGCTCACCGAGCTCTAGTTATGCGTACGACACTAACTAAACTTCTTCTCGACAATACATCGGAGGTGGAGAAACCTCGTATAAGCTATTACAACAGTAATACTACAAGAAATACAAAGACACTAAGAAATATAAGTAAAGAACACTTTGCAACTCTTTGCTTTGAATGCTTTCTTGTTGCTTGCTTTGTTTGGCTCTTGAAGGACTGGAATGCAGCAGCAATTCCCCTTCAAAGTCTCCCTTAAAGTCTTGGCGAAATCCTCCATCTTGAGCTCTATTTATAACCTGCATCAAGTTGATTTCACGCCCAGCAGTCGACTTCCAAAAGGCCCTAGTCGACTGCCCCTGTAGCCATTGTCTCACAATGGCCAGATCCACGTTGGACAAGTTCCAACGGATCACCTACCAGTCGACTGATAATGCCCATCACGATCGGTTGGTGACCTAGTAATCGGCCCGATCGGCTATGGTTATGGAGCATTGTTGCGACATTCCCATCGATCGATGCCATCCCGACGGTCGATGCTCGATATCGATCATTGCTAGTCCATGGTCGACATCATCCGATCGCCGATCCATGACAGTCGATTGCCAAGCACAAAACTGCAATCTAACTCCAGTCGAACCCTAGTCGACTTGGATCAGTCGAACCGGCACCTATGTCAGTTGACTGCTGTCGGGCAAAACCTCAAACACCAAGTTGTTTAAGCATCCAACCGTCGGGTAAACCCTCAAACATCAAGTTTGAGCCTCCGACACTCAGTCTTAGCCACTTGGCCAAGTCCACCTTATCCCTCATGGAGTTCCCCACCGAAGTTGTCTTCCCTCGGCCTATGTCCCTTGGATGCGCCAAGCGCATGGCTTCGCAACGTCATCCTTCACGTCTCATGCCCTCAAAGTATGCTTCCCTTTGGCCTAACTCCATTCGCTCCCCGTCTGGCGATCTCTCGGATGCATCAAGCGCACGGCTTCACAATGCCATCCTTCACCGACTCAAGGACCCCGAGCCTAGTGAACTTGCCAAGTTCTCAAGACTTCCCACATTCACCAAGCGCACGACTTCGCAATGCCTTGGATTTTCCATGCCAACTTCATGTTGGACTTTCCATGACAATCCCATATCATGAGTTTTGTCTATCATCAAAATACTGCTCGAGTCAAACTCTAGTCAACCTGGGCCGATTGCACCAACACACTACTCTACAGGACCTAATGAATAGGAACTTAGCTATCCATGCCCTCTTGAAGATAACAGAGTCATCTTCATCCTCTGGAGCATCAGGAAGGTGACCATGTAGGAGATACAAGCCTAGGGGCCACTGTACTCCAGTCCATGAATCACCTCCTACATGACCCTGAGTTGGAAGAAGACTACCTAGGGAATATTTAGTATTTAGCATCCTTGGCCAACTCAAAAGGAACAAAGCCAGTCTGGGATGAATATCCCGATGATGAGGAGTGGTGCAACCCCCTTGCGGAACAAGAGCAGGAAATATTGGCGGTAGGAATCGAGACAAATATGGAATACCCAACCCTGAGGTGCCGGTAGAAGCGATGAATCTACTCCTCCGGATAGTAGCAACACCCCCATCCCATGAGGCCACTATGGGTCCTCTGGGCTACCCACCTGTAAGGGTAGAGCAAGGGCAGGCACCAGCCCAGCCACCTCAAAAACCATTCACAAATACCAGATTCAGGAGGGACGAAAACAATGAAATCTAGACCCTACCCTCAGCTCAACAAAAGGGTCCTATTGTTTGTTATCCCAACACAGCTCGACCTCTTTGATGATGTTTTCTCGCGATGGGAATCCATCACCAAGAATGATGTCTCATCACAAGGCTTCACTGATGTGCGAGACAAGGCGGAATACATTGAGAATCTACTAGGAGAGATTGAGAAGCTGGAGTGGATCCAGTGGTGAATGAGCTACCCCATTGAGTATGATGCATTGCTAAGTACTGCACACGACAGAGAAGGAACCCAGAACATACTTTCCCAAATGAGAAGGGTGTTCTCTTCCGAGGATCCATCACAATGATCCACTTCCATACAAGATGCAGCCTACAAAGACCTCAAAAGGTTGTCCTAAGAAAATGTCAAAGACTTGGTCAAATACATGAATGATTACATGTGTTTACTCGCCAAAACTAAAAGGTTCTACACCAGACCAGAGCTATCAGAGAAATTTTGGCTAAAAATGCATGGAGACCTCGGCAACAGAATCAAGGATGCATTTAATGAAAAATATGCGGGCCTCACAGTAGGAGTTTTCCCATGAATATTATTCTCCTACAAATATCTGGAACAGGAATGCAAGGATGCTACTTTTCAGAAGTCCCTCAAGAACCAATCCTTCTGCAGCCAGATCCCTATACCGAGATATTATCAAGAGAAGAAGCGCCTGGGCGTCCGGTGAACCCGAACTTACAAAGGCAAGCCCCATGACTCCCACGCCCACATTAAAAAGAGGAAGCAGTTAATCAGGAACAAGAAGTGCATATGCTACCTCTGTGGCGAAGATGGGCATTTTGCAAAAGAATGCCCTAGCAAGCGATGAAATATCAGAAGAGTCGCCTTATTCAATCAACTGGAGGTAGCATCTGCACAGAATCTCTGGTTCAAGGTAGCAAAAATAGCAGCCTAAGCTATTACTAGGTCAAGGTATTCTCCAGTTATCCGAACAACAAGCTTCCAAGGTTTTCCATAGACTGAAACCATACCCCTTATCGAAGGCAAACAAAAGGGCAGGTCCTAACTTGGGTAAGAGTCAGGGACTCTCTAGAACCAAGGGCACAACTGCATGAGCTAGCCAAACCAAGTAGTCTAGTGAATGTCTGATAAATGGGAAGAAGCCATCCAAGAATGGTATAGGACGTCCCGAAATGCGAATTAAGAATACCTTGACCTGGTCTCAAAACTAAAAAATCTCAAATCCTCACCTTTCTCAAAACCTCTCTATAATTTATGACCAAACTTGCCTATCAGCACAAGTGCACCTCAAGCACTTCAAGTTAATTCTAGAAGCCATTCAGAGGCTTGAAGGGCATGTCTAGACCCTAGAAGAAACAACTACTTCCCTCACGACCTTACTTCGAGAGCAAACCCCTTTCAAAGCAGGACGTCAAGGAACTAACAATAGAAGTCTCTAAGCAGCCAAAGCTTGCATAAGAAGCAGTGCGTAAGCTAACGGAAGAACTGACGGAGAAACTCAACCAAGTTGAGGAACTTCTCCAACGCATACAACAGTGGATCTCCGCATGAGCAACAGCAAATTCATCCACACTAAAGGTACGGAATCATACCAGGAAACCCTGCAAGCTACCAAAGGGATCGACACACCAGTGGTAGGCTTTGGGAAGCCTAGCGAGCACCAAGGGGTGCTTTCGAGGACCGCAACCATCATCAGACAAAATAATACACAACAGCAACTGCTAGTGCAAATTGCAGAGACATTGAAGAGTATCAAGGAGGAGCTAAAGGTAATCTCTCAACCCAAGAAGAATGACCCGCCCCACTACCCGAGGCATTGATAGTAAAGCTTCAAAACCTAAGCCTAGGCCCGACAGAGCAGCCAAAGGAGGCAAGAGGTAAGCTTTGAGTCTTCAAGGACCCCTACAACATACTGAAAGAAGAGCAAGCTAAGCTCAAACAGAAATGGCAACCCGGACCATAACTCATGAGTAGTAGTCCCCTCCTCTTTTCGAAGACCAAATCAACGAGTACCGAAGACATCAAAGACGGATGTACAACGCTCAGCAAGTCGTCCGAAGGATAGGCCGGAGAATTATGGGAAGAAGCACCCAGCTAACGCTGGAGAAACAACTGGATCCTCAAGTAGAACTACAGCTGTCCATGAAGGAAAGGGATTCCATCATACCAACAGAAGTGTTATACCACTCCAAGATGGACGATGCCCATCACTGATTCTAAATGCATAGATCGGAGGAAGCCATACTATGCACAAATGACCAGCAGCAGGACAGGAGTTTCATCCAAGAAAGCAGCTTTTACCAGCTGCAGTGAAGCCGTATGCTCTTCATATATCTGAGAGTCCTCCAAGTCAGAATCCAGACACTACATAGACAGAAAGAAGGGACCATCGCCCTCGTTCTATTTTGAGACAACAGATGGTAAGGTTACAGTGTCATAATTGTAGCAATGGAAGTGGATCTCTCACATGGATCCCAAATGGTATATGTAATCCCTTATCTAATGCTAACGACAGGGGATTTTTACAGAAATATCCAGATCTAAATACTCACACGAGGCTATGAACAATGGAGAAATGGATAGGCAAACTTGCTAATCACAAGGGGCCTTATCAGTGGGCTCTCTAACATGCCAAATGTGGGCTTCTCATACAAAGTCCAAGGAGTAGTAGACTACCTAGTGAGCCACGGACTAAGGGCACTCCAAGGGCGAAGATACTCGGTCGCGACTCTCCAAGGACTAAGCTGGGTAATTCAGCCAGCACAAGTCAACATCCCACTCCAACCAAGGGAGATCACAAGTAGAAACCTACTAGATGGAATAATATCCATAACATTTGATAGGTACACAACACCATCGATATCTGGAAGGCCATGCAACAATGTCAGGGATGAGGAACTCCCTAGCGACGAAGAAGAGCTCAGGGTACATTCCCTAGCCGTTCTGATAGAAGGAGAAGCAGCTTATGTCGGAGAACAGAGCAAACCAGGAGTACTGGTCAGATTGCTATCTCCAATCGCACGTATGCCCAAGCAATACGTTAGCGGATCGGTGGGCTACGAAATAGTGACCGATGAGAATTGCGAAATTCCCCCACAAAAAATAAGACAAGTCTCCACAGGCATAAACTTTGAATTCCCATGGGGAATATATGGGCAGATAACGGCAAGATCTCTTTCATACAGGGACAGTACCATTGATAGCCACTTCCCGGGAGAGGTAAAGATCACTGTATTCAACCTAACAGACTCCCCTAATAATGTGCACCAAGGGGTTTGCTCTCAAGAAGTAAGGTCGTGAGGGAAGTAGTTGTTTCTTCTAGGGTCTGGACTCGCCCTTCAAGCCTCTGAATGGCTTCTAGAATTAACTTGAAGTGCTTGAGGTGTGTTGGTGATCGTTTGGAAGCTAGAGGGGGGGTGAATAGCGTTTTTTGTTTCTACAAAAATGATTAGCGGAAGCAAACACAAATAATATATGTAAAAACAACAACAACGCAAACAAAGCCTTTACGTGGTTCGGAGATAACGTTCCTACTCCACGGCGATCCTTAAGGTGGATCAATCCAAGCAAATCCACTAAGAAGCTTTCCTTTACAACACAACTCCTCTTCTTTACAAAGAATGAAGATCTAAGCTTAGAGAGAAGAGGAGGAGATTTAAAATCACTTAGAAAGCTAGAAAATTCGTGGAGGCTTTTGAGAAGGATTAGAGAATGAGCATTAACCCCAAAAACCTCCACCATCCCTCTTTTATAGAGAAGAGGCTGATTTTCGATGTCTGACATCGGTCATGCGAAGGCGTTAACGGCGGCGAATAGCCGGTTGCGGGATTGAGTCATTTCATCCAAGACACTTTCATCGGTCGACCGATCCTCCATCGGTCGACTAATGGAGTGATCACCGAGTGATCGCGCCGCAATCGAGTGCGACTCTATTCGCGTGCTCGTATTTACGTTTATCGATCGGCCATCGCTTGGCGATTGATCGATCGCAACATCACCGACGCTTGATCAAAGCAGTCGACTGATGGTCAGGGTTTCATCCTGACTCAGTCGAGCACCTGACCAGTCGACTGATACATCGTATCAGTCGACTGATACTCATCAAATATGACTATTTCATACTTGATTTCACCCCCTAGACCTAGACTTAACCTTCTAGCTCTTCCTTAAGCCTTGCGCCTTCAGGATCCCTCCGAGTCCGCGACTTGTTCATCCTTCGCGCTTTGCTTCCAAGAGCTTCCTTCGATTTTGTCATGTCTTGGGTTCTCCTTTGCAAAGCGTGCTTGGACTTTACGCCAAGTCTACATGCTTGGACTTACGCCAAGACTTGTCTTTGGACTTCCTTTGCCAAAGTTTGTTTGGACTTAATGCCGCCAAGACAACATGCTTGGTCTTATGCCGCCAAACCTTTACCTTGGACTTCTCTTGCCAAGATCATACTTGGACTTCTCTTGCCCAGATCATACTTGGACTTTGCCTTTACCAAGTCTTCATACTTGGATTTCCATGTCACTTGAACACGTTCACAATTAGATCACAATTTGTTGCCTAACATAGATTATTATCCAAACATCGAAACATATAAATGCTTGGGGCATTGTTGCACCAACAATCTCTCCCTTTTTGATGTTTGACAATCATTTAAGTTAGGTCTTTTAAAGATACACACATAATCATATGATCATATACCCAATTCTAACTTAAACATTTCTTCTCCTCCTTTGACATACATCAAAAAGAGAAGAAATCATATATTCCATAGAAGAATTGAAAATATTGAAATCTTGAACTAAGGTATAGAATTGAAAATTAGCTCCCCCTTAATCCAAGATATAGTTCATGATGAGTACCAAAAACATGTGGAGAAAAAGTCTATCAAACAATTTGAATATTTAAATCCTAACTTTGCACCAACAATGTTCATTTAGGATGAAAAAGATAAAATTGTGAAACTCCCCCTAAAACGTCACATTAACCAGTTACACAAGTTGTTTATACCCAATATTATCATGCTAGTGTTTTAGGACATCAAAGATACACTAAATATCAGAAAATGAAGCTATTTTTCCGAAAACACAGTGTATTAGTCGACTGGTTTCGAACAGTTTACTCTGTAATGCGAAATTCAGCCTTTTCAGTCCAAATTCAGAAATGCGTCAGAAATTCCAGAAACCTCGAAAAATTACGAAATTTTGTGTACACATTTCTGAAATCATACTTTATCAAGGAAAAATATTTTGAAAAATATATGTTTTCCAGATTTCAATTTTGATACAAACTTGAGAACTAGCAAAAGTTCTAAAATTTTGCAAACTTTGTATCACTTTTGTGTTTCACTTGAAAATTGTTTTTCAAAACATAATAAACATAGTTTAAAATATGTTTTATTTGACATTTCCAATCATGTTCTTGGAGCTATATGCACATCAATTGTGAATAAGCCTTCCCAATGATTGGTCCAATGAAGGATTGATGTCTCTAGATGACACTTTGGTTCATAGTAATGCATCATAACAAGCATGATGAACCAAGTGCATCTTCCTAACATCTCACATGTTGTCTAGGGGGCTCAATACAAAAATCATGGTTTCCTAAGTATTTTGTGAGATGGTTAAAGATATAAATCCTAGTATTTCTATAGGATCATGCAAACCTACACCTTTACTCAACCAAGCACATTCCAAATCAAACGGCCATGGGTGCGTTTGGTTGGGGGTTTTTGTTGATAACTTTGTTAGGTTATCAATAAAAACCTTGTTTGGTTTAGGTTATAAACAATTACCTGGTAATTGTTCATTACCTGGTAATTGTTCATTACCTGGTTATGAACAAAAACCTTTTTAGGGGGAATCAGAAAACCTTGGAGAACCAAGGTTTTTGTTGATTCCCGGGGTTAAGGAAACTTTTTTCCAATATTACCCCTAGCAATATATTAAAAGTCAATTTGTCAAAACTCAATTGATTTGTCCTCCGTCGTCGGTCGACGCCCGTCGTCGTCGCCATCATCGCCGCCGTCGGCCGCTGCCGTCGCCAGCCGCCGCATCGCCATCGCAGCCCGCGCCGTTTGCCGCCGCTTCGCTTATCGCCGGCTCGCCGCTGCCATCGCTTATCGCCGGCCGCTACCTGCGTCATCGTCGGCCCGCCGCCGCCGCGCTCGTCGCCGGCCACCGATCGCCGCCTGCCGCCGCCACGCCGCCGCCATCGCTTCGGCCATCGCCACCACCGCCGGCCACCGATCGCCGACCACCGCCGCCGCTCGCCCTCCCGCCGCACCCGCCGCCGCCGCGCGCCATCGCTCGCCGATTAGTAAAATGTTAAACTAAGTTATATATTAAAACCTCCAACCAAACAAGGTTTTTATCTAAGGTTATATTTTATTCCAAGGTTATGTTTTATTCCCTGGTAATCACATAACCAAGGTTATGTATGATTACTTGAACCAAACGCACCCTTTGGTTCATAGTAATACATCATAACAAGCATGATGAACCAAGTGCATCTTCCTAACATCTCACATATTGTCTAGGTGGCTCAATACAAAAATCATGGTTTCCTAAGTATTTTGTGAGATGGTTAAAGGTATAAATCCTAGTATTTCTATAGGATCATGCAAACCTACACCTTTACTCAACCAAGCACATTCCAAGTTCTCTCCTAAGTGATGAGAATTCTACCTCGGGGAGAGCCTTGGTAAATATGTCGGCTAGGTTGGACTTGGATTCAATATAATTAAGTTCAATGTCCCCCTTAGCCACATGATCTCTAATGAAGTGATGTTTCACTTCAATGTGCTTGGTCCTAGAGTGATGCACCGGATTTTTGGTCAAGTTAATGGTGCTCAGATTATCACAAAATACTTTCATGTTGGAGTAAGATAGCTCATAATCTTCTAAGGTATGTTTCATCCATAATAGTTGAGCTACACAATCACTCATAGCCACATATTCAGCCTCGGTGGTGGATAAAGCAACACAAGGTTGCTTCCTACTACTCCAACTCACTAGGGAGGACCCAAGGAATTGGCATCCACCACTAGTACTCTTCCGATCCAATTTGCAACCGGCATAATCGGAATCGGTGTACCCAATCAAATCAAAGGACCTAGTCCTAGGGTACCATAGACCTACATTTAGTGTGCCTTTAACATATCTTAAAATTCTCTTAACGACAACTAAATGAGATTCCTTAGCACATGATTGATACCTAGCACACATACCAACCGCAAATAATATGTCAGGTCTACTAGCGGTTAAATACAAGAGGCTACCAATCATGCTCCTATAAAGGGTAAGATCTATTTGTTTTCCTTCACTATCACTATCTATTTTAGTATTGGTTGCCATTGGAGTTGACACTACCTTATGTTGGGAATTGAATGCCCGCTAGAGGGGGGGGGGGTGAATAGCGTAGATGACCGAAGATGGAAATCGATCGCGTTCGTGTCTACAATTACGTTAGTGCGCAGCGGAATATATATAATAAAAGCAATAACGAAAAGCAATCACACGAACACAAACATATAACGTGGTTCGGAACCGAATGGTTCCTACTCCACGGGTCGAGCTCTAAAGAGCCCTAGTGATGCACACGCACTCACTAATCACAAATACTCCTTCTCGACACAAGTCGGAGGTGGAGAAACCTTGTACAAAAGATTACAACAATAATCTACAAGATGCAAGCAAATACAAGTAAGAAATACAATACAAGTAAAGGAAAAACAACTTTACAAGAACTTTGGATTGCTTGATCTTTGATTGCCTTGAACTAGCTTTGAAGGACTGGAAAGCACCAACTTCCCCCTTCAATTTCGCCCAAGAAAATCGCTGCTAAATCCCTCCTTCCGAGCTGCTTTTATAACCTGCGTCGGGCTGGATTTTCGCCCATCAGTCGACTGCCATAAGTCCCAGTTCGACTGATGCCACTGTTGTCATGAGACAACGGGTCGATCCACGCCGGAAAAACTCCACGGATCTCTTAGCGGCGATCGCCAACATTGGCGCCGATCGCTAACGCCCAGGTCGACGCCTCGCCGGCACGGAGCATTCTCGAAGAATCGCGAACTGGGCGATCGCCATCCATGGCGATCGGCCCGACATCGATCAATCGCTTCGAGCGATGAGCATCCAACTGCCAACCTCAAGAATGAGGTTTTAACCCAAATATGGTGTCCCCATACTTGCTAGACCACCTTAGCCTAGACCTAAGCCTTCTAGCAACCTCCATCGACCTCACGCCTCTTGGATCCCTCCAAGTCATCCATGACTTGTTCATCCATCGCGCTAGCCTTCAGGTGCTTCCATCGGCTATGTCATGCTAACGGTGTCTACACCGCCAAGGCACATTGGACTTACGCCGCCAAGACTCCGCTTAGACTTTACGCCGCCAATATCAATCCCCTTGGACTTCAAGTGCCAAGACCATGCTTGGACTTTCCCTTGCCAACCCATGTTGGACTTTACAGTGCCAAGACCCATGCTTGGACTTTCCCTTGCCAACTCATGTTGGACTTTTCCAAATGCCAAGTGTCCCACTTGGACTTTCAATGCCAAGTACCCATGACTTGGACTTTCCATTGCCAAGTACCCATGACTTGGACTTTACCTTGCCAAGACCCATGCTTGGACTTTCCCATAATCACATGGTCAACCCTGGTCAACCATCAAGTCAATTATAACCTGGGTCGATTGTATAAACAATCTCCCCAACATATTAAACCAAACATCAATGTCAAACCTATGTCTAACATACTTTGTCAAACATACTTTGTCAAACATCAAAACATCACTCGAGTCAAACTCGAGTCCTGGTCAATCGTGACCTGGGCCGATTGCACCAACAATCTCCCCCTTTTTGATGTTTGACAAAAACCAAATAAAACCATGAGTTAGAACACTAACTCAAATCCCTTACCAATTATCCCAAATTGGTAAACACTCACCAAATGTTCTCCCCCAAACATTTAAGTGAAAAAGTAAATCAAATAAAACCATGAGTTAGAACACTAACTCAAATCCCTTACCAATTATCCCAAATTGGTAAACACTCACCAAATGTTCTCCCCCAAACATTTAAGTGAAAAAGTAAATCAAATAAAACCATGAGTTAGAACACTAACTCAAATCCCTTACCAATTATCCCAAATTGGTAAACACTCACCAAATGTTCTCCCCCAAACAGTTAAGTGAAAAGTAAATCAAATGTTCTCCCCAAACATTCTCCCTTTTGACTAACATCAAAGGTTTTCTCTCCAAGGAGGTCAATGTCTCATGTCCCAATGAGATCTTACAATCTCCCTTGATCAAAATACCTAGGATGCCTACCATCTTCCTAGTGATAAGTCCCATATCACTCAAGAGAGGCACTCCTATCTCACTCTCCCAATTTCCAAATTGGGTATCAAACACCCATCAATTTTCAATTGATAACATTCTCCCCATAAAAAAAACATCCATCATCCCAAGATGGATACCTCCCCCTAAAGGCTTGCTCCCCCTTGACCATTGCACCAACAATGTCCTTGGAAAGCCCCTAAGCCAATAGGAACTCTAAACCATCAAAATTAAGGTTCTAAGTTCAACATAGAACTTTTACTCACCCTAAATTTGATACTTTGACCTAACATAACTCCTAATCCATATCCAATGGATTTTCACCCTTCATAATGCTTCCCAAAGCATATCCTAGGGTTAGGAGTGGTTAGGAACCTTTACCATAGCTGAACACGGGCTAAACAAACCTTGTTAACCCGAAATCAGACATGGATCGACTCTGACAGATGTCGATCGATTGCCACTCTCATCGATCGCCACCAAGTGGCGGCCGATCGCAGCCAAATTCCCGAATTTCAGCTATCAGATCGAATTTTGAAAATGCATAAGTAATTCTACGTATTTTGAAAATTCATGAAACTTAATACGTACATTACTTATAAGAAATACAATAGGTGAAAAATATTTTAAAATTATTTTACCCATAAAATAGTGAGTTTGATACAAAACTCAAAACCATTGAAATTTTCAATGTTTTGGCCCTATTTTGTATCAACTTCATCAATAGTGATTGCTATCAAAAGATAGACTTCACCAAGGTTTTTCAAAATGAATTTAAAATGTTTTTGAAAACCTATTTTGGATCACATTCCTTGGGCTCTATGTTCATGACTTGTACACAAGCTTTCCCAATGATCCACCAATAAAATTAGATGAGTTTTAGTTCATCTAGATGCAAAAACTATGCACCTTGAACTCAACTCATATCCTAGTATCTCACATGTATCTAGGGTGTATAAATACACATACATGTCAATTGGATGTGAGATGTGGGTTTTGTTCTCCCTAAACTAGGGTTTCATGCATTTTTCTAAGGCAACTCTACTTGATTCCCTTATAAATGGGACTCCAAGTCATGCCATAGTCCTTAAATCAATTTTAATCAATTTAGATGCATGAAGATGATCATGGCATAATGATAGCAAAGTAAATCATGGCCAATGATCATGATGTCATGGCATATGATAAAATTTAAAAACACATGACATTTTAAAACTTAATCCTAAGCATGATCATGACATTTAGATGATAAAAGTAAACATGATGTCATGTCATGGCATATGGCAAACAAATCATGGCATATAAAATATATAGGTATAATAATACCTAAATTTTAATATTAATTGCCATTTGTTGAGACTTGTTGAGATTTAAACATATTTTGCCATATTAACCTAATCTCCCTAGTGTGCCAAAAACCCAAAATGGCACACCAACCTCTAAACCTAAATTGTGCCAAAATGATCATTTTATCAACCTTCATAATTAATATTGGCACATCCTAAAATCTTTTAGGATTAAGGACTCAAATGTATTTTCAAGATAACCATAACCTTGAAAATAACCTAAAGTGTCACATTTGTTATGGTTGAGTTAACTACCCATCCAATTAAGGTTGACACACCCTAACCCATCTTAGCGTGAATCAATCACGCTCTTAGGAACCCAAAAACGATTTGAACTCCTAGGGTTACTTAGGTATTCCTTAGGGATAACTTCCCTAGATACCTTCCTAATGACCCTCCTAGGCTTGTTAGCCTTGGTCATTTGGGTCTTACCTAGGTTGACTCTAGGGGTGACTCCCCTTGCAACCTTCTTAGTGGCCACCCTAGGTTTCCTAGAAACCCTAGCCACTAGGCATACCCTTTGGTCAACTCTAGGGATGACTTCCCTAGTAACCTTGGTCTTCCTAGACCTAGTTAGTGTTCCATAATCAAATGGAACACTATGATAAGCCACCTTAGGCTTAGGTTTGTGACCCAAGCCTTGCTTGCCCTTAGTTGACTTTTGACTCTTAGGTCTTAAGTATTGATTTTGACTTTTTGACCTAGGAGTTTGACCATTAGACCCTTGAACTTGATTTTGTATATTTCTAAGGGTCTTTTCTAATTTCTCAAGCCTTGACCTCAAGGCTTGGTTTTCTAATTCCAATTGCCCAATTGATTTTTGATTGAGTTCTTGGGCATGGGACCTTTTAGGCATATGCCTAGTCCATTTGGGATTAAGACCTAGGTGCTCTTGCACCTTTCTAATGGTCTCCTAGGTAAAGTTTTTCTAGAGTTATTTGACCTAGGTTTGTCCTTAGATAAGTTATTTTTAGGGACATTAGTCCCAAATTTCTCCCTATTATCTAAGTAAACATTCTTAGCTCCTAAGCAAAAATACTTATTCCTATTAGCATGCTTTTTATAAATTGCAAGTGAATTGAAATCCCTAGCATGCTTTTTTGTAAATTGAAAAGGAGCAAAATTAGAAGTTACCTAGGGTTTGCCTTAGCTCCCCCTACATATGATGCTCCATTTTGAGTCTTCTTGTCCCTTTCTTGCATTGACTCGGTAGTGTCGGTTTGCGACACTTGAAGCATATGATATGCTCCTTGCTCTTGATATTTGAGGGAACCGGCATCCTTAACTTTTGGAACCGGTGGAGCTTTCCTAATCTTCTTTGGGCACTTGCTCTTATAGTGCCCGGTTTCCTACACTCAAAACATATTATATGCATTTTATTATTAACACATATGTTTGAGTTACCTAGGTTAATGGAGACCGAATTGGACGCTTCTTCATCTTGACGGATGTGAAGCTTCTTCTTGATGTTCGGTATGAAGTTCTCTCCTCCTCAATCCTTGAAGTGGATGCTTCTTCCACTTCCATCACATCTTCCGATCCGAATGTTGATTCCCTATCAACCTCCGAATCCTCACTTCCTTGTGAGGATGATCTCTCTTCTTCACCCTCCTTATCTTCTTGAATTGATGGTGAACTTTCTTGAGCTTGAGAGGGTGTGCACTCTTCTTCTTCTTCTTCTTCTTGTTGGATTGATGATGAGTTTTCATGGAGCTTTGCCACTTGGCTCCATAGCTCCTTGGCATCTATATAATTACCTAACATACACAAGATATTGTTAGGTATTAACTCAACCAAAAACTTTATTACCTTGGTGTTTTTCTCGAAGGCTTGGACTTGCTCTTCGGTCCATCTCTTCTTTTGAGAAACCACCTTTTGGTCCTCTTGGCAATTCAAAGCCTTCCATTAAGATAGCCCATTCCTCAATGTCCTCATCATTAGAAGTCTTCAATTCTTGACTTCCATTGTTTAAACCCTTCTTGTCCATAGAAGGTATAGGGGATAGGTGTGTTGATATCCCATCCAAGCTTGTCTTGGAGTTCCATCTTTCCTCTAGCCTTTTAGCTCCCGGCGGTTAGTCCGTAGAAGAGCCCCGGGCTCTGATACCACTTGTTGGGAATTGAATGCCCGCTAGAGGGGGGGGGTGAATAGCGTAGATGACCGAAGATGGAAATCGATCGCGTTCGTGTCTACAATTACGTTAGTGCGCAGCGGAATATATATAATAAAAGCAATAACGAAAAGCAATCACACGAACACAAACATATAACGTGGTTCGGAACCGAATGGTTCCTACTCCACGGGTCGAGCTCTAAAGAGCCCTAGTGATGCACACGCACTCACTAATCACAAATACTCCTTCTCGACACAAGTCGGAGGTGGAGAAACCTCGTACAAAAGATTACAACAATAATCTACAAGATGCAAGCAAATACAAGTAAGAAATACAATACAAGTAAAGGAAAAACAACTTTACAAGAACTTTGGATTGCTTGATCTTTGATTGCCTTGAACTAGCTTTGAAGGACCGAAAGCACCAACTTCCCTTCAATTTCGAAGAAAATCGCTGCTAAATCCCTCCTTCCAGCTGCTTTTATAACTGCGTCGGTGGATTTTCGCCCATCGCGATCGCCATAAGTCGATTCGATGATGCCACCGTTGTCATGAGACAACGGGTCGATCCACTGGAAAAACTCCAGCGGATCTCTTGGCGATCATTCGCCAACATTGGCGATCGGCCCGCTAACGCCCGCCGTAATCGGCGCCCGATCGGCTCACGAGCGATTCTGCTCGCGGGGCGCGATCGCGCCATCCATGGCGATCGGCATCGACATCGAATCGCTCGGTGAAGCGATCATTGCGCGAGCATCCGGCTCTAACTCGAACTCAAGTCGACTCACAGCGGTCAGCCGGCCATAATGCGATCGCCAACCTCAGAATGAGGTTTTAACCCAAATATGGTGTCCCCATACTTGCTAGACCACCCTTAGCCTGCTAGACCTAAGCCTTCTAGCAACCTCCATCACCTCACGCCTCTCGGATCCCTCAAGTCATCCATGACTTGTTCATCCATCGCGCTAGCTTTCCGGTGCTTCCATCGGCTATGTCATGCTAACGGTGTGTTCACCGCCAAGGCACATTGGACTTACGCTGCCAAGACTCCGCTTGGACTTTACGCCGCCAATATCAATCCCCTTGGACTTCAAGTGCCAAGACTCAAGCTTGGACTTTCCCTTGCCAACACATGTTGGACTTCTCAATTGCCAAGACCCATGCTTGGACTTTCCCTTGCCAACTCATGTTGGACTTTTCCAAATGCCAAGTGTCCCACTTGGACTTTCAATGCCAAGTACCCATGACTTGGACTTTCCATTGCCAAGTACCCATGACTTGGACTTTACCTTGCCAAGACCCATGCTTGGACTTTCCCATAATCACATGGTCAACCCTGGTCAACCATCAAGTCAATTATAACCTGGGTCGATTGTATAAACAATCTCCCCAACATATTAACCGACATTAATGTCAAACATCAATGTCAAACCTATGTCTAACATACTTTGTCAAACATACTTTGTCAAACATCAAAACATCACTCGAGTCAAACTCGAGTCCTGGTCAATCGTGACCTGGGCCGATTGCACCAACACCTTAGCATTTTCCAAACCAAATTTCTTAATCATTTCCTTAGCATATTTGGTTTGATAAATGTAAATTCCTTCACTTGTTTGTTTAACTTGCAATCCTAGGAAGAAATTTAATTCTCCAACTAGACTCATCTCAAACTCTTTTTCCATATTTTGAATAAAGTCTTGAAGAAGTTCATCATTTGTTGACCCAAAGATAATGTCATCAACATACACTTGGGCTACAAAGATGTCCTTAGATGTTGACTTTATAAAGAGAGTTTGATCTATACTACCCCTTTTGAAATCCTTAGAGATTAGGAAAGATGACAATCTTTCATACCAAGCCCGGGGAGCTTGTTTCAAACCATATAAGGCTTTCCTAAGCTTGTATACATGGTTTGGGTAGTCCATATTTTTAAACCCGGGAGGTTGTTCTACATACACCTCTTCCTTAATAAACCCATTTAGGAATGCCGATTTGACATCCATTTGATGGAGTTTGAAACCCATATAGGAGGCATACGCTAAAAGTATTCTAATGGACTCTAACCTAGCAACCGGGGCATAAGTTTCATCATAATCAAGTCCTTCAACTTGATTAAAACCCCTTGCAACTAATCGTGTTTTATTTCTAGTGATATTCCCTTGGTCATCTAGTTTGTTCCTAAAAACCCATCTTGTAGTAACAATGGTGTTTTCACTTGGTCTAGGAACTAACTCCCATACTTGACTCCTTTCAAATTGAGCCAATTCATCTTGCATTGCTAAGATCCAATCCGGATCAAGTAATGCATCTTTAATTGTTTTGGGCTCAATTTGAGAAATTAGAGCTATATGACTAGTTGGATCCCTATGGAATGACCTAGTCCTAACTCCTTGAGGTAATTCATCGACAATTTGATCTAAAGGGTGACTTTGGTGAATTCTTATGGTTCTAGGAGGTGTACTAATTTGGTTTTGATCATAATCAACCTCAAACCTATGCTCATCATCGGAATCATCCCTTGCTCTCCCTTGATTCAATCCTCCCCCTTGATCATTACCCACTAAGGTTAAATCTTGCAATTGTTGGGTAATTTCTTGATTTTCATTATTAATATCATCATCAATAGGGGATTTCCTAGGGTAAGTATTTGAAGCTTCATCAAATTGGACATTTGAAGATTCTTCAATCTTTTGAGTCCTTTTATTGTACACTCTATACCCTACACTAGTGGATGAGTATCCAACTAGGATTCCCTCATCCACTTTGGACTCAAACTTACCTAGGTTGTCTTTGGAATTTAAGATATAAACTTTACATCCAAAGACCTTAAAATAATGAATTGTTGGAATTGTACCATTCCACAATTCAAATGGAGTGTTTCCTAAAAACCTATGAATCAATATCCTATTTTGGATATAGCAAGCGGTATTAACCGCTTCCGCCCACAAGTATCTAGGTAAGGAGTATGCATTAAGCATTGTCCTAGCCGCTTCTTGTAGGGCACGATTTTTTCTTTCCACAACCCCATTTTGTTGAGGTGTTCTAGGACAAGAAAATTCATGCTTGTACCCTTGTTCTAAGCAAAAAGTTGAAAAGTTAGAATTCTCAAACTCTCTACCATGATCACTACGGATCCGGTTGATTTTGAGTTTTCTTTCATTTTCTACTCTTTTGCTAAATCCTATGATTATTCCTAAGGTTTCATCTTTATTTTTCAAGAAAAATACCCAAGTAAACCTAGAGAAATCATCTACTATTACCAAGCAATATTTACTACCAATTATAGAGGGGGTACTATGGCAATCAAATAAATCCATATGTAATAATTCTAACGGTAAAGCGGTACTAAGTAAATTTTTACCTTTGTGTGATGTTTTTGATTGTTTCCCTTCTTGGCAAGCATCACACATCTTGTCCTTGAGAAATTTGACTCTAGGCAATCCTTTGACTAGCTTTAATTTTGCTATTTTGGATATATTCTTCATGTTTATGTGTCCTAGCCTCCTATGCCAAAGCCAACTTTCTTCCTCTTTTGCAATAAGACACTTAGTGGAAGGATTAGTAGCATAGGATAAATCAACATAATATATATTTGATTTCCTAAAGCCTACTAACATGCAATCATTTATAGTTTTGTGTCTTATAAAACATTTTGAGGAATCAAATTTAACATCAAAGTTTGCATCACATAATTGACTTACACTAAGTAAATTAAATTTCATATTTTTAACTAATAGAACTTTATGAATGGCAAGATTGGGAGATACCTCAATGGTGCCCTTTCCTAGAATTTTAAGTTTGCCACTATTACCAAATGACACTTTTCCTTTGCTAGTGTGGTTGATAGTGGAGAATTTTCTCTCATCCCCGGTCATATGCTTTGAGCACCCACTATCAACTATCCACAAGCTTGGTTCTTCTACCTATATCACATGAAAAACACAATCCTTAGGTACCCAAATCTTAGGACCACTAGCATCAATTATAAATTTCTTTGGTACCCATGCCTTTCTCCCCTTGCTTTTAATCATTGATTTTCTACTAACAAGGGATGCAAATGCTACCTCTTTCTCCTTAGGTCTATATCCTAATCCGGCCTTATTATAAATTGCCCTTTGATCCTTAATAATCATATCTAGATATTTAGAACCATTAGTGAATTTTTCTAGGCATGCTCTTAATTTACCTATTTCTTTTCTTAACTCGTCATTTTCATCCGTAAGAGTACATTCATCAATATCACTAGATGGTTTGCAACATGATGAATCTACACTCTTAAGTGATTTAATTTCTAATTTTAGATCCTTAACCCTAATTTTTGATCTATTTAAAGCATTTTGTAAGCATGCAATAGTCTTATAAAGTAAATCTACTTTAGGTGAGTTATTTACCTCATCATCATCACTTGATGATGATTCATCACTTGAAGAGGAAGAGGACTCCCCGCTTGAGCTCCCGGCTTCTTCCTCTAATGCCATAAGGGCTAGGTTCCGGGTGGCATGGCATACTTCCTCATCGTCGGAAGACTCCTCCATACTTAGAGTGTCCCATGTTTGTGCCACCATTGCCTCCTTCTTCTTCTTCTCCTTCTTTTCCTTCATTTTCTTTTCCTTCTCCTCCTTCTTCTTTAGTTCCGGGCAATTTGGCTTGATATGCCCTTTCTTGTTGCAACCAAAACAAGTCACGTTAGAGATAGAATTTGAATTACTTGAAGATTTACCTCTTGAGGATTGGAACATCCTCTTCACGTCTTTCTTGGTGAGTCTCCTTGACTTCCCACCGAACTTCTTGACGTAATGTGCCACCTCACTTGCCGATACCTCATCTTCACTACTTGATGAGTCTTCCTCATATTCGGATGAGGAGGACACTTGCTTCTTCTCCTTCTTCTTCTTCTCCTTCTTTCCTACAAAAAGAGTTATACCTTTCTCTTTCGATGAAGTGTTAGCTTGTCCATGTAATTGAAATTCACAAAAAAGTTCATCTAACTTGACTAATGAAAGATCCCTAGAGACCTTATAGGCATCTACCATTGAGGCCCATAAGGTGGTCCTAGGGAAAGCTTGTAATACATACCTTACAAGGTCTCGGTTGTCGACCTTTTCACCTATAACGTGTAGTCCGTTGACTACTTCCTTGAAAGGCCCGTGTATTTGGCTCACGGTCTCGTTTGTCTTCATAGTGAAGCTTTGGAGTTGGCCAATCAAAAGATCCCTCTTGGCCCTTCTTGTCACTTTGGATCCTTCGTTAAGTTCGATGAGCTTCTCCCAAAGCTCTTTTGCGGAGTTGAAGGGCCCGACCTTAGAGAGTTGCTCCTTGGATAGACCACATTGAAGTGTGGTCGTTGCTTTTGCATTTGCTTGTACTTTCTTGGACATCTCTCTTGTCCAATCTTTTGTCGGTAGTGGTGCTCCGAATTCGTCGACCGGCTTCTCAAAACCATCTACAACACTAAACCAATTCTCAATATCGTTCATTAAATAATACTCCATCCTACCTTTTCAATATCCGAAGTCGTTGTCGTCGAAGAACGAAGGCCTCGCCGTGCTATACCCCTCTTGAAAAGCAATCTTTGCTCCGGTTGATTGCTAGATCTTCCGATGCGATCCGGGCTATGATACCACTTGTTCGTGATCATTTGGAAGCTAGAGGGGGGTGAATAGCATTTTTCGTTTCTACAAAAATGATTAGTGGAAGCAAACACAAATAATATATGTAGAAACAACAACACCGCAAGCAAAGTCTTTACGTGGTTCGGAGATAACGCTCCTACTCCACGGCGATCCTTAAGGTGGATCAATCCAAGCAAATCCACTAAGAAGCTTTCCTTTACAACACAACTCCTCTTCTTTACAAAGAATGAAGATCTAAGCTTAGAGAGAAGAGGAGGAGATTTAAAATCACTTAGAAAGCTAGAAAATTCGTTGAGGCTTTTGAGAAGGATTAGAGAATGAGCATTAACCCCAAACACCTCCACCAGCCCTCTTTTTATAGAGAAGAGGCTGATTTTCCGTTAGACACGATCGATCATTCGGCGTGGTTAACGACCACGAATAGCCGATTCACGGGATTGTAGTCGTTTCATCCAACGGCACTTTCATCGATCGGTGATCCCTCCATCGATCAACTAATGGAGTGATCGGTCGAATGATCGCCGCCGCGATCGAGTCGACTCTATTACGCTCGTATTTACGTTTATCGATCATTGCCACTATTTACAATCGATCGATCGCAACATCGATCGCCTTGATCAGCGATCGACTAATGGTCGTGGTTTCATCCCGACTCGGTCGACCGACTGATCGGTCGATACATCATATCACGATCGTGATACTCATCAAATATGACTATTTCATACTTGATTTCACCCCCTAGACCTAGACTTAACCTTCTAGCTCTTCCTTAAGCCTTGCGCCTTCAGGATCCCTCCGAGTCCGCGAATTGTTCATCCTTCGCTCTTTGCTTCCAAGAGCTTCCTTCGGTTTTGTCATGTCTTGGGTTCTCCTTTGCCAAAGTGTGCTTGGACTTTACGCCGCCAAGTCTACATGCTTGGACTTACGCAGCCAAGACTTGCTTTTGGACTTCCTTTGCCAAAGTTTGTTTGGACTTAATGCCGCCAAGACAACATGCTTGGTCTTATGCCACCAAACCTTTACCTTGGACTTCTCTTGCCAAGATCATACTTGGACTTTGCCTTTACCAAGTCTTCATACTTGGATTTCCCTGTCACTTGAACACGTTCACAATTAGATCACAATTTGTTGCCTAACTTAGATGATTATCCAAACATCAAAACATATAAATGCTTGGGGCATTGTTGCACCAACAAGGTGGACTCGTGTCGATAGGCAAGTTTGATCATAAATTACAGAGAGGTTTTGAGCAAGGTGAGAATTTGAGATTTTTAGTTTTGAGGCGAGGTCAAAGTATTCTAAATTTGTAGTTCGGGACATCCTATACCATTTCTGGATGGCTTCTTCCGATTTATCAGACATTCACCAGACTACTTGTTTTGGCTAGCTCATGCAGGTGTGCCCTTGGTTCTAGAGACACTAGAGCAACTCCAAACACTCCACACGCTAAAACTACAGGAGTGTGTTAGACAAAGCACCTCCGATAATGGGTGCAAGGACTCGCACCAGAGCGCACGAGAAGTGGAGAAAAAGCTGACAACAACTATAGACATGATCAAAGGCGCTGCTAAAGAAATGTCCCACTTCAAGATGTAAAGTAGATTCCCTATACCAAAAGTAGGCGCGTAGTGCTATCCGTCATGGGGATAATGTACATTTTATGCTTTGTGAGTTGTAAAGAAAACTCATCACGGGAATGCTCTATATGTTTATACGAGTAAATGAATAGGAACTTAGCTATCCATGCCCTCTTGGAGACAACAGAGTCATCTTCTCCTCTAGAGCATCAGAAAGGTGACCATGAAGGAGATACAAGTCCAAGGGCCACTGTACTCCAGTCCATGAATCACCCCCTGCATGACCCTGAGTTGGAAGAAGACTACCTAGGGCATATTCAGTATTTAGCGTCCTTGGCCAACTCAGAAGGAACAGAGCCAGTCTAGGTTGAATATCCCGATGACAAGGAGTGGTCCAACCCCTTTGTGGAACAAGAGCAGGAAATACTGGCGGTAGGAATCGAGGCAAATATGGAATACTCAACCCTGAGGTGCCTAATGGAAGCACAGCAGGAAGAGGAGAGAATCTACTCCTCCAGCACAGTAGCATCACCATACAACCCCCCATCTCATGAAGCCACTATGGGTCCTTCAGGCTATCCACCTGCAAGTGAAGATCAAGGGCAGGCACCAGCCCGGCCACCTCAAAGACCATTCAAAAATACCAGATTCAGGAGGGACGAAAACAATGAACTCTGAACCCTACCCTCATCTCAACAAAAGGGAGGCACATTTTTTGTTATCCCAACACAGTTCGGCCTCTTTGATGATGTTTTCTCGCGATGGGAATCCATCACCAAGAATCATTTCTCAACATAAGGCTTCACTAATGTGCGAGACAATGCGGAATACATCGAGAATCTACTAGGAGAGATTGAGAAGCTGGCGTGGATCCAGTGGCGGATGAGATAACCCACCAAGTATGATGCATTACTATGTACTGCAGACGAAAGAGAAGGAACCCAGAAGGGTGTTCTCTTCCGAGGATCCATCACAAGGATCCACTACCATACAAGATGCAGCCTATAAAGACCTCGAAAGGTTGTCCTACGAAAATGTCAAAGATTTGGTCAAATACATGAATGATTACATCCGTTTGGCTACCAAAACTGGAAGGCTCTACACCGGACCAGATCTATCAAAGAAATTTTGGCTAAAAATGTCTGGAGACCTCAAAAACAGAATCAAGGCCACATTTGATGAAAAATATGTCGGCCTCACGGTAGGAGTTTTCCCACGAATATTATTCTCCTACAAATATCTGGAACAAGAATGCAAGGATGCTGCTTTCCAGAGGTCCCTCAAGAACCTATCCTTCTGTAGCCAGATCCCTTTACCGGGATATTATCAGGAGAAGAAGCGCCTGGGCTTCCGGTGATCCTAAACTTACAAAAGCAAGCCCCATGACTCCCACGCCCGCATTGAAAAGAGGAAGCACTTAATCAGGAACAAGAAGTGTAGATGCTACCTCTGTGGCAAAGAAGGGCATTTTTCAAAAGAATGCCCTAGCGAGTGATGAAATATCAGAAGAGTCGCATTATTCGAGCAACTGAAGGCAGCATCTGCACAGAATCTCTAGTTCGAGTTAGAAAAAATGGCGGCCTTAGCCATTACTAGGTTGAGGTATTCTCTACTTATCCGGACACCAAGCTTCCAAGGTTTTCCATAGACTGAAACCATACCCCTTGTCAAAGGCAAGCAAATGGGTAGCCAAACTTAGGTAAGAGTTAGGAACTCTCTAGAACAAAGGGCACACCTGCATGAGCTAGCCAAAACTAGTATTGTGAATGTCTGATAAATGGGAAGAAGTCATCCAGGAATGGTATAGGACGTCCTGAACTGCGAATTTAGAATACCTTGACCTGGCCTCAAAACTAAAAATCTCAAATTCTCACCTTGCTCAAAACCTCTCTATAATTTATGACGGAACTTGCCTATCGACACGAGTGCACCTCAAGCACTTCAAGTTATTTTTAGAAGCCATTCAGAGGCTTGAAGGGCAAGTCCAGACCCTAGAAGAAACAACTACTTCCCTCATGACCTTACTTCTTGAGAGCAAACCCCTTTCAAAGCAGGATGTCAGGGACCTGACAACAGAAGTTTCTAAGCAACCAAAGCTTGTAGAAGAAGCAATGCGCAAGCTAACGGAATAACTGACGGAGAAACTCAACCAAGTTGATGTTGGGGATTTGACGCCCGCTAGAGGGGGGGTGAATAGCGTGATACCGTATGATGATGGAATTCTTTCGCGTTTGATCGTCTACAATCTTGTTAGCACAGCGGAATAGTAATAACAAATAAATATAACAAGATACAATCACAACACGCACGATATAACGTGGTTCGGAACCGAACCGGTTCCTACTCCACGGATCGGGCTCAAATGAGCCCTAGCGATGCCAATCACACACCACTATCAAATAACTCCTTCTCGGAACAATCCGGAGGTGGAGAAACCTCGTACAATAGTGATTACAACAATAATCAAAAGCTACAAGCTAAGACAATGAAATACAAAGCAATACAAGTAAAGAAAACACTTTACAAATGCTCTTGGATGCTTGATCGCTTGGTTGCTTGATGTCAACTTGGAGACCCTGATTTGCAGCAGCAAATCGCCCCAAAAGCCTCAAGAAACCGATGCAAAAATCCTTCCCGTCGAGCTCCTTTTATCCTTGCGCGCGACTGATTTCCGCCATCGACGCCATAAGTCACCGGGCCGATCGATGCCATCGTTGTCGCGGAGACAACGGCTCGATCCACGCGAAAAACCTAACGGATCTCTTGGCGATCGCCAACATTGGCCGATCGCTAACGCTCGTAGTCGACGCCTACGGCCACGAGCGCTCGCGCTTGACACTGACCGGCAACATCGCCATCCTTGGCGGCCGATCGCAGAGCCATCACCGATCGCTTCCATGAGCAATGATCGCTGTGAGCAATCCAGCTTAACTGGCAATAACTCAAGTCGACTCACGGTAGTCGAACCGCCATAATAATGCCGACCGCCAACCTCAAGAATGAGGTTTTAACCCAAGTATGGTGCCCCATACTTGCTAGACCACCCTTAGCCTAGACCTAAGCCTTCTAGCCACCTCCATCACCTCACGCCTCTCGGATCCTCCAAGTCATCCATGACTTGTTCATCCATCGCGCTAGCTTCCGTGTGCTTCCATCGGCTATGTCATGCTAACTGTCTACACCGCCAAGGCACATTGGACTTACGCCGCCAAGACTCGCTTGACTTTACGCCGAATATCAATCCCCTTGGACTTCCCAACTGCCAAGACTCAAGCTTGGACTTTCCCTTGCCAACCCATGTTGGACGTTCCATTTGCCAAGACCCATGCTTGGACTTCTCATGCCAAGTGCTCAAGACTTGGACTTTCCAATTTGCCAAGTGTCCCATGTTGGACTTTCCATGCCAAGTACCCATGACTTGGACTTTCCCATAATCACATGGTCAACCCTGGTCAACCATCAAGTCAATTATAACCTGGGTCGATTGTATAAACAATCTCCCCAACATATTAACCGACATTAATGTCAAACATCAATGTCAATCCTATGTCTAACATACTTTGTCAAACATCAAAACATCACTCGAGTCAAACTCGAGTCCTGGTCAATCGTGACCTGGGCCGATTGCACCAACAATCTCCCCCTTTTTGATGTTTGACAAAAACCAATCAAATCATGAGTTAGAACACTAACTCAAATCCCTTACCAATTATCCCAAATTGGTAAACACTCACCAAATGTTCTCCCCCAAACATTTAAGTGAAAATGTAAATCAAATGTTCTCCCCCAAACATTCTCCCCCTTTTTGACTAACATCAAAAAGGTTTTCTCTCCAAGGAGGTCAATGTCTCATGTCCCAATGAGATCTTACAATCTCCCCCTTGATCAAAAATACCTAGGATGCCTACCATCTTCCTAGTGATAAGTCCCATATCACTCAAGAGAGGCACTCCTATCTCACTCTCCCAATTTCCAAATTGGGTATCAAACACCCATCAATTTTCAATTGATAACATTCTCCCCATAAAAAAAACATCCATCATCCCAAGATGGATACCTCCCCCTAAAGGCTTGCTCCCCCTTGACCATTGCACCAACAATGTCCTTGGAAAGCCCCTAAGCCAATAGGAACTCTAAACCATCAAAATTAAGGTTCTAAGTTCAACATAGAACTTTTACTCACCCTAAATTTGATACTTTGACCTAACACAACTCCTAATCCATATCCAATAGATTTTCACCCTTCATAATGCTTCCCAAAGCATATCCTAGGGTTAGGAGTGGTTAGGAACCTTTACCATAGCTGAACACGGGCTAAACAAACCTTGTTAACCCAAAATCAGACCTGGCAGTCGACTTGATGATGTCGATCATGCCACTCATCGATCATTGCCACCAAGTGGCGATCGTATAAATTCAATTTCATTATCGAAAAATGAATTCAAAATTCATAAATAATTATACGTACATCGAAAAATCACGAAATTTGATACGTATAATACTTATGACCAAAACAATGGGTGAAAAATGTTTGAAAAATATTTTACCCATAAAATAGTGAGTTTGATACAAAACTCAAAACCATTGAAATTTTCAATGTTTTAGCCCTATTTTGTATCAACTTCATCAATGGTGATTGCTATCAAAAGATAGACTTCACCAAGATTTTTCAAAATGATTTTAAAATGTTTTCAAAACCTTATTTTGGATCATATTCCTTGGGCTCTATGTACATGACTTGTACACAAGCTTTCCCAATGATCCACCAATAAAATTAGCTGAGTTTGGGTTCAACTAGATGCAAAAACTATGCACCTTGAACTTAACTCATATCCTAGCATCTCACATGTATCTAGGGTGTATAAATACACATACATGTCAATTGGATGTGAGATGTGGGTTTTGGTTCATTTAATCTAGGGTTTCATGCATTTTCTAAGGCAACCCTACTTGATTCCCTTATAAATGGGACTTGAGTCATGCCATTATCCTTAAATCAATTTCAATCAAAATATCTTAAATGCATGAATGATTATGGCATTAGAGATGATATAGATAAACACATGCTCATAATCATGATGTCATGGCATAAAATAAGATCTAAAACCACATGACATTTACCTCTATCCTAAACATGAACATGACATATAGAATGATTAAAAATAAGCATGATGTCATGGCATGTTATATAAAACAAAGCATGGCATATAAAATATATAGGTATAGTAATACCTAAATTTTAATATTAATTGCCATTTCATATAATTAATTATATTTTGCCATATTTCTAGTTTTCTCCCAAGTGTGCCAAAAACCCAAAATGGCACACTAACCTCTAAACCTAAATTGTGCCAATTTTGATCATTTTATCAAACTTCTCAAGTAATATTGGCACATCCTAAAACTTTAGGATTAAGACTTAAATGTATTTCCAAGGCAACCATAACCTTGAAAATAACCTAAAATGCCACCTTTATTATGGTTGAGTTAGCTACCCATCCAATCAAGGTTGGCACACCCTAAGCCCATCTAGCGTGAATCTATCACGCTCCTAGGAACCCAAAACCTATTTGAGCTCCTTGGGTTAACTAGGTAATCCTTAGGGATAACCTCCCTAGATACCCTCCTAATGACCCTCCTAGGATTGTTAGCCTTGGTCATTTGGATCTTACCTAGGTTGACTCTAGGGGTAACTCCCCTTGCAACCTCCTTAGCGGCCACCCTAGGTTTCCTAGAAACCCTAGCCACTAGGCACACCCTTTGGTCAACTCTAGGGATGACTTCCCTATTGACCTTGGTCTTCCTAGACCTAGTTTGTGTTCCATAGTCAAATGGAACACTATGATACTACCTTAGGCTTAGGTTTGTGACCCAAACCTTGCTTGCCCTTGGTTGACTTTTGACTCTTAGGTCTTAAGTATTGACTTTGACTTTTTGACCTAGGAGTTTGACCATTAGACCCTTGAACTTGATTTTGTATATTTCTAAGGGTCTTTTCTAATTTCTCAAGCCTTGACCTCAAGGCTTGGTTTTCTAATTCCAATTGCCCAATTGATTTTTGATTGAGTTCTTGGGCATGGGACTTTTTAGGCATATGCCTAGTCCATTTGGGATTAAGACCTAGGTGCTCTTGCACCTTTCTAATGGTCTCCCTAGGTAAAGTTTCTCTAGAGTTATTTGACCTAGGTTTGTCCTTAGATAAGTTATTTTTAGGGACATTAGTCCCAAATTTCTCCCTATTATCTAAGTAAACATTCTTAGCTCCTAAGCAAAAATACTTATTCCTATTAGCATGCTTTTTATAAATTGCAAGTGAATTGAAATCCCTAGCATGCTTTTGCTTGTAAATTGAAGAGGGAGCAAAATTAGAAGTTACCCTAGGGTTTGCCTTAGCTCCCCCTACATATGATGCTCCATTTTGAGTCTTCTTGTCCCCTTTCTTGCATTGACTCCGGTAGTGTCCCGGTTGGCACTTGAAGCATATGATATGCTCCTTGCTCTTGATATTTGGGGAACCGGCATCCTTAACTTTTGGAACCGGTGGAGCTTTCCTAATCTTCTTTGGGCACTTGCTCTTATAGTGCCCGGTTTCCCTACACTCAAAACATATTATATGCATTTTATTATTAACACATATGTTTGAGTTACCTAGGTTAATGGAGACCGGAATTGGACTTTGGGCTTCTTCATCTTGATTGGATGTTGAAGCTTCTTCTTGTTGCTCCGGTATGGAAGTTCTCTCCTCCCCCTCAATCCTTGAGGTGGATGCTTCTTCCACTTCCTCCACCAACCCGGAAATTGACTCCCTATCAACTTCCGATTCTACTTCCTCTTCCTCTTTGGATGTTGATGATCTCTCAACCTCCAAGTCCTCACTTCCTTGTGAAGATGATGCATTAGCCTCTTCGGTCTCTTCCTCTTGGACCATTGATGGGCTTTCATGGAGCTTTGCCAAATCGCTCCATAGCTCCTTAGCATTCATGCATTCACCTAGGCTACACAAGAATTCATTTGGAATTAAATCAAAAATAAATTTGATTACCTTCTTGTTTTTCTCGAATCTTTGGAGTTGATCTTCACTCCATCTCTTCTTCTTGAGGAAACCACCTTTTGGTCCTCTAGGATACTCAAATCCTTCCATTAATAGAGACCATTCCTCGAAGTCCCTCATCATCAAAAAATCTTCAATTCTTCTCTTCCAAGAATCGAAGCCTTCTTGTCCATATAATTATTACTGGAACGGTGTGTTGATGTCCCATCCTAGCTTGTCTTGGAATTCCATCTTTACCCTCTAGCGTATTGCTCCCGGTTGTTAATCCGTTGAAGAGCCACCAGGCTCTGATACCACTTGTTGGGGATTTGACGCCCGCTAGAGGGGGGGGGGTGAATAGCGTGATACCGTACGATGATGGAATTCTTTCGCGTTTGATCGTCTACAATCTTGTTAGCACAGCGGAATAGTAATAACAAATAAATATAACAAGATACAATCACAACACGCACGATATAACGTGGTTCGGAACCGAACCGGTTCCTACTCCACGGATCGGGCTCAAATGAGCCCTAGCGATGCCAATCACACACCACTATCAAATAACTCCTTCTCAGAACAATCCGGAGGTGGAGAAACCTCGTACAATAGTGATTACAACAATAATCAAAAGCTACAAGCTAAGACAATGAAATACAAAGCAATACAAGTAAAGAAAACACTTTACAAATGCTCTTGGATGCTTGATTGCTTGGTTGTGATGTCAACTTGAGACCACGATTTGCTTGCATGAAATCGCCAAAAGCCTCAAGAAACCGATGCCAAAATCCTTCCCGAGCTCCTTTTATCCTTGCGTGCGACACGGACTGATTTCCGCCATCTCCGATCGCCATAAGTCACCGATCGATGCCATCGCTGTCGTGAGACAACGGCTCGATCCACGAAAAACTCCAGCGGATCTCTTGGCCGATCGCCGCCGTAGTCGACCGCCGCCACACGGAGCGTCGGCTTGACACTCTGACCGATCGATCGCCATCCTTAGCGATCGCGAGCTATCAATCGATCGCTCCCATGAGCGGTCAGCAGCAATCGGCTCTAACTGGCGAACTCAAGTCGACTCCCGGCAGTCGAACCGGCCATAATACCAGTCGACTGCCAACCTCAAGAATGAGGTTTTAACCCAAGTATGGTGCCCCCACACTTGCTAGACCACCCTTAGCCTAGACCTAAGTCTTCTAGCCACCTCCATCAGCCTCACGCCTCTCGGATCCCTCCAAGTCATTCATGACTTGTTCATCCATCGCTAGCTTCCAGTGCTTCCATCGGCTATGTCATGCTAATCGGTGTCTACACCGCCAAGGCACATTGGACTTACGCCGCCAAGACTCCGCTTGGACTTTACGCCGCCAATATCAATCCCCTTGGACTTCCCAAATGCCAAGACTCAAGCTTGGACTTTCCCTTGCCAACCCATGTTGGACTTTCCATTTGCCAAGACCCATGCTTGGACTTCTCATGCCAAGTGCTCAAGACTTGGACTTTCCAATTTGCCAAGTGTTCCACTTGGACTTTCCATTGCCAAGTACCCATGACTTGGACTTTACCTTGCCAAGACCCATGCTTGGACTTTCCCATACTCACATGGTCAACCCTGGTCAACCATCAAGTCAATTATAAACTGGGTCGATTGTATAAACAATCTCCCCAACATATTCACCAACATTAATGTCAAACATCAATGTCAATCCTATGTCTAACATACTTTGTCAAACATACTTTGTCAAACATCAAAACATCACTCGAGTCAAACTCGAGTCCTGGTCAATCGTGACCTGGGCCGATTGCACCAACAGTTGAGGAACTTCTCCAACGCATACAACAGTGGACCTTCGCATGAGCAGCAGCAACTTCATCCACACCAAAGGTACGAAATCAAACCAGGAAGCCCTGCTAGCTACCGAAGGGATCGACACACTAGCAATAGGCTTTACGAATCCTAGTAAGCACCAAGGGGCGCTCTCGGAGACCGTAACCATCATCAGACAAAATAATACACAGCTGCAACTGCTAGTGCAAATTGCAGAGACATTGAAGAGTATCAAGGAGGAGATGAAGGTAATCTCTCTGTCAGGGCAATCAACCCATGTGATATGGTTTTGATGTGTATGGCAAAGGGTTTAAGTTAGGATGATTGGATTTGATATATGCGTTGGAGTCTTGCAGAACTTAGTAATTCGCACATGAAGCTTAGGCAAGTATCACCACTCACAACCTCATGCTTGAGTCGGCGAAGGAGCATTGCAGAGCCGTGCACTTGATGCATCCGAGGGACCGCCGGACGAGATGACTTAAAGCGAAGCCAAGGAAGCAGACTTCGAGGGCATGAGATGTGAAGGATCATTGCAGAGTCGTGCGCTTGATGCTGCCAAGGGACATGGCCGCGAACGAAGAGAGCTTCGGCGAGGGACTTCAAGTGAGATGAGAGAATGAGTGAATTATAAGTAGCTCATTAGGTGAACTTGGTCGAATGGCTGAGTGTCAGAGGCTCGACCGCAAGGGTTGAGGTTTATCTGACCACCGAACGCTCAAACGGATGTTCAGTTTGAGGTCTACCGGGCACCTGTCAACTGCCATGACATGGCAGTCGACTGCTCCAAGTCTATTGGCAATCAACTGGTGTGGCTGATGAATCAAGTCAACATCAGTCGACTACTTAAGGGAAGCAGTCGACTAATAGCACTGTGCACGGGAACAGAAGCTAGTCGAGCTCGCGGGTCACTCGACTAGAAGTCGACATCAGTCGACTGATCATCCGACTGTTGAAGAAAGCGGTCGCAGATCCCGCAAATTCGGCCTGGTCAGAAGCCGTTGGAGTCGACATCAGTCGACTGATAAAAGCATCAGTCGATTGATAGTGTCCAACGGGAAGAATTGCTTCCTCTCTACAAAAAGAGAGGGTGGGTGCTTGTAGATGGTTAATGCTTATGCTCTAAACATCCTACTACATGCCCCCACAAAGCTCAAACTCCTTCTTCTAGTTTTCTTTCATATTTATTATAAAAGAAGGAGTGATCTCTTGTTGTAAAGGTTTACCTCCACCTTGCTTGGGCTGAGACGAATCGGACTGTGGATTAGCGGCAAGGTCGTGAACCACGTTATATTATTTATTAGCATTGTCTATTGTGTTTCTTGCTTAATTGCTTGTTTAGTTTTGTTTCGCTAATTCTATTTGTAGACAAGCAATTAGTCATATGACAAAGAGTTATTCACCCTCACTAATGAAAACTAATCCGGATGGGATGAGTTTCCTAAGCACAACCAATTCGTCGTCGTGCTAACGACTCGGTGATCGCTTGAACAAACTAGTTGTTCAAGCAACCAACTCTCTAGTCGATTAGCGCGGAAGAGCGATGACGGATCGCCGATTTTGTGTTTCTTATCGGGTCCATGATTATACAAATACATGCAAATGTAAACTAGTATAATCAACATATACTATCATAAAGAACATAAGCTAGCATATCAAATAAGAACATGCAAAGATCATAAATAAAAGTTAATAAAACTTTTATACCTCTTGATCTTCTATCGTATGTCCTAACCTCCTTGTAGATTTCGTGTGGGCGAAGATCCTCCACAAGTCGAAGCTTCTTAGATCTTCTTCAATCCAAAGAAAGAAGAACTCTCTTTCCCTTCTTGCTTGAGCCAACCACCAATCCACAAAGGATTGATGCCGCCCCAAGAATAGAGAGAACATAATGGAAACAACCAAACACCAACTAGGGACAAACCCTAGCTCCTAGTGCCAGCCAAGAAGAATACAAAGGAAAAGAGGAATAGGTTGGGCACCACCAAGGTATAGGAAAAGGATAGGAAGCCAACACCTAGGAAGAAGAAGAACACTTCCCTATAGTTGCCACCTACCTTACCTTCAAACCCTAGCCGCCCAACCAAGCTTCCTTTGGATTTCTTGCCCAAGGTAGAGGAAAGAGAAGGTAGTGGCGGCCAACCCTTAGAAGGAAGAAGATGAGCCCTTCCCTATAGTTGCCGTAACCTAACTTCCAACCTAGCCGCCCAATCCAAGAGCCAAACCTAATCTTATTAGGGTTTCCTCCACATAGGTTTCTTGCCGCCTAAGCATGGTGGAGAGGAGAGATCTAGGAGCTAGCCACCTTCAATGAAGAAGACAAGCTCCTCCATAGGTTGCGCCCACCCTCCTTCATCACCTTGGCATGACCTAAGGAGCCAAAACCCTAATTAGGGTTTCCTCCATGAGTTGCTTACGCCCAAGCATACTAGGCAAAACCCTAATTTCCTTAGCATCCATCATGAACCATTAACCCCCTTTTGCCGCCCAACCCATAGCCATCCTTTTATAGAGTTAGGCCTTGGTTTAATCTCCACCGTCGGTTCTAGGGTTTTAATCTCAACCGTCGGATTTAGAGATTTAATCTCAACCGTCGGTTCTAGGAATTAATCCCAACCATCGGATCTAGAGATTTAATCTCAACCGTCGATTCTAGGAATTTAATCTCAACCGTCGGATCTAGAGATTTAATCTCAATCGTCGGTTCTAGGAATTTAATCCCAACCGTCGGATCTAGAGATTTAATCTCAACCATCGGTTCTAGGAATTTAATCCTAACCGTCGGATCTAGAGATTTAATCTCAACCGTCGGTTCTAGGAATTTAATCCTAACCGTCGGATTTAGAGATTTGTTTTCCATCATTTGATCTAGACTTCATGAGGTTTATATAAGGCTACGATAGGGACCATGAGGAGGAGTTGGGTCTTGGCCACCCGATGGATCGGAACCACACAAACTTGATCCATCAATGATGTTCCAGTCCACTAGAGGATCATCATCGAACTACCTCACCAACCCCCATAAATTAATATGGGCTCCATATATTATTTGTACATCCATCTCCCCGTGTTTAAGATATCGAATGTCCGTCAATTAATTGATTTACTGACCATCAATTAATTAACATCTAACTCCTCGAGTAGTACCACTCAACCTTATCATCATGTTGACTAAGTCAACCAGCTGGGTTTACATGATAAACCTTATGAGCTCCTCAAGGGGACATCATCAATCTAATATATAGGACACGAATTCCTCCTATAATCAACGGCACACCATGTAAATAATATCATTTCCCAACTTACCGGGCATATTGATTTAATCCATAGAAATCTCACCCTCTGGTAAATCAAAGAAATAAATACTAAGTACATGTGCCCGTTATTATATCGGGATTAAGAGCATGTAAAATATAATATCCGAGGTCCGATTCAATTATGTAGTCAGCAATAAATTGAATCACCTCTATGTCGGTCCTGCTCAATGCACCTAAGTGTACTAGTGTAACTCTATGTTCAAGATAAAACAATACCAAGCTACACTACAACCATGCCAATGGTTTGTCCAAGACCATCTTGGTTGTGAGCCTCTACTTATACTCTACAAGGGACTGATAACATGATCTTCTGTGCCATCACCCAAGCACCATGTTATCTACAATGTAAAGTATTAGACAATATGCACAACATATAATAAATATAAAAGTGCAAACAATGATCATGTGATTCTTATTTCAAAATAAAGATGTTCATACTAAAGAGCTAGGCTTTCAGTATACATCCCAACAATCTCCCACTTATACTAAAAGACTATGCTGTCATTATACTGCCATACATCTGATTCCCCTTCCCTCCACATGCCTATCAAAGCTCTCGCTAGAAGGGCCTTAGTGAAAAGGGTCTACCAGGTCATCCTCTGATGCAATCCAGGCGACAGCAACTTCTACCTCCTTAATGATTTCTCGTATCAGGTGGTACTTGCACTCTATGTGTTTACTAGCCTTATGGGCTCGTGGTTCCTTCGAGTTTGCAACTGCACCATTATTATCACAATAAATTGTGATAGTTCTGGGCAAACCAGGAATCACATCCAAGTCCATCAGGAAGTTCCTGAGCCACCCAACTTCTTTGGCCGCCTAAGAGGCTGCCATACAGTCAGCTTCCATGGTAGAGTCCACCACGCATTTCTGCTTGACACTCTTCCATACTATGGCTCCACCTCCAAAAGTAAACACAAAACCTGAGGTAGACTTACTGTTATCCCTATCAGATTGGAAATCAGAATCTATGTAACCCACAGGGAGTAATTTGTCTGCCCGGTAAACTAGCATATAATCCCTAGTCCTTCTCAGGCACCACAATATATGCTTTACCGCAGTCCAATATCCCTGTCCTGGATTACTCTGATATCTGCTGACCATGCCCACATAAGCGAGATATCGGTCTCGTAGCATCGCATACATGAGGCTTCCCTCCTCTATCTCCTCAGATGATCTAGGACACACCTCCTTAGATAAAGGAACTCCATGCCTGAAAGGTAGAAAACCCTTCTTGGAGTTTTGCATGCTAAAACGATCCAAAATCATGTCTATGTATGAAGCTTGGGATAAGCACAACAACCTTGATCCCAAGGTTGTGACCCACTTCTCCCAAGTCCTTCATACCATACTGTTTGGACAACCATACCCTTACGTCTGATAACATTTCGATGTTGTCGCCAACCACCAAAATGTCATCTACGTATAGTACAAAAATACCACTACATTTCCATCACATCTCTGATATACACAAGAATCATCCGAACTTTGAATAAATCCATAAGACTGGATTTACCTCTCAGCGGATGTTCCAAGACCTCGAAGCTTGCTTCAATCCACAAATGGACCGATTAAGCTTACATACAAGATACTTTTTGCCTTTAGCAATGAATCCCTCTGGTCGCTTTATATAAATGGATTCCTCAAGACTTCCACTAAGGAAATCTGTCTTGACATCCATCTTTCACACCTCATAAATTCATATGAGCTGCTATGCATAGGAGCTCCCAGACCTGATTTGAATCCATAGATTCAATCTCAGTATTCATTGCACTTTGCAAAGATGTTGCATCTATATCTTGGATTACCTCATCATATGTCCAGGGATCAGGTTCATGTTCTCCAGGGACCAAATCGGAAGATTCTCCCAAGAACATGAATCTATCAGGCTGTCTCACAACCCTCCCACTACGACGAGGTATCACCTGTATATCCTCTGTGACACGCGGTGCAGTGACATGTGGTATATCCTCTTGTACCGGTGGTACTGAAGTCGGGACTTCCCCTATCAACTCCTCAAGAACAATCCTACTCGTGGGCTTGTGGTTCATCACATAGTCCTCCTCTAGAAATCTGGCATTCGTACTAACGATCACCCTCTGATCTCTAGGACTATAAAACAAACCACCCTTCGTTCCCCTAGGATAGCCAACGAACATGCATACTTCTGTATGAGGTTCCAACTTATCAGCCTTCAGCACATGTGCTGGACTCCCTATATCTGAATATGTCTTAGACTAGGCTTCCGCCTAGTCCATAATTCTGTGGGAGTAGAAGGCACTGATTTAGATGGAACAAGGTTCAGAATGTATACCGTCGTATCTAGGGCATATCCCCAGAATGAATCTGGCAAGTCAGAATAACTCATCATCGATCTAACCATCTCCATAAGAGTCCTCTTCCTTCGCTACGCTACACCATTCTGCTGGGGTGTGCCAGGTGCAGACAATTGGGATTGAATCCCGACCTCTGATAAGTAATTCCTAAACTCTCCCAAGAGGTATTCACCACTACGATCAAATCGTAGTGTCATCTTGAATAATTGTCTATGAAAAAGATGAAATATTCAAAACTATCTCTTGCCTGGATAGACATAGGACCATACGAATCAGAATGAACCAATTCCAACACATCTTTGGATCTATACCCCTTGGTCTTGAAAGGTCTCTTGGTCATCTTACCTTCCAAGCAAGATTCGCAGGTTGGGAGATCCTCCACCACTAATGAACCCAAAGGTCCATCAGCTATCAACCTTTGAATTCTGCTTAGGTTAATATGACCAAGCCTAAGATGCCAAAGATATGTTTGGTTCATTTTGAAGGTTCTTTTCTCTTATCAGAATTAGAAGATGAGTTACTAACTTCTATTTGCATCATGGGAGCTCATGGTTCAAGTCATAAATTTCCTATCTATGTACCTGAATAGATAATGTCCCTATTCCTTTTATAACAAATCTGTCATCAAAAGAAATAGATTATCCATCCATAATTTAGAACCTGAAAGCAATTCTTTCTAAATAAAGGTACATAAAGAAAATTTCTAAGAACCAAAACTTTATTTTCTCAAAAGATAAATAAAACATCTCCCACTGCAATAGTCACCATCTTCATGGCATTGCCCAAGTAAATTGTAATATCCCCTTTAGCTAGTCGTCGGGTTTCCTGGAACCCCTGCAAAGTATTGCAGACATGATTAGTGGCTCTCGTATCTACACACCAGGTGCTGGTAGATAACACCGCTAACCATGTTTCAGCGACTAGACAAATGGATATACTTTTGTTCTTGCTTGGATTAGGATAATCCTTTTCTTCCATGTCCGTCTGCTGTAAGTGAAGTACTTGCCTTCGGCTTCTTCACTCCTCCTGAGATCCTCCACCACCTTTGCTCCACCTTGTTTCTTCTTCTTCTTGCCTTTGGCTTAGTAGAAACCTTTTTGAGCAACCATGGCTTGAGGACACTCTTTGAAGAGTGTATACTTGTACTTCTTAGCAAATAAGACAACATCTAGATTCTTTTCCAATCAACATTAACTAGAGACAGTAAGTTTATTTCCTTTAGTATTACAACAAGTGGACTGAAAATCAATTTTGAAAATCCTAAGAATCACATAGATCATTGCTTTAGATTTCAAATATTATTGATTCCTCAAAACAATAAAATTCGAAATCAACCAACACCTCAAAACACCGAGAATATCGCATACCACGATAGTGTGGACGTATACGAATTCTACATTTGTAAGAGGAGGTTTTACCCATTAATTTTATTATCTTGTCAACCTTACTTTTTGACAAATAAAATTAATAGTTGGTTCCTCTTTGGCCCTACAAATAAAAGCGGTGACTCGATGGGAGGATACTTTTTATTTGCATCTAAGTGTGCACCATTACGATACTAAGGGAATTATCTCGGATTATGTGCCTTACAGGTGGAAGTACACACGCTCCTAAATAATTTCCTATAACCATTATTTGACCTAGTGATCCCATAAACAAACTCATCCATGGGGAGGAAGGCACTCGAGCCGAGAGTTTGTTGCAAAACATGTCAAATTGTAATGGGGACCTCGGATATTAAGGGCAAATTATTTCCTATACTATTACAACAAGTCGACTGAAAAACAATTTGTAAAAAACTAAGAATCACATAGATCATTGCTATAGATTTCAAATATTATTGATTCCTCAAAACAATAAAATCGAAATCAACCAACACCTCAAAACAGAGAATATCGCATGCCACGATAGTGTGGGCATTATCTGAATTCTACATTTGTAAGAGGAGGTTTTACCCATTAATTTTATTATCTTGTCAACCTTACTTTTTGACAAATAAAATTAATAGTTGGTTCCTCTTTGGCCCTACAAATAAGCGATGACTCCGATGGGAGGATACTTTTATTTGCATCTAAGTGTGCACCATTACACGATACTAAGGGAATTATCTCGGATTATGTGCCTTCTGGAGTGGAAGTACACACGCTCCTAAATAATTTCCTATAACCATTATTTGACCTAGTGATCCGCAAACAAACTCATCCGATGGGGAGGAAGGCACTCAGAGCCGACGTGCAAGTTTGTTGCATCACATGTCAAATTGTAATGGAGGCCGCGGGAATTAATTAAAATATCCCTCTCCCACTTAGTAAATTGAAAATGAGGAATTTTCAAGCACACACAACATGCATATAAAACAAATCAGCAATAAATATGGAAAAATCAGAATTTTTCCAACTATTATAGCATTGTTCTCTCAATATCGTCCGTCGTCATGCCACCTCGTCCGCTCCTCCTCGCCATGTATACAGCCATCCAGGAGATCCGAGCAGTATAAAACCTATTTTATTTTACATCCATCGATCCTATACTCACGAAGTGTACATGAAATCTAGATCGAAAGTAAAATAAAATAAAGTGGCTAAACAATGCGTATTTAATTACAAAATTAAATACTAATCTAGCCTCGTCAACCCAGGGATTCAAATAATATACAATCACACACAAACAATCACATACACACATATAGCCATAATAGTTGGATCTTATGCACCAGCAAAAGTTAGCCTCGCACATCCTACTATTATCGGCATACAATATATGATATGTGCATGAAAGTAACCGAATCCAAAAACACACAAAACCGGAAACCATGGCTCTGATACCAATTGTTGGCAATGTGCTAGTCCTCGGAATGCTCATTGGCTCCCATGTCCCCGGATTAAAATTTTCACTAATGAAAACTAATCCGGATGGGATGAGTTTCCTAAGCACAACCAATTCGTCGTCGTGCTAACGACTCGAGTGATCGCTTGAACAAACTAGTTGTTCAAGCAACACAACTCTTCTAGTCGGTTAGCCGCGGAAGAGACGACGGACGGATCGCCGGTTTTTGTGTTTCTTATCGGGGTCCATGATTATACAAATACATGCAAATGTAAACTAGTATAATCAACATATACTAACATAAAGAACATAAGCTAGCATATCAAATAAGAACATGCAAAGATCATAAATAAAAGTTAATAAAACTTTTATACCTCTTGATCTTCTATCGTATGTCCTAACCTCCTTGTAGACTTCGTGTGGGCGAAGATCCTCCACAAGTCGAAGCTTCTTAGATCTTCTTCAATCCAAAGAAAGAAGAACTCTCTTTCCCTTCTTGCTTGAGCCAACCACCAATCCACAAAGGATTGATGCCGCCGGCCCCAAGAATAGAGAGAACATAATGGAAACAACCAAGCAACCAAACTAGGGACAAACCCTAGCTCCTAGTGCCGCCGGCCAAGAAGAAAACAAAAGGAAAAGAGGAATAGGTTGGGCACCACCAAAGGTATAGGAAAAAGGATAGGAACCGGCCAACACACTAGGAAGAAGAAGAACACTTCCCCTATAGTTGCCACCTACCTTACCTTCCAAACCCTAGCCGCCCAACCAAGCTTCCTTTGGATTTCTTGCCGCCCAAGGTAGAGGAAGAGAAGGTAGTGGCCGGCCAACCCTTAGAAGGAAGAAGATGAGCCCTTCCCCTATAGTTGTCGCCCAACCTAACTTCCAACCTAGCCGCCCAATCCAAAGAGCCAAACCCTAATCTTATTAGGGTTTCCTCCATAGGTTTCTTGCCGCCTAAGCATGGTGGAGAGGAGAGATCTAGGAGCTAGCCACCTTCAATGAAGAAGACAAGCTCCTCCATAGGTTGCCGCCCACCCTCCTTCATCACCTTGGCCGCCCAACCTAAGGAGCCAAAACCCTAATTAGGGTTTCCTCCATGAGGTTGCTTGCCGCCCAAGCATACTAGGCAAAACCCTAATTTCCTTAGCATCCATCATGAACCATTAACCCCCTTTTGCCGCCCAACCCATAGCCATCCTTTTATAGAGTTAGGCCTTGGTTTAATCTCCACCGTCGGTTCTAGGGTTTTAATCTCAACCGTCGGATTTAGAGATTTAATCTCAACCGTCGGTTCTAGGAATTAATCCCAACCGTCGGATCTAGAGATTTAATCTCAACCGTCGGTTCTAGGAATTTAATCTCAACCGTCGGATCTAGAGATTTAATCTCAATCGTCGGTTCCAGGAATTTAATCCCAACCGTCGGATCTAGAGATTTAATCTCAATCGTCGGTTCCAGGAATTTAATCCCAACCGTCGGATCTAGAGATTTAATCTCAACCGTCGGTTCTAGGAATTTAATCCTAACCGTCGGATTTAGAGATTTGTTTTCCATCATTTGATCTAGACTTCATGAGGTTTATATAAGGCTACGATAGGGACCATGAGGAGGAGTTGGGTCTTGGCCACCCGATGGATCGGAACCACACAAACTTGATCCATCAATGATGTTCCAGTCCACTAGAGGATCATCATCGAACTACCTCACCAACCCCCATAAATTAATATGGGCTCCATATATTATTTGTACATTTATCTCCCCGTGTTTAAGATATCGAATGTCCGTCAATCGATTGATTTACTGACCATCAATCAATTAACATCTAACTCCTCGAGTAGTACCACTCAACCTTATCATCATGTTGACTAAGTCAACCCACGGGGTTTACATGATAAACCTTATGAGCTCCTCAAGGGGACATCATCAACCTAATATATAGGACACGGATTCCTCCTATAATCAACGGCACACCATGTAAATAATATCATTTCCCAACTTACCGGGCATATTGATTTAATCCATAGAAATCTCACCCTCTGGTAAATCAAAGAAATAAATACTAAGTACATGTGCCCGTTATTATATCGGGATTAAGAGCATGTACAACATAATATCCGAGGTCCGATTCAATTATGTAGTCAGCAATAAATTGAATCACCTCTATGTCGGTCCTGCTCAATGCACCTAAGTGTACTAGTGTAACTCTATGTTCAAGATAAAACAATACCAAGCTACACTACAACCATGCCAATGGTTTGTCCAAGACCATCTTGGTTGTGAGCCTCTACTTATACTCTACAAGGGACTGATAACATGATCTTTTGTGCCATCACCCAAGCACCATGTTATCTACAATGTAAAGTATTAGACAATATGCACAACATATAATAAATATAAAAGTGCAAACAATGATCATGTGATTCTTATTTCAAAATAAAGATGTTCATACTAAAGAGCTAGGCTTTCAGTATACATCCCAACAGTATCATAGCTAAGGAAGCTTGTCGAGGACTAACCGTCACAACAAGCACAATCAAGGATGGCCGGCTCTAACATTCACCCATCGAAGTTTGAAGGAGAATTCTCTTGGTGGAAGAAGAGAATGGAGGTATTTTTCAAAACCGATTTCGAAATTTTAATAATAATGGAAAATGGTTTCGAGATACCTAGGGATGAAAATGGAGAGCAAATAGAGAAGACAAGATGGACCAAGAGACAAAGGGAGGAGTACTTGGTGAACTCAAAGGTAAAGCACCACCTTTACAACGTACTCCCCCAACAAGAAGTAAATCGGATAGGGGAATGTGCAAGCACCAAGGAAATATTGGAGAAACTCATAGAACTCCACGAAGGCACTTCCGAGGCCAAGCTTGCAAGGAGAGACCTTCTTCGCTCCCAACTAACAAATATCAAACTTGAAAAGGGAGAAAAGGTAACCTCTTTACACTCTAGGTTTAAAGAAATTTTAATTGGGCTAATAAGTGTAGGAGAAAGACTTTCGAACCGGGATATACTTATGAAAGCAATCGACGCTTTTTCCCGGTCATCGAAATGGAGCTCAATGGTGGACTCCTTCTACATGTCGAAGAACCTAGAAGTGAGCATCTTAGAGGAGTTCTTCTCAACCATGGAGCTCCACGAGACCAGGCTTGAAGGAATAAGCGAAGAACCAAGCATCAAGCCATCTAGGGGAGTGGCACTAGTAGCCAACAAGGGGAAGAAGAAGACGATAGAGACTCCCTCCTCCTCCAATGAAGCATCCTCATCATCCTCCATGAATATCAATGAAGATGCTTATATGGTAAGGAAGGTAAGGCGTGCTTTAAGAAATTTAAAAATTAACAAATCTTATGATAGGAAAAGGCACAAGAGGAAGATCATTTGCTATAATTGCCAACAAGAGGGACATATAAGAGATGAGTGTCCCCTCTTGAACAAGAGTAAAGAAGAGAGGAAGAAGAAAGAGGAAAAGAAGAAGGGGAGCAAGAAGAAGGAAGAAGAGAAGAAGGCCAAAGAAAAAGGCAAGGCCAAAGCACTCAAGGCAAGGACATGGGATGATCCTTCCTCATCATCATCATCGGAGGAAGAAAACGCCTTTGTCACAAACCTTGCATTGATGGCGTTTGATGATCTAGACACCTCCTCCTCCGAACAAGAAAGATCAAGCACAAGTGAGAAGAGCTCTAATGAAGGGGGAGGCTCATCACCATCATCATCCTCCTCATCCGAAGAAGAAGATATGGAGACTATGGTAACGAATCTCTCACCCAAAAAAATAGTTTCCATGATTTCTAGCCTTACTACGGATTTATTTAGGGCTAAGAAAAAGAACAAATGCATGCTAGATCAAATTAAGGCTTTAGAAAATAAATTAGAGCAAGCATGTGTAAATGTTAATGATGATGATGCATGCTCATATGACTATATGTCTTTTGATGTAAATGATGCATGCATTGAGGAAAATAGGATATTAAGGGAAAAGGTATGACCATTTGACCAAAGCCCTAGAGAAATTCACCATTAGCTCCAACACTCTTAATATGATTATAGGGAGCCAAAGAGCAAGCTTCAATAGGAAAGGCCTAGGATATAAGGGAAAAATAAATAAAAAGGCCTATAAATGTTTGATTGCTAGGGGTCAAAGTAAAAATAAGACAATTGCTAGAAAATGGATCCCTAAGGAATATTTAGTGAACCCTATAGGAAAGAACTTGTATTGGGTTCCAAAATCCATCCTTAAGGGTTAGGAAAACCCTAGGTTAGTCAACCATAGTGGACTTGACTTATATCATATTATTTGGATGACTTAGGATGGCGGAACTAAATTTTTGAAATAGTATTGGGTGATGATAATGTACTCATAAATAGATAAAATCATGCTTTGGTTGATACTTGACTTATTCTCATGATTTTATATCTAATACATGATTACAAATTGATAGATACATTTGTTTTATGATCATAATGTGAAATTAATTCATATATATTTTTATGATCATGTGGTATGTTAGGATGACACTTAACCATGGGTAGAATTGCATGAATTTGAAGGTTAAGTACATAAATACCTTTAGGAACATCTCACATTCACCATAAGGATAACTTTGATTGAAAACATAGTATGGGTGAGATGATAGGATGATACAAATGGTCCACTAATGCCTATGACGTTTAGATGGTCAGGCGGTTTGAAGTCTTGGAGAAGCATTGGGGTTTTGGAGAAGCATTGGGCAGCTTGAAGTCTTGGGCGGCAAGGCTTCCTTCTTCCTAGGGGTTTTGGCTGGCGCCCCTCTTCCTCCTCTCACCTTGGCCGGCGCTCTTCCCCTCTTCCTCTTCTCCTTGGCCGGTGGAAACAAGGGTTAGGGTTTATCCTTGGAGCTCTTGGCCAACGCCCTCTCCCTCCTCTATTCCTTGGCCGGCGGCATCATCAAGTCCCTTGACTTGGTGGTCGGTCTTAGATAGGGAGGAGTATCGTTTCTATATTTCTTCTTGTTCGGAGCGAGCAAGGAAAGAAGATCATGATCTAGGAGGCTTCATCTCTTGGAGAACCGTTGCCCACACAACGTCCAAGAGGATGATAGGACATACAATAGAAGATCTTGAGGTAAACAAGAGGTATAAATCTTATTTTGGTTTCCTTGTTTATTTCTTTGTATATTGTATGTATGGCATGTGGCTAAATTTACTTGGACCCCGAATACGAATACAAAAACTGGCGATCCGTACATTGTCTATTCCGCAGCTAATCGTAGAATAGAGGTTGGTTGCTTGAACAACTAGTTTGTTCAAGTGACCACTTTAATTGAATAGCATGATGATGGAATGGTTGCTTGGGTAATCCCTCTATGTCAAGGATTAATTTTTTAATCTGGGGACGTAGATGGGATCACCATGAACAAGCGATCGAGTTGAAGTGGGAAGCGAAGTTTCCTACCTACAAGTGGTATCAGAGCCACAGTTTTCGGTTTTGTGTGTTTAGGATTCGGTTACTTTTATGCACTTTTCATATATTATATGTCCGGATAATAGTAGGATGTGCATAGGTTAACTTTTTGGTTGCAGGCATAGGATCCAACTATTATGGTCATATGTTTGTATGTTATTGTATGTGTGTAATTGTATATTTTTTGAATCCTCGGGATTGAGGAGGCTAATATTTAATTTTTTAATTAAGTACGACATTGTTTAGCCACTAATTTATTTTAGTTTACTTTCGATCTAGATTTCATGTACACTCCTTCGAGGAGTATAGGATCGATGGATGTAAATTAAAATAGTTATTCTCCGCTCGGATCTCCGGATGGCTTGTACATGGCGTAGGGAGGAGCGGACGAGATGGCGATACGACAGGCGGCATATTGAAGACAATATCCATAATAGTTGGAAAATATTTCTTTTTCATATTTATTGCTTATTGTTTGATATGCATGTCATAGGCTAGAAAATTCCTCAATTTTAAATTACTAAGTGGGAGAAAGATATTTTTATAAATTCCCACGGCATCCATTACGATTTGACATGTGATGCAAACAAACTTGCGCGTCGGCTCTGAGTGCCTTCCTCCACATCGGATGAGTTTTTTTGCGGATCACAAGGTCGAATATGGTTATAGGAAATTATTAAGGAGCGTGTGTACTTCCACATTGGAAGGCACATAACCCGAGATAATTACTTTGGTACCGAGTAATGGTGAACACTTAGATACAAATAGAAGTATCCTCCCCATCAGAGTCACTGCTTTTATTTGTAGGGCCGAAGAGGAACCAACTATTAATTTTATTTGTCAAAAAGTTAGGTTGACAAGATAGTAAAATTAATGGGTAAAACCTCCTCTTACAAATGTATAATTCGTATATGTCCACATTATCGTGGCATACGATATTCTTGGTGTTTTGAGGTGTTGGTTGATTTTAAAATTTTATTTTTTGAGGAATCAATAATTTTTTAAATCTAATGTTTTGATCTATGTGATTCTTAGGTTTTTTCAAAATGACTTTCAACCCGCTTGCTATGATACTGAAAGAAAATAAACTTATTGGACCCAATTATGTTGATTGGAAGAGGAATCTTGACATTGTCTTGACTGCTGAGGAATACAAATATGTACTCCTCGAAGAGTGCCCTCTTAATCCTGTGGATGATTCTGGGGAAAAGGAGAAGGAGAGTTATAAGAAGTGGATTAAGGCTGATGAGATGGCGCGATGTTACATTTTGGCATCTATGTCAAATGTACTTCAACATCAGCATCAAGCCATGCCCGCTTCTTATGACATGATACTCAATCTCAAAGAGCTTTTTAGACACCAGAATCGGGCTGCTAGGCAGGAAGCCATGAGGAACTTGATGATGACCACCATGATCGAGGGAACACCCGTGAGGAATCATATTCTCAAGATGATGGCTCATTTGAATGAGCTGGAAGTCCTCGGAGCTGAGATCGATGGAGAAACCCAGGTCGATATCATTTTCCAGTCTCTACCTAGGAGTTTTGAGCAGTTTCGCCTGAACTACAACAGAACAAGAGGTTGTATTCGTTGGCGGAGCTGTTGGAATGTATACTGAAAGCCTAGCTCTTTTTGTATGAACATTTTATTTTGAAATAAGAATCACATGATCATTGTTTGCACTTTATATATTTATTATATGTGTGCATATTGTCTAATATTTTACATTGTAGATAACATGGTGCTTGGTGTGGCACAGAAGATCATGTTATCAGTTCCTTGTAAAATATAAGTAGAGGCTCACAACCAAGATGGCTTTGGACAAACCATTGGCATGGTTGTAGTGTAGCTTGGTATTGTTTTGTCTTGAACATAGAGTTACACTGGTACACTTAGGTGTATTGAGCAGGACCGACATAGAGGTGATTCAATTTAGTACTGACTACATAATTGAATCGGACCTCGGATATTATGTTGTACATGCTCTTAATCCCGATATAATAACGGGCACATGTACTTAGTATTTATTTCTTTGATTTACCAGTGGGTGAGATTTAGATGGATTAAATCAATATGCCCGGTAAGTTGGGAAATAATATTATTTACATGGTGTGTCGTTGATTATAGGAGGAAACCGTGTCCTATATATTAGGTTGATGATGTCCCCTTGAGGAGCTCATAAGGTTCATCATGTAAACCCATCTGGTTGACTTAGTCAACATGATGATAAGGTTGAGTGGTACTACTCGAGGAATTAGATGTTAATTAATTGATGGTCAGTAAATCAATTAATTGACGGACATTCGATATCTTAAACACGGGGAGATGAATGTACAAATAATATATGGAGCCCATATTAATTTATGGGGGTTGGTGAGGTAGTTCAATGATGATCCTCTAGTGGAATGGAACATCATTGATGGATCAAGTTTGTGTGGTTCCGATCCATCGGGTGGCCAAGACCCAACTCCTCCTTATGGTCCCTATCGTAGCCTAATATAATCCTTATGAAGTCTAGATCCAAGAATGTAAAACAAAACCTAGAACCAACGGTTGGGATTAAATCCCTAAGATCCGATGGTTAGGATGAATCCCTAGAATCGACGGTTGGGATTAAATCCCTAGATCTGACGATTGGGATAAAACCCTAGATCCGACGGTTGGGATGAAATCCTAGATCCGACGGTTGGGATGAAATCCTAGATCCGACGGTTGGGATGAAACCCTAGATCCGACGGTTGAGATAAAACCCTAGATCCGACGGTGGAGATTGAATCCCTAGATCCGACGGTGGAGATTAAAGGAGGCTTGAGCCTAACTCTATAAAAGGAAAGCTTAGGGTTGGGCAGCAAGTATCAATAGAATAGGGAGTTAGGGTTTGGCTCTTCTCAAAGTGGGCGGCTAGGGTTTGGAGCAAAGGCTTGGGCGGCAACCATCTTCCTTCTCCTTGTTGCCGGCGCCCATCTTCTTCCATCTAGACTTGGTCGGCGCCCATTCTCAAGGCCTCTCTCTTATTCCTTGGCCGGCGGTTCTCCTTCCATTGGTGGCCAGTGCTCTTCCTCCTCCCTTTCTCCTTGGTGGCGTGCAACCCTCTTCAAGTTGGCGGCGCTTCATCCACTTGCTCCTTGGCGTGGTTGCACCAAATTCCTAATTTGGTGGCGGTTCTAGAAAGGATAGGTATTTGTTGGTTCTTCTCTTTGTTCTGGCAGACAAGGAAGGGAAGAACGTGATCTAGAAGGCTTCTACTCGTGGAGGATCTTCGTCCACACGTCGTCCACGAGAAGGATAGGACATACGGTAGAAGATTGTAAGGTATAAAGTTTTTTAACTTCATTTACAGATCTTAGCATGTTCTTTTATGTTTTGATTATACATGTATGTGTATGAATATATATTGTATAATCATGGACCCCGAAGACAAACACAAAAACCGGCGATCCGTCCGTCGTCTCTTCCGCGGCTAACCAACTAGAAGAGTTGTGTTGCTTGAACAACTAGTTTGTTCAAGCGACCACTCAAGTTGTTAGCACGACGACGAAATGGTTGTGCTAAGGAAGCTCATCCCATCCGGATTAATTCTTTCATTAGTGAAAATTTTAATCCGGGGGCATGGGAGCCAATGAGCCTCCGAAGCGACTCCCAACACAGTGGTATCAGAGCCACAGTTTCTGGTTTTGTGTGTTTTGGATTCGGTTAATTTTTATGCACTTTTTCATATATTATATGTTTCGGATAATAGTAGGATATGCGTATTTTAACTCTTTGGTTGCAAGCATAAGATCCGACTATTATGGCCATGTGTGTGTATGTGAATGGATGTGTGTAAATATTTATTATTTGAATCCTCGGGGTTGACGAGGCTAGATTCGTATTTAATTTTTATAATTAAATACGGCATTGTTTAGCCGCTCATTTTAGTTTACTTTCGATCTAGATTATTTGTACACTCCTTCGTGGAGTATAAGATCGATGGATGTAAATAAAATGATTTATCTCGGCTCGGATATCTTTGGTGACTTGCGCACGGGAAAAGGTGGAGCGGACGAGGTGGCGACACGACGGGATGCATATTGGAGGACAATGCCATAATAGTTGGAAAAATTCTATTTTTTCCATATTTATTGCTTATTTGTTTTATATGCATGTTGTGTATGTTTTAAAATTCCTCATTTTCAATTTACTAAGTGGGAGAGGGATATTTTAATTAATTCCTGCGGCCTCCATTACAATTTGACATGTGATGCAACAAACTTGTGTGTCGGCTCTGAGTGCCTTCCTCCCTGTGGGAGGTTTGTTTTGCGGATCACTAGGTCAAATAATGGTTATAGGAAATTATCTAGGAGCATATGTACTTCCACAGCGGTAAGGCACATAATCCGAAATAATTCCCTTAGTATCGTGTAATGGTGCACACTTAGATGCAAATAAAAGTATCCTCCCCATCGGAGTCACTACTTTTATTTGTAGGGCAAAAGAGGAACCAACTATTAATTTTATTTGTCAAAAAGTAAGGTTGACAAGATAATAAAATTAATGGGTAAAACCTCCTCTTACAAATGTAGAATTCGTATACGTCCACACAGCGTGACATGCGATATTCTCGGTGATTTGAGGTGTTGGTTGATTTCAGGATTTTATTATTTGAGGAATCAATAATATTTGAAATCTAATATTTTTTTATCATTGTGATTTTTAGGATTTTCAAATGGCTTTCAACCCACTTGCTGTGATTTTAAAAGAAAACAAACTTACTGGTCCAAACTACATTGATTGGAAAAGAAACCTGGATATTGTCTTAACTGCAGAGGAGTACAAATTTGTACTCTTCGAGGTCTGTCCTCCTAAGCCCTCCGATGACTCTGATGAAAAGGAGAAAGAACGTTATAAGAAATGGGTCAAGGCAGATGAGATGACGCGGTGTTACATTTTGGCATCTATGTCAAATGTGCTACAACATCAGCATCAGGCCATAGCCACAGCTTATGACATGATGTTCAATCTCAAGGAACTTTTCGGACATCAGAGTAGGGCGGCTAGACAGGAGGCGATGAGAAACTTGATGATGACCACCATGATCGAGGGAACACCCGTTAGGGATCATGTTCTCAAGATGATGGCTCATCTTAATGAGATGGAAGTCCTCGGAGTTGAGATCGATGGGGAAACCCAGGTCAATATCATTCTCCAGTCTCTGCCTAGGAGTTTTGAGCAATTCTGCCTCAACTACAACATGAACAAGAGGTTGTATTCGTTGGCGGAGCTTTGTGAGAACTCCGGTGCAGAGGGCTTTTTCGAGTGCTCGCCATGGTCGCTGAAGGTTTCTTCCTCTAAACCGAAGGTAAGAAGAAGAAGAAGCAAGGTGGGGCGAAGAAGGTGGCGATGGGACCTCGGCGAGGAGTGAAGAAGCCGAAAGGCAAGTGCTTCACTTTCATGCAGTCTGGAGATTGGTAGGAGGACTGTCCTCGCCGAATGATTAAAGGTATTTCTTCTTGTTTAGTTGTTGAAACATGTTTAGCGGTGTTATCTACGATTATGCAGGTGTGTAGATCTGAGAGCCAGCGATCATGTCTGCAATACTTTGCGGGGTTCGAGAAACCCGACGACTAGTGAGGAGAGATTCTAGTCTTCATGGGCAATGCTTCAAAGGTGGCGGCTATTGCGTGGGAGGCGTTTATTTATCTTTTGATAGGAATAAAGTTTTGGTTTTGAGAAATTGTCTTTATGTACCTACTTTTAGAAAGAATTTAATTTGATTTCTAAATTGTTTATGGATGGATATTCATTTCTTTTAATGACAAAGTGGTTATAAAAGGAATAGAGAGATTATCTGATACAGTACATTGGTTGGCAATTTATATACTCTTGAACCAAAAACTCCACGATGCATATAGAAATCAATAACTCATCTTCTAAGTCTAATAAGAGAAAAGAACCTTCATGAATAGACCAAACATATCTTTGGCATCTAAGGCTTGGTCATATTAACCTAAGCGAATTCAAGGTTGATAGGTGATGGACCTTTGGGTTCATTAGTGGTGGAGGATCTCCCAACCTGCGAATCTTGCTTGGAAGGTAAAATGACCAAGAGGCCTTTCAAGGCCAAGGGTATAGAGCCAAAGATGTGTTAGAATTGGTTCATTCTGATTTGTCTTGATCCTATGTCTATCCGAGGCAAGAGGTGGTTTTGAATATTTCGTCTCTTTTATAGGCGATTATTCAAGATATGGATACATTTACTTGATGTGCAGTCTGAATGCTTTGACAGTTCAAAGAATTCAAGGTGATGTGGAGAAGCGTCAAGGTAAAAGTATCAAGACATTACGATCGATCGTGGTGGCGAGTACCTCTTGGGAGAGTTTAGGAATTACTTATCGAGGTGGGATTCAATCCCAATTATCACTTTTGGCACACCCAGTGAGAATGGTGTAGCGGAGGCGAAGGAATAGGACTCTTATGGAGATGGTCGGATCGATGATGAGTTATTACGAGTTACTGTTTCGTTGCGGGGGTATGCCTGGATACGACAATGTATACTCTGAACTTGGTTCCATCTAAATCGTACCTTCTACCCTGTAGAATTGTGGGTGAAAGCCTAGTCTAAGACATATTCGGATATGGGAGTCGGCCACATGTCTTTGAAGGCGATCTTTGGTAAGTTGGAACCTCGTGCAGTGTATGCATGTTTGTTGGCTACCCTAAAGGAGCGAAAGGTGGTTTGTTTTATAATCCTAGAGATGAGAAGTGATCGTTAGCACGAATGAGTTTCTAGAGGAGGATTATGTAATGAACCACAAGCCCAGTAGGATTGTTCTTGAGGAGTTAACGAAGTCCAGGCTTGATACCACCGGTACAAGAGGAGACACCACAAGTCAGCACTGCACGCGTGTCAGAGCATACACAGGGCACCTCGTCGTAGTGGGAGGTTGTTAGACAACCCAGAGATTCATGTTTTTGGGAGAGTCTTGGACTTAGTCACTGGTGAACATGAACTGATCCACTGGACATATGAGAGGCACTCCAAGATAGAGATCACGGTATCTTGGCAAAGTGCGATGAATTGAGATAGAATCTATGGATTCTAATCAGTCAGGAGCTAGTAGAGCCACGATGGTGTAAAAACCATTGGATGCAAGTGGATCTACAAGAGAAAGAGAGGAGTAGGCGGGAAGGTTGAGACCTTCAAAGCTAGGCTTGTTGCGAAGGGTATACTCGGAAAGAGTGTATCGATTATGAGGAGACCTTTTCACTTAGCTATGCTTAAGTCTATCCGGATTCTCTTATCTATAGCCTCGTATGGATTATGAGATTTGGCGGATGGATGTCAAGGCGGCTTTCCTTATGGAAGTCTTGAGGAGAACATCTATATCACGGCAACGGAGGATTCATTGCTAAAGGCAAAGCATCTTGTATGTAAGCAATCGGTCCATTTATGGATTGAAGCAAGCTTCTAGATCTTGGAACATCCGCTTTGATGAGGTAATCTAGTCATATGGATTTATTGAAGTCGGATGAACCTTGTGTATACAAGAGATGTGTGAGCGTAGTGGTGTTTCTTGTACTATCGTAGATGACATTTTGTTAGTTGGCAACAATATCAAAGTGTTATCGGGCGTAAGTATGGTTGTCCAAGCAGTTTGACATATGAAGGACTTGGGAGAAGTAGGACACATCCTTGGGATCGAAGTTATAAGGGATCGAAAAGGATGTTGTGCTTATCTCGAAGCTTCATACATTGACACTATCCTTGCTCGTTTTAGCATCAGAACTCCAAGAAAGGTTTCTACCTTTTAGGCATGGAGTTCCTTTATCTAAAGAGATGTGTCCCAAAACATCAAAGGAGATAGAGGACATGAAGCGGTTCCTTATGCTTGGCGATAGGAAGCCTTATGTATGCTATGCTATATGCGAGACAGGATATCTACTTTGAAGTAGGCATGGTTAGCGAATATCGAGTAATCTGACGAGGACATTGGGTGCGTAAAGCATATATTGAAGTACACGAGAAGGACTAGGGATTATATCTTTGGTTTCTGCGGATCAATTAGTCACATGTGGGTTACTGATTGATTTCCAATCGAGATAGGGACAAGAGTAAGTCTACCTCGGGGTTTGTGTTTACTTTTGGAGGTGGAGCCATAGTATGGAGAGTGTCAGCGAAATGCGTGGCGGACTCTACCATGGAAGTGAGTATGTGGCGACCTACGAGGCGGCCAAGGAAGTTGTATGGCTCGAGAACTTCTTGATGGACTTGGATGTGATTCTGGTTTGCCCGAACTATCACAATTTATTGTGATAATAATTGAGTGCGATTGCAAACTCGAAGGAACCACGAGCCCATAAGCGAGTAAACACATAGAGCGCAAGTACCACCTTATCGAGAGATCGTAGCGAGGAGAAGTTGTTGTCGCCAAGATTGCATCGAGAGGATAACTGGCGGATCCATTCACTAAGGCCCTTCGGTAGCGTTTGATAGGCATGTGGAGGACATGGGGATCGGATGTATGGCGAGTGATGGCATAGTCTTTTAGTATAAGTGGGAGATTGTTGGAATGTATCTTTGAAAGCCTAGCTCTTTTTGTATGAACATTTTATTTTGAAATAAGAATCACATGATCATTGTTTGCACTTTATATATTTATTATATGTGTGCATATTGTCTAATATTTTACATTGTAGATAACATGGTGCTTGGTGTGGTACAAAAGATCATGTTATCAGTTCCCTTATAAAATATAAGTAGAGGCTCACAACCAAGATGGTTTTGGACAAACCATTGGCATGGTTGTAGTGTAGCTTGGTATTGTTTTGTCTTGAACATAGAGTTACACTAGTACACTTAGGTGTATTGAGTAGGACCGACATAGAGGTGATTCAATTTAGTACTGACTACATAATTGAATCGGACCTA